>JAJJWW010019264.1:681274-1362549 GCA_023531295.1 Papaver armeniacum | reverse complement strand
GATGGTTTATTCGTTCTTACCAAGTTTACGACTTATAGTAGTCAACTCGCGGCTAGGTTTCGATTTACGAGCCTGATTTGCATACAATATGCCGAAATAAGGTTTGTTTAAGGTTTCAGTAGAATATTTAGAAGGAATCTTACCTATAAATGGATGGATTCGTCATTCTTACCAAGTTTACGACTTAGAGTAGTCAATTTCGATGATGTATCATGTTAAGTTTGAAGTCAGAACCCTCTCAGAGCTTCGTGGTTCATAGATTGTATGTTATTATACCAAGTTTCAAGTTCGAATCGATATTGAACTTCATACTTATCGATTTTGATGATGTATCATGCTAAGTTTGAAGTCAGAACCCTCTCAAAGCTACATGGTTTATAGATTGTATGCCATTATACTGAATTTAAAGTCGAATCGACATGGAGCTTCACATTTATCGATTTTGATGATGTATCATGCTAATTTGAAGTCGTGAACCCTCTCTGGAGCTTCATGGTTCATAGATTGTATGTCATTATCATCGAATTTGAAGTTCGAATCAACATTGAGCTTCATATTTATCAATTTTGATGATGTCTCATGCTAAGTTTGAAGTCAGAACCCTCTCGGAGCTTCTTGGTTCATAGTTTGTAAGTCGTTATACCGAATTTGAAGTTCGAATCGACAATGAGCTTCATATTCATCGATTTTAATGATGTATCATGCTAAGTTTGAAGTCAGAACCTTCTCAGAGCTTCTTGGTTCATAGTTTGTAAGTCGTTATACCGAATTTGAAGTTCGAATCGACACTGAGCTTCATATTCATCGATTTTGATGATGTCTCATGCTAAGTTTGAAGTCAGAACCCTCTCAAAGCTTCGTGGTTCATAGATTGTATGTCATTATACTGAATTTGAAGTTCGAATCGACATCGTGCTTCATATTTATCGAATTTGATGATGTATCATGCTAAGTTTGAAGTAAGAGCCCTCTCGGAGCTTCTTGGTTCATAGTTTGTATGTCGTTACACCACATTTGAAGTTCGAATCGACATTGAGATCCATACTTATCGATTTCGATGATGTATCCTGATAAGTTTGAAGTCAGAACCCATACGGAGCTTCTTGGTTCATAGTTTGTATGTTGGCATACCATATTTGTAGTTCGAATCGACACTGAGCTTCATATTTATCGATTTCGATGATGTATCCTTCTAAGTTTGAAGCCAGAACCCACCCGAAGATTCTTGGTTTATATTTTGTACATCGTTATACCACATTTGAAGTTCATGACTTGTATGACTAGTCAAAATTGCCTCAAGACCTATGTGACTAGTCGAAATTCAAACCGGAAGCACAAAGAGAAAGCACAAAAGCACAAAGAGAAAGCACAAAAAAACACACTTTCTTATTTTTTTCTGCTTTATTCCCATATATTTTTGGATTTTTGTTTTATAACTGAAGGTCGATAATAATATCTTAAATTTATTGATATATTTTTTGGATTTTTTTCATAATGAAAGTTGATAATAAAATCAATACACGAGTTTGAACTAGCACAAAGAGAAACACACAAGCTACTCAATCCGTATGAGCATCCTAAAACGAATCTACACCGTCCCTTAATTTCTGCAATCCGTATGAACATCCCAAAGCAAATCTACGCCATCCAAATCTTTTTAGATAAAACATCAAAAGTAAATCCTTTAACTTCACTTCCTTCACTTACGTCTTATCTCTCTAATTTTCTCCGCCTCCCTCACTCGTAAGGAACCTAACTCACAAAATTCACTTTTCTCTTTCACCCTCTCTCTGCAAAAACTAGTAGATCGATTATATCTCCGTACAAAGACCCTAAATCTCGCTATTGATGATGTTTTTGAGTCTCAAAGAAGTTTCTTGATTTTGTAGATATAGGGTTCTGATTCATTATGTGCATCTACTGGTGGTTCGGATTTGTCGTTGAGAATCAAGAAGAAAAGATGATGATAATAAAGGGTTTGGTTCGGATTTGAAGAATGGTGAAGTTAGGGTTGATGTCGATGCTTGGTTTAGTTGTGAAGTGAATCTGAGATGTCTGAAGTTGGATAAGAACTGAAGATGAAGGAGATACTGTTGTATTATGATGGGGGTTCTGAAACTAGGGTTTGAGTTAGTGCTTGAACTGGTGGAAGAGGTGGTTGATGTGATGGTATTTTAGAGATGGGTATGCTGGTAGTGATTATGAACGGATCAGAGAGGAGGTTTTTTGTTGAAACAAGACCCGGAAGATGTCTGTCTGCTGGTGTTTAATTAGAACACAATGAATCGAAGATAACAATAGGTAATTCCTAAGGAACATCAATTTCATGCATAAATGCCTTGATTTGAGAATTTTGAAATTAGGGTTCTTCATGAATTATTGGGTTTTCAATACAAACCATGTTTTTTAATGAAAATATGGATTGGGTACTTTATTTCTGGCTTAATTTTTAGTTTAACAATCTCTTGGAAATAACATGCATGATTTGATTATAATTAAACTTTGTGAACCCTAGAACTCTGCTTTTAGTTTTAATGATATCTTTAAATTAGTGGTTGGAATACGATTAAATTTTAGTATGTTGTGTTTCGTTAATTCATAATGATACGAGTAAAAGTTTCATGATGATCATGTATTTTTACTACTGCAAAGATTGCATAATCTATGACTACATTTTGCGTAATTTATATCCCGAACAGCCTATTTTCAATGGGTGCATCTCAATATCCATATATTATATGAAGTCGAATATTTAGATTTTTGTTAGAGGGAGAGCAAAAATGGATATGAGGAGAGCGAAAATCGGTGATTCAGCTCACGAGTCGGACTACGTTCATTATATCTTTCTAACTCGGACTAAATTAACCCTACTATTTCCACCCATTACCAACTTCTAAAACTCACCGTTCCTCGGACACCTCCACCACCACTGTCAACTCCATCACCACCCTTAAAAGATTATCCATCGAACTGGAAAGCATATATATAATGGAGATAGAGCCAAAGGGGACTTACATATACATATTCCTTATCAAAGCATATCCACATAATGGAGATGAGGGGATTTAGGTATACGGATCCTTATCAAATTTTATTGGCTGAAGCGAAGGTGATGGAATGGTTGATTAATTATGGGACACTTTCGAGAGAGGAATGAACGGTTGATTAGTTATGGGATTGTTTACGGCCTCAAGCAGTTGATGGAGCTATCTAGCAACATTAACGTTCTATGCTAGATCAGACATGTCAGTCCAAATTTATTTTTATTCTCTATTCCCTAGTTAGCTTATGATAAATGGACATGAGAAGATTCATTATCGAAGACACGAGGTATTAAGCCATTGTCATAATTGGTAAAACCCACGGAATTAGAAAATCTTTTACGTTTTAGTCATGTTGGTGGTGGAGACACGGTGGTGGTGATGGAGTTGAATTACGAGATCATCGCTCTAGATTAGGTTAACGGATGTTTTGTGTCATAGGCATGTGAAGGAAATGTGTGTCGATGAATGGTATTTTGAGTCAGAGGTCAAGAAAAATACATCGAATGGGTTCTAAAATATTTAACTTGTTGTTTACCTATATGTAAGAAACTTACTATAAAAATTTCATGAAATTCTGATAAGTTTAGGTACCCCAAAGTTTGTTATAATCGTAACTGAATTCTGTGTGTTATATGCTGAAAGCAGCCATGTTGAAGTGTGTATATCTTTTTAATGAACCGTTAGAATCAAGTGAATTTTGGATATGTTATGGTTGGACATGTTAGTACAACTCTGTTAAATTTTCATGGAAATCAGCTTAGGAAAGTGGTACAAAGTGTGGTAGTACAAGTACTTTTCCAATTTTTGTTTCATAAAGTCCAAGTTGTTTGATAGAATGGGAGTTAAGGGTTTTTCGATTTTGTCCCTTTGTTTTGACTTTGGATTTTGGTGAGATTTGAGATTTTGTATTTTTTATCCTATGGTTATTTTAGATTACGTTGGGAAGATGAAGGAACCCTTAGAAAGCTGGTTACAGAGATTCAAAAAGTGGAGGAGGAAGATGAAAGCTATATGGATGGTATAAGCGAAGGCCAAACCTAAGGTTCCGTGGATGGCATCCAAACTCCAAGGCCGCTTGTTGTAGTAGTTTAGAAATTAGGAGGAATTCAAAGTAAGAACCTTGTTCAATATGTTGTTTTCTTGTGTTTAAGTATTTGACAGATGCATCCTGTTGGTAGCATAATAGGCTTTACATTTCATATTCCAAGAAAACTTTGCTTAATATGGATCGAGTTAATTTACAAAAAACAACAACTTTGTTTCTTATTTTATGCGTGTTGAAGTTCATCCCAACAAGGGGTTGTCAATGCTTTAGTTGGCGAAAGCCAAATTGAAGCCATCAATGGGAAGATTGCACAAGCAAATTCATTGTGGGCTACCAATCAAACATACAACCATCGAAACTCGTAGTAGACCTCCCGATGAATTTGAAGGTGTGGTAAGAACTTCTAGTTGCATACACTTACTTTAAATTTTTGTGTTCGGTCATTTTATTCATTTGCGCTTACATTATACTAACTTTGTTTTGATTTTTCTCATAGTTTTAATTAGTGGATATAATTTATTTATTTTTGCGTAAAGTCGCAGTAAGAAGATTCGTGCTTTCAAGTCAAAGGTTAGGTTTGAGAAGCTCAAGTCACACGAATAGCGTTCCCAGAATGATTGGCAGCAATTTAAGACAACTAAAAGGTTTGCCCCCCAACTTTCTTTGTCGTCTCGCATTGATTTTGCAAGAAAAACATAATTGTCTTGTAGTCTTGCATGTGATTTCTTGGGTTCCATCATAAAGACAACTCTAGCATAGATATCCTGGAGGTTTTTTTCTCCATGATTACTTTTACTCATTCTTTACCAAAGTTTATGGGTTAGGTATGTAGTGTTAAGAAACTTGTCATATGATCGAATTGAAGTAGTATGATGACTCGTAACATGTTATATATTGTACCTTCTCCGGAAATGTATCTGAGCTAAATTGCCTATCATTTGGTTGTGGGATGTTGAAGGGTCTATCCTGCTTCCTCTAATATGAGTATTTCTCTACTGATGATGGATGTACTCTTGCGCTTAAAGCTTACTTTGGTTTTTATTGGTTATATTTCCTTTGGGAACTTACGATATTCAGAATTTTTATGATATTCCAAGGAAACTGTTCTATACTTCCATGTTTTTTTTTTTTTTTTTTTTTTTTTTTTTCCTGAATCACATCTTGTTTAGCATCATTAATCTAGGTTAGTTTTGTATGTTTAGTTGATGATCTTATTTTGAGGGGTTCTTGTTTCTTCCACATTTTTGGTGATATCATTGACCTACTATAGCATATTCTCTGATGCCATGATCTTACAATTGCTACTTCCCTAGTTCCATGGTCTTACAATTACGTTAACTCTGGACCATGTATAACTCATTTAACTAGCCTCTAAATTTGGAATTCCCATGTGGTTATAAGTCCGGCCTTTAGGATCATCCCCTATAGTGAGTCACTAATGGTTTCGTTTTTGGTTTAGTTGGAAACCGAGCCGAAACCGTCCATTTACAACCCTAATAGTGACTAGTGGGATATTATTACTGGTTCTTTTTGATTCCATAAATTGCTAATTCACTGAATATTTTTATCTATATTCTTTGTGTTAGGAAAAAACTGAAAAGAGTATGATACTGATCATGCAAGTCTTGGCCAGCACCAACACCTGGTTTTCCTTTGCATGAACAACAAGATAAGACGGGTTGTGTTATTGGTACATTTGAGGAAAATATATGTAATTGGTGTTTGCTCGCCGTGCTTGAAGAGTACCAATGATTTACAGTGCTAAAGCTATGCCAACTAATGTGAAGTTCATTGAGAACTATGACACTTCACGCCTGGGCCCGAAGGCTCTACGGTATCATCTACCGCAATGTTTCTCATAATCGTCGTTTGGTTTACCAAGAAGAGAGTGTGCAGCGAAAGCGTTGTTACATACTGGAACGTGTATGCACTAGTGGAAAAAGGCCGATTTAAGATAGTCTGAAAGTGTCGTATAAGCGAGTTATACAACACTTTGGAAATGCAGCTGAAAGTGCCGTAGATTCAGTGTCTTTTTCTGGAACGACACTTTCAAATTGTCACAATTACGATACTTTCAAAGTTGTCGCTAGGCAAGACATTCGATAGCGTCCTAGATTCAGTTTATTTTAATATTAAGAAAACCGAGTCGATCTAGCAGTCGATCAAATCACCATTCGACTCCTACCAATAATTCTTATTCAAACTCAAAACTACATAAATTGAAACTCAAAGTTACACCGAAATTCAAATTGAAATCCAAATCCCAAATTTAAATCTAAATTCGAGATGAAATGATAATTCAAATTCAAACACTAAAATTAAAATGACAATTCCATAACCTTATTCATCCATACAAAATGACAATTCCATTGCATTAAATTGTACTCATATATTTAATTAAAAATCATACCAAAGGATTCAACTCCTAATTTATAAGTTCAAGCTTTCTTAAAGAGAAGTGATACAAGTCCTAAAAATTTCAACATCGGGCCATGATCATCTCCGGGCACCAAATGGCGAGAAAAACAACACTTTTCAACATCTCCGTATCCAGCAACAACAACGATCTTACCAGCAATCATGACATCAGGAACCCCTCAAGATCATTGGAAAGAGCAGCAACATCAACATAAAGGGTAATTTGAGTCGAACTCTGAAGCGAAAGAAGTATAATAAACTAAATGATCGAACTTACAAACACAAGTAAGTTTAGGAGAAAATATCGCCTCATTGGCATTTCTCAAGACACTATTTACCTATTTACTACCAGTTGATTCATAATTCAGTCACTCAGTATCATGGTATTAAGGGCTTCACATGACTCCAGGAAATAACCCATGAAAAACTTGATCGACTGACTAAAAGTAATAGAAGAGTTACACTTATCGGTACTACAAGTAGCTTTAGGAGAACAATATCAGTTCTCGTTGGCGTTTCTCAGTGACATTTTGTACTACCGCTACTTCACATTTCGCTCACTACGTATCATGGTATTAAGGGCTTCACCTGACTCAATTTCATCGATCAATTTATGCAGGAATTTATCCATGAAAAACTTGATCGACCGACTCAAAGTAATAAAAGCGTTGCACTTACCGGTACTAGCTACGCTTTACAACACTAGTCTTAGATGAACATCATTTCAAAGAACTAAAGCCCTTACCTAGAAAGCTAGACAAACAAAACCCTAGAAACTTCATAATTTAACAAGCTAACACAAAATCGCACAAGTAAGGTTAAGAGAAAATTGTATATACCATCTTTGTGAAGGAGAAAGGTTTGCAAGAAAACTAAGAAGTAGTGGGAAGTGATACTCTTTCTCAACAACAACCACTACACCTTTACTTTTCAAGCCTATCGCAGCTGATCCAAGTCAGAAAAATACAAAAGAATTAGTGGGGTTTTCAAATTTCAAAATTTGACACAGAAACTAGAAATAGGCCTTTACTGTTTTTTTGTTTACCTATGTAGCTTAAACTTGAAATAATCTCCCTGCAGCTGAGAAAGCATTCATACAGCTATCATAATAATCAGTCCTACAACAGAAATAACCAAAATATCCAAAATCAATCGAAAGAAACAAGATTTATCAGAACTCTAGATCCGAAAAGTACTCAGAAGATCTCTAACTGCTCACTTTCTAGTTTCTAAGTTACCGACAACCGACCATAGATATAAAAGCCGAGTGTACGTGTACCAATGCCAACAATCCCAATTTGCAAACCCGACCATAAATATATCGAAGTTCTAAGGTTTTCTAAGGTTATTAAAGATAATTGCAGACCAACAAATTGAAATCATGTTGGATGATGCACTGATCCAACAATTCCAAACAACAAATCTACAACAAACAAAAGGTATTAACATCACTAAAGTATAAATATAAAACAAGGATGAAAAAATCGCAAAAGTTGAATATACTCGATGGTGTAAGCAACTAGACAGATAGCTCTCGCGATCTCCTTGTCAAATTTCAAGATCACGATAATTGAAAAAACTAGCTAGCAAAAAGATGGTGTAAGCAACTAGACATGATTCTAACTAAACTTTGTGAAGTCGGGATACATATTCTAAATATAACTAAAGAGGTATTCTCGTCTTTTCTTACTATCTATTCCAAGTTCAAAATATGGATTTGGTAAAAAGTTATCATTCGTAATGAATTATACCCTGACTCAAATGTGTACTATAAAACTTGAAAACAGATTCAAGTGAGATAAGTAAACCAAACCATCTAGACGATGAAAAAACACAAGTTAGGGTATTATATACACGACCCATAAAAGTTTTCTTCTTCCTACCATGACCAAACAATACACATTTGCAACCTGCACATGGATCCGAAAATCATCATCATAGACAATAGTGAACTTTATTTTATAAATAGATTTGTTCTTCATAAAGTTTGAAATGAATATGCTAAAGTTGAAGAGCTCTGAATTCTAAAATCAGTTGAACAAAAGCCAATTTAGCGCTTCATCAAACAACAGATTCAACCATTCTCATCTTGCATTTCATTAAACATAAGCATCTTGTAGGAACCGAGAAAATTACAATCAACTTGCAAAGAGAGTAACACCCACTTCATTGTCTCAAGAAAATTAGATGCAACAAATCAAACAAAATGGTCATTTCAAGCGTATAAATCTCGGAGAGAACAACATCCACTTCATGAGACAATTATGAAACCAAAAACAATGTACTCACTCGAGCTCTAAGTCATAAGCGACAACTGTGTATGCAACTCCGCAATACCATCCTACACATACAAAAAGAAACACAAAGTATCTACACAATACATGAACATGTAATCCGTAATACACGAATTGACAGATTTTCTTTCCCTTGTCCAATTTCATTTGCAAATAAGCAAACCCAAAATTATTTTTAGTTACTTTTAGTTACGACATAAAAGATGGTTATCACTCATACAAGCATAATCTACACTTGTATAAACTTCAATAAAAGAATTTCTCACCAAACTCCGGCTTGTGTCATTACCTTCTCATGCTAGAATTTCCTTGTATGTAAGAACAATGAACCTAATCTTATCCAAATCCTGAGAACAAAAGCGAAGTTTGACATTAGATCCAACTCAACCACAACCTCAGAATCACTTACTAAACCAAACAATTACTTACATCAGAAAAGCATTATAAATCACTTACAACCGAAACTCTGACATCAGAGAAACTCCTCCGTTCCGGCCAGATTCCGGTATCAAGAGGACCAATAAAGACATCCTCAAAGATAACCGGATTCTACCATAGACCAAACCCGATCCAAACCAAGGAAACCTCCGGCGAATGAGTCGTACGTACATGCCGGACACGTTCGGGTAGTATATACCGAATCCCGGAGCTTTTGCGGAGTTGTGAAGCTTGACTTGGTGTTAGTCTAGCTGCAAACGCATGAAGGGTATGATCATAAGTATAGAGAAGCTTAAAGAAGGAATGGAATCGAGAAGATGAGAGTGAAGATAGTGTTGTTGTATACCAATGTTGATGTGTGGTGAATATTTGTGGCTTATGGGGTTTTGATACATGAACTATATAAGTTTGTAGCTCTTCTTGTTCTGATGATGATGATGAGATGGTTTGAGTTAAAGTGGTGATGAAGATGAAGATTGTAATTAGATATGGGAGTGTAGAAGATTTCTTCTGCTTTTTCTCCATGGTTTGCAGCAAATAGTGAGTGTAGAGTTGAGTGAAGATGATCTTCTGGTTTAATAATGTCTTATAGGTTGGAAAATTTGGAGTGTGTAGCTATTTTTAATGCACATTTAGAGTGATGTTTGTTGTCATTTTCTGACTTCCATGTGAGTGTTGCCTTGAAAAAGATTTCCAAGAATTTCAATGGTAGTTGTTTAAGAACGTTTTTCAACTTTCTTTGGTAATTGTCCACCAAATGATGTACTACTAATAAGCCTAGCATTTTTAGGGGCGACCCCAAAAGAATTAGGGGCGACACTAAAAGACAAAAAATGTCACCCAAACATAAATCTAAGCTACCCCTTATCTTCGATTTTTCAAATGGCCAATATGCCCCGATATAATCGGAGCCTACACCATAACCGGTAGGTTAAAGGTGAATCGGAGGTTAAATTGAAACTATACCTACCGATTATTGTGTAGATACTTCCTGCTAATAATCCTTTTGTAAATCGGTAGCTTATCCAACTTGTAAGACTACCGATTATAAGGAGCTCCGTATTCAACCTTGCCAAATTCCATAGGTTTTAAGGAGTGCAGAGCCAACCATAACCACTTGGCTTGAGCTGTGGATATAGACATAATCTAAGCCTAATAGGTTACATACATTACCGATTATAAGTTGCCCCAAAATGAGTTTTTCTAAAATCCTTCACCTAACGAATTTTGAAATCTACCATAATCTAAGTAGGGTATATAATTATATAACCCATCGATTATAACGAGCACCCGATCCAACCTTTGCCATATTTCATAGGTTTTGAGTGTACACAAACACCATAACCACTTGGTTCGTGTTTTGGATGCAAACGTTAATCTAGGAGTTAAATATATTACCAAACCATCCGATTATGGGTTGCCCCAAAATGAGTTTTTTTCTAAAATCCTTCATGTGAGGGAATTTGAAATATACCTTAATCGGTAGATTTAACAACTTAACAACCTACCGATTATAAGGAGCCCCAAATTGAACCCTTATCAAATTCCGTAAGTTTTGAGTGTACAGAGCTGTGCATAACCATGTAGTTCGTGATTTGGATGTAGCCATAATCGTAAGCCAAATTGGTTCAACAACCTACCGATTATAGGTTGACCCAAAATGAGTTTTTTCTAAAATCTTTCATGTGATGAATTTTGAAATCTACCATAATCGGTAGAGTTTATTACTTCTTACCGTCCGATTATACGAAGCCCCAAATCCAACCTGTGCCAAATCCATAGGTTTAGAGGGTACAGAGCTGTGCATAACCATGTGGTTCGTGATTTGTATGTAGCCATAATCGGACGTCAAAGTGGTTCCAAATTTTGAAATCTGCCATAATTGGTAAATTATCAAACTTATAACACTACCAATTATAAGTGTCCCTAGATTCACCAAAACTTGATGTAGTCATAATCAAGACAATAGGTTACAAAACCTCTCGATTATTGGTTGCCGTATATTCAAAATTTGAAAGCTACCATAATCGCAGATATTCTAACTTAAATAACTAACGATTATTGGTTTCCCAAGATTCAACCTACGTCAAATTAGCCGCTATTGCTTAAAACCAAATTTAAGAAATAGCCTTTGGAGTTTTTGGGAAAAATAAAAAATAGCCGTTGACCCTAAACCTATATAAAGAAACTCATATCTATCAACCCAATTGCACCAAACTATTTCCTCTCTTCGGCTTCTAACTTTGAAAACAAAAACATGGATATTGCTTTTAAGAAGAAGATTGTGTTATTTATGTGAGCGTACGTTGTGGTAATTGCTCATGCTCGTGTTCACAAGCTCAAAAATCTAATCCCAAAAGAAGCTATGGAACCGTATTTTAATGGTATTTGAGGCGTTAGATGGTAATCAAATTCGAAGATCATCCAATGACATTAAGATGAGGTTAAAGGCGCTACGATACGAGATTGACAAACTTGAAGATGAGGAAATATTTTTTAGGGACGCTTTTCCTTGGTGGACGTATGAAAATGAGTAAGTATCTCTGTAACTCCGACTCACATTAACATAAGTTAGTACTAACTTGTTACTCATTCATAATTTTGAGAAATCTGCAGATCACCTAAGTATGCGAACCTCTACGGAAACGATTTGAACATGAAGGATGCTACAAAATTAAGAGGGACAATTCTATGGTCACTGGAAGTTATGATATGTTTTAATACTTTTAAGTGATTGTAAGAGTGGTTTTAAAGTGATTGTAACGTTAAGGTCTTTATCTAATAGCTACAATCGGAATATTATTAATATAAACAAATCATCGATTATTTATACGCGTAGTTTATTTGGTTAAATAAGCAACCGATTACCACAATCGACACTTTATGAGTTAATTTAATTTCCGAATGTTATGTTGTTTGGATACGTAAAACAAAGTTTTCTTCACATTGTCATAATCGAAGGAAACATATAAAATAAACCTACCGAATACTATAATCTAAGTTTAAGAAGTTCACCTCGTTACCGAATATTGTGTTGTTTGGTTACGAGATCACAAAGGACTTTAGAGTGTCATAATCGGAGGCTAAGGAATCATGTTAGTTCCCGATTATGGTGTTGTTTGATACAGAGAACAAAATGTTCTTCGCATAGAATAATCATAGGAATAATATAAACTAACCCTACCGATGATAATAATCTAAGTTTAATAAGTTACATTAGTTCCCGAATATGGTGTGGTTTGGTTACGTAACAAAAATTATTTGTTCACAAAGCATACTTGGAGGGCAACGAAATTCATAATCTTCCTCTTCCGAATTTTGCAAAATCCCCGATTCGGTAGGTACATAATAAAAATAGCTCCCGATTCCGAGAATAAAATTACAATATCCCTGACCTGGAGCTATGTTTATAAAGTAACCTTCCGATTGTTTGTATAAAATTCAACAGCTTTCATATCTCGCATGTGATTCGCTTGCGAGTCATTATTAAATGCATAAAGATAGCAATAAAACCATTCATAATTCATAAAACGAACCATTAACAAACCATAAACATAACGTACCAACTTATAATCCGACACAAACGACATAATCCGACATAAACAAAGTTAAATCCGACATAAACAAAGTTATCCATAAAGTTAACAAAACACCGAGAGTTTAGTTTTTCCTATTTGCTTTGACTTTGCGAGCTTTACTACCTCTACGACTTGGACCAACATCACCATTGGTTATCATCAAAGACGTACTTTTTTCCTCTAGGTTCACCTTTCGCCCACGCCGGGTTTTCAATGTCCAATCCCAAGATAGGGAAGTGGTCGTAGATCTATGTCTATATTGTCATTTTTGCAAGTATTAGGAAATTGATTCTTCAATTGTAGAAAAAATAAAAAAAATAACCAAGTATGTAGAGTTAATAAACAATACCTGTAGTAGACTCACGTTCCCAGCCACTTGGCTAATTCCAAGCCTCGATGCCTTTCTCAACTCTTCCATCAACCACACATGGCATGCCGTGCCCCAAGAGTACTCATGCACTTTATCGAGAGGATCCAGAAGTTGTAAAAGGTTGGCGTCGACCCAATTGCCACTGGCATTGGGGAAAATGACACATCCCAATACACATAGGAGATATGCGGTGGCCGCGTGTTTGACTTGCTCATTCGTTAAAGTTCCTTTCTCTTCTTTTTCCTTGGTGCCCTTGAACATATCCATCAGAGTACCCATGTTGAAATTTCTAGTTCTTTACTTCATGCATCTTTTGAACTCAGTTATTGATGTTTCTTCATCCCAACCCAAACACTTTTTAGTTAGAGCATAAAGTTTGGTCCATTCCAATCGCTTTGTGAACTCGGCCTAACACCTTTGCCGTAGACAGGAGTATAACAATCTGCACAACATTATCCGGGGTAATCGTCATCTCCCAAACGGCATATGGAAGGTGTCACTCGGGATAAAGTCTATCCACAAACGCCGATATAGCCACCTTGGCCATGTTCCAACATAGAGTTCTCCGCAGCATCAGCCAACCCATAATTTGTAATAATTCTCTTGAGCCTTTCACATTCATCCTTCAAAGGCCAATCCAGCATTTTATTTGGTGCGGTGGTCGGTTTGAGTATACGAACCGCATCGAATGATACTATTAAACACATGAAAAGTTAAAAATAAATTAGAATAACTAAAACTATAACCCTTAAAACTATTACGAAGAAAAAGATAATAGGTAAATAAAATGGATACGATTATTACCTAGGTTTCATATATTTCTTTGGCCCGCAGGTCTTTGTATCCAAATAACAATTGTCCTCCATCCTCCTAAGCCCAAGGATTACACCTTCTCGAATATCCCGCACCTTCGGTCTTTTGTGCGACAAGGTGTTGCGCTTTCTTTCGAGGAGGATTTTTCTTTTCGGCCTCCCCTTCTTCTTGCGCACAACTAGGTTGTCCTACTTCTGGTACTCTATCTTCGGGTGCTTATACTTGAATTTTTTCTTGTGATTGTGGAGCACTTGGTTGAACACCTTCTTGAACTGGTTGTGATTGAGAGGCACTTGGTTGACACCTTCTTGAACCTAAGCATGATTGAGGGGAACTTGGTTGAACACCTTCTTGACTTGCTTGTTGAGTTCCATCTTGAGCACTTGAAGCGGCTTTAGCAGTCCTAGATCTCCTTGCACTAGGTGTCAGGTTCTGACGCCTTTCCTTCCTTGCACTAGCTGAGACAATTGCAT
The DNA here is from genome assembly GCA_023531295.1 of Papaver armeniacum. Classification (NCBI taxonomy): domain Eukaryota; kingdom Viridiplantae; phylum Streptophyta; class Magnoliopsida; order Ranunculales; family Papaveraceae; genus Papaver; species Papaver armeniacum. The sequence continues at coordinate 1,348,076 of JAJJWW010019264.1, read as the reverse complement.
CTTCGATTTTTTTACCTCGCCTATCCCTAAACAACAAAAGAAAGTACAACAGGTTAGTAAAATATATAATCGGAAGTTAATGTAAAACCAACGCTCCCGAATATACATATTCAGTTGGTTGAGTTAACCAATTGCCTCCGATTACGCTCAATCGTTAATATCAGTTCACCTAAAGCTACCGAATACGTATAATCCGAAACAAAATAAAAATTTTGGTGTTCGAATATGTTTATCTACACACAATAATCGAAGCTAAATTTCAACATAACCCTCCGAATACCAATAATCGAAAGTCATAAAAAGTCCACCCTTCCTAATGCATCACAATCGGAAGTCTCACAAAACTAATTTCTACCGAATATGCATCACTTTGTGTCCGTAAATTACTCGAGTAGTTCAAATTAAACAATTGGAAGGAAATTACAAAATATATCACCCGATTATTGCGTCTCTAATACCTTGTTCTTCCCTAGTATATTCGAAGCCAAAAACACAATTAACTTCCGATTATGATTGATTTAGGCCTTAGTAATGAAAAACGTTTTATAATCGGTAGGCAACCTAAATATTTACCACCCGAATATGACAAATGTTCTTGTGAAATGAAGAATTCGACCACAATCTAAGTTTAAAACAATAACTAACCTATCGAATCAAGGTAATAACCGAAAACCCTAAAAAAAAAAAAAACATGGAATCGTCGAATTGAAGCAATATAAACCAAATTAATGGTAGAATCTTACCTAATCGGGCGCCATTTCAAGTTTCCCGAGAGTTTGTCTATCAAGATCGCCTACATCGTGGACTTCATCTTCTTCGTGTTCTTTGAGTTCGTGAGTTAAAACCTCTTTATTACGGCATGCAATCCAATATTCGATCCTCACCGTGCACTACGTGTTTGGTTCGAGCTTTCTTACGTTCCTTTTCTTTCATCTTTATAGAGAATAATCGATGATGATTCGATTCGACGATTAACGATGTATAGCGCGGAGTTGAACGAGGGGGAAAGTTTTCCTCTGCAATCGAGGAGGAGAAGAGGAGTTGAAGTTGAAAGAAATGAAATGAATTTAGGTTGACATTGGTTTTATCTGTCAAACGGTTATTAATCGGTAGGTAATATCACCTCATTAGCTACCGATTGTTGAGTAGCCCAAAATCGGTAGAGGGGGTTACTTATAACCTACCGATTATTGGAAGCCCCGAATTGAACCTTTGCCAAATTCCATAGTTTCGAAGGTACAGAGCCGACCATAGGTCCATAACCATTTGGTTCGTCTTTTGGATGTAGCCATAATCGGAAGATAAATAGATTACCCAACCTCCCGATTATAGGTTGCCCCAAAATGAGTTTTTTCCATAATCCTTCATTGCAGCAAATTTAAAATCTACCATAATCGGTAGGAATTGTTAATTTTACCATCCCGATTATTGGAAGCCCTAAATCGTTAGCTTAGACATTTTTTTATTCGTCCGATTATATAGGAGCCCCAAATTTCACCATTGCAAAATTCAAAAGATTTCTTATTTCTATACTTTATCAATCCAGTAGTCTCGTGAGGTTCTTTTTCCTACCGATTGTTATAGAAGCCGATACGAGTTTGGCACAAAATCGATATTAATTCTAGTATAATATCGTTACTAAGCTTCCGATTGCTTTATAATAATCGGGCACAAAATAGCTTCCGATTATGTAAGGACATTAACGTATTCTCCGCGTTTTTGGACATCCCTTAACGGTGTATATGGGTTGGGAATAAAAAAGTCGCCCCTAATTCTTTTGGGGCCGCCCCTAAAAATGCCAGGCTAATAAGGCTATTTTTCGTGGGAGTAAATGTAATCTCTATATCTCAAGTGAAGTTAAGAAGATTCCATTAGTTTAAGAGAATCAAGACAATTTAGTTAGTAAGACGAGTAATTAAATAAATGTGGGATCAAGCTAATCCATGGGGATTAGGTTATGATCATGGACCTCTTGATTGATATATAAAAACCTGACCGTTGTGATCATGGTAACTGTCAAATACACTTAACCAGTTTCCCAATGGTTCCAAATTTACCATAGGGGATTGATCTTCCAACTCTGGTTTAACCTTTCTATATAATTGATAAATGACATGTCCTTGTTGCATAACATTATTTTTTCTTTGTTGTTATCGGTCATAACGTGTTTCACATTCTCTTTTGACGCATTATATATATATATCAACCTACCATATGCGGGGGACGTGTAAGGGAGTAGGCAGTAGGCACCATTTTATCTTATCCCATTGTCTTCGATATTTTGGATTTAAAGATGTGGTTGGCATAGTTGTTGAGTACTTCAACCATTTCTTTTATTTTCTTTTTTCTTGAATATGACATTCCCATTTTTAATCTTCATGTCTTCATTATTAAATCAACGGCTTTTCTACGCACATTGATGGATACATATATGTCTTTGCAGTGGATGAAAATAATCACTACTACAGTTGTATAAATCAACTAGAGAAAATGGGTCCATTCATTCAAAAAATTTAAAACACGGTTCAAAATGGACGAGAAAAAAAAAGTTGATGAAATAATAAAAAAAAAATAAAGAGGATGAAACCTGGATTCATCCCGCTTATACTTAAAAAATAAAGCAAGGATGAAACCTGGATGCATCCCTTAAAAATAAAAATAAGAAAAAATATTTGAAAATGGACAGATGAAACCTTACATCCCGCGCTTATTTTTAAATTTTTGTCCATTTAAACAAGATCTTTTTAATTTTTGGCTATTTAAACAGTATCAAAACCTAAGTGTCTTTTTTCACCCAGGAATTGTTGATTTTGGTCTTTTTGACCAATTTTGGGAATCAACTACAACATTTGATTTAATCGGTATTTTAGATCCACTGATGCTTGAAAATCTCTAAACAATATCGCCAATAAACATTCTCTTCATCATCTCTAAATATTGTATAATTTTCGGAAAATGAGTCATTTGTCTAAATATTTTTAAAACATGGTTCTAATGGACGAGTAAAAATTAGTATGTGTGAAATGGACACAAAAAAAAATTTAGTAAGAATGAAACTGGATTCATCTTGGGTGTGAGGATAAAACAGGATGCATCCTGATGTAAATTAAAAATAAGAAAAAGTATTTGAAAATGGGCAGGATGAAACTGTTTACATCCTGGCTATTTTTACAAGCTCGTCCATTTAAACAATATCAAATTTTACATATCTTTTTCACCCAGGAATTGTTGATTTTGGTCTTTTTAACCAATTTTGAGTATAATTTTTAACCAGTTTTGTGTATAATTTTTCCGATATTGCATGCGTTAAGAATGAGGATCTTAGTATGTTCTCGTTATTACATAGCAATAGCATATATGCCATACTTGGCCGGTATTATATGTTTCTCAAAATAATATATTGGTCGTGCTTGGTATGGTGCGAATCTTTGCAACCACGATAACTCAAATGCTTATGCAATGTTTGCAAATGTTAATGATAAATTTAGCCTAATTATATATATGGGCTTTTGCAAATCGGAAATGCTAGCTTGACAGACGGAAATCCCGTCAAAAATCCCAACCCTCACAACTGCTAGGCTTTTGCAAATCGGAAATGCTAGCTTGACCTACCCATTCCAAATCCCAATGGCAGAGCATCCAAAAACCGCTAGATTTCTCTATCGGATTTTTTTTTGCGGTGGAAGTTACGGTAGGTGTAGCATTGCCCTTTGCAAATGAACGCGAAATTGGGGATATAAAAAGGAATTGGGGATATGAATTACTTCCCCCAACCAATAATGTCTGTTAAGGGGTGGTTTTGGGGTGCAAAAATACTAAAATATCCTCCCTTCAAAATAAAAATAAAAAAACTTCAAATCAAAAAACAAAATCATATCCCCCATTTCCATCTCCACTTCTTATTAATCTTTTTCAGGGTTAGAGCTTTGAAACCCAAATATTCCCTATTCCCTTTCAAGTTCTAAACTCTCCCCACTCTCTTTCAAATTCTCTTATCCTTCTCTGCCCGCTCCTCACTTTGGAAACAAATTATTTTTTTTTTTAAATTCGGAAGTGATGAAGATCATGCTGCAAGTGATAAAGACCATGCCGGAATTGATGAAGACCATGCCGGAAACTGGAAACTAACATTCAATGCCGGAACTAAGTACCGGCATGCTCAATAGAAATCTATCAATGCCGGTAGTCAAGTGAAAAAAAAATTCAACTTTCTGGATACTTTACATCATGTGCCGACATAAAAATTAAAGCAACATACTATGCCTAAACCTAAGTGGCATGCTCGAGAATTAACTAATCGTGCCGGAAGTGGACCGATTAAAACCAAAAAAATTCAAAACGGAATATTTTATTACATCGCCTAAGTGATGAAGACCATGCCGGAATTGATGAAGACCATGGCGGAATCGGTGCCGGATGCTTGGTAACTAACATTCAATGTCAGAATAAATACCTAAGCATGCTCGATAGAAATCTATCAATGCCGTAGTCAAGTGGGAAAAATATTTAAGTTTCGGATACTTTAAATCATGTGCCGCAAGAAGAAATTCAAGCAACATACCATGCCGATAGCAGAACCCCATGCTCGAGAATTAACTATATGTGCCTAAAGGACTGAAATCTGTAAAAAAATTCAAAACTAATAGGTTTTGAATTTCGTAACCAAAAAAATTTCTAGCCGGGAGGGGCTACGACCTCCGACCCCCGCACTCCCGCATAGCGTTCGAAAAAAATAACTCTGTCTCAAGCATAGTTTTTTGGTTGAAATCTATGCCGCTTGAATCAAAATGGGGATAAGTTTCGCGGTCTGCCATGGTACATGGTACGAATACCATGCCTGACGAATGGTTCCTGCATTGTATTCATAACGTCCATGCTGGTACCTAGCTTTTTTAGCTACAAAAATGGTGGATTCAAAGAAAAAAAATCAAATTTTCAACCTCTCAGCAGCAATTCTCTCTTCACAATCATCCTCCATTTTCCCCCAAAAAAGTTCCCTCTCAATTACTTTTTCTCTCTTTCTACTCTCACCTCACTCACCCAAAATCAAATAAAAACACACACTAATTATTTATAAAAAATCTTATGATTTTACTAATGATTATTAATCACTAATCCTGATTAGTGAGGGGTAGATTAGGCATTATTAAAATACTGAGATAAGGGGTGACCTTGATTTTATATTTGGATCCGGTTTTTGTCCTTTTCCTATATTCCCGGTTCCTTTTTATATCCCCAATTTCGCGTTCTTGCAAATAGCCGCAAGAATTCCCAACATATTTTGGTCTAAGAAGCTGCAAAATATAAGCCTGTAATTTGTAGAAACGGTACTGCTAAAAACAAAGGAGAATTTTTACATCTCCTTGATGTTCAAATACCTCAGGGCTGCTTATTTTCGAATATACTAATAAATCTACTAGTCTACGATATTGACTATATAGTTGATGGGTATTGGCATGGAACTCGTCTAAATGTTAAAAACGTGTGTAGCAAACGAATTCTTTTGTTTATAATCTTCAGAATCCAAGACAAAGTTCATCGGAAAAGAGCTAACTGATAAGAAGTCAGAATGGTTTTCTCTCAATTCGATACGGCACCTTTCATTGCACCAAACTCAAAGATCCCAAACTCCATCCAACTCATAATCTACATCGTAAGGAGCATCCTCATCGCAATTTTCCTCAAAGTTGAAAGAATTCTCGGTTATGTAGAACAAGCAGAAGAGGATGAGCACGGCCTGGTGCCATTCAATTCAATCGGGCGAACCCTAATGAAATACTCAAATCATGATTTATATGCTTCGGATGTTGTTGCGGAGCTTATCAGACGGGTTACAACCGTTTGTAACTTTGAAGACTTGATTGCCGATCCGTGCAAGACATATTATGAAGAAGATAGTTGCATTGTTTGTCTGTGCCAGTTCCAAGGGAAAGATGAGATCAGACAGTTGAGTACTTGCCGGCATATTTTTCATAAATCGTGTTTGGACCGGTGGATTCATCAAGACCAAGTATTATGTCCTGTTTGCAGAACTCCTTTCTTACCTATGAAAATAAAAGCTCAATGGCTGTAGCATACATAGGCAACTGATGTAATACCTGGTATAGATTGTCATCCACGAGATTGATGATCCTTTTGAGATGAGTGCCATTTAAGACTAACTCCGGCGTACGGTCCCGTTGTCAACTAAATTGGATAAAAATGTGCTTTATTACTTACCAAACAAAAATAAAAGAAAACAATGTGTTTTTTTTTTTAAACTCAACTACCTCTGTAAATTTACACACAAACCAGCCTATTATTTTAAAACGGAGATTATTCTTCGACCGGTCTAGTCTTCTCTTCTCCGAGAACAAATAAAAATATTTGATGGGTACATTACTCTAAACTATACTTAATAGATTAGTAACTATTCACTACTAAACTTGAATAAATCACGTTTGATTTAATCAATATTTTTGGATACACTTGTGTTCGGAAGTTTCTAATAAGATCATACGCAACCCATTCTCATCGTCACTAAATCTTATAATAACTCGTTCCTTATTCTATACGTTAAGAATTAAGAATGTGAGTCCGGAACCAAGTCCAAAGCGTGTCTAAAACATTAAGAAAACCAATATTTTGTTCGTATATCATCAAAATCCAAAGAAAAAAAAGTTCATAGGGAAATAGCAAAGGCAGAAAGAATTGCATCCGTTATGGTCTTAATTATCGCAACAAACTCAAAGATCATAAACTCTATTCAACTAATAATTTTAATTGTGGCAGGTATCATATACATCATCTCAGATTTCTTCAAACCTATACGAAATTTTCTTCAGCATGGTTATGATATTGAACAAGCAAAAGAGGAAGACCGTAATCTATCAAAAGACTCGTTATGCACTTCGGAGCTTATAAACCGCGTTACAACCGTTAGTAACTTTGAAGACTTCATTGCTAATTCCTGCACAACTTATTATGAAGAAGATAGTTGCATTGTTTGTCTGTGCCGGTTCCAAGGGAAAGATGAAATCAGGCAGTTGAGTACTTGCTGTCATATATTTCATAGGTCGTGCTTGGACCGGTGGATTCATGATGATCAAGTGATCTGTCCCCTCTGCAGAACTCCCTTCTTAGACGTGAAGAAAAAGTCATCAGTTTTACCTTACGTAGAACTCTGATGTTGCGCCTACATATTCTGCGATTTTTAAAATGATTTTGTACATTCTACTCTTGTGTACGTTTTTCTGTTGTTGTTGCGTATTTGTGGGCCAAATTTATTTATTTATGAAACAAGGACTGGGCCAGGCTTAGAGGTGTAAAACATGTCGGCCCGGCACATCCCAGCCCACGAAGTCACGTGCTTGGCATGGCGTGTGCTGGGCTGGGTTGTGCCAGAGATTCAGACATGCTATGTTGTGTCGTGCTAAATGCCTGCTTGGCTGTGTTGTGCTGTGCCGTGTCAAAAAAATAAATGTGAAGCACATTTATTTTATGGTTTCCAAAGTAAATATTTGTTAGATATTTTAGTTAGTATATGCGCTATTATATAAAAAAATTAGAATAGCGAAAATAAAATGTCAAAAACCGGCTAAAACAATGATTCTTTTGTGAAATATGCATCATACTAGTGGATTGCCCGTTCCATAATGGCACGGGGACGGAAGGGTGCTAGTGCTAGTAGTTCCATTAACAGTGCACCTAATTGTTTCTTCTCATCTTAGAAGCAGTTACTAAAACTTTAGAACACATTAACCCAAAGAACACAAAATCAAGATTATCTTTCCAAAATATGTTAGATGAACACTAAATCAAAATTACAACAATTTTTATACGAACATATATAATGTGTACACGGAATTAACGTAAGCGGCACACACCATTTCACAGGTTATTAGTGGAGAAGATGACATGCCTTTATCGAAACTGGCAGATCCCCTTAGCAGAAGATTACGGGGCAATATGACATTTAATGCAACAAAGCATGGAATTATGAAGCTCATTTGTAGTTAGGCAACTGAACAATTTTGCTATCAGTAGTAAAATAGTCAGCGTAGACTATCATTAAGAAAGCAGCACTTGTAGCAAACTGTAAATTGTTCCATCTCCGGAGGAATAGAATACCACCGGCGATCTCCTGAACATTTTTGCTACCTTTTCAAGGTATGGACACATGAAATAATCTTCCTAGTTTTTGGAGTTGCTGAAACACTTCTAAATTGCCTTTTCTTTTCCCTTGCATCAAAACCTGCATATAAAGTAAAATCAAGTACATTAGAGAAACGGGTAATCCTGACCTCAAATTACTGGCAACAAAAATCGATAAACACACTGGTACTTGTCAGGGCTTCTTATAACAAATTTGTTACCAGGTCAATTATTCCCGTGGGCTTTAAATTCCTAATAGGGCGGATTCAAGTACACTTAAGATATCGAGCATGAAGAAATATCAAGAAAATATACTCATGAAGTCATAATGGCATAGTGGCACGGAATTTGGTTTGTTCTTGAGCATAGAAATTGTATCCATCGCAGGGATTTGGTTTGCACGGAATTTGGTTATCTTAGTGTGGAACCCTAGATCAATTTGGATAAAATATGTTTCACAAATACCATAATAGTACGGCATTAATGACCATTCTACACAAATCCTGTGATGATATAATACATTACAGACCACAAAATGTACGACAAAGCACGGATTTTGGTTTGTTTTTGAACATAGAGATGTATGAGGGTTTCTCTGGCACACACGAACCATGCACAGAAAAGCAAGACTTATACCAATGCTTCCTTTAAAAAGGAAAACTGGATATCCATGTTCATTCTTTGAGCTTTGCGAGCCTTATTTGCAGGACTCTCATCAAGCAAGCCATCCGTGTCACCAACCGGTACAATTTCTAAAATAGGTACATGGGGAGATGCAGAATTGCTACCTAACATGGTGATATCAACTGTGAACCCAAATTTTGACTCAAACAACTTGTGTTCCTGGTGCAAAGCCCCCATATAAAGAGATCCAATTGTTTTTGTTACACCTTAATACACAACTTTATAGAGTGACCTTTGATAATTACTATCAATACCATTTAATGAATTCTAACTAAAACTATGAACAATTGAGATGTACGTCCTAGTAAGTGTCAAAAATGACTGCATATAAACTTAACTGCATATGAGTCTGAAAGAGTAAACCTGCGGTATTTGGCAACAATTGAACTTCTTTGTAAAATAGAATTTCCTTTGAAACCTGAATCCTATTTTGTTTATACACAGCAGATAACTAAATTTTCTCAAGATTTCAGATATATAATTGAAAGAGAAGTGAAATTTAAGAATACCAATGATGGCACAGCCATAATGGCACTGCAAACTGTAAATTTGACGGGGTATTTTTTTGGTGGCAGTGGCAGTGCTGCTGGTGCGGGTGGCGGTGGTGGCTACATTCATACTAAAATTTGGCCGACTGAGAACCCCATATATCATGCCTGTTTGAGCCAACACTAACATGCATACCCAAAAAACCACATTAGAACATGAATTGAAAACTTAATTCAACCATGGATTAAATATTAACACTCAATTTAAACTCTAAACTTAATTCAATGAACTCACCCCATTTCTCGAACTCTCTCAGTATTCTGTTGTGTTCAATCGATTAGGCATTTATCCAAAAAAAATAAAAATAAATAATACTAACAATTAAGGTTGACAAAAGGTTATCTGAAGAGAATGATATGAGTTTAACAACCAAACCAATTATGAAGTGATTGAATCAATTCACCCAATTTCAAATTTAGGGTTACAGGTTAGATGATGATTGAATACTCAATCAAATCAAAATTCTGACCATAAAATCGAAATTGAGTAAAGATTACTCGAGATTTAGAGAGGTTTGATGAAGATGAAACAGAGATTTAGATTGAGAAGGTAGGGGTGATTTGTAGAAGAAGGCAGCAGACGTAATTGGGAGTATTGGTGGTGTTTCAGTCGATTGACAGGTGAAAAGGTGAAGATAGTGGTGGTGCTTCAAAAGACTTTCAGTTTTTGTGGTGGTGGTGGTGGTGGTTACTTCGAATGTTGGTAGTGGTGGTGTTGGTAACGGTGTCGTGGAAGGTTGAAGGAGATGGAGGGGGATTGAGATTTAGAGTGAGAAGAAGAAGTCTAAAATCTAAGTTTTGTTCCTCAGATCTAGTATCTTATTTTGACAAACGTAGCCTTCAACTTTTAGCGGTATTACAATGCCCCTACGTTTGCAAACAGCAACGTGAGATGGAGAGTGGAAAAACATAATGGAGGGGCAGCTTTGTCATTTCAAATGGGACATAAAAAATCTGGTTACCAACACCAAACAAATTATTTTGCTTTATATTATAGATAGATGTGATGTATTGTGTAGTATTTTATGCATGATATAGCGTGCTTTCTTCGTATGTCATGATATGATGTGTCGCGTGCTTTACACGTATCGCGTGTGTTGTCGTGGGATGTGCCTATTTGTTCAGCACAGTAACAAAGACATTAAGTTAACATGATGTGTCCGTGCTGTGTCGTTCATGTGTTGTGCCGTGCTGTGATGTGCTCGAATTTTAATGTGTTGTGCAATGCCATAAACGTGCTGGACCGGCCAAACTTACACCTCTAGCCAGGCTGCCGTTTCTGTCAAGGAAGAAGTAAGGGTGTAAACTGGGTCAGGCTGCCGTTTCTTACTCCAAGCCATACGGGCTTTATATTCATCTCCCCAAGAAGCCCGTCTGGGCGAGGTAAAAATACTTATTTTGAGCCCAAAGCCCATCTTATTAACCCGGCCATGCAGACCAAATTAGACTACGGGTTTTTTGTACTCTTAAAATTTTACAATAACTGATTTAATTCATATTTGGAATTCGGAGATAGAACAATTTTACGTAATTAATCTTCTAAATGTAGAATAGAAATTAAAATAAGAATTTTATTTCAAAATATAACTAAAACACATACTATAATTTACTTCAATTTAAGACCAAAACTATTAAGAAAATTTAAACCGACATTAGGTCGGGCTGTTTGGGCAAATTACAGGCCGGGCTATTAAATTTTAGGAAAATCTTGTGCTTGCTCATTTAAGCTACTTAGGTCAGGTCATGCGGTCCATAATGGACTATAACAAGCTTCGGGGTCCTACAGGTACAAACTTTGAGCTCATACTGGCACAAGCAGCGGGAGCTGCCCCTTCCAAGTTATATTGAGGATGGATCAAGGCTAAGGGATTGGTCAATCTAGCATCTCCACGTGCAGGTATCCGTTTGGGTATTGTCTACATGCGAACTCGTACATTATTCTTCTCGGCATTCCAACATTGGGTATAACTCTGTTATCACGCTAGAGTGTGGGCGTCCAACTCAAAATCAATTGGCGACGAGCGGAGTGACCTATTAAGTTATATTGAAGATCTATGCTAATATGTTGTTTAGATAGCACATCAAAAGTAGCTTTTAGACTTCTAGAAGTCGAAAGTTAACTTTTTGTTAATAGCGCATTTGGATGCACACTTACAAGTTACTTTTTGACTTTTGAAAGTCGAAAAGTCAGAAATCAGTTTGGCAATTATTTTTCAGAACGACTTCTATGCAAAAAAGTCAGCTACTTCTTGAGAGCGTAAGTCGAATCGATTTGTATCCGAACGCGCTATAAGGGATTGGTGAATGTAGGATGATGTAATCCTCATTAACCCAACCAAACTACTACGACAACTACAAATTCACCGACTAGCTTCTAACGCAAAACCCGAACCCAAAGAAGACCAAGATTACCTTTACAGCTCCATTACAACTTTTGGATACGGTGAAAGGTGAAAGCTACATTCTATGAATCTCAAAGAATATGTTCCTATAAACTTTTGTAGATGTAAAAATATACCTTTGGTCGAAAAGTCACCATCTACAACTGCTTCATACCAAAATTTCTCAAAATTTGCAAGTTATATGCCCTTTGTTACCCTTTCTTCACCTCCATTCCCAAATACAAGAAAAACTTTTTAAAATAATACTCGATAATATAATAGTCTCGCTAAAATAATAAAATTTTCCAGTCCCGACTCGGGCCCTTGGTTCTAAAATTATAAATTCGATAAAATTATAACATAATACATTTCAAAAGTTCCCCTTAAACATTCATAGGTCCAAAAATTTATATAAAATAATAATTCCATTAAAAAATAAAAAATAATTTTCATACACATTAAATTTTCTCAAATATGATTCAATGTTGGTATGTTTTTCTTTGAAGTTCAAATCAAAGGAATAATAGGACATCCTAGTGATTTAGAAGCTTGTATTGTTTGTGACTAAATTGAATTATAAATTGTATGTAAAATACAAAAAGTTTTTGTATAAAAATATTTTTTCATGAAAATTAATAAGATTTATTACTTTAAAAATAAATGCATGACTTTCTAAAAATATTTCTGTTATTTTTTTTTTTTTATCTTTTCTATATTTTCCACTTTTAAATATCTATTTCAAATATTTATCTTAAGATACTTTATTGTTATTTTTTTATATGTAAAGGTTTCACCAATTTGCCACCCACACTTTTCCTATTTGCCACCTCCCTTGGAATAAAAGTAATTTTACTTTTCAATTTAATCTTTTCTATTTACCACCTGTAAAAATGAAATTAAATTTGATTATAATTGTGACCACTCTTGAGTCTTGACCACTCTTATTTTTCTTTTTCATCAATAATCTTCCTTTCCTTTAGAGCACCATTTTTCTTCTTCTTCATTGATGACCATTTTCATGACACATAACCATTAAAACTATTAACCCCAGATATCAGAGTTCATGTTTAATCAAAAACTATCAACCCTAGAAAATGGGAGTTCCGTTTAGATATTAGAGTTCCCGTTTAATCAAAAATTATTATCCCTAGAAAATGGAAATTCCGTTTAATTAAAAACTATAACCCTAAAAAATGGGTGAACTAATCATGTTGGATGTGTTGAGCCAAACCCCAAACCATTGTGACCTTCCATGATTAATGATGCTGAAATACCTTGTTATTTTTAATATTTCATACGAAATTTTCAAACATGAAACACGATAAATCAAAATACATAAAGCTACCGTATATATGAACCTAAATTCAAAGACGTGTGTTCACATGAAAACCATTAATGTTAGGTGGAGTTTTCAAATGTCTTTCTCTTTAATCTTAAATTTATCAAACAAGGAAAAGTAGGTGAAAGTAATGGGTGATGATGGAGTATGACAAGGTGGTTAGATAGAGAAGAATAAATAGTTTGTAACTTAGGGATTCTTTTTTTAGTTATTAGGGTGATTTTATTATTGGCTGTAAACATATAGTCAAGAGGTGGTAATTAGGAATTTAGGATATTTTAAAATTTATATGAGTGATAAATAGGATAAGTGGGGGTGGTATATTATATGAGTGGCAAATAGGAAAAGTGTGGGTGGTGAATAGGGAAAACCTATGTAAATTCTCATTTTTTCCAAACAAAATTTTTAAATTAAGAATTATTCTTTGAATATTTATCTCGCCTGGGAGAAGCTTCTCTGCAGCCTTCGCATGTGGTTGTGCTGTCGTTGCATGCATCTCCATGCTTGGTCGATGCCTTGCAGAGGTAGACAAGGCGCTGTTCATGATGAGGTAATTGCCGGACCACTTAACGGAGATGGAGTGGACTTCCTTCTACACGGTCTTGCTAAACCAAAGCTGCTAGCTTATCCAAAGGTTGCGAATCGTGTTGCTTCTGGCGTATCGGTGCTGAAGTTCCTCCCTTGAGTGTCGATCCCGGCGTTATTCTCTCCACGACGTATCAACACTGCCTTCCAAATGACAGCTTCACTACTGTGAAGTGTATTCCACACCAGTGCCGTCTTAGCTTTTCCAGGGAATTGAAACATTGTCTTGACAGAGTTATCGCAAGTCCAGGTAACATTTTCACGTGGTTACAGCTCTTACTTCTTCCAATTTGTACGCTAACTTTGTTTAGACCGAAGAATCCCGAGGCTAAGTCGGGTAGCCGTAAGAAACTACAAATAGCAGCTATTAACCAGGCCATCTCCGTGTGGAAAGAGCCTAACGGTTGCTCCATTTTGGTATCAAGACTACTACAGCAACCTGTCCGAATGGGGAATGGAAAGGAAGACTCGAAGAATCAAGGTGCTGCCAATATTTTGGCTTGCCAGAAGAAGATCAGCTGTGGTCATTACTCGGCTGCAATACGAGTACTTTCTTCGTCTGGGGTTGCTCCGCGTAACGAAAACACTTATCTGGAGTTGCAAGAAAAGCATCCTTCAGCTTCTCTCCCCGTTGCTCCTTCGGATGTTGTGATAGGAGACCCAATTATGGTGGATTCACGGGCTGTCCTGGGAGCTATAAAGAGCTTCCCAAAGGGTACTTCATGTGGGCGAGATGGCTTACGGGCGCAACATTTGGTTGATGTCATGAGTGGTGCTGCAGCTGCAGTGGCGGATAATTTACTTGCTTCGATCACTGGGGTAGTTAATCTTTGGTTGGCCGGTAAATGCCCCAATAGTTTGGGCGAGTTCATTGCCAGTGCGCCTTTGACTCCACTTCTTAAACCAGGGGGTGGCATTAGGCCAATTGCGGTTGGTACGGTTTGGCGAAGGATGGTTTCCAAAGTTGCTGCTTTTTCTGTCGGGAAAGAGATGACCTCTTATTTAGGCGACTATCAATTTGGTGTTGGTGTGCCTATTGGTGGAGAGAGTATTTTACATGCTGTGAATAGCTTACTAGAGTTGAAAGGTCATTCGGATACTATGTCAATGCTGCTTATTGACTTTTCCAATGCTTTCAACATGGTGAGTAGGTCTCATCTCATCAAAGAGGTTCGTCTTCACTGTCCAGGTATTTCTCGCTGGGTAGAGTTCTGTTATTTGCGACCGGCTAAACTCTATTTTGATCAATATATATTGTCTTCTGCTCTCGAGGTTCAGCAAGGGGACCCCCTTGGTCCCTTGCTTTTTGCTTTGACTCTTCATCCTCTTGTGAAGACTATTGCGTCTCGTTGCACCCTTTGATTTGCATGCTTGGTACCCGGATGATGGTACCATTATTGGAGATACTTTGGAAGTATCCAAAGCCTTGAGTATAATAGAGGTCAAGGGCCCATCGGGGGTTGCATCTTAACGTTCAGAAACCGAAGTCTTTTGGCCATCTATTGATCCCGTAGCACTTTTGATGGTGTTTTCCCCCGATATTGGTAGGCCCTCCACCGGTGTTAAGCTTTTGGGTGGACCTCGTGAGTTTGGATCCGAGCTTTATTAGTGATATGATGCTTTGACTAGGTGAATAAAACTGCTCAAAATGATGGATGCAATCAAAAACTTAAGGACCTCGTAGTGAGATGCTATTACTTCGTAATTGCACCGGTGTCTCGCCTATATTTTGCAATGCGTACTACCAATCCAAGAGCCCATGCAATCCGCCACCGATCTTTTGACGATCATTTATTTAAGTATTTGAGACTTTTAATTACTGGAGATGGCGCAGGGTTTGGTCCTCTACAGCAGCGACTAGCCACTTTGCCTATCAAAGATGGTGGCCTTGGCATCTACACTATGGCGGACACCCGTAATTACTGCTTCCTTGCCTCTCAGAATCAGACCGCTTCTATACAGAAGACAATTCTGGGTAGTTTATTCTCAACAAACAAAGGCTCTCGCTTATCGGTTGGCTCTTCGAACTTTATTCGTGTATGTGGATTACCTCCTTCTTATTGTGTCGATGATATCGCCCCCTTCCATGCATTCCCCTCGCAACCACTTACTTCGAGGCAATTAAGAAGCAAATCCTGCACCAATTTTCCTTGTCTGCAAGAGATTCTCGCTTTATGGCGTTGTAACCGCATCAAACATGCTCAAGATTATCTTCCGTCCGTACCTATCTACGGGCTTAACCAAAGTATTGGGCCTGCATGCTTTCGAAGGTCGTACTTTGTTATCGTCTTGGTATTCCTCTCGTTTGTTGAGAATGGATTATGTACTAGCTGCAACAAGTCTATGGACATTTTTGGTGACCATGCGCTTCACTGTGCTAAAGATGTTGGAAGTAAGTTTCGACATGATGTTGTCCGTGATATTACTGTCGATATTTGCTACAAAGCTAGTGTACCCGCCCAAAGGAGGTTTCGCTGGGCATTGTTTCGGATGAGGATGAAGATTTGAGGCTCATTGATATTCTTGTTCTCAACTCGGGAAAACGGCAAGATGTTTGCATGGATGTTACTATTGTCTCGCCCTTTACCGGTGAGGGTGTTCGTTCTTTTGTCCCAGAAAAGCCATTTCAAAAGCGCTTTCGAGGAAACGTGCCAAATATCCGGACAAGTGCACTTCACTTGGTTATGGTCTTGGGGTCTTGGCCTTCTCCACTTTGGGCGAGTTCGGCCAAGATACTTTATGTTTTTTTGCGTCCAAGAATTGTCTTGTTAATAATGATGCTAGTAGTGGTTATGGTAGTTTTGTTTTTCATAGAGTAGGTATTGCTATTCAGAGGGGGGTTGGTGCCCAGCTTGTTGCTAGGTTACCAACCAATAGTTCTGTATGATATTCATTATTACATAATGATTTTGGAATTAATGTAATATAAACTTAATTCAAAATCATAAATATCGTCACCATTATATGTATTAAATAATAAATTATTATTTTATCGATTAAATAATATCTCTTTAAAATAATAGGATTTGGGTGGTCTCATACCTATTATTTTATAGATGTTTTACTGTAATAGATTTTGCATCCTCTCGAAACACCTAATCTAGCTTAAAACTTTGTATAAAGAAATTCTAGATATTTTTGTGATTTCGCAATGTAAAAATGAATGAGAATAAAACTCGGATGATTTCTTGCGTAAGATGCAATCATTCATGACAACAAAGTTTCTCGAATCGTCTAAAGTTGGGGCAGATTCATCACGGAGCAATTAGTCGTTAAGGTTATATTCACTACCGGTCCAACTCGTCAAACCCCATTGACTATACTAATCCCTAACTTCTTCCTTAATATTCAGGAAAATAGCCAAGTGATTTTACATTCACTTCACAAATCGGAAGTCTAACGATCTTCTTAATGGCCACTCTCCCAATTAAAATACTTCAACAATGTCTTTCTATCTTAACTTATCTCAAAATTAGGCCGATGCTCTATGGCTAAGTCTTATGGTCATCTAATCTAACATCTAGAATGCCAGTTAAAGACAACCTCCTAAGTCCTATGACAGTTCTAATCAAGCATCTAAATGCGTTGAAAGGAACAGCGAAAAGTAGACGTCCTGAATGGAACAACAAAAAGTAGAATTAGGTTGCGTTGAACGGAACAACGCAACCATCTCAGCCGTCAGATCAAAAAAAAAAATTGCGCTGAATCATTCCGCAAAAAGGTGATTTTGGCTGCCCTGAAACATTCAACGAAACTATCTCGCTACTAGTTCACTTGCGAGATACATCTAGAGAGAAGTAGTGTAAACAAATAGACAACATTGTTTTATATAATTTGCAACGTTTTTTTGGCTAATCTAGCAGCCAAATTTAACCCATAAGGACTTGGTCAGGTTTCCTAATCGGAAAATAGGTCATTTGTCCAAATTTTTTAAAACATAGTTCAAATGGACGAGTAAAAATTATTATGAGTGAAATGGACACAAAAAAATATAGCAAGGTTGAAACTGGATTCATCCTGGCTTAAACTTAAAAAATGGCGACAATGAAACTGGATGCATCCTGATGTAAATTAAAAATAAGAAAAAGAATTTAAAAATGAGTATGATGAAACTGGTTACATCCTGCCTATTTTTATATTTTTGTCCATTTAAAAAATATCAAAATCTAAATATCTTTTTCACCCACGAATTATTGATTTTGGTCTTTTTAACCAATTTTGTGTTGCCAAATAAAAAGTATCCTCTCCTCCTCTTTCCACGAAGAGAGCGAGGAGGTGGAATTCTCTACCTTCCCTGAAGAGTTGGTGATGGGTTACCACCGCCTAAAGGGTGCTTTCTTTGAATAGATAGTTATATTATGTATTCAATAACTAAATTACTTGGTGGATGTTGTTAGCTTGGTTGAAGATACGGAGAACAAACGGGAGATGAACAACAACAAAAAAAAACATATCATTTCACCATTCCATTTTACCTTTGGGTCTTTTTCATGAGAGCAAATTCTCTCAACCTCTCGTGTAGGGGAAAAACATCATTTGACCAGTCCATTTTACCTGTGGGATCTTTTTCATGCTAGGGTCGATTTCGCGAACTTTCTCAACCTCTCATGCAGGGGGGTAAGAACATCATTGGACCATTACATTGTATATTTGGGGTCTTTTTCATGTTAGGCGAACTCTCTCAGCCTCTCGGGCATGGGGGAAAACATCATTAGACCATTCCATTTTACATTTGGGCTCTTTTTCAAGTTAGAGTCGAGTTAGTAGTATTTAGGGGCCACAACAAACCGCTGTACTAACTCATCAAAAAAAAAAAAAAAGGTTAGAGTCGAGTTCGCAAACTCTAGCGGCACTCGTGCAGGGAAGGCGGTGGAACAATAATTTGGTACCCAGGGTCAAACTAAACACCATCTTATCATAAAATTATCATTTGTCAACAAAGTAAGAAAGCATAATTCTCACACCTTTACGACTAAAAGAAAAGGTTTATTGACCATCAAATCATATAGGTGGAATTCATCAAAATCATATAGGTGGTCATATTAAAGTTCATTTTGTTAGGCAAATTCGACGTGGCTATACGCTTTACCAATGGTGCAAGCGAATATGTCACTAAGCCTAATTCAAGATTAAGGCATGCAAGAGTTACGTGGCTTAGTATCTTCCACGCAATAGCAGCTGCATTGTTTTCTTATCCCATTTCCTTAATTACCACGAAATGATTTGTGTTTCTTATCTAAACTCGCTTCCAAAACGCAATATTATTCTCATGTTTACATGTGTCAAGTGCTTATTCTGCAGTGCCATCCATGCCTTGCCCAAAGTGGTAATAGAATAATCGATTTTCTCATTTCTTTTATAGATCGGTGCTGGTGCTGGTGATTTGCGAACTCATAATATTAATATGATTATCCAAAGCCTCTACCACATTGTATTATGTGACATCTGTAAATTAATAAAATAAACAAAATTATTTAAACCGGTTTAGTTTTTGTTTATTTTTCTTATGTATGCAATTGCAAAATGACTAGGCTAATCTTCGAGCTTCATTTACCATCATATGACCTTCTTCCCCCATGTGCTTCGAAATGGCATCACCTTGTCTCCCCACCATGACCCTATGATCACATATGGACTGGAGAAAATTTTAAAAATCACCTTTCAAGTGTCACTTTTCTTCTTCATGGTGACGTTTTTGTACTTATTTCGTTCTTGGTAGAAAAAAGAGAAGCATTTTGCTCACAAAGAAACTTGCATTTTAAGTATGTGATAATTGGTTTTTAACTTTTAAGTACATTAATAGAAGTTGATAATATGAAAGAACGACTTCCATAATTGCTCGAGGACACGCCCAATATTATGCGAAAATCGTGATTGCAAGTCCCTGCAGCGACCCTACATCGTAAAGCATGCATCTCTGGATTGGATGTGATTTCTCTTGCTTATACCACCGACGAATTTCACAAAGAAGATATGTTTGAATTATTAAGAGTGTCAACGGGTCTGGTTCTTCTTGGATAGCTCACCGCGCGACTATAGAAAATGTCATTTTTGTTAAGCTAAATGTGTGTTTATCTTAATAAAACGTGTTTATGTATGGCCACGCTTGCAAGTGAGCCACACTCCAAGAATTCCCCCCTCTCACCAAGAACATGTACATCTTAACACAGTTAACTATATATAACACAGAGAGTACAAATAATTGATACAAATAATTAAGTTCCAAATTTTCTCTTTTTTTAAGATTAGGTCAAGCTTAATTTCCACAGACCCTGCCAAACTTTGAATCTCAGAAGAGTGTTGAAACCAACCAGTAGCCTCAACAGCCCTAGCCTCTAACTAGCTATATTGCTGCTTTTTCTCTGCTAGTTCTTCACTGAACACCTACATATATATACGTACATTTGGTGTCAAAGAAGAAATCACAAATTCTCTAGCTAGTCAGTGAGAAAGAAAGAAACAAATGCAGGGTGGGAAAGATAAGGTCAATGTTGAACCAATAGTGAGCAAAGAATATTGTTGTGAATCATCACAGACAATACTAACAATAAGAAGAAGACCTCATGCTGTGAATGGAGGAGGTTTTGTAGTTACAAATTGCAGTCTTCAAGTTCTGTTTAGGGTTGAAGGTTGTGGAATCCTTGGTACTGATAAAGAGTTGGTTCTTAAAGATGGAAATGGAGATTGTTTACTTCTTATTCGTGAAAAGGTATTTACACAATCCATTCCTTTTCGTCGTTCGCCCTCTTCTTCTTTAGATTATGTTCTTCATGGTGTGTTTCAATTGTTTTGACCAATTTATGTTATTTGCAGGGAGGCATTATCCAAGCATTGAGTGTTCATAGGCAATGGAGAGGATATGCGAGTAACTATGAAGGTGCTCAAAGATTGGTTTTCACCTTAAAAGTTCCAAAATCATGGCTTGTGAAGAATGTAATCAGTGCTTATGTCGAACCAAGAAAGTTTCATAACAAAGAATGGGATTTTCAGATCGTAGGCTCTTTTCCTGATAAAGCTTGTAGTATCATTGACGCTAACGGGAACATTATCGCAAAGGTACGTAAGTAATATTATCTCTCGTCAGAGACATATTCGTTTAGCTACCATTACAATTAGACAATCCATATATAGCGTGCACACAATCTACTTCCTTGTTTTAGAGGGAAAAGAGAAACGCATTTGGGTTAATAGTGTCATGTGACCTGGTTTTGAGTCTTTTGGCTTGACCATTTGGTTTGTTTAATCAATGTTGTTGAACATGGTGGTATTATAGGTTGGACTGACGAAGGAAGAGGGCGATGATATAAGCAATATGGATGTATATCATGTGGTTATACAAAAAGGGGTTGATCAAGCATTTGTAGTTGGAGTCATTGCCGTGCTTGACAACATATATGGCGAATCTACAAGATGTTGATATCGTCTAATTCTTATCCATAAAAAAAGAACCTGCATGATGGGGTGATTTGTATAATATACATTTTTTGTTTGCAAAATTTTCTTCTTTGTTTCCATTTTCCTCTTTTTGTATTTAAAAGTTTTGGTTGGGAAGAAAATTTTACATCATTTCTGTTATTTGTCATTTTATATTGACTATTATTTTTTACCACCAAGTTTGGTTCATATGCGCTTCAGCTCCCTTGCGACATAATTAGTCCTACTATCCATTTCAGCCCTTGGTTGGTTCTTCATGAGGCTTGCTGGTAAATTAGCACGGCAACATGTTTAGTTTCGTATAAAAATACTCTTTATCAAATAATAAAGTAATTATTTTATTATTTTTATTGATCAAAAATAAATTATTATGTATTAAGTTGTGATCCTTTTTGATTTTTGAATTGATAGAGTAAGGATTTTTTTTATTTTGGTATATTCATGTATAAAGAAGATTGCATAGATTAAAAAAAGGAATGGTGCAAAAACAAAGTAAATTACCCAGGATTTCATCAATAAAAAACAGAGAATACACGAGGCTCAGAATATTTATAGTTTGAAACCCAATAAAACAATACACCTTAGAATATTTATAGTTTGAAAGCATTATACATGGATAGATGAAATTAGTAGCCGCACATCTACGGATCACAACATCACTGGTAGCTAAAATTTGGGCAATGCTTTTCGGATATCAAGTAATCACATAATATTCCCAACTTTTTTTATCTCTTTTTTGGTATTCAGAATATAGTAACCGGTTCAAAAATCTATGGAGTTCTCGAAGTAATTGACTTATCTTATTATTAACCAACGATTTGGGATATAGCTAGAACGGCCCTCACAAATAGCGAATACTAATTTGTTAAGGATTAATCGGATTGAAGCTATAGCGTCATCATTGGTTGGAATCGAAATATCTGCGAGATCCGGGTCACAATTTGTATCGATTAAACAAATCGTTGGAATCCCAAAGTTACACATTCTCGAAGAGCCGTATATTCTTCTTGCTGATCAACGATGATTACAATGTCGGGTAACCCCGTCATATATTTGATCCCACCCAGATATGTTTGCAAGTGATATAATTGTCTCTTCAACATTGTTGCATCTCGTTTCGGAAGGCGGTTGAGTCTTCCCTTCTTTTGTTCCGCTCTCAAATCCCTGAACTTATGAAATCTCGTTTTTGTAGTGGACCAATTCGTTGACATGCCACCAAGCCATTTTTTTTAACATAATGACACCGAGCCCTTATTGCAGCCGATGCTACTGAATCAACTGCTTTATTTTTGGTACCAACTATTAAGAATTGCTTTCCCTTACTTGCTACATGAAAAACTAAATCACAAGCTTCTGATAAAAAGCGAGCAGTTCTAGTAAGATTTGTAATATGAATACCTTTACGCTTTGCAGAGATGTAAGGTGCCATTATAGGATTCCATTTCCTAGTACCATGATCAAAATGAACTCATGCTTCCATCATCTCTTCCAAATTGATGTTCCTATATCTTCTTGTCATTTCTCCCCTCGCTTCCCCGTTTTTTTAAGAGATGAGATACCCTAAATACTAAATAAATAATTATTCTGATGGAACCTTTTACCAGAGATTTACCCTTGATACACATGCCAAGCCATAAATTCCATTCTATTCACTATTATCTTTAGACCAGATAGTTTAAAGTTAAGGTAAAAGGATGAATCTGCTCTTAGGAATCATTAAATCTCGTAAATAATTGTTCTGATGGATCGTGGATATTCTTTGGGATGTAAGAATCAAATAATTCTTTGTGTTGGAACAAAATATCTCTAAACCCCCCTCGGAATAGGTTATTCTTTTTTATTTCAAAAGGGATATTGCTGTGTTGCCTTGAATGATACACTAATCCTTTGAATCCGGTACCAACAGGTATCATCCCCCCCCAGAACAACGTTCTCCTTCAGACCTTTCAACCAATCGATACGACCTCGTAGAGCAGCTTTTGCTAAAACTCGAGCAGTTTCTTGAAAACTCGCCTCGGATATGAAACTTTGAGTATTCAGAGACGCCCTCGTTATTCCCAATAAGACGGCTCTATAACAGATCGCTTCTTCCAAAGCGCGTCCCGTTCGTTCCGCCCGCAATAATCCAATAAGTTCTCCGGGTGAAAAAAACATTAGACATTCCATCTTCCGAAACCAAAACTTTTGATGTTATTTGACGCACAATAATTTCTATATGCCTATTGTGGATTTGCACCCCCTGGGATCGATAAACTTTTTGAATCTTATTAACCAAAGAGATACGACTTTGTGCTATGGTTAACTCTGCGCCAATCAAAAACCCACAAGGAATTCCAAGAATTCTTGTTATACGTTCGTTCCAACCTTCAACCCGTTTTTCTAGGTTCATTGATATTGAATCAAGCGATCGCACTTCTAAAACCTATTCCACTTTTGGAAGACCCTGCGTTATATCACCAGATCTCGATTTTTCATATATAAATGTAACTAATGTATCTCCTTCAGAAAGGGTTTCACCATAATGTCCATGGACGGTTGCTCCTGGCGTAGCCAAGTAGGGTTTGGCCGATCTTATTACTAAAGAGCCAACACGAATAATTAGAACCTGACCCGCTTTGAGGCGTGGTCCATATTTGGATATACATACATTTTCACAAATAAACTATCCAAGGTTAATTATTGTCGCTCTCTCTTTGCAATAATCGTGTTGAAGAAAAAACCAATTCAAAATTAATGGATTCAAAATGATGTGACTTTTTAGATTTGGATAATAAATTCTCCCAGTTTCATCCATTAAATAATATTTAAGTCCTTGGAAAGTGAAATTCTGTTTTAAATTGTCAAGTAGCAAATATTTTTTTTACCAAAATATGATTATGAGTTATTAAATGATAAGAAGAAAAATTCACAAATTTAGGCACAATACCTATTGATAGGGTGTAGAATACATCCTATATACTATCTATTATTTATGCTTTCTTTGTTATTTTTCTTGTAAATTATGTATTTTACGCTTGTTTTGAGTTTTGTAGCTACTTTGGAGTCACACGAACGAAAAGAAGAAGAAATCACCGAATTGGAGAAAAATGGGCAAAATTATCGTTTCATTGGCAAACACTATATGGAGTCTAACCAAGGTTAAGGGGCTACTACTGGAATTACTAAAGGCAGACAACTACTTACTCAGGGCCACCATCAGCTGGGGCTGGTATAGCAGTGGGTGTAAATAGCCCGTTCCAAGTTAAAGACCTAAATTAGGTCGAACTGAAGAAGAGTTTTTCTTTCTTCTTCATTTGAGGCTGCTGCCGATCCACAGAGAGAAAGGCACTGGTTCAAGGGTTCGAATCGAGTCTGTGATTGAAGCTCAGGAAGATGGAAACGACAGAATCAAGTCTGTGATTGAAGCTCAGGAAGATGGAAACGACAGAATCGAGAAGATGTTCATGGTTTTAAGGTTGAATAGCTGTTCTGCTGTTCGATCTGTGGAGATGGGTCTGTGAAGAATAGACTGCTGCTGAGTGAAATCGAGAGCTGTTGGTGAGAAGAACAATGGGTTTTGAGTAAAATCACAAAGTGATATTGTTCTTGAGTTCGATAGATCGACTCAGTGTTGAGATTGATGAGCAGATGAAGACAGAAACGGATAGGACTCTGTTAAAGAAGTTGGAGATGGGTCTTTGGTTATGGCTCAAGGATCTGGTGAGTTCGAGTTGGTAATACAGGATAAATGCTGTGGACTATAGAGACTTGTTGTTGGTGGTGTTGTCAATCTAAGAAATCAGACGCAAGTGTTGATGATTTGTGGTATTGCTGTTGTTGAGTGAGATTAAACTCAGGGTGATAAGAGATGGATTGGGTTTGAGTCTAATGGCAGAAATTGTGAATAGAGAGACAGGGAAACATTGGGTTGAAACTGGTAGAAATTGGAGGTCGAATTGATGACATATGGGTCAGTGAAGCTGAATTGAGATAGAGAAGATGTTGCGGTTGAATGCTGATGAGTTAATGGTGCAGCTGGGGCTAATTGAAGTTGATGTACTGGTTGTGAATCGATTATGCTTTGTTTAGAAGAGATGGTGATGCTGAGTTGATGTTGCAGGTGCAGATAGAACGAAACAATTGAGCTGAAAGTGCTTGTATAGCAGGAAAGCCACACTGAAGAATGAAATAGATGTATGTGTAGGCTTGTTACAGGAGAAGACTAAAATCGGCCTCAAGTTGGCCTGAGGAATGCCCAGAAACGGAGGAAACTCTGTCAAATTCTCTACTCTGGCGAGTCGACTCAGTGCCGGCGATGACCGATCCAGACGAGTCCGATGACCGTTCCAGAACGATCCCGATGAGCCGATCTGACCCAACTCAGACCACTCAGCCGACTAAGACTGCTGACTCGTTGTCTAACTCACTCTTCCCCTTGACTGTTGACTAACTGTTGACTGATGGTTGACCTGTTTGACCGTTAGTCCTAACGGTGGACTGACGGAATATTCCGTAGAATATTCCCTTGACGGCAACAGAACTCAGGTGGCCGGTGGCGACTATTCCGGCCGGATTCCGACCACAATACCAGTTTTCCGGCGGGCCAAAAATTCCAGAATTTTCTATGGATTTCTCTCATGGGTGTGAAGACTTGGACTAGGAATTGGATGGAGAATTGGGCTCAAACTTGGAAAGAGAAGATGGAAGAAGAGAAAGACTTGAATTTGGAAATTAAATTGCTAAAGGAAAAGGATTCTATTCCTTGGAAGATTTGGAGAATATTGAAGCCTATAAATAGAGAAGTTTTCTACATCTTTTACACACCTCTCTACACACACAACACTTGTGTTTTTGCTTGCTTTTCTAAGATTCTTCTTTTTAATTATTTGTGTGAACTTGAAAATTCTCCTTTTAATAATTATTATTTGTGTGAATTTCAAAAGCATGAGTAGCTAATTTTCTTATTGATTGAGGATGAATTCCTAGTTCTTAATATATGGTTTGAGTTTTGTTTCAATTCTATCTTGAGGTTTTTCACATAATTATCGCTTGTTTTTACTAATAGGAATGTTTAGTCATTCATGATTGATTGATAGATTGTTTGGAGTGCACGCTAAATTGATTTGTTAATTTGATCTAAAGCTAGTGAAAGTTAGGGGATAAGTAATCGTTTCTTGACTCTTTACATAAGTAGCAAACACGAGACCTTGCGGAGGGATTCCGTGGAGCAATTGTGTGTGAAAACAACGTTAGCAAGTAGACCTTGATCTAAGAGTCTAACTACTAATATTGACCTAATAAGTTCATGAATCTTAATGCGTTTATTTAAATTACATCTAGAGTGATCTACTACTAGGTGGTTTGGTAAGGAGATCCCTTTTCGTTGATTCTTTTGTCACACCGTCATTATATTTAACACTGTTGAATGGACCCATTTGAGAACAATTAGATGATGACAAAATGAGCAAAGGTTGGGATTCCTTATTTCGATTTACCAACGCACGAATAGTTCCTTGATGCTGGGTAAATGTTTGTTGAGTCCTTGCCTTGGAATAAAACGAAAATGGATTGAGGTTAGTGCGATCTGATCCATTATCCGGGATCCATATTAATCCTGCCCCCCCCCGATCATTTCTTTTTCTGGTATACAAAATAGGGGACTTCACTAAGTCCATTCTTATGAAATATCTAATCAGATTGTTTACCCTTACTTCAACAAAAGAAGCCTGAACCTCCTCTATAGACGAACCTTTTTCTCTTGGTTCCAATTCAATACTAAACAAGTTCGAACTAATTGAATACTTGTGTGATAAATCCCTCGAATTGGTTTTCCATTTCCATAAAGGATATAATTGACAACTCGAAGTTGCACATTATCCCTTTCCTGCAACAGGTCGTGGGGGAAAAGCGTTGCTAAATTTATCCCGTCCGCTATTTCATATGTGACTACGGGTCGAACCAAAACAAAAAACTTTTTCTTTATAGGTGTGATCCGTTGGACATAGATCCAATTTTTCAATTTTTTGAATCCCCGGCATTTTTTTTTCCTGTTCCCGGTGGTATTAAGATGCCGCTATGCCAGGATATCTTATCTGTCTCTCCAGGAAAATGGATATCTCCAGAAAAGATTTTCAGTTCAATCCTTTTTTTTTTTCTCTCCACTCGGACTAATCCCCCTACGCGGCTTCTTATATTTAAGGTGATTCGTGTATCGATTCCAATAATACTATTATTCCGTACCATTATGGAAGAAGATCCGGATAAGATATGCACTTCCTCAGGAATGAAAAAAAAAAGCGATCTACTTTCTTTTGGTATTTTTGCCTAAATTCTTTTGCTCTTCGATACTCAATAAAATCCTCTTTCTTTACAATAGAATGCATCTCTAGAGTCTCATATTTAGTAATTCCCGAACTGTTTCTTCTGTATCGGGGATCATCGAAATAAGCAAGAATACTCTTTCTACGGAAAATACCATTTATGGGTATTTCAATTGAGATACCTGAACGGGGTATTCGTTCTTTATCTCGTTCTTGATTAGATTGAAATGGAATGATTAATCTATTTCTTCGCCTCTTTGCCAATAAATCAGAATTCTCGTGGAGAATGGGAGGATATATGAAATTACAATGACCGTTGCATATGATTCGATCAGGCCCTGAATAATCAAGAACCCCCCGCCCACCTGTACCAGAAGACTCCGAACTACAAAATTTCTGTTTCACTTGATCATTAGTCACTGAGAGGCTAGGCGTATATCTTTGTTTAGCAAACAGAGAATGAACATTCGTTTGATCTTGATCCTTGCCGAGTGAAAAAGGAACTCTACTGGATCTGCACAACCCCCCCGACAATATCCATAAATGACTTGTTTTTGGTAAAAGATGAACGTTACCATATGTATATTCGGGTGCATGATAGACATCGGTACTCCAATGCATTTCCCCCTCTAAGTCAGAATAAATATGTTTTCGAACCCTCTCTTTAAAATTAAAGGTGGATGTTCCCGCGCGAATCTCGGCAATTACTTGTTCTGATTCTACATATTGATCGTTTTGAACTAAAAGAAAACTTTTTGGTGGAATATTCACATTATGTATAATATCCTGACTCTCAATAGTTACAAACAGGTCTATATAACATAGAAAAGCAGGATGTCCATGACGTGTACGTGTGGGATGCACCAAATCTTCATTGAATTTTATTTTTCCGTTAGAAGGAGCTCGTACATGTTCTGCAGTACCGCCTGTGAAGACTCCACCGGTATGAAAAGTTCTTAATGTTAGCTGGGTCCCCGGTTCCCCAATAGATTGACCCGCAATAATACCTACTGCTTCTCCCAATTCGACCAGATCACCATGAGTGGAACTCCGACCATAACATAATCGGCAGATCCAAGATGTACTCCTGCAAGTAAAGGGGGTTCGAATATATATTGGTTGTGCTCGAAAAGTTATGAATCGGTTGACAAGTCCAATACCTATATCTTGATTTCGAATGGCAATGCAACGCGAACCCATATATATATCGTCTGCTAATACACGACCAATTAATGTTTGGATAAAAATACGTTCTGTCATCATCCCATTTCGAGGGCTCACAGAAATGCCGCGGATGGTGCCACAATCTGTTCTCCGTACAACAATGTGTTGAACTACTTCAACAAGTCTGCGCGTGAGGTATCCAGCATCTGAAGTTCGTACAGCAGTATCCACAACGCCCTTGCGGGCTCCGTAACAGGAAATTATATATTCCGTTAAAGAGAGCCCTTCGCGTAAATTGCTTTGAATGGGTAAATCAATCATTTGTCCTTGGGGATCCGACATTAATCCTCTCATACCTACTAATTGGTGTACTTGAGATGCATTTCCCCCTAGCTCCCGAAAAAGACATTATATGGACTGGATTTAAAGGGTCAGTCATCCTGAAATTAGGATTCATTTCTTGTCGCAAATATTCACTTGTAGCATACCATATCTCAATGGATTGACGTAATTTTTCTACCGCGTGTACATTTCCATAATGGTGGTGTTTTTCCAAAATCAAACTTTGTTGTTCCGCATCTTGAACTAGCCATCCCTTAGAAGGTATTGTTAAAAGATCATCAATTCCTAATGAAATGGATGTAGCAGTGGCTTGATGGAAACCAAGAGTCTTTACTTGATCCAGGATGTGCGATGTATATGCCATTCCAAAGTGATCTATTAATCTGCTAATAAGTCGTTTTATGGCAGTTCCATCTATCGCTTTATTGTGAAAGACCAGATCGGCCCTTTCTGCCATAAGTACCTCCATATTCCGCTGAGTAGGATTCGACAATAGGTTTGAGTCAGTGATTCGAAGACTTCCTTTCCTCGATCTTGCATCGTGTATACATTCAGGAATTATGATACTAGTGGAATCGAAGAGACCCGAATTCCCGCGGGTATCATATAATTACTTAACTTAGGTACCATAGGAAGAGGCCCGACAAAACCCTTGTATGGCTTCTTCAATTTCTCGATAAAACGAAACATGGCCAACGGGGGTTCGAATGTATATACAAAGAGTTTCCTTTTTTACACTTCTTACTATTAAATAGTGTCCATAAATCTCATGATAAGTTCCAAAAGAGTCATATTGAACTTCTATGGGAACTTCTTTCGATCCAATGACGTGTTGATCTAGTCTCCACCGGAGACACAAAGGTCTATCTAAATTTATTTTTTTCTGCCGATAAGGTCCTAGTGCATCATAGGAACTACAAAAATAGGGTTCTTTTTCTTTTGTATATTTATATTTATTATCGTCAATTTTTTCGTTTTGATAGTTTAGGTGATTACATGGATTATATCTATTTGCACAAATACCTCGACGATTTCCAAGCGTTAATACATAGAGTCCCATAAGCATATCTTGGGTTGGTATGGAAATGGGATCCCCAATAGATGGAGACAAGAGATTCAGTGGGTGCTCTATTCAAGAATACAGATGCCCTTGCTAATGATTCACCAGTAGACCAATGTTTACCTAGAATCACACTCACATACCCTTGTCTATTTTATGAAAACCGTTTAGGGCATGTCATGGTCTTATTGGTTGTACTGAGTACTGTGTCTGCATGTATTAATAGAGTGGGTGCTCTTATAATTTTTAAGTGATTGGGAAAATGTTAGCCGATCAGATAGTGATAGGTTTGTACTATCTGATCGTTGTTGTTAGGTTATTCACTTCTCTTAAATGTGTAAGAACCTCCTTCTTATCTTCTTTAATGAAAATATTATCAAGTTAATAGCAGAGGTTGTGTTCATTAGGAACCAGATTTACTTTTTATTTCATCTCTTGATCTCCTAATTGTACTGAGTACAGTACATTTGGTATCAGAGCCAACATAAATTTTTTCCGATGGGTGCTTTCGACATTAAGACAGTAAAGGATGTATTAGAACTGGTTCACCGAAATCAACTGTGCTCTGATGAACGTTTTGATGCTATTGAAAACAATCTTCTTCGACAACAACAGCTGGCTGATTCGAACCAGGAGCTGATTAACAAACGGTTTGATGAATTGCTAGCTAGGTTACCATCTCCATCACGACCAACTGATGATTCCGGTGGTCCATCTGTGGTTACTCAGCTTGAAGCAACTCCTATTTTCGCTTCCTTCGTTCAGGGTGGATTTCAACATCAATACAATCGTGTACCCAAACTCGATTTTCCTAGATTTGATGGTGACAATCCTCGTGGTTGGATCCAAAAATGAGAGCGTTATTTTTTCCTCCACAACATCGATAAGACTCGTCGTGTGGATATAGCAACAATCTATCTGGATGGCAAGGCCGATAAGTGGTTTCTCAATTTTCAGGTTGGTCGAAATCGTATCACTTGGTTGGTCGAAATCCATTTGAGGAAAATTTTATTGGTAGTTTTAATAAGCTGGTTCAACTTAACTTTGTGGAAGAATACTTTGAGGATTTTGAAGATATTAAATCTCTTATGCTTGCTAACAATCCTTCTCTAAGTGAGCAATATTTCATGATGAGTTTCATTAGTGGGTTGAAAGAGAATTGCGTAATTTTGTGGCTATGTTTTATCCAAATTCACTTGCACAAGCATTTTCCTTAGCAAGAATGGAGGAACACAAATGTCAGTCTACCTATTCTAAAGGTGTTAGGTCCAACTCCAGCTCTTTTACTTCCTATAGAGCTTTCTCAACAAACACTTTTCCTCCTAAACCAATTTCTACTTCATACTATACTTCAAAGTCTTATTCACTTACACCACTTAAACCTACATCAGTTACTCCTATTATTAGAAGACTAACACCAGAACAAATGCGCATTCGCAGAGATAAAGGTCTTTGTTATAATTACGAAGAAGGTTACTCAATGGGCCATAAGTGCAAAGGTAGACATCAATTGTTTATGGTGCAAATTGAAAGTTCTGACACACATGAACAAGATCATGTGGAAGAGATTTTTGAAGAGGCTGTTGAATCACCACTTGAATCTGACATGGAGATTTCTCTTCATGCTCTCACAGGTGACACTATAAGAATTCCTGATCTTCTTAAGAAACAATCTATTTCCAATCATATTTATACTGGTAGCACAACTAGTTTCTTATACTGTTCTCTAGATGCTAAGCTCAAATGCAAAGTGGAGCAAACTGCTCACATGTTAGTTACAATTGCCAATGGGGAGAAAACAGTAAGTACTGGTATTTGTTCTCAACTTCATTGGAGTATGCAGGGTTATCAATTCACTGAAGATTTTAGGTTACTTCCACTTGGAGGCTGTGATATGGTGCTAGGTGTTGATTGGATTAAGAATCTAGGTGATGTTGTGTTTAATTTTTCTAAACTCAGTGTTTATTTTCTTCATAATGGTCATCAAATTACATTACAAGGCACTACCACTTCACCTTTACTACTTATGATGAGTGTTTCAAATGTAAAGAAGTTTATAGAAAAAACCACACATGGCCTCATTGGTCATCTATTTTCTGTTACCACTTCTCCTATACCCCCCCAGTCCCTACTCCATTATTGCCTCTTCAATCTGAATATGCTGATATATTTGATGAACCAACGTCATTACCTCCTCACGGAACCTTGGACCACTCAATTCCATTAAAACCAGATTCCCAGCCTCCTAACCAAAGGCCGTATAGGCATGGTTTTTTAAAGCGTACGCTTCACGATTCGAAGCGTACGCATCGCTCCGAAATTTTCCAAAACGCTTCGAATAGGAAGAGTGAAGCGAATCTTACATGAAACGTAAGATTCTCTTATAAGATGTTCTTCAATGAAATTTTCCCTCACGAAAAATTTGAAAAAAAAAAATTAAGATTCTGAGGGGATTCAAACCCCATGCAAACTACTCACTTATAGTGGAGTAAACCACTGAGCTACTAATGCATTTTTGATATTAATTAGATTTATATTAAATTTATATGAATATTATCTTCTTAAATTTGCATTTAACACCTAGCTAAAAACAACTGATGTTATTTATAGACGCTTCAAACGCCAACCATGAAGCGACACTTCACGATTCAACTTACGCTTCGCTTCTTAAAAATGAAAACGACTCACGCTTCGCTTCACGCTTTAAAAACCTTGCATATAGGTGCCCATACATTCAAAAAGGAGTAGATGATCAACTTGTTAAAGAAATGCTCTCTTATGGAATCTTCCAACACAGCCACAACCCCTTTGCTTCTCCAATTCTTCTTGTCAAAAAGAAAGATAATACATGGAGATTTTGTGTTGATTATACAGTATAACTTCTATAAAATAATACACTTGGGACCAAGAAAAATTATTATTCAAAAGAGATATTATATTATTGATAATATAATAAATTATTACTTTATAATTAAATAATAAATTATTTATTTTGAAAAATAATTTATATATATAATGCATTCACAGACCTTAAAATTAAGAGTATTTAACATATAGATAGGTCACGTACAACAATCTAAATCACCAAGATGTCAATGGTGTTTCTCACTAACCAATTAACAATGCAATACGGAAAGAGCTATGTGAATATAAAAGGGATAATCCTTCTTGCAAGCATCAATCACACTACAACACTTCTTATTTCAATACAACAATGCGACTCTAGGCCTCTTAAGTGCACTACACACTATTACGGATTAAATACAACTTGTGTAGTTGCGGGAAAACCTACACTACACCCCTCACTCGAATTTACTTAATCAATCCATTTGAAGATGAATAATAATGTGTTTTATTAATTGTTTTCTTGAAAGGTTTACAAAGAAATGTAGAAATGAGCTAAAGAAATTACAATCACTCTTGATTTTCTCTCTCCTAATGACTTGCTTAACAATTCAAAAAGACCTCTCTCACAACAGACTTACTCAACCATTTATATAGGGTATTACATAGTGGATGACAAATAAAGCCGTCCTTTATTTTCGGGAATCCTCCATGAAGCGTCGCGAGTATGTAAGTGTTAGACTTCGCAACACTCCTAAATTTCGCCAAGTCTTCACACTTTCCTCATGTTAAGACTGTCGTCATCTATTACGTCATTTATTTACCTCCATGCGACTCCTTCGCGATGCGGTCATTTATTAATCTCGCGAAGTATAGGAGTTGCGATATTCGATCCTACATCTTGCCTCTTCTCATGTATTCTCTCTGCGAAGAAGAGAATGTCATGAGAATAATATTTTAGAATGTCGCCACCGCTCATATTTACCTCGCCATTGTTCATTTTTGCTCGTTTTATTTATGTACGGAATTTATTACGGTGTTTCTTCTTCCACTCTTTTCTTGACACGTCTCTTTCAATTACTTATTCTTAACCATTCATGTCCCATCTCGCATTAAATGCGTTTATATTCCCGAAGATTCTTTCTCTCTATAAATAGTTTTCCCACTCCTTTCTCCTTCTTTTTTTACTTTCCTTCGCAAATTTTCTTTTATTCTCTCTCCTTCCGCAATTTGTGCTTCGCTACCATAATTCTTCTACTTCTTTCTCATTCTTTTGATCTGCAATCATCCATTCCCATACTTCTAGCAATGGTTTCACTTGGTCGTTCATACACTCCTCTTTTATTGATGTTCAAAAGAAGTTACGGGAAAAGGGTTTCACTTTATCAACTATTCCCGATCATGGATCTTCATCTATTCTTTCGCAAATCGCTTTTTCGATCATCAATGTGATGATCATAAAATCATAATCTCACTGGGTCAACTCCTCGCAGGTCTCCCCATTCCTTTGTACAACCCCGAGTTGCCATTATTCTATGAAATTCTTGCTCATGAGAAATTCTCGCGAGCTGTCTATCAATTGAGTGGCGACTGCATCCGTTTAATGCTTGAATTCGCCCATCGTGGCGCTGGTAAAGGATCTTTATATCCACGATAATGTTAGGGATCCTAGGTTGTAGATTTACAAATAGTTACTTGAGGAGTATACTGTGGACAATTTCTTTGCAAATTACTCTGTTATAAATATGAGAAATGATAAGTCTCATTTTGGGTGTTAAATCTAAAAGATGATAACGTTGATGCCGACAAACTGCTTATGCAAGATATTGATTGGCATTCGTGCAACAATAATACTCCTGGCCATTCCAAAGATGAGAAATGGTGGGTTATTCCTTTACTTTTGAGTGGACCTTACATCGCAGGTTCATATATTCTCCCTGCACACCTCGCGAACTATCACCCTTGGGAGTTTAAATGGCCTGAGGTTTCAAATGAGGTATATTTCCTTTTTTCAATTTTGCATTGCGACATCTTCTTCCTCTTTTATCTATTAACTTTCAAAAAAAATTTAGATCGCCAGAATGAGGAAGAAATATAAAGAAAATCCAAAGCCGAGTATCCTGGCGATACTTCGATCGCTCACGGATGAAGTAAGAAACATTTTCTTTGGTTATTTTAAACAATATTGTTGCCTCTGTTTCTTATCTTCATGCGTATGCGAAGGTTGAAGTTGAAGAGGCTGAAGCTGCGAAGGCTAAAGGCAAGGATAAAGCTACTTTTCACAAGGACAAGTCTTCTGCTCCGTTTTCTAAAAAATGGAAAACCCATCTCTCTTCTCATTATAGTCCTCAAACAGGCGAGAATTCTGACGAAAATGAAAATGAGGTTGGTACTTCTTCTGCGAGGGATAATCACTCAACCACCTCTGCTATGGCGCAATTGTCTAGCATTTTCTCCGATTCCATGCAAGGATTGGGAGACGAGCATTTAACTGCTACTTGCGAAGCTCTCGCTAAGATTTGCGATGCCCCACTGCTGGAGGATAATGAGTCATTTCGCGGGGTTTTCCAATGAAAGGACTTCTAGCTTCTTAAACGCTCTTAATGCTTTGGTATGTTTGTATCCTTTTATTTCTTTGTGATTTCAATTATAAACTCTATCTTAATCATTTCCATATTTTTCTTTGTAGTCTGGGAGAGCTTCTTTTGTTGTCGCCTCTTACCTTGAGAAAAGACACA
Organism: Papaver armeniacum; assembly: GCA_023531295.1. Taxonomy (NCBI): domain Eukaryota; kingdom Viridiplantae; phylum Streptophyta; class Magnoliopsida; order Ranunculales; family Papaveraceae; genus Papaver; species Papaver armeniacum. Next base: position 1,312,525 of record JAJJWW010019264.1, on the reverse strand, counting down.
GCAATCTTGAAAAGAGAAATTTGCAACTTAAAGATAAGATCCGAGAATTAGAGAGTGAAACTGCGACATCTCGCAAGAAGGATGAACGAATTAAACAACTGGAAGCTGAGCTTACTTCTCAACAAGATAGAGTATCTACTCTTGAAAGCGCCAATCAGCTTCTTTATGGTATAGCAATCTTTACTCCTCAAATCCTTTTTATTTTATCATTTACTTTTCTTTGCCTGACTTACTATTTTCGCAGACATATATAATTTCTCTAAAGAATCCATTCTTCTCCATTCATTTCCCGAGCCCATGGATGATGATGTCCTTCTTACTCGTCTCAATGAATCTCTAAGTAGCTCCTCAAATAAGACTAACCTCCTTTCATTAAAGAATCTTCAATCCAAATATCATCTCTTAGAGATCGAGCATAGAGCTAGTTTAAGTTTAGCTAATCACTTTAAACGAATGTACCTTGACTCCAAGAAGAAGGTCAAAACCTTAAGGAAGAAAATTAGTGATCTCATAGATGAGAAAGACTGCATTACTAACGGAGGTGCACAAGCATTAGCAAAATTTCAAAAATCTCTCCTTGATGTGCAAGTTGAGCGAGATGAACTCCTTCGTCAGAATACCATGCTTAGCGAGCGAGAAGACCAAATTCGTTCACTTTTTGTCATAAATAATGATGATGAGTTTTCCTGGGCTGCGAAGGTTATAGATAATGCTAGAAATAACTTAGGTGTCGATGTTAGTCTTCGCACCGAGCAAACTACCTTGATCAAGGATATGATCTTTGAAAGAGAAGGTTGTTTATTATACTTCTTTACTTTTCTGTTCTTTTTCTTTTTGTACTATTATCATTAACTCATTTTCTCATGTTTTCAGAATCTGAAAAGAGATTTCAGACAAGGATTGGAGAGCTTGAAATCGAAAAAGAACGTCTCGCAAAGGATCTCTCTCTTCGCGAGAATAGATATTCTAAATTGAAGCAAAGAATTCCAAACTACATTGGCGAATTTTAATAATGATGTTGTTCGTTTTCGCAATCAAGCTATGGAAATAGTTTGTAATGATCACAACATCCCTCTTCATTCATATCCTTTTCTTCTTTGAAGAAGTTCCCGAGAACTTGCCTGTCTCAGATGTTTCTGATAGTGAAGCTAATGAAGAAGAAGAATCTGACGACGAGAGTGATGGAACCAAAGAATTAGATGAAGAAGAAGAACTAGCAAAGAAATAACTTCTTTTTCTTCTTTCATTTCTTGTAGTATGTGTATACATATATCTTTGACTATTGAATGTGAATTTCAACTTTTGCTTCCTTTGTTCAGATATATCAATCAAACAACTCTTCTTTGTAATTATAACTTCACACTTGCCTCTGTCCATAAGATATAATCAACTTTGCGAGTTACATAAAATATAACTTTGCGATTTACATAAAATATAATCATTCTCGCGAGATATAAATATATATATCATTTTTTTTTTTTTTTAACTTTGCACTTTATCATTGCGACAAGATCGCAAGATATCTTCATGGATTAAGAAATCTATTGATCTTGCCTTATCATTATTTGTGTGGTCTTATTATGCCTTCCTAAGTAAAGGTCTTATTTTGCCACCCCTCATTGCGACAAGATCGCAGGCCTTCTTTACATTTTCATATAATGACCCATTGACCTTGTCTTATCATTTCTTAAGTATTTTTGCCTCTGCAGGACATTATATTTGCGACAATATGACAGGTTTAAATGTTCTTGCGACCATAAAATCCCGTAACATTGTCGTCTTTGCGACGAAATCGCAGGACGTTCTTACATTTTCATGTAAAAACCCATTGATCTCGTCTTACCCTCGCGTTAGTATTATTGCCTCTGCAGATCATTGCACAAATATGACAAGCCTAAATTCTCTTGCGAAAATAAAGCCTCATGACATTTGCGTCTTTTGACACTTATCGACTCCCTAATGGAGGGTGCCGCCCTTATCTTCTCCCCGGTTGCCCCTTCAAGGAGGCGTACATCGGCCATACAAGACTAGCTCCTCCCATCCGGTCTTAACAAAGAGCGGTTGTTTTCGCAGCCTCTTATCCCTTATACCTATAGGGTTTATGGTTACGAGACTGCACCCTAAGTGGAGTTTTCTTCGGGCCGAGTGCAAAGATGTGCCAAGACTTGTCAAGAGTGGTAAGGAAGTTCCATGCTCCCCGCACTCTTGACTCAACCGTGTACCTCGGCGCCTTGGTCATACATCGACTCCTTGGAAGAGACCCTCCGCGTCCAACCGGGTATAACCTTATATATATAGTTGGAAATCCAAGGTATCTCCCGGATAGGCTTTCATGGGCCCCAAATTTCCATGACTCGAGTTCCAGGAGCGGTGTAACCTTTTCCCCGAGCCATGTCAAGAGATACCCCCTTATATGACGTACTTTAGGTCTTACATTTGCCTTTTTACGAAATATCATTCGCGAACTAGGGTGTACGCCATAAAGGTTCGTCCCATTCACTCACTCATTCATGTTATCAATTTATTCGATCATTCATTTTTGACTTTTGTTAATTTGTCTGCGAAGCTATCGCACAGTCTCATTTCAATTATTCAATAGAGTTTTATACATTCTTCACGGCGATATTTTCGCGTAACTTTTCTGCAACTATCACCTCTGCTTCCTGTCCTTATCATGCTTTCATCACTAAGTTGGTATATTTTCTCGCATCTATTCATTTTTTACACCTTTTACTCCTACTTCCTTCTGCCTCCGCGTCGTCAAACTTTTCAATGTCTCCTTTTCATCATGATATTCAATTGTTTTCATACATTCACTTCGCAGCATCTCTTCTTCCTTTATTTCTATGGCATCTACCATTAGCCTTTCCTTTCTTTGTTTTTCCTTTACATTCTTCCTCCAACCTTTCTTTTTTGCCATTCTCTCTTCGCAGCTCTCTACATCGACCTCATAACATTTTTGCCCTTCCTTCCAATCTCCTTTTATAATTCCGACACCGCTAGGATGTGGAAACTTTATACACTGATGGTATGTCGATGCTACCCCTCCAATTTCATGCAACCATGGTCTTCCAATCAAAGCATTGTAGGGAGATTCCACATCAACCACGCAGAACAAAATATCGCTTGATAACCCCCGCAAGGGTATCCTCATGTGCACTTCTCCTTTGGGCTTGTTCGCGGTACCATTAAAACCATATATTTTGTATGTTGAAGGGATCAAATCTTCATCTTTTCCTCCCATAGTTTTGTAAGTATGGTAGAAAAGAATGTTGATCGAATCGCCAAGTATCAATCAATATTCTATTGATTGCCCAACAATTTTCCGCTTCATCATCTTCGCCATCAATAGGTTTTGGATTAATTTCCAGCTTCACAACCAATGGGCTATCATGTATTTCTCTTCCTTTGGGTACTTCTTCACCGAGAAAGAAATAATCTGCAGCTTTGCCACTCTTTTAAGCTGCGATGTCTTCGCAACATTCATCACTTCTTTATCTTCAAAGATCCCTCACAAAAACTCTACTAAGTACATTGTCATGAAAATCTTCGATTGTGCGGTATGAATGTACAATGGAATTGCAAAACAAATTTTTAGCCTTTGCCCCAACTTCTATAACAAATGTTTCTTTTCCCTTTGCCTCTGGTGGTGGTAAATGTTGAACTTTCTCTTCTTCTTTTAAAAAGTGATTCAACTTTCCTTGATCAATCATTCTTAGGATAATTCTCTTGATGTTTCTCAGTCATTCGTTAGGTGCCCATGAAAGCGGTGGTAAGAATGGGTAACTCGTGACTTCTATCTCCAAGTGGTGGTTCACTTCCCATGTTCCATGGTGCAGGTATGTTTTCCATCAAAAGTATTGCTTCCCATATTTTTTCCACACTGGCATTCAATGGCGGCATTTTAATTTCCTCCCACACCACTCTGTGACTTCGCTGTCCTCTATGATAATTCTCGCCTCGGCCTCCATAAATCTCTTACTTTGCGAATTATGCCTTTGACCTCCATAGGTTTCTTGCGGTTGATCAAGCCTTTGAATTTTATTATTTCCGCCACGGTTGTAGAAATTTCTTTCTCTTTCAAATTCTTCCCGATCGCGACTTCCCATAGCTACCAATTTTGGTACATTTTATCATCTACCACTCTCTCTTGTTGCCCTTGCGAGGTGCTCGCCATGTTTGTATTAATCTGGGTAACAAACTTGCATTCGCAGACTTGAATTTGTATTCGCAATAGGTACGATTCTACTTCATTTTGCCTTTCCTCCAAAGAAATATATTCCTCTTGCAATTCTCTCAATTCGGTCATCGTGATCGTATTCTTGACTCAAAACTTGAACATATAATAAGTTGGTTGCTAACATAGCATTTATGAATGATAGTATGAGATATCTTTCATCAACCCGTCCATTTCGCTACACATTGTCTTCCATCTTCTTATCGGATGTCTTAAGCTCTCGCCAACTCTTTGTTTTAACCCAAATACATCTTCAACGCCCGGTCGCGAAGAGTTGTTGCTTATATACGCCCCAAGAATATAGCCTGTAAATGATTGAATGATGTGATTGTATTCCTTGGTAAGCCCTCAAACCATTTTAACGCTTCTCCCGTTAAACTCGACGCAAAGTATTTGCACAATATAGCGTCATGGTTTTCCCACCACAGCATACATCTCACATAAGCCTTGATGTGTTGTATTGCACAAGTTGATCCATCAAAAATGCTAGTTAGCGCTGGTAAGTTGCATTTTGGGGGTATTCCTCCTAACTGCACTTCTAATGTAAAAGGATTTTTCGCAGCCTCCGCGATAGCTTCATCTAACTGTCTTCTCCCTCCTTCTCTTCTGCTGTTCAATATTCCTCTCATCTCTGCCAATTCTCGCAGAATTTGTTCATTTGCCTCAGAATTTGAATTTATCGGTCTCTTTAATTCTGCTTCTCTCCTTCTTCGTTCGTGTCTACTTTTTTGTATTCTTTCATATTCTTCGTTAATATCTCCATTGTTGCGATTCCGCTCGCGCCTCCTCTCTCGATTGTCATGATTATTTTGCCGAATCGCCTCTTCCAATTCCCGATTTTCCATTTCTGCTCTCAATCTTTCTCTCTCGCGGGTTAGACGTGCTTGCTCGGTATAATGCTTTTCAATGTCATCTTCAATTTCCTTTTGTTTCCTTTGTGTTTCTCTCCCATGTAGTGTTCTTCTTCCTTCTTCCTGATTTTCTTCATTAATTGGGTTATTCTGTCCTCGAGGCTGCCTACCTTCTTGATTTCCATCATCGTGATTATTCACCAAAATATAACGATTTTCTATTAATTCTCTCTCTTCGCGACCTCCTTCACCAAGATTTAACTCTCTTTCCAAATTTTCTTCATTAACGTTTTCTGCAGGTAATGTTCTTCTCCCATTTTCTCTACTCGATCTGTTACTACTTCTTGATCTTCTATTTTGCAGCCTCCTATTTTCCATCCTTAATTCATGGTTTTGCCTTGTTAGATTCGCGCGTTCTTCTGCTTCTAAGCGTCTTTCTTCGTGTATTGTCTGTCTCAGCGCTTCTAATGCCGCGATTTCTTCATTTCCACGAATTTTTTCTCCCATCTCTTCTCGATTTCTCTCTTCCTGTCCACTATTCATCAATTGTTGCACTTCTTCTCTTTCTTCCATAGAATCTCGATCTCCATGTATGCACGCTCACCCTATCATAATCGATTACTCTGTTTAGTGCTTTGGTTGAATTGGTGGTTGAGTTGATGGTTGAATTGGTGGTTGAATTGGACCTTCTTCTCCATTTCTTGCATCTATCCTTGATGGTTCACCTACTTCATTTCTTCTTTCTCCCACTAATCTTCCACTTCTCCTTACGATCGTTGGTTGTTCTGATGCATTCTTTCTCCTAGCCATTTCTCAATTTTAGTAATTTGTAAAAAATTATTCAAGATTTCTTTCTTGTTACCCCTAATTCTTCCAATTCACAAGGTTGATCTTCTTCAATCCATGTTTCTAGCGCATATGTAGTTGCAGGAAAACCTACACTACACCCCTCACTCGAATTTGCTTAATCAATCCATTTGAAGATGAATAATAATGTGTTTTATTAATTGTTTTCTTGAAAGGTTTACAAAGAAATGTAGAACAGAGCTAAAGAAATTACAATCACTCTTGATTTTCTCTCTCTAATGACTTGCTTAACAATTCAAAAAGACCTCTCTCACAACAGACTTACTCAACCCTTTATATAGGGTATTACATAGTGGATGACAGCTAAGCTGTCCTTTATTTTCGGGAATCCTCCGCGAAGCATCGCGAGTATGTAAGTGTTAGACTTCGCAACACTCCTAAATTTCGCCAAGTCTTCACACTTTCCTCATGTTCTGACTGTCGTCATCTATTACGTCATTTATTTACCTCCATGCGACTCCTTCGCGATGCAGTCATTTATTAATCTCGCGAAGTATAGGAGTTGCGATATTCTGATCCTACAACTTGATTTGAATTTCTAAGAAAAACAAACCAATATTCAATCATATTTTAAGAAAATTTGATATATATATAAATAATTTTTTATTTTTTAGTATTATTATTATTTTATATATTATTTGGGACCTGTTAATCCTTAAAGGGAATTTTTAAAATATATTATTTTATTATTTTATCGAATTTATTATTTTACCACTAAAAGCCCGAGTCGGGGCCGGGAAATTTTATTATTTTTGCGAGAATATTATATTATCGAGTATTATATTAAAGAAGTTATACTTGTAGAAGGCTCAATAACATTATTATCAAGGACAAGTTTCCTATTCCAATTGTAGATGAGTTGTTGGATGAGCTGCACGGATTCATGGTTCTCTCTAATAGGTGTAGAATACACCTTGATTTAATATCTATTGGTTATGCTTTCTTCGCTATTTTTCTTGTAAATTATGCATTTTACGTGTGTTATGAGTTATTAGGTACTCTGGAGTTGCAAGGAGGAAAAGAAGAATAAATCACCAAATCTGTGCACAAAAGGACAAAATTGTCATCTCATGGGCGAACATTATCTGGAGCCCAGCCAAGGTTAAGAGGCAACTCTCTTAGAGGAGCATTCTAGACATCCAGATGAAGTTAAAGGGTGACCACCTGTGTTATAGGGAACTCAATCTGGGGTGAACCTTATCATATGTAGTGGGGTTTCCTTATCCATCCCCTACTTTCACCCAACCCTAGAATCGAGAAGTATCTCTTCTTCAATTATTTTCTCCTGAAACTGAAAACGAGAACAAAAGCAGCGGCTGCTGCTGTTAAAAATCGAGAGATGAGAAGGAGGATCTGTGTTGAAATCAAGGAGATTAATGGCCGAATTTCATTGTAGCAAAAGAAGATGATTTCCTGTAGCTGCGTCTGTGGTCATGAGATGAAGAGAAATTAGGGTTTCATATGCGTTCTGGTGAGATGGGATTTGTGAATCGAGAAGAAGAACGAGCTGCTAAATGATGAAACATGAGATGGGTTTGCTGGAATCGATGAGAAATTGAGTATAAGAAGCTCAGATACAGAGATGGGTATGAGGTTGTATTTGAGTTGAAGTTCAGTGGCGAGCTTTGTTAGAATCTGTTAGAATCTGTTGATTGAGCTTGATGGGTACTGATGTGTGATGAAGAAACTCAGGGAATAAGATGGAATTGGAGTCGTGATGCTGTGAAGATGAAATGGGTTGAATCTGTAAACAGATGGAGGTCTAGACAAGGTGATGTTCTGATGGTTCTTAAGTTCGACCAAAGAAATAGAAGGTGATAATTGTTTGAACTAAAACAGTGAAGATAGAGTTGGAATCGGTGATTGGAATGGTTTAAAGGGTATGGACATTGTTTCCATGGATGATTAACAAAGAGTTCTGTTGGTTTTTTATTAGAGTTTGAGTTTGAAATTGAAATGAATGAGAGGTAGTCTGAAGACTGAAGCAGCAATTATGCAGTGAACAGTGCTTAAACTAGATGTACGTGTAGGATACAGGTTTCTACAGGGAGAAGAAAAGATAATGGCCTGAATTCGGCCTGAGAAATGCCCGTAAAACAAAGGAAACTCTGTCAATTTATCAAGATCAAGCGAGTCAACTCGGCGATGACCGATCCGGCCTAACTCAAATGAGAGTAAACCAACGCAGCCTGACTCAGACCAGCTGTCTCGGCTGACTACCCCTTACTTGACTTGCTTGACTAACAGCTTGACCCGTTTGTCCGTTAACTTGGGCGGCGCTCTGACGGAATATTTTGTCACCGAAACAGAATTTCGGGTGACCGGCAGGGAACTTTCTGTCCGGATTCCGGTGGTACCAGGATTTTCCCGGCTACCAAAATAACAGAATTTTGTGCGAGTCTTTCTCATGGGCGTGAAGATTTGGATTTGGAATTAAATGAAGAATTTGGCTTGGATTTGGAAAGAGGAGATGGAAGATTTGAAAAAGACTTGGATTTGGAAATTGAAAGGGATTCTATTCCTAAGAGGATTGTTAAGAAATTGAAGCTTATAAATAGAGAAGTTCTCTACACACTTTTTGAGACTTCTACACCTTTTACACACACAACACTTGTGTTTTTGCTTGCTTTTGAAAATTCTTGTTTTAATTATTTGTGTGAATTTCAAAAACATGAGTAGCTAATTTTCTTATTGATTGAGGATGAATTCCTAGTTCTTAACATATGATTTGAGTTTTGTTTTGAATTCTATCTTGAAGTTTTTCACATGATTATCGTTTATTTTTACTAATAGGAATGTTTATACATTCATGGTTGATTGATATATTGTTTTATTATTAGGTGGACAACTAAATTGATTTGTAATTGATCTAAAGCTAGTGAAAGTTAGGGGATAAGTAATCGTTTCTTGACTCTTTACACAAGTAGCAAACACGAGATCTTGCGGAGGGATTCCGTGGAGCAATTGTGTGTGAAAACAACGTTAGCAAGTAGACCTTGATCTAAGAGTCTAACTATTAATATCAACCTAATAAGTTCATAAATCTTAATGCGTTTATTTAAATTACATATTTTGTGATCTACTACTAGGTGGTTTGGTAAATAGAATCGGTAGTTGAGAACTTCCGTATCCTATGATACAAGGGATTTAGGGTTTAGCACTGATCTAGCTGCTTTACCTACGGTTGGTGATAATATGTGACTAATAAAAAGTGGAAAAGAACATAACTTGATTTATTGTTTCGAAATGAAGAAGGATTCCTTGATCTAACTTCTCTTATTGATTTCGACTTAAACTTTTAATTACTTTATTTACTTTCTTTTGTTTTTAAAATCTAAAACCAAAATCCCCTCTTTTGTGACAATTTTACAACTAAAAACTCTTGCTCCTCGTGGGAAAGAACTTGACCACACTATATTACTTGTTAATTAGGTGGAAAAATATTCACTAATTTGTTGTGGTTACGACATGCATCACTCTCCAAGCTGGATTTAAGGTAAGGTTGTAATCAAATTTTATTGAACCCTCTGGATGTCTACAAGACTTCATTTAGGACACATCATGGGCATTATGAGTTCAAAGTCATGCTATTTGGCCTTACCAATGCACCTGCAACATTTCAAGCCCTTATGAATGAAGTCTTTGCACCTTACTTAAGGAAGCTTGTTCTGGTCTTTTTTTGATGATATTTTGGTTTACAATACATCCATGTCTGAGCATATTGAGCAATTGCGATTAGTGTTTTCATTACTCAGACAACACCAACTCTATGCTAAGCTTTCCAAGTGTTGTTTTGGGCAGTCACAGTTGGAATACTTAGAACACATTATCACTCCTGAAGGAGTTTGTATTGATCCCAACAAAATTGCAGCCATGCAAAGTTGGCACTTCCTACTTCAATCAAGGAATTGAAAGGGTTTTTGGGTTTAACCGGGTATTATAGGAAATTTGTGAAGAACTATGGTGCAATCTGCAAACCTCTCACTGATCTCTTAAGAAAGAATTCTTTCAATTGGACTACAGCTGCCACTTCTGCATTTGAGCAACTCAAGTTTTCCATGTCCACAACTCCAGTTCTTGCATTGCCAGATTTTTCCAAGCAATTCACTGTAGAAAGTGATGCAAGTGATACCTGCCTTGTTGCTGTTTTAACTCGAGAAGGTAAACCAATTTCATTTTTCATCTCACCTTTAGGGCCTAGAGCAAGAGCTTTGTCAACATATGAAAAGGAGTTCTTAGCTATAGTTAAGGCTGTTCATAAATGGAAACATTATTTACAAGGGGGCAAAATCATTATCCAAACTGATCATCACAGCCTTAAGTACTTCCTAGAACAAAGAATCACCACAGTTCTACAACAAAATTGGTTAATGAAATTGCTGGGCTTTGATTATGAGATTAAATACAAAAAGGGTAAAGAAAATGTAGTTGTTGATGCCTTATCTAGAAGACCAATTGCCTCTGTCCATTACTCTGCATTGTCTATGTCTCAACCAAACTGGATGCATGACATTCTTCAAAGCTATGTTGGGGATTACATGGTGTAACAGCTCATTACTCAATTGCTTATCTCTGCTGACTCTGTTCCATATTATTCTTACAAAGCTGAAATACTGTGATACAAATCTAGGCTATATGTGGGAGCTAGCAATGGGGTCAGAGCCACCATATTAAATATTGTACACACCTCTGTTATTGGAGTCCATTCTGGTCTGCAGGCCACTTATGTGAGGGCCAAGTCTCATTTCTTTTGGCCTAACATGAAGAAGGAGATACTTATGTTTGTAGCTAAATGTGACATCTGCCAGAGAAATAAAGGTGAAAGCTCCTTTCCATCTGGTTTATTGCAACCACTTCCAGTACTGAGCATGCCTGGCAGCACATCACCATGGACTGCATTCAAAGCTTGCCTCTGAGTGACATGAAGAGTGTTATACTGGTGATTGTTGATAGACTCACAAAGTACAACCACTTCATTTCTCTACAACACCCTTATACAGCTGCTTCTTTGGCCAAGGCATTCTTGGATCAGGTATTCAAACTACATGGCCCATATTCTTCCATTGTGTCTTATAGAGATAAAGTCTTTACTAGTCACTTCTGGCAAGACCTATTTAAGGCTTTGGATACTAGCTTGAATCTCAGCACTTCTTACCATCCTCAGACTGATGGCCAATCAGAGAGAGTTAATTCCTGTTTGGAGACTTACTTAAGGTGCATCACTGGCCATAAACCTAGTAAATTGTGTCAATGGTTATCTCTTGCTGAATGGTGGTACAACATTAGTTATCATACTAATTTAAAAATGTCCCCCTTTCAAGCTTTATATGGATATGTTCCTCCACGTATGGCTTTTCCTTGTCTTGTCCACAACTTCGTAGTCATTGTGGAGACATACCTCAAAGAAAGAGAAGCAATGGTTGATATTCTTAAGGAATCCACTGCACAAATCTCAAGAAAGAATGAAATTCTTTGCAGATAAGATAAGAGAAGACAAAACCTTTGAAGTGGGTGACATTGTGTATCTTAACATCCAACCTTACGGATGTGCTTCAGTTTCACTGAGAAAGAACTTCAAGTTGTCTGCAAAGTTCTATGGACCTTTTCCTATTTTACAAAAAATTGGACCAGTAGCCTACAAGTTGAAGCTCCCAGATCAGGCTAGGATTCACCCTGTCTTTCATGTATCCCAACTGAAGAAACACATTGGTAAGAAGCACCCCCCCTCTCCTACTCTGCCTATTGTTGATCATGGTACCTGCAAAAGTTCTCAAAAGCAGAACCATTCTTGTTAGCAAGAGGCTAGTGAAACAGGTGCTCATCTAATGGACTAATTCATTCCCAGAAGATGCTACTTGGGAAGACATTGCTACCATCAAGTGTCACTATCGCAACTTTATCCTTGAGGACAAGGATAATTTCCAAAGACTAGGAAATGTCATGGTCTTATTGTTTGTACCGAGTCACCGTGTGCGCTTGTATTAATAGAGTGGGTGCTCTTATAACTGTTGAATGATTGTGCAAATGTTAGCCGATCAGATAGTGACAGGTGTGCACTATCTGATCGTTGTTGTTAAGTTATTCATCTCTTAAATGTGTAAGAACCTCCTTCTTATCTTCTTTAATGAAAATATTATCAAGTTAATAGCAGAGGTTGTGTTCATTAGGAACCAGATTTACTTTTTATTTCATCTCTTGATCTCCAAATTATACTAAGTACAGTACAGAGCCACCATGGTACCTGAGAGGAACGTGTTGGGAGAGACTTACAAAATCTGAGCCGTTATGTGCAATACGAAAACCACACAAACAATGAAACACAATGCGAAAATAATACAACTATGACGATATAAGAAGCAATCACACAACATCGACAATTACGTGGAAAACCCCTCCAAGGTGAAGGGTAAAAAACCATGAGCAAATCTTCTACTATAATCAAACAATGGGCTACGCACAACTCCCAATTTGGGGACACACTCTTCTTCAAGGTGCATACATCACTTGGATAACAATTTGCCTAAATTACAGTCACCCCAAAGGATGGATCAACAATTCATTCACCTAATAGTAGAAATACTAGATGAGATTCACAAAGATAAGAAAAATAGCAAGTGATTGAGATTCTTACTACTAGGATTTGATCAAACCCTAGGTTTTTTCCCCTTTTGAAGAGATGTGGAAATTGATGGAACAAACTTCACCACAACCAACCAAACGGATCCTTAACAAGAACCCTTTCTTCTTCTTCAAAGATTAACTCCAAATCTCACCAAAAATGAACTCTAATGGTGGCTTCTCTTTCTCTCCCACTCACTCTCTCTACCTCTCTTTCTTTTCTCACTTGAGGAGATAAAATCGTGAAGATGAAAACATCCTGATGCCTTTTGTTATAACCTAACATAGCCACCTTATACTTGGCTCCCTCTACTGGCTAAGGGGCACATGGACAGTTGGGCCATAAGGAGTAAACCCAACAGAACGATCGCTGAAATTATAAGAAGACTAGGAGAGTCCAAGATTCAGCACAATTACAGGGAAGCCAACCAGGCATCAGATGCACTTGCAAACCATGGGGCAGATCAAAGTCAATATAAAGTATTTCAAAACTAACATCTTAGAATATGTTTTTTCGATTTTTTGAAACAATTTGCAATCAATAACTCCAGAGAGGAAACATTCCCCCGTATAATTTTGTCTTAATTTCTTCTAATTTATCATGCTTCAAATAGCCAAAGGGTATATTATACAAACCCTAAACGTGACGTAACTCTCATTCTTATAGCAATAAATAAGAATATGGGAGAAGAATGAATAAGATTCCTCCCAATTATGGGAATTCAAAACTCATGGCGGCATGGGGTAGAGCCAGCTTGAAGTATAGGTGTGTAGTTTTTATCCAGCTCAGCGCCTCCCAAACCTATTTATTGATGCAACGGGTTTTCAAACCCCATTTTATCTTTTTTTATGCCTACCAAACTCGATTTTTACTTCCTTTGCCTATTCGCAACCGTATTCACAGTTCCGTTCTTGATGGTGACGGGTAAGGGTGAGCATGGTTTCCGCTTTTCGCCTCATGCGCTTTCAATTCAATATACGACGGATTTCAATTTTGACATCCCCACCCGATCCAACATCTGATGGTTGGATGCAGATGATCCAATGAATTTCTTCTATAAATAATATTTAATGTATATAATACAAAATTAATTATAATAACTTAAGATCTCATTATTGTAACCATGATTTCTAATATCAAACTCTAATTTACACAACCTTTACCAACACTTTTTTTTACTCACCCATCAAATATTAGTAAAGAAACTCATCCCTCATCAAATACTAGTAAAAAATAACATTTTTAAATTTATCTAATATACTAGTATTTCAGTTAGCAATTGATATTAACATTAGTGACCAAACTTTAATTTAGCTATGATTGCTAAGATGGGATGAAGATTGCAAGAGAATCCAGATTCTTTTTGTGCCTCCGTTCTCAAAGCAAAATATTACCCAAACAGTAACATTCTCCATATAAATAATACCCCTAATAGCAAAGATAGTTGGATATGGAAAGGCTTGTTAACTGGCATTAATCAAATCAAAAAATATTGCTTTTGGGAAGTTGGGAATGGCTCTAGTATTGACATCTGGGATGATTTCTGGATCCCAGAAACAGAGCCTCCTCTTCGGAAAACAGGAATACAAATCCAGGGACTAAACAAGGTTAGCGATTTGTTCACTCCTCACAAAACTTGGGATATTGAAAAATTGATTAGCTGTTTTGATAGTCAAATTGTAGAGAAAGTTAGGAATATAAGTATTTTTGCAGATGATAAAGAAGATATACCTCACTGTATTCTAAACAAGAAATGTACATTCATTGTGAACTCCTTATATAGTGATATTAATTCTAGTAGTACTACAAACAACAGCTGGAAAAAGATTTTGCAGATGGAAACTTCACCATCTGTTAAGAATTTTATTTGGAAAGCTTCTCACTCCATACTTCCCAATAGTATGAGGGTGGCAAATTTGTCATCCCAAATATAAACACCAAGTGCCATTTATGTTATGAAGGTCAAGAAACTCTCACCCATTTATTTCTGAGGTGCTTAAGGTCGTTAATGATCAGTTGGATGTGTCATAAAACAAGAATGATGAGGTGTCATAAAACAAATATAAACACTGTTTGTAAGGTAAAATTACTTCTACCCCAAACACAGAAATTTGTATGATGATTTTGCTGATAATTATCCGTGGCCTCGATCTTCAATTGAATTATGGAGAAGGGGGGTTACCTGCAAAAAACCCTCCGATGCTAAAGTCAGTATTGTATTTTTCACATGAGTTTTTGGTATGGAAGATTGCTTACCTTTTTGGGTTTATGAACCTCTCTATTTATATGAGCGAATTTCAGTTTATTTTCCTTGATTTTATGGCAGATATTAATTTCCATAATCGCCCTCGCATGCCTCCCGAGTAATAATCGGCATTGACTGATCCTGCATGCGCATGTGATAACGGCCATCCTTGATGGCTGCATGGCTCTAGTGTAATCGACCCTTGCATGGTCAGCATGGAATGGGGTGTAGAAGCAAAGTTCTGATGGGCGCAGGCAATCCGTTAGTGCGAGAATGGGGCGGAATCATCCGAGGGCTACGGAATTATGCTTGATGTGCTACATCGAAAACTTACAATTTAACGCCTGATTAATCGCCCGATTGCCGCCATTGCTCGGGCCGAGCGATAACTCGCGCCAATCTTGGCGACGTTAGGCTGAGATGCTAACGCCATTAGGAATATGCTAACGCCATTAGGAATATCTGACGCCAGATTAGGAATATCTTGTGGCCGATAGTTGATGACCAGACGAATTATGCGACTGGCGGTGACAAGTCGGCACACTGGCCGCGTGTCACTGCCACGTCGGCCAGATCAAAGATACGCGCGACTTTCTTGCTGACGCGGCATCTGCCACGTCATTATTCCTGCTGACGTGGCACCCACTCTGTTGACGTGTCAGCTGCCACGTCATCACACCTAGTGACGTGGTACATATTATGCTGACGTGTTAGATGCCACGTCATCACACCTGCTGACGTGGCACCTGGTGACGTGGCACTTTGATGACGTGGCGATCTCCAGTTGGTCGAGCCTAGTGATGATGTGGCACAGGTGATGGGGCTCGTAGTTGCTTGATTTGAACTTATGCACATGGGATTCCTTGCGAGGTGTTTGTTAGGCCTAGTTAGCCATTCTTGGGTAAACAAGGGAAGCGCCTTAGGCCCAATGAACCCTCCTTTGCCACTAGTAGGAGCTTTGGAGGCCTAGGTTAGCCCATTTATTTGTGTAGAATATTAGGGGGTACAAACATCGCCCCTCTTAATCCATAACCTGTTATGGGTTAAGAGTTCGGGTTCCCCACTGATTTTGCATTTTTCTGAGTGTTACATAACTCGCCCCCGAGCGTGTTGTTCGGAGTGTTACGCAACTCGTCCCCAGGGATGTGTTGATTGCGCTGGAGTGTTACATATCTTGCCCCCAAATGGTTGAAGTGACATGTAACTCGCCCCCAACATGTTTTGTGTCATGTTGCTCAATGCTCGCACAGGGGTGCACCTCCCTGCTGCATTTTGCTCGCGCATGGAATGAAAAGTTGAGTTTTTCTGCTATCTTGAATTCGCGCAGGGGGCCAATTCTGTTATTCAAGATGCGCGCAGAGTTTGGGATGTGTACATTTTCATGTGCCTGGACAAATGAAAATGTTCGCCACATTTGTTGCTACCCCGTACGATGGGGATAAAATTGATATAGGGTAAAAATGCCCGAACTGTGCACTCACCCTATCTTCGAGGTGTCGAGACGTTCTTTGTGAGATAGACTTGAACCGCATCTTGTTTTGTCATTTAGGGCCGATCATGGATTCGATCATCCACAGTAGCTTATAATTAACACGAACAATATTGATAAAGTATGGAATACCAAAATAATGTTGAATTAAAATTTCGATTTGAAATAACAAGATAAATACCTCACCGCTTCGACCACAAATGCCTCGTTAAAACCTTTGAGTGGAAAACCCGGTGGGACAAAAAACAATCAAAAAGGAAAAGAGTGCAGCAGACAACAGATTTGAATCTACTTCTAATGATAAAGCTTTTTCAAGTGGAACGAATTCCACGGCTTCCATGGCTTTGAATCCTCAGTTCCGTCGAGATTCCTTAAGTAGTAGGATCCATGAGATGTTGGTCTATCCACTATGTATGGGCCTTCCCAGTTCGCTCCGATCTTCCCATAGTTTGGTTCCATTGTGGCTGCTCGGGTTTTCTTCAAGATATATTCCCCTAGTTTGAACGACCGTTCTCTGACTTTGCGATCATATCTCAGCTTGATTGCCTGCTGGTATCTCGAACAATCTGCTTTGCAAGGTTGTTTCTCTTTGTTCTTCCAAAGAACTCTTTATCCAAAGCCGATATCTTTGTCGTTTTTCCGTTATTTGACAAAGACGAGTTTTGGTAGTCTTGAGTTGTACCTCGGTGGGTATGACTGCCTTTATCCCATACGCCAATGTAAATGGAGAAAATCCGGTGGATCTTTTCGGGGTTGTTCGATAGGACCATAAGACTCAAGGGAATTCTTCAGTCCATTTTACCTTCGCCTTCTCCAGCCGTTTCTTGAGGTTGTCCATAATAACGCGGTTGGTTGCTTCTGCCTGCCCGTTGCTTTGAGCATAGTAAGGAGACGAGAAATTGTGGTGAATATTTAGGCCCTTGAAAAAGTCTTTGATTACTCCTGAATCGAACTGCTTCCCATTGTCTGATATTATCGCATCTGGGATACCGAACCTGCAGACGATATTCTCCCATATGAACCTTTTCACATCATGTCTGGTGACGTGTACCAGTGCCATTGCTTCGACCCACTTGGTGAAATAATTGGTAGCGGCTAGTACGAATCTAACGCCTCCAGGAGCTTTGGGGAGCGGCCCGACGATGTCCAATCCCCACATAGAGAACGGCCAGGGACAAGAAATTGGATGTAATTCGTTGGCGTGCCTTTTCGGAATTGGAGCGTATTCTTGGCATGACACACATTTATGCGCATATTCTTTAGCGTGTTTCTGCATGTACGGCCAAAAATACCCCTGGGTAAGTATCCTGTGCGTGAGACTGCGCCCTCCAGAATGGCTGCCACAAATTCCCTCGTGAGCCTCTGCGGTATTATTTGTCCTTCGTCGGTGATACGCATCGCAAAAATGGCTCCAAAGCTACGGGTTTGCGGTATAACAGCCCTTCGATCATTGAGTATCTCCATGAATTCTTTTTCACCTTTGCGACGGTTTATCATCTTCGGGGAGTTCGCGGTTGTCGTCATGGATGTATGGTTGACGCTTGATCTGTAATGTTTTTAACATGATTGCTGAATTATTCATCCTTGGACAAGTCAACATCCATATTGTTGTCGATGTTCTCAGTATCCCCCTGTGATGATGTAGCTGCCCTCTCGCTCCCGCTAGCGTGTTTGAGAGCCAGAACGAAGTGGCTGTCGGAGATGCTAGGTAACTCTTGGAAATCTACTACAATGGAACGGGCGGTATTAGTTTCGACTGCGGAAGCGCATATGCTAAAGCATCTGCGTGCCTGTTCTTCAATCGTGGCCGCTGCCCAATAGAGAATCGGTCGAACTCATTTGCCATCTCTCTCATATGATCCAAATACAGGGCCATTCTCTCTTCCTTCGCTCTGTAGGTCCCCAGAAATTGGTTAACTACTAGCATGGAATTAGTCACTAGCTTCACATTCTTCGCATCTAACCGCTTGACAAACTTTTAAACCGATAATTGCAGCTTCATATTCATCTTCATTGTTTGATGCTTGGAAACCCAGCCTTGTCGCTTTTTCGATCCTCGAACCTTCGGGAGTAAGGATGACGCATCCAACTCCAGAACAACAACGTTTGATGACCCATCAGTAAATATAATCCATAATGGTTTTGGTGTATCGATCTCCATTGCAGACTTGCCCCCAGTCTGATCAGTGGCTGGCTCAGTGGGTTTGAACAACACCTCTTCTTCTCCAGCAACCGTTTCTATATCGTCCACAGGAAAATCTGCTAGCATCGCGGCTGGGCGTGTCTTTTTCTCAGCTTAGGTTTCATACTTGATCTCATACGCCTACGAAAATTTGACCATATGGCTAGACGACGGAATCATCAACGTTCCAGGATTCTCTTCGACGGGTATTCCGAGCATAGTACGATATGCCTTCCTTGGAAATAAAGCTTGAGGCGACGAGATGCGTGAAAAGTGCAAGCGCTATCTTTTCAATTTTCTTATACCGTGTTTCCGCCCCCGTCAAGGATTTACTGACGAAGTAAACGGGTTTTTCATATGGGTCTCAGAATAAACAAAAGACTTTGCACTCACATCGTTCTCCGTTGCAGCTAGATATACTACGACATGTTGTCCAGTTTTGGACTCACCAAAGCGGGAGTTGACAAATCGCTTGATCTCATCAAAAGCCTTTTCGCACTCATCCGTCCAACCAAAATTCACCGCTTTCTTCAAAACATCAAAGAATTGCTTGAATCGATCCAACGATCGTGAAATAAAACGGTTTAAAGTCATAATCACCCCGCTAGCTTCTGACCTCCTTTTTCGTTCTTGGGGATGGCATTTCTCTCGATGGCTCGATTTGCTCCGGATTCGCCTCAATTCCTCTGTGTGTCACCAAGTATCCAAGGAACTTTCCCGATGACAGCCCAAATGAACATTTTGCCGGATTGAGCTTCATACGATATTGCCTTAAGATATCAGACGTCTTCTGCAGATAAAGAAAATGCGATTCCTTTTGCTCGGATTTCACTACCATATCATCGATATATACTTCCATCGACTTCCCAATTAGATCCTTGAACACATGGTCTACCAAGTGCTGGTAGGTTTCCCCGTGTTCTTTAGCCCTAACGGCATTACAAGATAATGAAGAGACTCCTTTGTCGACCCACGAACGCAAAGATGCTCTTGATCGTCCTCGAACAAAGGTATTTGGTTATACCTGTAAAACCCGTCCATGAATGACAGCCTCTCCCATATCCTCGGTTGCATCCACCAAATCTCTTATCCGTGGCGCGGGTACGGATCACTCGGACATGCTTTATTCAAATCGGTAAAATCGATCTGATTACCTAATTTTACCATTCTTCTTCTAACGGGTACGACATTTGATAGCCAACGTGGATATTGCACTAGTCGAATAAAGCCTGCTTCCAACAGCTTTTCAACTTCTCACAGTAACTCCATCCTTTTTGCTTTGCGCCATATTCCTGATTTTCTGTCAAACAATATGGAACTTCACATCGATATTTAGCTTGTGGCAGGCTACATTCGGATCTATCCCAGGCATCTCAGCAAAACTCCATGCGAAAACGTCGGTGTTTGCCCTTAGCAGTGTAATCAAATAATCACGTTCATGTGCAGGCGGGTCTGCCCCTACGAACGTTGTTTTGTGCTCCTCATCTCCAACTGGACCTTGATTAATTTCTCGACCGTTGGGGTTCACCGTCCTCTCCCCTATATGATTACGGAGGGAGAGGATTCTGTAATTGCTATTTTTGGTCGACTCGCATGATCTGGTTCCCGCTGACTTCTGACTTCTTGTAATCATCCATTGCACTCTCATGACACTTATGGGTGTCTATCTGGTCGCCTCTAACTTTCACAACTACTTCTAGTATAATAAACTTTAGGCATTGATGATTAGATGATGTGACTGCACCGATCTCATGCAACCAGTCTCGTCTTACAATCGCATTATAGGGTGCTCGGCAATCCAGCAACAAGAAAGTTCCCAAGACGGACTTGTCAACCACTGTTATAGGTATCTTCACTTTTCCAATCGCCTTTGTAACTTCGCCAATAAACCGATAATTGGATTTTCATCTTCCTCGATCAAGTCGTGTGGGAGATTCATAGAGGAATAAGCTCTGAAAACAACACGCTCACCGAGCTTCTCAGATCAACTAGAATCCGGTGTACACGAAACATGCCAATCCAGCGGTTATAACAATAGCATCATTGTGGGGAGCATATACACCTATCATGTCTGCATCAGAGAACTCGATCTTTGTGCACCCCAGCTCCCGAGTTTTTGCTCCATTACCACTGACAAAATCGATGTGATTTGTCAAATATCATTCTCTCAACTGCCTGAACTTCCTCCTGGTTTCGTCTTCTGATGCCCGCCTGGTTATTGAATGGATCCTGGCGTGGCTGACGTTAATCACACGTGAGTTAATCACGTTGGTCGTGCCAAACTATCCGGACCTTTTCCAAAGTCCTTTTCACGTCATCGTTGCAGCCTTCCCGGCGTCGATCATTCGCCAAATCTCGATCCAGAAAGAGTGGCAGTTCTCGGTTTGTGACCATGGTCTTTATGGAACTTGCGATGTTGCTCCTATCACGTTTATCTCGTGTTTCTGCTGCCAAAGGACGTGGGGGGCTCAAATCTTTGTATATTTTTTCGTACAGCTCTGTAAGACTTATGTTCAGCGGGGTCAGCTTCATATCGTGAAATTTATGATACCCAGTTTCCGTGCGTTCACCTTGATTTTTCTCTCGAACATCCCCGCGATCATTATGTCAGTCTGCTCGAACGGTTCTTGGATTTTTCTTTCTTCCCATCGTTTGGATGATTGGATGATTTGTGAACTTCTTCTCGAGCTTTAGAATCTTCCTCCACTCGGGCGTACTCTTACTCGATCATATAGTTCTTCCAAAGTTTTTGGTGGTCTCTTGACCAAAGAACCGTACACACCTCTTTGATCATGCTGGTAAGCCTGTTTGTATGATGCAATGACAACTTGGTCGTTGGCTCCATCCACGTCCGCTAACTCTTGCTTGAAACGCCTAGTGAATTGTCTCGATGCTTTCCTCCTTCTCAATTCCTAGAGGGAACAAGAATGGCATCCTTTCCTGGCCACGTTTGTTGTACTTATGGTTAGAGAAAAAAATCATCGATCGCCTTATGGTAAGTCCCGATCGATCTTTGGAAGCTGATTGAACCACGTTATAGATCCTCCCATCAGGGATTGCGGAAACATTTTACACATCAACTCGTCGTTGTACTTCCACAAGGACATGGCGGTCTCATAGTGTAAAACGTCTTGACCGGATCATCAGTTTTCTCATCGAATTCCGGTAATTTTGGACCTTAAAAATTCATTGGCGGCCTGAATTCTCTGATATTCTGCATGAAAGGAGCTCCTGCTGCTCAATGTAGCCTTTCCATCTTCTCTTCTCGGGATTGTTTTTTCATCATCACTTTCTCGATCATCTTGGAAATACGAGCTTCTGTTATCGCGTTTAGGTCGCCATTTGAGGAACTGCCTTCCTGCTCATAATCCCGGTCCTCTGGAATATGATTATCCATTCTCATTTTTTTCCTTCGGTGCACAGTAGTCTCTCTTCCATCCCTGCCTTGCTCCGAACGAGCATAGTAAACGTGCAAAAATTCACTCTCGTCGTGTTGGTCTCGAGCTTCATCCTCGTCATTCCTGAGCCGTTTTGAATGAGACGTAGTTAAGCCGCGCTCGTTGAGTTGCAGGGTCCGATACCCTGCTCGCCTGGGTCGTTTCAGTAAATCTCCAGTGACCAATAGATTCCTGTCTGGTCGATCAAGATTGATCACTTCTCTGTTAGAATATGTGACTTGTGGTTCAATTCGACCTCCAAGGCGTTGCCATACAGATCGGACCCTCTGATTATTCAAAACACCAGACCTTGGTCGAGGTTGGTTTTCACGTTCTAATCTCATGAGAGCATTCTCCTTCTCTAGCTCGTCTAGCCGATTCAGTAGTTGTTCTTCCTCTCAGATCGGGAGTCGCGGTGCGCGCCATCACGCAGATCCCGTCGATTGCGATTCCTCCTAGATGGGCCGCCGAACGCATACCCTTTGTTTCCACGAACATCCGGGTTTTCCCATCAACGTCAATAACTTCGTTATCGATCACCTGTTGTTTTTCCTTTCTCCGATTCGGGATCTGAGCTCGTCACGAAAACGATCTCGATCGCGTCCACGATCCAGTGATCTGTTATGAGTATGATCTTGACCCTGTCTGTTTCCATTGGGTATAGCAGGTGCAGATTGAACCTCAATTTCGTTCCTCTCAATTTCGCGTCTCCTGCGTGGTTGGGAATTGCTGATAGAATCATACCTTCGTGCAGTCTGTCTAACTATTGCCATAACTCGATTTGGTAAAACGCGATTATCTTTTCTCGAAACCCTTAGTCGGCGCCATTGTTTGTAAGGTAAAATTACTTCTACACCAAACACAGAAATTTGTATGATGATTTTGCTGATAATCGATCCGTGGCCTCGATCTTCAATTGAATTATGGAGAAGGAGGGGTACCTGCAAAAAACCCTCCGATGCTAAAGTCAGTATTGGATTTTTCACAGGAGTTTTTGGTATTGAAGATTGCTTACCTTTTTGGCTTTATGACACTCTCTATTTATATGATCGAATTTCAGTTTATTTTCCTTGATTTTATGGCAGATATTAATTGCCATAACTGGCCCATGCATGCCTCCTAGTAATAACTGGCGTTGACTGGTCCTGCATGCCGCATGTGATAACTGGCCAGCCTTGATGGCAACATGGCTCTAGTGTAACATCCGACAGGTTGCATGGTCTTTGAATGCTTTAAAGCAAAGTTCTGATGGGGTGTAAAATCAGTTAGACAAGGAGAATAGGCGGAATCATCCGAGGCTACGGAATTATCTTTGCAGTGTGCTACATATCAAAATTACAATTTTAACGCCAACGACAATCGCCACGATTGCCGCTCGCTGCTGGCCGCAGCGATAACTACGCCGCCGATCTTGCATTTAACTAGATGCTGACGCCGTTAGGAATATGCTGATGCCGTTAGGAATATGCTTACGCCGTTAGGAATATACCAACACCGTTAGGAATATGCCGACGCCGTTAGTTGCTGACTGTATCGAATTGTGCTGACGTGTCACCTGTCACGTCAGCCGTTAGGATGACGCGGCGTCTTTCTTGCTGACGTGGCACCTACTCTGCTGACGTGGCCGCTGCCACGTCATCACACCTGCTGACGTGGTACATATTATGCTGACGTGTTAGCTGCCACGTCATCACACCTGCTGACGTGGCGCCTGGTGACGTGGCACTTTGATGACGTGGCGAACTCCGGTTGGTCGAGCCTAGTGATGATGTGGCACATGTGATGGGGCTCGTAGTTGCTTGATTTGAACTTATGCACATGGGATTCCTTGCGAGGTGTTTGTTAGGCCTAGTTAGCCATTCTTGGGTAAACAAGGGAAACGCCTTAGGCCCAATGAACCCTCCTTTGCCACTAGTAGGAGCTTTTGAGGCCTAGGTTAGCCCATTTATTTGTGTAGAATATTAGGGGTACAAACAAACACCAAGTTCAATTTATGTAATGGATGTGTCATAAAACAAGAATGATGAGGTGCTTAAAGTCACTAATGATCAGTTGGATGAATGTACTGGATCCATGAACCTGAAAATTAATATTGCACTAACAATGATGAACTCTACAGCTAAGGCTGGAATTGGTCTAACTTTATTTACAGGGAGAATCAAAGAAGCCAGAGGACTGCACGCAGACTGTACCACCAGAGATTAGCTTGAAAAGGTTGGAGCGGATGCGGCTTTCAAATGGGCAACAGAATGGAGTGGACACATCATCTCTTTCAGAAGTGATTCTCAGCCAACTCTACTGCCGCTAATAGGAAAGTATGCGGAAGCTAGACAACAACGATACAAGATCAGTGCAGACTTTGGCAACAACACTAAATTTGACATAAACTTCATAGCAAAGGACTTCAGTTTAGTTATGCGATCTCGGGTTATTTGGGCTGGAAAGATAGCTGTTTTTTGTAACAAATATGCTATTAAACACAATTGGGTAGATCAAAGCCTATGGGCTATTTTAACTTTTTTAAACATTCAAAATTGGAACGAAGATGTAATGATTTATCGTAACTCTCCATACGGAAGATACGGTTCTTTTCTATCAATTTAATGAGGTTATCCTCATTTTCGGAGAAAAAATAAAAAACCCAAAAAGAATGTTATTAACTTGGCGGATATAAATATCCAAAAAAATTTAACTCTGGCGTACATAAAATATCCAAAGAAACCTTAACTCCGCACCTACACCCACACGTAAAAGCGGATGTGCTGTTCAAATCCACATATTTGTCCCAAGTGCTCATCCGTTAGGGGTTTGAGATTTGTGTTATTAGTTATGATTGTATGAGTGGTTCGTCTAATGGTTTGATTTGTCTAAGTTGAGTAAGAGTGCAAGGTTGTTGGAATCATCGAATTGGGCAAAACCCCCAATATTGATCATGGAGTTTTTACCATATTGTCCTTTCTTTGGTATTAGTTCGGTGTTTTGATAGCGCAACAGTGCATGTAAGGTTTATAATATTAAAAGTATCCTTGAATGAGGAAAGAACTTATGTTTTGCGATTTGCAATTTTTTGAACATGATTGAACATCGGATGGCGTGAGATGTTTGGATTTGCGATTTTATGGAAGCATCCCAAATTGTATATGATGACAGTCTTATTATTTAATGTTTAACAAGTGATACACTGGTGGAGTGAGAGGTGCAATGAGACTATGAGAGAAGAAGAGAAGAGTAAAGCAGGAGAAAGGTTGGGTTTAGTCCCTAGAAAGACTAAATAATCTTTAATTTATTGTTGTAGTTTCATTAGTTCTTGTTTCTGTTGTTCATACACTTATTTGCATATCCTGAATGTGCATTATTAACTTGAATGTAATATTTATGTTTTTAGTATCAAATGTAGAAAGCTTGGATTGTAGTACTGTTGATATGTTTTCAGTCATTGTCTGTCATTTTGCGTAATCATGCATAATAAGGCTATTTTTTCCGTCTAAATCACGGTTAATCCGCATCCTACCCCGCACAATCCGCCGATCCGCAGAGGTCAAATCCGCGGATGATTGGGCCGGTCACGGTTTAATTTTCTAAATCCGCAACTTTGACGGTTTGGTTGCGGGTGACCCCTAATCCGCAACCGTCCGTCCGTTGCACACCCCTAGTAGGTGACGATGTGTTTAGGACTCTCCCTTGAATTATCCATTAGGATCCTGAAGAAAACCCAAGGCCCAGTGAATTATCAATGAGGACTCCTTGAGGTCTCCCAAGAGTTGCCAAAAAAGATTCCAATCTGGTGCCACACACTTTTGTGCAAATTGCTTTCCATGTTGGGACCAAATTCTTGATATTAACACAAACCCATACCTTTTCAAACTCTTAGGCAAAAGAACTAGATTTTGCTGCAGCGAATGATCAGATAATATAGAATCTCATTGTGGCAGAGAGACCAAATGAACAGAATTGAGAAAAAGTCATTCAGCAATTGGTCAGTTTACAATCCCCCAATTAGAATTTCACCCTCAAATTCATCCAACATTTGAGATGATAGACTCCAACAATATTAAAAGAAAAATAGCCCAAAATCACAGAATTTAAACACAAAGCATAAATTATATTCAAAAAAGTTAAATCCATCAAAGCATACATCTTCAGGTTCAAACCCCCCAGTCAGACCCAACTCAGAATCTGAATCAGAATATCCATTAAACAAGTATTTTGCTCTTCTGAATGAGCACCAACCCAAGGGGTTCATTACACAATTACAATTTCACCCTCCAATTCATCCTCATTTGAGGTGATAACTTCATGTAAACAAAGAAACTGATCAAAATCACAAAATCAAAACACAAACCCAGAAATCATATCTTTTATTCAAAAGATAAATCCATTAAAGTACACAAACATCTTTAGACCCCCAGTCAGACCCAGTCAGAATCTGACTCACACTGTACAAAAGAAAAAGCACCCAAACCCCTTTCAGACCCAGTCAAACAAAAACTCAAGCACAACCACAAGGATTTTCTGACATCAAATCTTCATCTTCTTCCTCATCACATCTAAACAACACGAACCCAATAACCAATCCCAAAACAATAGCAATAAAAACCCCGCCATTAAAACTCATGACAGCCAACATCAACAGATACCCAATCGCTGAATTAACACCGAACAACAAACCCAACCAGAATCTCTTCCCTAGATTTCTCTTACGGAGTATTGGTATCAACAGAGGGGTCTCAATCGTTGATGGTGATTTCTTAGCGCGCTCCATGTTCTTAAATTTCAATCTTTTATCCTCCAAGTATTGATAAAAAGCTGCGAAAAGAACACAAACCAGTAAACTGATCGCATAACTCAACCATGAGTCAGTTCTCCATGATGAGATTAGGATTGTGACGTTTTTGCCCCAATAAAATGTCATGTGCATCATCTTTCCTGATGGGGTGGAATTCGAATTTTGGAATTTTTGATTGAAATTGCAGAGAGAATTTTTGATGATGATGAAGAAGAAGACTTTTCTTTATTCTTTGTAACAGTTATTGGTTGTTGAAGACTGGTTTTATAGAAATACCCTCGGAAGATGATAGAATTAGTGTTGGGTTAGGAATAGGATTGGTGGTATTATTTGAGATAAGCAGGGGTAAGAAGGGTAATGAAATTTGTAGTGCAGTACTGTTGTTTGTTGTACAGCAAAATACTATAGAGAAATTAGTTGTACTACACAGATCAGTTTGGACTTTGGAGATAATTTTTGAAGTTTTCTTCCTCTCTTTTTTGGGACCATGATTTGATTAGGCCGTCTTCCCTACAATTATAAGGGGTGTCTTAAAAGGTGGAGGTGACTAATTTACCCTTTTACCTAATTAAAATTATAACTAATCACAACTTCTTCTTCCTTTATTCTACGATTTTTCTTCTTCTCTTTTTTTTTCTTTTTTTTTTTTTTTTTGCTAACAATTGGAATTTTATTAAGCCAAAGAATTTAAGTTGTCCAACAATAGTTGATCCTCTATAATATTAGGAGGAACATCTGACCTTGCTTACTCTAAACTTTCTACTAAACTTAGCTAGCTTGTCTGCTGCTTTATTACATACTCTAGGAATGTACTTGCATTCCCAGCAATGAACGGACTTTAAAATAACTAAAGCATCAAGCAAAATGCCCTCATTCTCCCATGCTATGACCGATGAAGCTTTATTAATGTAATCCGCAATATTCTTTAAGGTCCGTTTGGCACGGATGGAGTTTAGATTCTAGGGAGTTCCAACTACCTGGAATTCAAACTACCTAGAAAATGAATTCCATCCTTTCGGATTTTTGTGTTTAGCATGTTTACGATTGAAATTGATTATATTTCTATTTTTCGAATATTTATTTGGTTAAGTTTGATTTCATAGTAAGTTTATTTCGAAAATCGCTGAGTTTTTTTTTTAAATTATCTTTTATTAGTTTTAGATAATTAATAAAATTAAATTAAATTATTAACCAAAACAATATAAAATACTATTAAATTAAACTAATTTTATTTTTATAATTAAATTAACATTTTTAATTGGATAATGTCAATAAAAATACATATTTTGTATTATTGAAACCAATATTTGTTAGTAAAAGTATTTTTTTTTTTAAGTTTGATTTTTTTTTTTAATTTTTTTTTTTTTATAAAAAGATTAAAAATATTCAAATAATAATGTTTATCTATTTGATATAAAATTAAGTATAAAATTGAATAATAATTTATAATATAAAATAATATTTGACAATATAATTACTTATTTCAAATTAAATAAGTAATTATATAGGATTTTTATTTGACATTTTTATATAAAATAATAATTAATTTATACTAATTATATTTATACTAATTATATTTAAAAATTAAAAATATTCTTTTCCTTTTATATATGAGACAAAATATAATTTATATATTCAAATGTATTTAAAAAAAAGTTATAATAAAATTTATATAAATAAAATATTCAAATAATAATATTTGTCTATCTGATATTTTAGGTAAGTATAAACTTGATTAATAATAGTTTATAATATAATTACTTATTTAAAATAATAAGGATTTTTATTTGATACAAAGGATTTGATTATTTTATGAAATAATATTTAATATTTTAAATTAAATAAGTAATTATAAAGTATTTTTATATGATATTTTAATATAAAAAAAATATTTGGGAAATATTGTTGGATAATTTTATTACACACCAGAGTTTATAGTTGGCAATGAAATGACAAAGGCGAGCGCCAACTCCCTTCCTAATAGCAACACACAATCTATGAAAAACAAACCTACATACACCACTACCAGCATCATTACTAGCTAAGCAATTTTTCAAACGTTTGAAAAAACATACAGTGTCTTCACTAAGCTCCCCTAAGGTAGTAAATGCCAAAATACACAAACCATAACCATGCGAACTACATTCATCCAAGTATTTAGTACGCTTTCGAGAAAAAAGAACGCGATACAAGAAAAGGACAAAATCGGATCAGATATCAATTCGGGGTCACCCCTTATCTAAGTATTTTTTAAATCCTAATCTACCCTCACTAATCAGGTTTAGTGGTTAATAATAATTAGTAAAATCTTAAGATTTTGTTAAATGATTAGTGTGTGTTTTATTTGTTTTTGGGTGAGTGAGGTGAGAGTAGAAGGAGGGAAAAATATTTTGAGAGAGAAATTTTTTCGTGGAAAATGGAGGATGATTGTGAAGAGAGGATTGCTGCTGCCGAATCTTTAGCTCAACTCAACAAGGAGCATATCTTGAATCTTCAGCTAACGACAACAACTCTCAATTGCAACTCATTGTTGAGCCAACACCCTTGAATGATGATTTTGACGAGTATGGAGAGTTTCATGAAGAACCAACACAAGAAAGTAAACTTGCACAACATACTAGCATCCCCAATACGAGGTAAAGCTGCTAAGATGTCGAAAAATCCAATTTTTCTTTAAACCCGCCATTT
Source organism: Papaver armeniacum (assembly GCA_023531295.1). Taxonomy (NCBI): domain Eukaryota; kingdom Viridiplantae; phylum Streptophyta; class Magnoliopsida; order Ranunculales; family Papaveraceae; genus Papaver; species Papaver armeniacum. The sequence continues at coordinate 1,283,124 of JAJJWW010019264.1, read as the reverse complement.
TTTCAATGAAAAACCTCGATGCCGGCATGGTAGTTGTATGAAAACCATGCTTGGTAGTCAAGGTACCGGCATAGTATTCATACTACGACCATGCCGGACGCTTATATCCCCCAATTTGAATTATCAACCTACACAGAATTCTACCAAAAACTATGCCAGACAGAGAGTTAACCTTTTACCTAACAAGGAATATACTACGGAATATTCAACCGGCATGGTTTCATTGATCGCCTACCATGCCGGATTGAATGAAAAACATACAGAAACAATTCCATCCCAAACCAAAACCGCATTGAAACTTAATAAACATTAACGCAAATTTAGTACCAAGTGGTACCATCACTATCGATAATGCCGCAACGAAACCGGCGTTGTTAAGTTACAACTTTTCAAAGACGGTACCTACAAAAAAACATGCAGGAATAAATGTTTTCCAAAGCTAAATTCTAAAGATTCAATATCGATTATTTTTCAATGCCTGAATTGTGTACCCTGGCTTGGAACAATATGTTACGATAATGCCGGCATCCTTGCTTCCGGGCGTTGTAGTCTTACGAAACACATATGCCTAATAGGTTTCAAATTTGGTCTTCCGTTTTGGTAAACTTAGACTATGCCGGAACAATTGTCGAGCATGCCGGGTACAGGTTTCGGCATAGTGTTTTAATGTTGTTTGGAACTAATTTTCATTCGATCCTTAGGTGGTGCCATATATTGATCCAACAAATGCAAAGCCGCCTTATCGGGATACGTCGGAATGCTATAAAATCCCTCAGGTATGTGACCAAATAATACTTTTCACCTAGTATCTTGAACATTACTAATGGATTGCTAGTAGTGAACCTTCTAATGAATGCGAAATTGTTCTTATGTAGGGAATAACTGATCGAAAGGAAGCAATCGCTTGGGCTAAAGAGACGGCTCTTAAGAACATGTGTGTGTTGGTGAGGAACACCGAAGGTTCGAATAGGCGTTTTGAGATGGCTTTATGAGAGAAGTGGGAAATACAAGGAGAAGAATAGCCACAAGAGAAAGGATTATGTATATCCAAAGAAGACTAATAGGGTATACAAGACTCGTACGAGGAAGAATGATTGCCCTTTTAAGCTTGTATTGGGTTTAAATGACATGAACAATTGGGATTTGTGAGGTTTTGTGTGGCTGTCATAACCATCGGGATCCGAAAGATTTTGTTGGTCACTCCTTAGTTGCGAAGCTAAACCCGACGAGTTCGAGGATGTAAAGAGATTGACCAAAGCATTTATCAAACCGAGACAAATTCTCGGAGGCTTCAAGGAAAAGGACGAGACTAACGTGTCTTCTACGTACAATTTATAGTGCACAAGCAACTATTAGAAGGGTGGAATGGGAAGGGAGGTCCGTTATGCAAGAATTTGAGAAGATAGCTTGGGATCACAACTACACGCGTATCATTAAAAGAACACCACAACAAGCCCCTTCAAATATTCATTTCGCATCCGTTGCTTTCACAGTTGGCAAATACATGTTGTGGTGTTCTTTTGATGGATTGCACCTACAAGACAAATAAATACAATATGCCGTTGTTCAACATCGTGGGGCAAACCTCGGACAAGGTAACATTCACATTGTCTTGGTGTTTAATGGAAAACGAGAGGGACCATAATTATCATTGGGCATTACGACAATTGAAGTTGTTCTTCCGGGAAAATCAACTTCCGAGGGTCATCGCCGTGGCGATAACGATGCCGCATTAATGAGAGCAATATCCGACGTCTTCCCGGACGCACAAAATTTCCTATGTACATATCATATACGTAATAATGTGATAAAAACTTGCCATGCCTTGTTTGAACCCATGAGGCGGATATTAAGAAGAGAATGATGGTACAACTAGAGGAAGATGTTCGAAAGAACAAACTATCCCCCGAAGAAGAAGAAGATGAGAGAGGCAAGATAAAGGGAGAGAGTGGACAAAGAACATGCGGAAAATCATAAAAAGTGGTTGGAATTTCTAAGAGATTGGGAGAAAGTTTATTGGTCTCTTTCCGAGGTTATGTGCGAAAAGAGATTGGAGAAGTTTATTGCCGATTGGAACGAAGTTTATCCGACCCAGCCTGGTATTGTCGGACTCAATGGTTGGATAAGTTCAAGGAAAATTTGTACGTGCATGGACAAACCGGTATAGAGACTTCAAGAGGAAGCAACTAGTGCAGGCTGAGGCCGCTCATGGGAGATTTAAAGATCTCATCCCGATCCGGTCAAGGCAATGTGGTTACGGTCACCGAGGCAATGGAGCAATACTTTAAGCAAGATATCAATAGGATCAAGGAGGCTTTTGAGAAAAGCTCAATGGAAAGGTTGACTCCATTTCTTCGTTATGGTAACTTTCTCCAAGGAATAGAATTCAACGTCTCTCATTGGGCAATAAAACATATGATGAGACAAATGGAATATGAGAAAAATTACGGAAAACCGAGTGATGTGTGTATTTGTCTGACATGTCTTCATTGGGGCTTCCATGTCGTCATATGCTTGTGAAGTATGAAAAAGCGATACCTTTGGAGGTTATTGATCCGTTTTGGAAGCAACTATCTTTCGACCCTCCCCCTTCGGGAGATCCAGGGCAATCTCCATGGGATACGAACGAAGCAAAGGAATTTTTCAAGCTTACTCTCGTGGCACCTCGGTGGCCGACAAGTCTTGTTGAGCCAACTAAGGCTAATTGCTCGTCCATGGATCGCACAAAGCGAAGAGCCAAGAAAGGGAGATCCAACAGAAGACCACAAACTAAAACAACAAGGAAAAAACAAAGGGTATAATTGAAAGAAATGACTCAACGTGAAGAAGAACTCGCGGCAAGTAAGAAAACGAGATCTAACGCATGTGAGATTTCGGAACAAAGGTTCGTGGAAGCGCGGTTCCAAACAAAAGAGGTAGCCGCGGAAGGAACCGCTAAGTCAACAACTAACCCGAGAAATCGTATCCACACCAAAAGCCAACTCATCGGAGGTTCCAAAGAAGAGGGGTAGGCCGCCAAAGGTATCATCATCCAGTGAAAGATTAACCCAGTTCTGCTGTATCCCTTCATCTTATTACAACCATCATAACCACGAAAAGGGCATATGATCTCACCTTGTGCAGCGTTCTGTGAATCAGATCCTGCAGTGGAAGGGGTTGTTGTTCGAAGTCCAGGCATGGCATAAACCCTAGGTCGTGAAAGGTAGCCAAGAGATAATGCAGAGAGGGGTATCAATCGAAAGCCAAAGAAAGGGAGATCAGTAAGGAAAGGAAAGCAAGATGTCGAGATTAAGGAGAACAGGATTCAATAAGATAAATCCGTAATCCACCAGAATCATCCCCAAGTCGCCTCCATCCCCCTCCGAGAAAAACGGATCCCCCTCCGAGAAAAAAATAATAATAATAATTATTTGGTAGATTCCCACTTTAGTGGGACCCCATTACTTGGGCACCAAGTGTGTAAACTCTATAAATAGAGTCTCAAACCTTTGTATACACACACAGATGAATGGAATTTCTCTCTCTCTTTTCCCCTCTACTTTGTGTTTCGTTCTCTATATTTTCTGTTTATAAGACGTTATCAGCCCGCTCTAATCACCGAGCAGTTTAGAGTTTAGTAAGAAGGATTTTGTTTTTATTTTTTTATGTTTTACTAAACATAATCGATCCGTTTCTTTTTATTTTGTTAAAAGTAAACCCTATTTTTTGTCTTTTACATCTAAGCTTTCAAAAATTTCAAGCAGTAACATCCTCGATATTTGTTGTAGCTTGACTCCGTAAAACAAATGCTCAGTTTATATCGATTGGTAAGATATGGAAGGTTTTACCTTTAACGGGACAATCTATTATTTATTAATCCTAGTAGGCACTTAGAATCTAGTGTTTGCATCTATGATGGGCACTATTTTTCCTATGCCTAAATTTCTGAATAGTTTGGTTCGCAGTATCGCCTTGGCCAATATTTTCCTATTTTCTTAAATCTGGGAAAGATTCCAAACAATCCCTTGGTGTTCCTTTTTTTTTTTGTTTTTTTTTTTTTGAAGCATGTATTTTATTAAACAAAAATTAGGTTACAATTTGGCGTGGGTATGTGGTACCCACAGAGTCATGGTAAATAATTTGACTAATTAAAATTGGGATTGCCTGGTCCCAAAAATTGGTGTTCCTTTATGAAAATCACTTCACGATTGATTTTTTGTTAACTTGTTTGTTTTGTTTTATTTGCATGTATTAATTCTCGGACGGGCAATTGGATCAAAAACATGGTTTAACAACTATGTAAGCGCCGCCGTAAGGGTTTTCCAAGCAGTAAGTTAGTAACACTCTAATAATGATTAATTTTCCATTGATCAGCTATTTGAATCTATTAGAATTTATTTTTATTTTATTTTAATAAATATCGGACTATTTGTTTCAAAGTCTAATGATCCGTGGGTCGACAGTTTTGGTGAACAAGATTTTCTTTTCCTTTTTCTTTGTCTAATTTTTCTTCACAGAGAGGAAAATAAAATTCATCAAAAGATGGTTTACAGTTTCTATATCTCTAATGAAACTGTAATCACCAAAGCAAATTGGTATTTTCTTTCTTCTCTATTTTCCGATTGAAGAAGAAAAAATAAAATAAATCCATCGAAAGATGGTTTACAGTTTCTATTCCTTTAATGAAACTGCAGTCACCAAAATTTGGTGTTGATTCAAACTTGATCGCCTTTACGGCAATGAATCATATGCATTTGAAAAACCTACGGCCAATTAAATTTGGTATCCTTGTTCTCTATATAAGGATCATGTGATTTATCTATATGGTTTCTATTTTTTTTTTTACTAGAAACCATACGTCAACTAAAAAAAGTGGATTTTTCCTATGGGATGACTAAAACGACGATATGTTTTTATTCTGTCGATTAAATTTTGGTAAACTGTACAAACCAATTGATATTGGTTTTATCCTTCTATAACGAGATGCAAAAATTGGATTCTAAGAACTTTTAGCCAATTTTGGTTACTGATTTCTATTTCTTCAAAGAAATCTTTATCAACCAAAAAGTAGATGATTTCTTTATTTTTCTCAAAAAAATCATTTACGTACACTAATTGGATTTGATATCATCTATAAGCCAAGGATTTGATACTGTTATTACGGTACAAGCCAATTGCAAACGCCAACTGTTGAATTCCCGAGGGATGTTGTGCAATTTTTTTTTTCCTAATACTAATCTCCTAAATTAAGACCGTTCAACTTGACGTTTAAATACGGTTGGACACAAAGATCAATGGGTGCGCACCCGGTTTGTTAGCCAATATTATTAGTCCTTGTAGTGACTATATTGGTCTTAATTTTATTTCTTTTCGTAAGGAAAGTGTCCATAATTTCATCTTGATTATCTCATTGGCCCTATCACGATTTTTATTGTTCTGGAGATTTATTTGTATGGCTGTAACCAATAAAATCCATGGTTGATATTCAATTTGTATCTCTAGTAGATTGCAATTTTGGGATAATTTTTTTTTATGGCTCTTGGAGTCAATATCTACTGTCCTCACTAGTATTCTTAACATGCAGAAATTACTGTGAGTATATGTCCTTGAATTAATCGGATAATACTTTACGAAATTTATTTTCATTTTTATAAGATGAAAATATTTACGCCATAAACAGGGGGGGGGGGACTATACACTACCAGCAAAACTTGGTGTTAATTAACTTGAATGTTATATCAGTTTCTCTCCCATCATGATCAAATTGAAAAAGGCTGCTATTGACTAGGCGTGAAATATCCCATTTGCTTTTACATATGTGTTTGCCTCTTTAAGAGGAAAATCCAGTCACATCTGGTAAAATAAGTAGCATTCCATAATATGCTACTGGTAGTGCTCCAATTGAGTGTGCCAAAAACACGATTCACATTCTCAAAGTTATTATCTCCTCATTTGAAGAGAAGGAGATTATAATGCCCGTGGGCACTGGTACCAGTAATTCTATGATTATTATTTTTTTCCAAGATATGCATACACTTGAGAATTATATGGGATCGTAACTAGTTAATATCTTGTCGAATATTCATTTAAAATAGCTACTGAAATAAATGATGGTGGTTTTAAATCCCTCTGCATAGAAAATTGACATATGTGATTGGTTGGCATGTAATCCAAATGGTTGGATTAATTTATCAATTGACGCAACTTTGGATCCAAAAGATAACACCTTAAAAATGCCAAGCCTATTAATTACAGGTTGGTGTAGTCATATTGCGTTGTTATACGAGAAATATATCCGTTGTAAATACGATATAAGGGTTTTACATTTGCTCAAACCCTAGGATTGGTTCAATAATTGTTCTCTTTATATGATGCATTTGGCGTGGTAGTCTTTGAATGACTCGTATATAGCCAGATAACATATTCGTATTTGTAATCCTTTGAGGATTCAAATTATATTCAGGCAGCCACCTGATTCAATTATATCAGGTTTAACAATCCTTTATGTGTTTTTAGAAATTTGGTATACAAAACCAAAAATCCGGATTAATTAGTTGATGATATCAACTTTATAGGTCTCTTGAGGAGTCCTTAAAACACAAAAATCCACGCTTTAGCAGCATAAGTTCTAGTTTTCTTTTATTTCTTAAATCTGCAGTTTACATATTATGCTTGCTTAAAACTTGTCTATGATGTAGACTATACTTATGATTTTGTTGCTTGTTTTCTGTGATACTCATATTGTTGAGTTAGCATCCTTGAATCGTCAAAAGTTGTACTCTTTTTCCTTCGTTTCAGGTTATGTCCCATGTGGTTTTCCTGGCAAGGCTTTTAATGAGGCAACATCTCGTTGACGTTTGTTTTTCTTTCAAAATGTTGATATTTGTGCTCTTTTTCCTTCGCCCAAATTTTTTTCCTATCGGGTTTTACTGGCAAGGTTTTAGTGAGGCAATTTAATTCAAAATGATGATCATCCAAGGGGGAGTTGTATCAATTTTGGTTGCTTAGTGGATGCCCATATTTGATTAAACCAAATCAACTTAATCATCTCCTAAGAATTTGGATTTCCTTCACAAATACGACTTTTGTTCACATATGATAAGGTATTCATATCTTGGCACTTTGTTGAAGAAACTACATCAATTATTTCTGCAAATTATCTTCAAGAAATTAGAAATCCAAGACACAAGTACTTAGTGCATTGAAAGAAACATGAAGACTCGAGAACACTGCTATTAGAAGACTAACGCAAAAGAAGACTTCATCAATTGGCAGATTTCTCAAGAAAGCATTGTTGTCTCCAGCATTCTAGAAATTTGTTTATCGAAATTGGGAAGTGTCGACTCGAAGATTTGCAAGCCAAGACTTAAATGAAGTACTTATTAGGGGGAGCATCATAGTAAAAGGTATTTTATTGGACTATCACGTTGTACTCTTTTTCCTTCGTCAAGGTTTTGTCCCACTGGGTTTTCCTTGTCAAGGTTTTAACGAGGCAACATATGCTTGTCCAACTCTGTTCAAAGTTTTCTCATAATTTTACTCTTTTCCCTTCAGTCAGGTTTTGTCCCTTCGGATTTTCCTGATAAGGTTTTAATGAGGAAATTAGCTAATTAGATACAGTGGTCATCTAGGGGGAGTGTTATAAACGACAGTTTATTTGGTAGATTCCCACTTTAGTGGGACCCCATTCCTTGGGCACCAAGTGTTTAAACTCTATAAATAGAGTCCCAAACCTTTGTATACACACACAGATGAATGGAATTTCTCTCTCTCTTTTCCCCTCTACTTTGTGTTTCGTTCTCTATATTTTCTGTTTACAAGAAAAATAGTACTTTTTAATTATAAAATAAGAAATATATTGGTAATAATAATCTTAATTTTATTTAAAATAATATTATTAAGGTAATACTAGAAAATAAAATTATGCTATTAATTATAAAAATAATATAATTGTAAGAAATCAAAGATCGTTGAAATCAAAAATAAATAAAAAGAAAAAAGAAAACCAAATGTAAATATGGTCGATCGATGGAGTTGAAAGCGTGGAGTTTGAAATTCCATGGGGGAGGTGTTAGTTGATTTTCCTCCCTATAATGGAGTTTCAACTACCTAGAATTAGAACTCACTCCATGCCAAACACTCCATAAGTTGAACTCCACACTTGACTCCATCCGTTGACCGAACTCCCCCCTCAACTCCATCCGTGCCAAACGCACCCTAAATATATCTGATTTTGTAAATAAAATAATTGGTCAACATTTGTCAATGGTATAGTTGGAGGGGGTAATACATGGCCACATTCAATGCACACCTCAAGAGGAGGTTATTCAATGTAGCCCTTTGGAGGTAGTAGGAACCACATGTAGTTGCTATGTCGTGTAGTTGGATCCATGCCAAACACCCAATATTTGAATGCAGCCCTTGACTACTCCCTTTGACTGCACTACACCCTCCAACTACCTCCGATTTAAGCGCGCCAAACGGACCCTTAGATCAGTTTCGAATATCACATATGTAAGCTGCATCGCTTTATTCCATTTGACAGCATCAAGAAACGCCAGGCATTCAACTTGTCCTGCATCCTTTATTCCTGCATAGCAGTTTACTCCATTTTTCTTCTTCTCTTCTTCATCAATTTATGATCATCTAAACCTGATCATACACAAATCTAATCAAATTTTCATCGTCATCGATCCATGGAATTTTCATCATCGGTTAATCAATCTTTTATAAACAAACTTGTCCATAAGTATTTTCCCACAAACCCATTACTTCTAATGCGTTTTTGATTGAAATTTTGAGCTGTAGTTATCAAAATATGTTGAATTTGGAGGTTACAGTAGTAAGTTCGGTTAGGATAATTTTGAAAAAAACCCTAGTTTTACGACCGAACTTTTAAAAATGAAGAACACAAAGACACTTCGGCTAAGAATTTTTTTTTGCCTAACCGAACACCTGGGTTCAGTTGAGTTGCAAAAATAATTTCAAAACCGAACTCTTCTCTATATAGCCAAATGTTGAGTTCGGTTTAATCTCAAAAAAAAAAAAAAACAATTCCTAACCGAACTTTACTCTGAAAACCTGTATAATGAGTTCGGTTAACTCGCAATTTTTTCTGCTAACCGAACGTAGAGTTCGACAATGTTTTATAAACGTTGTGATCATGCCGAATCTATAGATTTTAAGTGCATGGAAAAACTAAGGGTTCGGCTGAATGATTGGTTCGTAGAGATTTTTCGAACCTACTGAACTTTGTTGTTTTAGGTTCGGTTACAACGTGGTTGAAGTCATGAGCCTACTTTTTTAAACCGAACAAAACTTTGTAAACTCAAGCATAGTAGTTCTGTTACATTTTATTTTTCATCAGCTAGCCGAACAAACAAAAACTCCATTAAAGCTCTTGTTTGGTTGCCTGTGATTTTGGATTTATTAACCGAACTACATTTGCAGAAAGTTTGGTTACATGTTCTTCATATAATATAACCTAACTTTGTTGACATGGTTCAAATTTTCTGTTACAATTTTGATTTTGAAGATATTTTAGGTCATTTATAGCAACATTCACTAAGTTACAAGCATACTTCGGTACCCAGGGGATGTTTTTTCTCCATATTCACCCATCTTAAAATAATTTTTTTCTCCATCTTCTATTATAACTTTAGTCACTCAATAATTCTACTTCTTTAAAAAAAATCATCTATTAATTTAACCTTAATCCATGATTAATCACACTAACTAATCATTATACAAAAATAATCAGGAGGGTAATTTTGGTATTAATATAAATATTTAGATAAGGGGTGATCTAGATTTACTTCTAATGCCTTACCCAAAATAAAACAATGGTCCCCCTAAAAAAGGCTGGTCCCTAAAAAACTATTCTTCTTTATACGTGGGATTTGGGTAAGGGCTAATGTCGATTTTCTGATAGCCCAACAGAAACGTTAATAACCTCATAGTAGGCACAATAATATATAGGCAAACAAGAAAAGGAAACCTATTTTGAGGCGTACTCAAATGTTTAGAGACATACCTAATGGTGCCAAAATAGGGTCACTAGGTAAAAAAAAACTCATCACCTCTTATCTATCCATTTTTGATAATGGTATAACTACCCTTACATGATTAATGTTAATAATTTTTATTAGATTTAATGATAATGATTAATTAGGAATGTTAAGAATTGATTAAAATTAAATTATTAGTGGTAAATTAGTGGAGAAATCTTATTTATGTGAGAGAATTGGGGTTTTTGAGAGGAAATCAGAAGAAGTGCAAAAAAAACATGGGTTTTGAGATTTTAGTGATTAGAATGACCAAAATGTGTGATTCAAATCAGATTCATAGGTATAATTGTAGACGATGTTTGATCTCCATTTTTTTAGGTTGAATTTTTACAAACTTTTTCGGATGTTCAATGCTGGGTTTGGCTATAAAATTACTAGCTACAATAGCCAAATCTTATTGGGAAGAACCGTTTGGATAATATTTCTAAAGGCAAACCTAAGTGTATGAAAAAAAAATTGATGTTCGGCTTATTCAAACTACAATCTTTATTGGCCGAACTTGAATTTCGTACTTTGGTGTTTTATAAGCAGAGTCATGTTCGGATTATTATGATACAGCCGAACCTGGTAGTGTAAAAACACAAGTTAAATGTTCGACTATACAACTGTATTTCCAATATGAGCCGAAACTTTCTTTGGTGGATAGTTTTTATAGGTTCGTCTAGTATTCTAACTTTTCGAATTAATCGAACCTAAATAATATATCAAATAATCAGTCGAACCTAAAGGTTTTCTTCATTATAAACTGGGTTCGGCTGAAAATGTGATATTTCAGCCGAACTGCTCTTCTGAAACATAAAAAAACAAAGAACACAAATCTGGTTTCCAATATGTGGATCGGGAGCTAATTCTCTTGCCCAACGCTTCACACGACTAATTTATACTTGTGGTTTTAATCAATGATCAAAGATTTACGAATCAACAATTAATCTCCGACGAAAAATGAAATCAAAACAGTTTGATAATGATTAATTAGGTTAGGAATGAAAATGATTTTGGATCTTGATTAGTTTAAGTTTATGTTTTAAATTTAGGTGAAGGGTATTTAATTAATTTATAATAATTAAGGGTAACTTAGTAATCTACCCACTTCTAGGATATCCCTTATAAAGAACGCGCAATTAGGGGATATATAAACTAATTGGGGATATGAATTAATATCCCCATCGAATAGTTTCTGCTAAAGGGTGATTTTTGGGTATGAAAATACTAAAATACCCTTTAGTATTTTAACTTCTTTTCTTCTTCTCGTCTCCTTCTCTGCTGGCTCCTCTCTTTGATTTTTATTTTCTCCATCATCGATTTCAACACGATTTCATCGTTGTTTCAAAAAAAAAGGAAAATAATCTTCGGCGATATTTTATTATATATAAATATGCCTCCTTGAAAGAAACCTAATTATCGATTTGTTTTAAAAGAATTCGTTTAGGTTAGAATCAAAAATTGTAACCGAAAATTTTGAGTTTCAGTTAATATCGGCATTGTATTTGCATACCGGTAAAGTTTTAGTATAAATACCATGCCGTTTTACTATGCCGGCACTGTTTTTAGTATGAATAGTACCATGCTGAAATTATCAATTGTCGGCATGCTATATATAAATCTATCAATGGCGATAGCCAAGTAAAAAAAACTCAAGTTTCTGGGAAATTTGCATCATGTGCCGGCACAGCAAGTTAAGCAATGTACCATGCCGGCACTACTACCGGCATGCTCGATAATGAACTTTCTATGCCGGCAGTGTACTTAAGGAGCATTCTTTATGTTTAAAATGCCGTCTATAATTTCAAAATTGGGGAGTATTGTGTATCGGCATGGTGAAAGTATGAATACCATGCCGATTTGGTCCCTATCGGCATGGTATTCATACTTTTACCGTGCCGACACTGAGTTTTTCAGGTGTAACAATGACAAATTCAATGGAAAAAAAAATCAAATTTCAATGTTGTTGGAGCACTTGTATGTTCAGCTTGTTTACTTTCCTAGGTTGGTTCTTCATCTAAACCTTCATGATCATAAATATCTTGATTTAATATAGTTGCATCAACAAATTCAATGATAATGATTTATACTAATCATTATCAAACTAATCTATTAACTTAGCCAATTATAATTAACCGCTAATCTATTAGTGAGGGGTAGATTAGGAATTATATAAATTACCCGGATATGGGGTGACCTTGTTTTACTATTTAAATTTCGTTTTTGTCTTTTTCCTATATCCCCAATTAGTTTATATATTCCTCAATTGCGTGTTCCTTATAAACCCACCCTAGATTGGAAAATGATTTGATTTTGTAAGCCTCAAAACATTTGAGTATGCCTCAAAATAGATTTAGAGAGTCGGTGATATCATCCGCTACTTGGTGTGAGCATTTGGCCCGCAATCAGCGTATTCAACGTGGCCCAGCCGTATTTTGCGGGTGGATCCCCATAACGTTTGTTAGTAGGATGAATGTAAATGAAAATTTTGAAATCCAATAGATTACCTAGTGACGGAGCCAGAAAAATACATCAAGGGAAGCTAAAAAAAATCTCTATAGAATTATGGAGATTTTGGTGGACTAAACGCTAAATATTTGGTGGAATAAACACAAAAACAAGAGAGAATGGAGCGTTTTTGGGCGAATATAATGATTTTAAGGGATACTTTGGTGGACTAAAAGCTCTATTGTATACTCCCTCTGTTTTTGGAAAAGAGATACTTTCACTTTTTCAATTTAAAATAGGCCAAATTGAAAAAGCGAAAATATCTCTTTTCCAGAAACGGAGGGAGTATATTTTAGTTTAACAATAAAATAAATCCATTGAATTATCTGCATCCAATTCTTACATCCGTGCATCCATTGGATGCAATTCCCTTTAGATGTTGGACTGGATGTGGATGCTAAATTTGAAATCTGTAATGAATTGGATTGAATGCAGATGAGGTAAAAATGAGTAGTAATCATCAAAAATGATTGAGGAATCAGGGGTGAAGGAAGGATACATAGAGACAAGAAGAAGAACCATCATATTAGAGAGATTAGTAGTACAATTACATAGGTTACAGTATATACATATAAAGGGGATACTGGATGGACCGCACATCCATGGGCCGTAGGCCCTGTAACACTCCCCCTTGTGCGGTTCAATAACAAAACTTTATACATAGTGCTTCATATATGGTGCTTTGAATGTAGTTCTTCAAATGTCGTTCTCTCCTTGATGACTTGTGCCGAAATCAATTGCCTTATTAAAACTTTGATAAGGAAAAACCCAGTAGGATAAAACCTTGGTACAACTCTTCACATGTAGTACTTCACATGTTGTCTCGAACTTTAAATGTAGTTCATCACATGCAATACGACCTTCATAGATCGACGAGTCTAAGTTAATTGCCTCGTTAAAACTTTGTCAGGGAAACCCAGAGGGATAAAACCTAAACTAAAAAAAAGGAGTACAATATTAAGCAAACTTAGAACATAGTTGGACTTGAGTATGTTGCCTCATTAAAACCTTGACAAGGAAAAACCCAGTGGGACAAAACCTTGACGAATGGAAAAGAGTACAACGTGATAGATGCAAGCAAAGGTGATCCGTTGAAGTTGATCACTTTGCTCCGCTGAAGTTGACTATTTGTTTCACAACTCCTAAGACAGAAAATCCTCGTAGGAAAAACAATAGCCTTAGCTGGGAAATTACTTCCCGGTGTTTGTTGTTGTATCATTAAAAACCTTGCCAAGTAACAAAACCCCGTTGGAAAAAAGCAACCTCGGTGAAGGAAAAGAGTCCCACACACTATTAGATTCTCCCCATGATGTCGGACAATTTCACTAGTACAACCAAGTCATGGGAGTTCATCACACTTTACTTTGGTGACTTAAATGTTTATAAGACCTTGTTGTTGATTTTGTAAGTTACGTTGCTTAACAGACTATCACGTTTCATTTATTTGATTCAGATATTTTTAGTAATATCAACGCGATCTTTATGTCTTCAACGTTCAACATACTTGATGTTTGTAGTGTTGTCTCGCTAAAAACCTTGTCGAGTAACAAAACCCTTTGGGAAAAACTATTCTCGATCGAAGAGAAAGAGAGTACAACACAGCTTCAATTTCGAAGTAAATTATGTCGACATCATATCCTTGAATCCTCCCCCTGATGTCGGCATCTCCCCCTGATTACTTTCAGAGTTGCTCCAGATTGTTCCTTTAGTCATGTACATTTCGAAACTGAATATTGGTAATGACGTAGAAAGTAGTCTACCGTATCTCCCCCTAATTACTTTCATTGGAAAAGAGATTATTGTTCCTTCATAATCAACAAATTTTGGATTGCACTTTCATTAACATTCCTTTTTATGTCTTTGCAGGGGGTAAAACAAATTTATGTCAATGGTTACTTTTAAGTACATGATTGCATTCACTATACCATTCCAATGACGTTGCGTTGGCGCTGAGCTATATCTAGCTAACAAGTTCATTGAAGATGTAATATTTGGTCGAGTACATTATGCTAAGTACAATAATGCGTCTATTATACTTAGATAAGGAAAGTTCATCTTCCGACCCTACTTCGTCATCTTCCTTTAGACGAATTGGTCATTTATGTATATTTGAAACTCGACTAATCATGGGAGTGCTAGCAGCATGCACGTCCTTGTTAAATTTCTTGACAATGGACATATGCAAATTGGTGGAATAATATACCACAATCTCGGTGTTCTAGTTTAAAACATAGATAAGATCGAGATTTCCCAGGATTTTCATCTCAAATTCAGATTTTAAATAGTTTGTAAGATCTCTTATTCCATTAAGAGTACTTATCATGTCCATACCGTCGACATAGATAGCTATAATTCTGAATCAGGAACTTATTTAATACGCATGGCACGAAACCTTAATTGTTTATCCCTTCCCAATCAAATAGTCACTTAGACGGGTATACCACATCCGCTTTGATTGTTTAAATCAATAAGTGAGTGTTCCAGTGTAACTCGCAAACACACTCCTTGGTTTAGAGTCATTCGACTTGGGAAGCAAAAGGCCATCATGCACTTTTGCAAATATCTTTGAGTCTAAATCTCCGAGAGATATAACCACATCTACTATGTTTCAAGTTCTTTTGAAACTACCAAGCAAACTAATTAACTGAACATTATGATGTTCAAAAGAGTAAGCGATCCAGGGGTTTGTGAGAAACCTCACGCCACAAGGTGATTCTTTATACTTTAAGACCTCATTCTTATCATTACACTTTGTGAAACATAACCACATATGTCCCACAGGCTTTACACTAGGTTTGTTAGCACTAGAACACCAAATACCCGTATATTTGTCAAAGAACTAAGTTTTGTCTGGATTGCGTAGGCCAAATATGCTATTTATTTGAAATTAATCAAAATAAAGCATGGTTAGATCTCATTGTGCTCTACTTCTGGAGCAACTATTTATGGATTATATCATCATTGTGCACGCATGATCCTTTCATTGACTCATATGCATTCTCGTATTCCGTCAGGATTTCATTGTTCTCTAGAATCATTTAAAACTTCGGAGCGTCCTCTAGTTTGATTCATGGACATATTCAGAGACAATCTTATGAGATGATTTCTGATGATATAAATAAGTTGTGCCTTACTCACCTACTTCCTTTCTAGGTGAGGATTGATCGAACCAAGTGGTCTCTCCAACTTCCTTTATGGGGCCACGACCTCAACCACACTTCCACTGAGTGCAGTTGTAACACCTTAGTCTATGGTGTATATCCCGTATTGAGGATTTGTAACTTTGCAGGTAGGTTTGCAGTGGTATGTGTGATATCATCACTTTAGCAACATCAGTGTACATTCTGAAAATCAAATATTCTTTATCACTTCACATTTACATTTGTGGAGTACAAGAATCAATATGAGACACAGTGGGAACACACCACGACAATTCTGTCGTTCCCTTAGAAAATAATTTTTTCCTATCTCCCCCTAACGACGGGAAGACTGTCTCATTAAAGTGATAACCCGCAAATCTAGCGGTAAGAGATCTCCCGCCAAAAGTTTTAAAATGCAGATAATTGTTGGGAACTCAACATAACTACTTAACAATTTTGAAGACCCATCATAGTTCAATGTGGAGTCATAATGGCACATATATAGTGTAACCAAAAATGCGTAAGAACACGAATGTCGAGACTTAAATCAAGTTACCAACGGTATGCGAGAAAAGGTTGACTAATATTAGGTTCTAAAAAACTAATTAAGTAAGATGCGTGTAATATTGCATATTTCCCAAGCAGTTAAAGGTAGGTTTGTACGCATAACCATGCCTTAGGCAGCATCTATAACCTTTGATGATAGCCTTTGTGAGACCATGGGGTATAGGATGCTCTACATTTATCCTATTAAACATGAAATAACCATCAATTCCTTTTGATGTATACTCTCTAGCATTTACAAGGGGTAGTGAGTCCTTACATGTATAATATGTACTAGTAGTTTTTCAATCGCAACATTACTTTGGAACTATAACTAGTCCAAAATGTCAAAAATCCACGAGAGCCATAAGTTACTTTAATGGTCCGCATTTTGCATGGATATTTTTCTAAATATCACCTCTTTTTGTTTGTAATATGGATTGTTTACCATTTGCATCTTAGGATGGTCTCGATCTGTTTTCTTTGAAGACTTTGTAAAATGAGTGATATGCTTTCTTACTTAAAAGTATAATGGGGGGGGGTTGTGCATCTAGCACTTTAGAAAACACTTATTTTATTGAGAGATATGCCATTACTTCGCATTACACAATATTTTCTCGTTGTCTCGTCCACTCAAACACAAAGATGTACGTATGAGTCCTTTCAAAACGAAATATCATGTCATAACCAAAGTTCCTTTATGGTTATGTCAAAGCCTGCATGAGTCAATTCCCAACATTTCATCGTCGGAATCTATATGGATTCAAATCCAAATACTATAGTGATTTACAATTTACTAGTTGACTCATTAGTTTCTCTAAAATATATTTCCTTCCACGTATATTAGTGACTATAAAAGATGCAATTAAATTCTCACCACTGTGAGGTTCCACATGATATCCATTTGCATGGGTTTGTTTGGAATTTAACAGGGTGTGATTATCTCTCGGTACATGTAGAGATTATGTGACGTCTTTGTTCTATCTTGAAAACAAATTTTTGAGCAGTGTTGCGCTTGATGATCCAACTCTCATAGTTACATTATAAGGAAATAGTTCAACAACTAGTTTAAATTCCTTAAGCTGGTGGGAGGAAAACCATTATCTATTAGACATTCAATCTTGAGATATTAAATAACTGTTGTGGCCTTATTAGTAAAAAAAGTGAGATTCAACTCAAGTACATTAGAGTGAATATATGTTACGTTTCAGGGGGGATGATATATTTTTCATCCGGATATATCTTAAGTGTTATAGATAATTTATGTCTCGTGGGAATGATGTACTTTTCATACCATAAGCGCATACATTGGATCTAGTTCAACTCAATAAGATAGTCAATTGTCCCGGCAAATTTCTTGTTGCCATTAAAGTTGATGTGAAAATTGGTTGCTACTATGATACACACATTATATTTTATATACCAATACCTATGACCAGGTGCATTTCCAACTCTTTCATTTATGATGGGAGCTGCAATTACATTTTAGTTGATCCCATATTCGGTCGATACTTGTGTATTGGTGTTATTACTACCGAAGACAAAAGTTCATCTTTGTCTTATGATACATATGTCCCTTTTCACATGTGTTATATGAATCGGTACATCTAACCCTCAGTACTTCGGGGTTCTTTAGAAAACATTGGAGTGAATATATGTTACGTTTCAGGGGGGATGATATATTTTTCATCCGGATATATCTTAAGTGCTATAGATAATTTATGTCTCGTGGAAATGATGTACTTTTCATGCCATAAGCGCATACATTGGATCTAGTTCAACTCAATAAGATAGTCAATTGGCCCGGCAAAGTTCTTGTTGCCATTAAAGTTGATGTGAAAATTGGTTGCTACTATGATACACACATTATATTTTATATACCAATACCTATGACCAGGTGCATTTCCAACTCTTTCATTTATGATGGGAGCTGCAATTACATTTTAGTTGATCCCATATTCGGTCGATACTTGTGTATTGGTGTTATTACTACGAAAGACAAAAGTTCATCTTTGTCTCATGATACATATGTCCCTTTTCACATGTGTTATATGAATCAGTACGTTTAACCCTCAATACTTCGGGGTTCTTTAGAAAACATTGGAGTGAATATATGTTACGTTTCAGGGGGGATGATATATTTTTCATCCGGATATATCTTAAGTGCTATAGAGAATTTATGTCTCGTGGGAATTATGTACTTTTCATACCATAAGCGCATACATTGGATCAAGTTCAACTCAATAAGATAGTCAATTGGCCCGGCAAATTTCTTGTTGCCATTAAATTTGATGTGAAAATTGGTTGCTACTATGATACACACATTACATTTTATATACCAATACCTATGACCAGGTGCATTTCCAACTCTTTCATTTATTATGGGAGTTGCAATTACATTTTAGTTGATCCCATATTCGGTCGATACTTGTGTATTGGTGTTATTACTACCGAAGACAAAAGTTCATCTTTGTCTCATGATACATATGTCCCTTTTCACATGTGTTATATGAATCGGTATGTCTAACCCTCAGTACTTCGAGGTTCTTTCCATTTTCAATTTTGCTACATTTAGCTTAATTTGAGAAATTTTTGTATCTCAACAGGCCAAGAGAATCTGAAAACACATGTCAACCACTTACTTTAGGTTGAATATATTACTAAAGATAGTTCTCTTGTTGTCATACTTCAACATATACTGGTTCGTTAGTATCATGGATGAAGTAGAGAAATGGAAATTTTCTGATTCATATCGTCTTTTGTGAGTTCTTGCATGAAAAAATTGGAATACATGTGATTTTATTTTCCATGTATCATTTGAAAATACCGACTCTTTAATAGTCGGGCCAGTGGATTACATCCCACAAAACATTTCAAATTTGGGCAGAAAATATCAAATACAGAATAATGGTGCTCAAGTACTTTAAACCCCAAATAAATACATTAGAATTGAGTTCGTACAACCAATTGAGCAAAAGACACCATTCAACTAAAGCCAATATCATATTCAAGAGAACAAAATTGTATTAAGACCAAAATTCTTAATGATTGATACCAACAATCATATTTTAAATTGACCATTTATATGATGTGGACTTATCTTAAGACAAAATAAACAAAACTAGGCATGTTCTAATAAACAAATAAATATACCTAGTAAGTACTCAACGTAAAAACCCACATTATAGTTACATACCTTAGGATTTGGATCTGTCTTGCGACCTAAAACCAAGACAAGCGGATTGCCAGATTGGACAACAATAGGAACAACAAGCGGGACTGTCGAACCTGGATCGAACAGGGAACAACAATCGGATCTGTCAGAACCGGATCGAATCGACTGCCAGAACCGGACTGGAACAGAACTAGAACGCCACGAGTCGGGACGGAACGCAACGGATCGGATGGGTTGGACCGGTATGGATCGATTCAGGGTTGGACCGGGCCTTTTCTCCCTGACCTAATTCATTCTTCCTCTTTTCCGCGAGGAACTGGTGTAGTCAAGCGCCGCACAAAAAGAAAATGATGGACAGAGGCGCAGATTAGAATCCTTCACGCCCAAATATGAAATGTGTATTATGTTATCATATGAATATATTATGTTAAAATATAATCATGGTATACAACAATTTCAAAACCGTTTTCACATTACGGATTTGAACAAAATAAATCATGGCATGAATATTCTTCTCTAAATCAATCATGGAAAAAGGAAAAAAAAAATATTTAGGACAAAATGGATCCAAAACAATCAGGGAAAAGAAAAAAAAAATAGATCATGGCGTAGAGTATATATATATATATATTTAATCAATCAATATGGTATAAAACATATTCAAAAAATCAAATCAATGCCTAGTGATTTGATTCCAGGGAAAAGAAAAGAGAAAAAAAAAATCCAACTTATCTGATTTGACGATGACGATTCCATTGATTCCAACGTATGTATTTGATACCAACCCAAAAAAAAAATCAAAATCCATTGCCGCAGGTTAGAGCTCGTGCGTGATTACGTGATTGAGGAATCAGGGGTGAAGGAAGGAGACATAGAGACAAGAAGAAGAACCATCATTTAGAGAGATTAGTAGTACAATTACATAGGTTACAGTATATACATATAAAGGGGTAACTGGATGGACCGCACATCCATGTGCCGTAGGCCCTGTAACAGAAATGAGTTTAAAATGGAAGTTGCGGAGAGAAGTTCGCCTAGGAATTATGTGAATTATAGTTTGTCGAACTAGCCGAACTCAACTTTAATGGAGTTTTTTCTTTCAGAGAAAACTTCGGTTACCTCGCAAAAAAAAATTCCTAGCCGAACTTTTAGTTACCAAGGGCAAGTTTGATATTAAAAAATAATTTTGATAAGGGGTGACCCAAAATTACCTGGCTTGATTGGGGTATACCCATTTTGTTCCCATCCAAAGGAGAGTGCTAAGGGGTGTCTAAAAGGTGTTAAAAGACCAAATTGCCCATACTAAAGAACCTTGCCGGCCAAAACATATAAAAAAAAAAAAAAAATCAAAATCTTTCTTCTACACTCTAACTATACATGTGAAATCAAAAAAAAAAAAAAAAAAAACGAAGAATCAAAACGAACCAAAAGTCGGCGGGGTATTTTTTGTCGACCTTGCAGACCAAAATATAGTCGACGGGTATAAGGTTGAATAACATGCCGACTTTTCATCTCTAAATTTAGCAATTACAGGGTCGGAAAGATATCCATATCTATACCTTGCCGACTTTTCATAACATCCATGGCGACGACTGTAAATTTTTTCTATAGCCGGCAGGGTATTTTTTGAAGACCTTGCCGACTTATACCGCCGGCGGGGTATTTTTCTTAACAGCGGCGGGTTTTTTTTGTAGACCTTGCCGATTAATATTTTTCAATAGCCCTCTCCTGTGTGTCAAAAAAAATAAAGTCGGCATGTTCTTCATTTAAATACCTTGCCGACTTATACCGCCGGCAGGGTTTTTCAACCGTCGGCGGGGTATTTTTCACCAGCCGGCGGGTTTTTTTTGTAGACCTTGCCGACTAATATTTTTCAATATCCAAATCCTATGTGTCAAGAAAAAATAAAGTCGGCATGTTCTTCATTTAAATACCTTGCCGGCTAAAATTGGTCGGCATTTTATTCAAACAAAGACCATGCCGGCCATATATACCCGGCACCTTATTCAAACGTATATCTTTCCGACCTTTGACATTTTTGAAAACCAAATTTTTTGATCGAAATCGAACTCATAAGAAGGATTAAAGGTTTAACCTCTTTGGATTTTCATTTTCAAAATTTTAATCTAAACTCAATTAATTAACCTAATCAATTTTTTAGTGTTAATTAAACAAGGGCATATTAGCCATTTTGAAAATACAAGGTTAAGGGGTGGCTTGGCTTTACTTCAAAATGACCCTATTTTGTCTTATTGGGTATACCCCAATCACGCCAGGCAAAATTACTCCAAATATCCACCCAAAAAATAAAGAGTAGTCCCCCTCCATTTTCGAGTAGTGCCCAATATACTTAATGAACGTTCTACTTAATTGTGGACTCTACATGCCAAAGCCCAAAGTGCAGGTGTTATTGGGTTATTGATGGATGTCCGACGGTGAGTGAGTGCAAGCAAGCATCACTAATTAAACTGAATTGTAACATCACAAGATGATAGGGCCCATTAACCTAAAAAAAAAAAAAAAAAAAAACATTGCTAAAATCCTACAATTATATTTTAATGAAGTCTATGGGCCTTACTCAACTCACATATAGCCTCTTTGGTCTAACACGTTGACAACAAATCGGATAATGCTGAGAAGTGGTGCGGTCAAATGACTCATCACAAATTGCATACTTTGATATCATATTAAAGTTCATGGACCTAATTCACCTCCAAAACCGACTTTAAAGGTTAGAATTGTCCAAGGCATATTAATTAACTGCGGGATCTTTGTCATGCAATGTGGAACAAATCTTGACACACTTTGTTAAATGTTATGACATAATGTGTTTTTTTTTATATCAAGTTAGTGTAAATGAACATGTTGTGTGCATAAATAGAAAATCAATACATTTTACTCTCCATTGAAAAATTCAATTAAAAGTCTCTTAATATCCATTTCTAATTCAGCGAAACACTCTTTAGCTCTTTCTACCAAAACGAAAAGATCACTCGGAGCAGGGCCGTCTTACTCATTTGGGGTGCCCTAGGCGAACTTGAAATTTGGGGCTTTTTACGTGTTATCAAATCATAATGAGTTAAAATTTTAGATTATAGAAAGGTATATTTTGTACATTTAAAGCAATAAATTGAATTAGGCTATGCGGCCGTAGGCCGCAACAAAATTTTTAGCTTTTTTGGTTAGATTTTGGGTTCTAAGCTGAATTTTGGCATAAAGTTTTTGCTTTTCAAAAACTAAGATTTTAATAACTATTATATCTGTTACAAACTCTTTGGTAACAGCTATAAGTGTTACAAATTATCTGTTATACAAATAAGTGATACAAAACACTTCACTCACACTTATATATGTTACACACTAACTACTATTAGAGAAATTTTTTTTTTGGGCCCCCAACAATTTGGGGCCCTAGGCGACCGCCTAGTCCGCCTTGCCCCTAAGACGGCCCTGACTCGGAGATTTTTGCATTCAAGCAGGGGCAAATGTACGCTGGGATTTACCCTGGCTGAAGCCACCCACATTCAGAAAAATTGATTTATTTAGAATGTAAACAAAAACATATTTTAGCTCAAGCCTTGGTACACATAGTCAAGCCCGGGAAGAAATTTAGAACTCGATCTCTCAGTCCCTCGGTCAGTTCGAGCGGTATAAAAAGGAAAAATCTTTGGGAGCATTGAATTGCAGACGAAACTTATATCGAAAACTTGCTTAATTTCATGGAAGAGACTTGGGTGTTTCTTAATTTCAGGTCATTATCTCTAAAGTTTGCATACATGAGTATTTAGGTGAAAGTTATTTCACTAGAATGTGAAATTTTTACAAGGGTGCAAGAAAAAGAAGGAAAAAAACTTTTACAAATAGACATAATTTTTTCCCAGGCACCCCTAGTCTTCGATCCTGATTCCGTCACCAAATCAAATTATTGGCATCATCACCCACAATCAGCGTAAATTAGCTTACAACAACCTTTGGTGGTGTAGTGTTGGATATTCTTAATATATAAGTATTTTCAAAAAAAATTCAGGTCGAGGGGGTTTATTTGCTTTGAATTATAAAACCGACGCAACCTTTTCCAATAGTCGACGCCCATTAAAGGTGTTTGTTGGTGATGGCCATATATTTTAAGGAGATGCAAACTCCTTATAAATAGTGGTGATTGTTTCTCTTATAATCACATTAAAACTTACAGTTTTTTTCCTCTTTTGTAGCATCATTAGAAATTTCTAAGCAGTGTGTTCTTGGTCGAATCAAGGAAATATAATCCTTGAATTCAATTATTGGTGTTACGCTTTCATGGAATCCTAAAGGCAAATTATTCGTTAACCTGTTGTAATCGTGAATGTATCTGGAAAAGTCAAACCATTGCTAAAAGCAATCGAAAGATCCTTAGAATTAGTGTTACACCACTCTCTATGGTTTTTCATCCTCAGCTTTAACCTAATTTTCCAATAAGGTGTTCTTGGAAACGTAAACAATTAAACGGACTCCAATAACCAACAAAATTGTTGTGATCACCTAAGTTTTTTTTTTTTTTTTTTTTTTTTTTTTTTTTTTGGAAAGGGAAGATGTATTGATATAGAAAAAGATTACATTAGATAAGGCCGAATGGAAGATTATTGTCCAACCATTCATCGGATACATTGAATCCTCTACTATATTTAGTTATTTTATCAGCCCAACCATTATATTCTCTACAATCATACTCAGTTTTAACATAACTAAAATCATCTAGAATACAAAGACAGTTCTCTAAAATTAGAGTTGTTTAACCAGATAATCAAATTCCTACTTTTATTGAAAAAGGAGATGATGCTCTTCACATCACTTTTAAAGAAAAGTTCGTTTCTAGCATCCTTACTTTTATTTCACCAGAACTAGGGCTGCACAAGACCCACCCACGATACCCATACCCGCCCGTACCCGCTAAACCCGTGGGTTTTTTGTCCATACCCACCCGTTGTGGGTGCGGGGTTGGTTAAGAAAAAAAAAACCCGCTGTCTGTGGGTGCGAGGTTGGTTTTAGGTCATACCCGCCCATACCCGCCCGAAAAACCCGCTCAATATACACCGTTGATTACAAACTAATCCTTCACTGGCCTTGAGAAGTTATTTCGCTCCCTAGACCACCTCTTTTGTCCCTTTCTCCGAGAGACTTCACGTTTTCAATGGTTGTTGGTGTCTTGTGTGTAAACATATCCACAGAGGTGCCAATTTAAGAGCTGGCCTTCTTAACGTTCGAGAGATTTATTTACCATCAAAAATAAAACAAGCGTATTTGATTTGCTATCACTATAATTAGCCGCAGCGTCATGAAATATATTAAAGCGGACTCCATGGATTGTAATCTTGAAAATTTCAATGTGGTGCAACAGATTATAGCGAACTCCTCCTCCTCCTGATCAGTATATCAATTTTTGGATTATATCTAAGTATTGCTGGTTTAAGCGGGTTTAAACCCAAACCCGCCCTACCCGCAGCGGGTGGGTAACTAAACCCGCCCGCTGTTTGTGGGTGCGGAGTTGGTTATGAAAAAAAAAACCGCAGCCTGTGGGTGCGAGGTTGGTTTGAGCTTATACCCGCCCATACCCGCCCATGTGCAGCCTTAACCAGAACCCACCCAAGTTACTAGGAGCGTCCACAATGGATGAGTAAAATCTGGAATAAAACTAAATTTAGTCGAAAAAGCAATCTCAATTGAACGGAGTAAAACTAAATCTGGTTGGAGTAAAACTTTATATAGTCGAGCGGAAATTAAAAGTGCGTCTGATATCATGCGTAATTATTATCTACATTTGAGACAAGACATAAGTTTAATATTCGTTCCATGGTTAGGCGTTCATTAAAAATCCACTCTATATGGGACGTAAGTTTAATGTCCATACGCCCCATCAGACTTAGTTTAAAGATGCGCCTCATCAGGCGTAAGTTTAAATGTTCGCTCAGTTTTTCATGGAAATTAAAACTACACCTGACTATAATTTGCTCATGCATTGTTGGGTTTAAACACCCCAAACCACAAATTTAGTTTTTGGTTTGGTTTTGGGTTTTAATATGATCATGTGACTGTGGACTCTCTAAGATAGCATATATCAAAGTTCGTTTCTCTACTTTTGTTGCACCAGAACCTACCAAAGTATTTTTTTTTTTTTGAAGCATAGATTTTATTAGAAAAGTTTAAATTACAACTTATCGTGGGTATGTGGTACCCATAGAGTCTTGAAATAAAATGTGACCGATAAAGGATGGGATTGCCTGGTCCCAGTTTTTGGTTGAATAGTTTCCTGCTTGGCTTCCATCCGCTGCATGGTTTGCTAATCCGTCTGCCGCATGATTTCCTTCCTTGTAGTTGTGTTGTATAGCGACTTGTGGGATTTGCCTAAGTCTACTTTTTATTTCTTCAATCATTCCTGTTATGTGCCAAGGCGGCGAGGTAGTTGATGTGATGAAACGCAGGAGGTTCTCCGAGTCTGTTTCAAAAAGGATTCTAAGCCATTGTCTCTCTAATGCTGTTCTAGAAGCCAATAATAAGGCCCAGGTTTTTGCAGTTAGTGCTGTCGTAATTCATAGTGGTTGAGCCATAGCTATTAAAGTTCATGCATCAGAGTCTCTACAGACGAAATCCAGCTCCTGCAAATCCCGGGTGGCCTCTGGCTGCTTCATCCGTGTTAATCTTAATCCATTTGATATTTGGAGTGGACCAACCTACCGATATGGTTGCCATTTCTATTATCTGTTATCGGGTGGTTGAATGTTGGTGTATCTCCTGGTATGATTGGAGGTGACGCGTGCAGTGCCCAAAAATATTCTTGTTGTATTTTTGTGCCCTGGATACAATTTCTTCTGAAGTTGTTTGTTTTTGTTGGTAAATTAGATCATTTCTGGATAGCCAAAGGGTCCAGAATAGAAAACAGAATGAGGATATTATAGAAGTTAATGTTGGATGCTGCGGGATTTGGGATATGGTTGTTTGTGGAGTTAAAGTGAAAATCGGGGTAGGGTTGGTGTTTGGTGCATTTGAAAGTTGACTGAATAAGATGTTCCAGGAAGAAACCTCCGTTGGACAATGAATTAATAGGTGGCATGCTAATTTTGTATCGGTATTGCATCTTGGGCATATGTCTGAGTTGGTCAAATGGATTCGATGTAAGAGAGAGAAGGTCGGTAGTCCTTCATTGATGTCTTTCCATAAGAAAAGCCGAATTTTTGGTGGACATGGTAAGGTCCATAAGAATTTGGTAGGTGGTAGAGGTGTGTGGGTTGGTTGACCATGGGTTAGACATTTGTCTCCCGAAGATGTGGTGTAGTTTCCAGATTTTGAGTGTGGCCAGCTAATTTTATCTGGGGTATTGTTTTGGGGAAGGTGGATGTTGATGATGTTCTGAATTGTTGGATTGGGAATGGAGTTCAATTTTCATGATTCCAGAGAGTGGGAAATTGGGTCGATAATATCTGCTACCATTTGGATTAGGTAGCATTGTGTTGGATCTAGATTAGTAGAGCGTGGAATCCAATTAGCCTCTATCGGAGTTGATAAACCATTTCCAATACGATGGAAAATTAAATTTTGCATGGTAGGGATAATTGATGCGAGTTTTCTCCGTTGAGGATCGGAAGAGGAGGGAATGTAAACGTTTCCTTGTAGAATTGGTTGTTCATTAAGGTATTTTGCACTGAATAGACTTCCGCATATGGAGTTAGGTTGTTCATGTAAATTCCAGATTCTCTTCATGAGAAGGGATGTATTATGGTCACTGCTTTTTCTTATTCCTAATCCTCCTCCGGCTAATGGTTTTGTTGCTTTATCCCATCCTATAGGGTGAAGTTTTTTGATTGTTGAGTCATGTCCCCAGAAAAAATTCCTGGTTATACGATCTATTTGTTTGTGTATATTTTTTGGGAGGTTTTGTGTTTGCATTATGTGATTTGTGGTTGGGGTTAGGGAGGTTTTTATGAGAACGAGTCTTCCTGCCGGAGTTAGGAATTTTGTCATCCATCCTTTTGCTTTTCTGGCTAATCTTTGTAGGAGAGGAGTGAAGGTTTGATTTGATGCTCTTCCTTGTTTAAACTGTATGCCTAGATAGGTTGGCGCTTTTGATGTGGTCGGCATTTAAAGAGTTGTTGAAGATCATTTATTTTGATTGGGTCTAAACTAGGGTGATGGATGATTACTGATTTGGCAGTATTAATTACCTGCCATGCAGAGGAGCTATAGGCCCGGAGTAGGGCTTTAAGGTGTTGAGTACTCTCATTTGATGCTTTATATGTGATCAGCAGATCATCTGCATACATTAGATGGATTATGGGAGGTGCTTTTTGTGATATGTTAAGTCCCGGGACTAATTTTTGGTTTCGAAGGTTTCCAGGTTTGTGGATAGGATTAGAACCCACCAAAGTTACTAAGCTAGCTTATACCAAGTTAGTTTCTAGCATTTTCGTAAGTTTTGCACCCCTTATTTTGGCCTAGTTATGGAATCAGGACAATTAAAAACTAGAACATTTTTTTGCTCGGATGTGGTTTGTCCTGGAGCCATAGAGTATCACTCTATATTAAACTTGAAATTATTGCTTTTGCTTACTTCACCGTTCAATCATAATCAACTAAGTAGTAGTTAACACATAGAAATATTCATCACAAAATCTTAAACTAACTTATATATAATCAACTAAGTAGTATTAGTCCATTTTGCATTCTCTTTGAGAATCTTAGCGTTGTATTCTTAGTATATATTCTCTCCCAAAGAAAGAAATACATGAAATCATGAATCATCAAAACAAAAACAAAAGAAGAAGAAGAACACAAAAGAGAAGACCTTTGTCAAGATGGTCAGAACGTAAAGTATACAGAGTAAATCAACCACATATGTAGTTGAGCTGGTTTTTTATTCGTGCGGATTATTTGATAATTACATCACTTGTGGTGTGTTATGTAAACTATAACACAGCTATTAGGCGTGCACAACTCAAGTTAAATTTGTGCCTAAACTACACAATTCAACGAAAATATCTATCCACACAACTATTGTTGACGTATAGTTTTTGACATATAAAACTTAATTATTACATCACGAAAATGTATAATAGTGCATAGGCAATAAAAATAACAGCTAGCTCTCTTATTAGACTTGGTAAGTCAAAGTTAGATTAATAGAAAACAGGCTGCCTGTTTGCCAAGGCTTACGCCTTAAGGTGGCGTGTTTTTCAACTCTTTATTTTTAGTTTCTTTGCATTCAGTTGGACAGATTTTCGCTCAAGCCCAGTAAGGTATCTGCACTAGAGCATGCCATAAGTTGTGCATTGTAATACTAATTTTTTTTTAACGACGTATATATATATATAAATATAGTTTTAGATGCAAGGGAGGCCCTTAGTAAATCTGATATTTTAATTAGCTTTATCCTAAGTAACCATTAGGAGGAAAATTATAAATTAGGTCTTTGACCTATTCTGCCTATTTCCTAATCGTATGGAAAGTGGAATGCTTATAAGAGGAAGTATTAAAGAATTGAAACCTAGGAAAACAGCTGCCGTACTTAGATCGATAGATATTTTGGTGAAGAGATTTATCAAAGTATTGGTTGGTAGAGGTAAGGATTTAAATTGATTATTTCATTCGTTTGAGTATAAGAAATTAGATTTGATCTGTTGTGTTTTTACGCTATAGGGTGCGATCAACGAAAGTGACATTTCGCGTAGGGAAAACTTAAGTGCTACCGGTTTGAGGCAAGTTTACTGTATCTCTAAATCTCGGATATATGTATCAGTGGTAATCAAATATCTCGTGAATCTACAACATGCTTGAGTTTTTGTTTCTCTGCTCCCTTATCCTTCTAATCAATTTTCTTTAGATATTTTGGTTGCTGTGTGGTGAACACAGGAAGCTATTATATGTACGAAACTATGAGCACAATGGCATGATAGCTAGGTAGTAAACACCCAGTTATTAGATGTCGGTTTATGTACTAAGGTGATGCGTGTTTAGTTTCTTATGCGAAATTTTATGATCTAATTGATGCACTGTCTATTTAAACCTGGGTATAAGATTTCAACCTAGCCGTATAGTTAATGATGAATTGTTGTCGTCTAGGATGTATTTTTGGAGGTGACGTTACCGGACATAGTGCTGTTAGGGGCAGTGGGATCTTACGGTGTCCTTTGTGAAATCAGGTCTAAATTAACATGATTACTTGCATAGGAAATTGGTTTCTTGTATGTACTGGACATGGTGCTATTAGTGGCAGTGGATAGTACGTTATCCATTGTGAATGATATTGGTTAAGTAATTAATCCTATAGACATGTATGTTAACACCAAGAGAAAGCACTATTAAGTGATGCTAGTGGAGTTTTGTTGAACGTCTGGCTGTGCGGGGCTAAACTACAAATTTCAGAAATGTGGAGATAGATAATGGTATGAACTTAATTTAGTAAGCTAATGGGGATAATTGGCGTAACAGTACCTCTAGTAAATTACTGAAATAAGGAGCTCGGTGTTTGGCGGTTCACTATTGGTGTCCAGGTATGTCAAGATATAAGGATTTTAAAAGCTGTTCACTTTCCTCACATGTGCTGTTCATAAGTGGTGAATGTGATTAACTGGGTGCGTGGTAAGACCCTTGGATAGGTGGTCTTGAGTAGGCCACTGAGGCAGTGAATTAAATCTCATTTCCTAAATACGGAAATGGGGTGTGGTTATAGTCTTAGTACATCTATATATGTGCTAAGAGTACAGACGTATATACCGATATATTATGTGTCAGTCGTTGCGGATATGTCCCGGACGAGGTATATTATCTGTGTTAGACGTTGCGGATATGTCCCGGACGCAGTTAATGTGATTGCGGATAGGTTCCGGTATCGCATTTGGATATAGGTTTTTACTAGAAATGAATTCTTTTAGTAATATATTGTTGAGATTGTTAAACAGGGGGCTTTAGATTATTTATGCAGCGACTTCTCTTTTTGATAAATATTATTTTTTTGGATCATTTTGATTGGCGATATAGTTGTATATCATTTTATATGTTTCTGTGACTCGGAGATTGAGTGAACTTGCTTGGAGTTTAACTCCTGTTGATTATTTTTTTCAGGTGTTGTTAGGAACCGTGAAGGAGTTTGATTGATTCCAGTATCGGTGGATATTCAGAAGATATCTAACTGAGGGTGGACATCTACACTTCTTCTTTTATTTTATTTTTATTTTTCCGTTATGTAGTTGTGAGGCAGTGGGGATTCTTATTTTGGGTAGACTTCATTTTATTCTCCTTCGTTAGTTCGTATTGAAGTCTAGTACATCGTTTCAATTCTTTAGACATGTTCATTATTTTTGTTAAGAAATAAAATTTCTCTTCTTCCTATACAATTGTAATGGAACTGTGTTCCTGGTTTTCTGTGGTTATGTACCTTGTTGTAGAAAATTAACGACATACTTTCTATTTAATCATCGGCCGGGGTTATGTGGAAAGTAGGGTTGTTACAGTTGGTATCAGAGCTTAGGTTAGAGTAACTCTAGGACTTGGGGGGAGTGAGCCTAGGACGTTTCGTTATGTATATCCATGGATTGGATATGCTTTATAAATATTAGTATATTTATTGTATTTTTTTCTAAGATTATCATTGACTTATATAGGAATGTCAAGGCGTGGTACTAAAAGACGTCTTTGGTGCTGGAAGAGGTAGTACTGGAAATGGTGGTCCTATTGATGGAGATGAACCACAATTAGGAAATCGATCTGTAAATGTGAATATGGCACGGTGACTCGATTAATAGCCCAAGCGATCGCTCTCACTAACATTATGAACCAAAATCTTTGGACAAGTTAATAATCATCGAGAACCAAGGACCGCCTGTTGAAACGAGGAAGATAGGTATAGAAAGGTTCGGTTTCAGTTCAAGAAGTTAAACCCGAAAGAATTTTCGGAAAGTCGATAACCCAATGATAGCCCATGAATGGAAGGATGAGATGGTCAAGATTTTTAGGGCCATAGGACCTTCTTGCACGAGAAGTCTTCAAGCGAGAGATTAGCTACCTTTGAGCTCACTTTGGAGATGCTCATACTTGGTGGACTTGACTTCACGTGGATTGGATCATGCCACCATGACATGGACAGACTTCATTCGTATGTTTGATGACAAGTATTTCCCTCGAGTATTCGAAATGCTAAGGAGAGAGAGTTTCTTTCATTTAAGCGGGGTACTTTATCTCATTCAGAGTACGAGATTGAATACTCAAGATTGTCGATGTTTGTACCTCACTTGGTAGATACTTTGAAGAGAAAAATAGACGTAGGTTTGTTTATGGTCCGAATCTTTGTGTATCGGAGGCATATTGTTGCAAATCATATGATTGACACATATGTTAGGGCATTGAATGTGCCGAGAGCTTGAGCAAGATTTCTTGGCTCATAAGAAGGATGAGGAATATTTGAAGAAAGACAATAAGGTTGAACGTGCATCAAAGGTTTCTTCAGGTCAACATGGAAGTGGTAAGAACCGGCGGACCTTAATGTCACTCAAAAAGGTGATCATCCGGGGAAGAAAAGGAAGGGGTATTGGAATCAAGGGAACCGTGGTCGGAAGAACGGTGGTAATGAAGGGCGATGAGTGCCGGTAGAGGCGAGGCTCTTGCTGCCAAACCAATTAACTTCTATGGGTTTTGCTATAAGCTGTCGTGAAAGGGGGCACAAGGCATCGAATGTACCAAAGAGAAAGTTCGGACGACGAGATAGACGTGAGCAACCAAACACCGGAGTTGCAAACCGTAATGTGCAGCCTCGTGGCCCGGGGGTCAACTCTTTGCTGTGCAACCTTACGAGACAGAGAGTGCTACTTTGGGAGGTACTTTCTTTATTTTAGGAGAGCCTGTTAGTATTTTATTTGATACCGGAGCTACTCATTCTTTCATTTCTGCTAAGTTAGTTCGCATGGTAAATCTTTCTATGAAAGTGTGTGATTTTCCGTTATGTGTTTCCACCCCTACTAGTAGTATGGTAGAGTTGAGTAACAAGGTCGATGCTTGTCCTATTATGATTGGTGATGTTGAGCACTTGGCGGATCTTTATGTGTTGGAGATGGTTCCTTACGATGTAATATTAGGGATGGACTGGTTATCTTCTAATTTTGTGCAATTGGATTGTTCTGACAAAACAATCACTTTTGCAAAGCTGGGTAAATCTAAGGTAGTGGTGCAGACTACATCACGAAGTCTCATTTGTAGAAGCTTTCCTTAGCCATACCGAGGGTGAAGTAGTAGATAATGAGTCTCTACAGATTGCGAGTATACTAGTTGTGTCTGATTTCGCGGATTTGTTCCGAGAGGTTCCTGGATTACCTCCAAATAGGCAAGTGGAGTTCTGCATCGAACTTCAACCAGGTACGACACCAATTGCTCGTGCTCCTTACAGAATGGCTCCAAAGGAAATGCAGGAGTTGAAATCTCAGATTGACCAACTTTTAAGTCAAGGATTTATTCGACGTAGTTCTTCACCATGGGGTGCTCCTGTTTTATTTGTGAAAAAGAAAGATGGTTCTTTGCGATTGTGTGTTGACTACCGTGAACTGAACAAGGTCACGATAAGAAACAAGTATCCTTTACCTAGGATTAATGATCTTTTTGACCAGTTGAAAGGGGCTATATGGTTTTCGAAGATCGATTTGCGATCCGCTATCATCGACTTCTTGTTAGAGAGAAAGATATTTCTAAGACTCGCATTCCCGACTCGTTATGGTTCTTATGAGTTTCGGTGATGCCTTTTGGGCTTACGAATGCACTGCAGTTTTTATGGACTTGATGAATCGAGTATTTAGAGATTTTCTTGATCAGTTTGTGATTGTTTTTATCGATGATATTCTTGTGTACTCTAAGACTCGGGAACAACACGTGGAACACTTACGCTTAGTGTTGCAGACTTTGAGAGAGCATCAGTTGTTTGCAAAGTTCTCGAAATGTGAATTTTGGCAACAATCAGTTAAGTTTTTGGGGCATGTGATATCTGAAACCGGAGTTTCTGTAGACCCTTCCAAGATTGAGGCAGTGTTGAGTTGGAAACAACCTACAACGGTTTCAGAGATTCGAAGTTTTCTTGGTTTAGCTGGATATTATCGTCGTTTTATTAAGGATTTTTCTAGAATTTCGGGACCACTTACTAAGCTAACTAAGAAGGGAGAACCGTTTGTTTGGGATTTTAAGTGTGAGGATGCTTTTCAGGAGCTTAAGACTAAGCTTACTTCGACACCAGTTTTGACTTTACCTGTAGAAGGAAAGGAACTAGTGGTTTACACGGATGCCTCACTTCTGGGATTGGGGTGTGTTTTGATGCAGGAAGGTAAGGTTATTGCTTATGCGTCTAGGCAATTGCGTGTCCATGAGAAGAATTATCCGACCCATGACTTGGAGTTGGCAGCAGTAGTTTTTGCTCTGAAGTTGTGGCGTCATTACTTATATGGCGAGAGATTTGAGCTTTTCACTGATCATAAGAGTCTCAAGTATTTATTTTCCCAGAAGGATTTGAATATGAGACAACGTCGATGGATGGAGCTCATCAATGATTACACTTTTGGCTTACAATATCACCCTGGTAAGGCGAATGTTGTAGCTGATGCCTTGAGCAGAAAACCAAGGGGTTTGTTGGCTTCCATGATGGTTGAAGAGTGGAAGATGTTGGAGACAAGTGGCTGAGTTTGTCTTAGACGCCAATAATTCTTCTACTTCTCAAGCATTTTTAGGAAATCTTGTGGTACAACCCGCACTTATTAGCCGTATTGTTCAGGCTCGGTCCAAGGATGATTGGTGTGTGAAACTACTTGGATCGGAGACTTAAGTGAAGATTTTGATGTTGGGATGGATGGTGGGCTTCGGATTCGAGGTCGGTTATGTGTACCCGTGGACTCCCAGTTGAGACGTGAGGTGTTAGATGGAGCTCATCGTAGTCGCTACACTATTCATCCTGGAGCTACAAAAATGTATAAGGATTTGCGCAGACAGTTTTGGTGGAAAAGTATGAAGCGAGATATTGCAGAATATGTTTCTAAATGCCGAACATGTCAGCAAGTTAAGATTGAGCACCAAAAGCCAGCTGGAGAATTACAACCACTCCCAATACCAGAATGGAAATGGGAAAATATTTCCATGGATTTTATAGTTGGACTACCGAGATCAAAGAGAGGAAATGACTCTATTTGGGTAATAGTGGATCGGTTAACTAAGTCGGCACACTTCTTACCAGTGCATACTACTTACAGCGTGGATAGATTATGCAAGCTCTATGTAGAGAAGATTGTGGTATTGCATGGAACGCCAGTCTCAATAGTTTCAGATAGGGGTGCTCAATTCACTTCCAAGTTTTGGAGAAGCTTTCAGCAAGCTTTGGGTTCAGATTTGGATTTTAGTACTTCATTTCATCCTCAGACCATTGGTCAGACAGAGAGAGTTAATCAAATATTAGAGGATATGCTTCGAGCGTGTGTGCTAGATTTCCAAGGAAATTAGGATGATTATTTACCTTGGGCAGAATTTGCTTACAATAATAGTTATCAGTCGAGCATTGGTATGGCACCTTTTGAAGCTCTTTATGGAAGACCTTGTCGTTCACCGGTGTGTTGGGTGGAAGTAGGTGAAAAGAGATTTTTGGGGCCTGATTTGGTTCGGCTCACCACGGAGAAGATCCTAGTGGTTAAGGATTGTCTTCGTAAAGCCCGAGTAGGCGAGAAAAGTTATGCGAGATAGGAAACGGCGACCATTACCTCTTGAAGTTGGAGATGAAGTTTTACTCAAGGTGTCTCCGATGAAAGGAGTAATGAGGTTTGGGAAGAAAGGAAAATTGGCTCCTAGGTTCATTGGACCTTTTCCTATAACTAAGAAGATTGGAAACGTAGCATACCGGTTGGAGTTACCACTGCAGGTTGTCCAGGTGCACAACGTATTTCATGTTTCTATGTTACGTAAACACTTAAGAGATGGTGAACGATCTCAACAAGCGAGACCTTAGTGAGTTGGTTGTGAAACCGGATGCCACCTATGAAGATAAGGGTATTCGTATTTTAGAACGACAAGTTAGGCATCTTCGATCTCGAGCAATTCCATTTGTCAAGGTGCAATGGAATCCACTAGACGAGCGAGAGGCTTCATGGGAACGTGAGGATGTTATTCGACGTTCTCATCCACATATTTTCAATAACGAGGTAATTTTGATTCCGGGGACGGAATCCCTTTTCTAGTGGGGTAGATTGTAATACTAATTTTTTTTTAACGACGTATATATATATATAAATATAGTTTTAGATGCAAGGAGGCCCTTAGTAAATCGATATTTTAATTAGCTTTATCCTAAGTAACCATTAGGAGGAAAATTATAAATTAGGTCTTTGACCTATTCTGCCTATTTCCTAATCGTATGGAAAGTGGAATGCTTATAAGAGGAAGTATTAAAGAATTGAAACCTAGGAAAACAGCTGCCGTACTTAGATCGATAGATATTTTGGTGAAGAGATTTATCAAAGTATTGGTTGGTAGAGGTAAGGATTTAAATTGATTATTTCATTCGTTTGAGTATAAGAAATTAGATTTGATCTGTTGTGTTTCTGCTATAGGGTGCGATCAACGAAAGTGACATTTCTGCGTAGGGAAAACTTAAGTGCTACCGGTTTGAGGCAAGTTTATGTATCTCTAAATCTCGGATATATGTATCGGTGGTAATCAAATATCTCGTGAATCTACAACATGCTTGAGTTTTTGTTTCTCTGCTCCCTTATCCTTCTAATCAATTTTCTTTAGATATTTTGGTTGTTGTGTGGTGAACACGGGAAGCTATTATATGTACGAAACTATGAGCACAATGGCATGATAGCTAGGTAGTAAACACCAGATTATTAGATGTCGGTTTATGTACTAAGGTGATGCGTGTTTAGTTTCTTATCGAAATTTTATGATCTAATTGATGCACTGTCTATTTAAACCTGGGTATAAGATTTCAACCTAGCCGTATAGTTAATGATGAATTGTTGTCGTCTAGGATGTATTTTTGGAGGTGACGTTACCGGACATAGTGCTGTTAGGGGCAGTGGGATCTTACGGTGTCCTTTGTGAAATCAGGTCTAAATTAACATGATTACTTGCATAGGAAATTGGTTTCTTGTATGTACTGGACATGGTGCTATTAGTGGCAGTGGATAGTACGTTATCCATTGTGAATGATATTGGTTAAGTAATTAATCCTATAGACATGTATGTTAACACCAAGAGAAAGCACTATTAAGTGATGCTAGTGGAGTTTTGTTGAACGTCTGGCTGTGCGGGGCTAAACTACAAATTTCAGAAATGTGGAGATAGATAATGGTATGAACTTAATTTAGTAAGCTAATGGGGATAATTGGCGTAACAGTACCTCTAGTAAATTACTGAAATAAGGAGCTCGGTGTTTGGCGGTTCACTATTGGTGTCCAGGTATGTCAAGATATAAGGATTTTAAAAGCTGTTCACTTTCCTCACATGTGCTGTTCATAAGTGGTGAATGTGATTAACTGGGTGCGTGGTAAGACCCTTGGATAGGTGGTCTTGAGTAGGCCACTGAGGCAGTGAATTAAATCTCATTTCCTAAATACGGAAATGGGGTGTGGTTATAGTCTTAGTACATCTATATATGTGCTAAGAGTACAGACGTATATACCGATATATTATGTGTCAGTCGTTGCGGATATGTCCCGGACGAGGTATATTATCTGTGTTAGACGTTGCGGATATGTCCGGACGCGATTAATGTGATTGCGGATAGGTTCCGGTATCGCATTTGGATATAGGTTTTTACTAGAAATGAATTCTTTTAGTAATATATTGTTGAGATTGTTAAACAGGGGGCTTTAGATTATTTATGCAGCGACTTCTCTTTTTGATAAATATTATTTTTTTTGGATCATTTTGATTGGCGATATAGTTGTATATCATTTTATATGTTTCTGTGACTCGGAGATTGAGTGAACTTGCTTGGAGTTTAACTCCTGTTGATTATTTTTTTCAGGTGTTGTTAGGAACCGTGAAGGAGTTTGATTGATTCCAGTATCGGTGGATATTCAGAAGATATCTAACTGAGGGTGGACATCTACACTTCTTCTTTTATTTTATTTTTATTTTTCCGTTATGTAGTTGTGAGGCAGTGGGGATTCTTATTTTGGGTAGACTTCATTTTATTCTCCTTCGTTAGTTCGTATTGAAGTCTAGTACATCGTTTCAATTCTTTAGACATGTTCATTATTTTTGTTAAGAAATAAAATTTCTCTTCTTCCTATACAATTGTAATGGAACTGTGTTCCTGGTTTTCTGTGGTTATGTACCTTGTTGTAGAAAATTAACGACATACTTTCTATTTAATCATCGGCCGGGGTTATGTGGAAAGTAGGGTTGTTACAGTGCAGTCTATCACGACTCTTTTTAGAAAATTAGACTATTTTTAGATTGTTTCACATATGAAATGTATATGGGCATGTGAGGAATGATTCTTTTGTTCCATTACCTAATCTTTTAGTCTAAAACTTTTTAAAATGTTTAGAGATAATAAGCCAAAAAAAAAGTTGGAATTAAGATATTAAGATTTGTTTTTGAAGTACTTTATTAGATGGTTTATGAATAAGTCCAATGCATTGACAATGGAAAGGACGGCTGATATAACATGGTGTTGGTGTGTATTGAAAGGTTAATTAAAGGCAGTAATACAACTTAGATTTTTTGAGAGCACACTCATCATGTATTATCTTATTCTAATGTTTTGGATTAATCTACTTGCAAAATTCTCAAGATTGAAATTTCAAACCAAACCCAAGAAATGTAGCCAGAACTAAAGACAAGAGACAACAGTCACAAGCTATGTATAGGTAAACTACACATTAAGTAAAGGAGACTAATCTATTAGAGGTTTAACTGCTCATTTGGGGGCTTTCTTATGTTACTTTCCTGGCTCAAATTGGTGCAATCATATTGGACTATTAACCGCCTAATTTACACTCTTATTAGACAAGGCCAGTGGGTGCCGCAAGCTTATTAGATTTAAAAAAAATGAGCAGTTTTTTACAACAACTAAACATGTTAGTAAGTCTCTCATATATATCAATCTTGGTTCAAAACTGTTAGTTTTAATTTGGCGCTTATTCAAAGATGTGACATTTGCCCATGTTGTTTACGAGAATGAATCGTTTATTAAATGTATCACTTGACCATGATTTTTAAAAGCTTACGTTTCGTTTCAAATTTCAGCATTCCGCTCTGAAACGGCCATGTGAAGCACATCCTTTATGAAGCGTACGCTTCACGCTTCAGAGCGTACGCTTCGCTTCACGCTTTTTTTCAAATTTTAACTTTTCGCTCCGAAACGGTCGTGTGTTCAGGAAGCTTTAAAATTTTCGCCTAATTTTTAAAGCTTTGAAAAGAAAAATATGAATGTTTTAAGAGTGAACTGAACACCCACCTCTCACTCATCTGGAGTAGGTTGAACTGGTGTACACACGCTTTGTTTTTGATAAAAATTAGAATTATATAAAATTTATATAGATATTATCTTCCTAATAAATTTATAATTACTAGTTACGACTAATTTATTTATAAGAAAACATCTTCTTCAAATATCAACCATGAAGCGACGCTTCACGCTTCGACATACGCATCGCTTCCTAAAAATGCAAAACGCTTCACGCTTTCAATACCTTGCACTTGACTACCAAAACATCGCTGCCACGATGAGAGGACCGACCGAAGAAAAATGAAACACCGCTACAATAAGACTATAAAAGAAAATTTGTGATCCCCGACATTTTCTTAAAATATGTCAAAATTAAAAAAGTAAAAGTATCACTTTTTCTAAAACAGTGGGAGTACATCGTTTTATTATTTTATTAGTTGGAACGGAAAATTAGTTGATGTATAAACCAAAATATGGCTGCGTAATGTGTTATGCATCCTTTGTGGTGGTTTGCATAATGAATATGCATTTAATTTCTGAAAATTGTGCCTAAAAGGATAAATACCTCCGATTTTTTTCGTAAAGACTCTAAATTTGATATTGTTTTTTGAACTCATTGTGTAGATCTCTTTAAAATCTTTCCAATGAGATAAATTTTATAAATTTCAAGGCACAGATTTTTAGATATGTTATATTCTAGTTTGCTTGCCAGTTATACCCTTAAAAAATAGGATATATAACAAGTTATAATAATTTTACTAAAAGGGAGGGAGAATTTTGTCCAGCGAAGAAGACTAACCATGGACACCAAAGATTTTCAATCTTTGTATCAAATTGCACATTTGCACTAGGTTTCATTTTATAAAAAACTGACCATAAAAGGGACTCGCTCTCTTCGGGCTCTCCGATTGGTCGGTCCAATGAAGATGCATCATGTTGCGTACTTGTTCCCGCAAGCTGCAGTTCTTCCATACCAACTTAGCTTCCCGGCGATGCTATTGACATAACAACCGGTACACCATAGGTTGGCCCAACCCAGTCCGCCGGCCGGGGATGAGTACCTATCCCTTACGGGAATCGAACACGTGTCTTCTTTATGATACGCAGACACTCAAGACCATTCAGATGTCTGATTTCCTTCTTAGTAAAAGGATCACGCACTAGGGCCACGAGACTAAACTTTTGGATCATACCCTCGCTTTCAACCTATCTCAATGAATGAAGCCCCTTATAATTTATAGCGAAGATGAATCCAATATACATTTATCATCACAAAATTGGTCAAAAAGACCAAAATCAACAATTCCTGGGTGAAAAAAACACTTAGGTTTTGATACTGTTTAAATAGCCAAAAATTAAAAAGATACTGTTTAAATGGACAAAAACTTAAAAATAGGCAGGATGTAACCGGTTTCATCCTGTCCATTTTCAAATATTTTTTTCTTATTTTTATTTTACACGGGATGCATCTAGTTTCATCCTTGCTATTTTTTAAGTATAAGCCAGGATGAATCCAGTTTCATCCTTGCTATCTTTTTTTGGCTATTTCACCCATACTTTTTTACTCGTCCATTTGAACCGTGTTTTAAATTTTTTGGACAAATGACCCATTTTCTCATTTATCATTGGACACGTGCTTTATTTTTGTATGAAGATGCATTAGATTGCAAAATTCTGTAAATATCATCTGGGTGTGTCATTTACCCCAAGATGCAATAGTTAACTATATTGCTTATTCGAAGATGCGCCATGATACATCATTTGTTGTGATGCGTACTTGAGAACGCATCATTTGAATCAATGGTGCATCATATTTGATTTGGTTTCTCTTAAATATAGCCCATATTTTTATTAACCATAATCCATTTAAAATAAGTATTTTATCTAACTAAACATGCCTTTAAAATCATTACAGATAGCCCACAAAATTATACATAATTATTACACATAGCCCAAACTATTAAGATGATCATTAAATACCTAAATCAACAAAAAAGAAGTTAAATATTTAATTTTTCATAATTAAGATTATGTAAGACATTTGACATGATTAATGTTTTTGAAAAATAATCAATATCCTCAATCAAATTTGGTGCAATCATGATTGAGGAAAAAATCATCTTAGAGTTTTTTTTTATAGATTGTAATTATGGAGTTTTAGGAAAATTGTCCTAGGAAAAGAATCAAACCCTAAATTAATTATGCTTCCATTGATGTTGTTGTAGAAATTTTTGAATGAAATAATTAAAATATGCATTCTTATTAATTTTAAAAGTAAGAATTAGGGTTTTTAATTGTATATGAGAATTATAAAAGAACAAATATAACTAATTTGAAATATGACGAAGTATGGTAAAAAGAGAAATTAGGGTTTATTTGGATTTTAGGTAAGAATGAGATTTTAAGTTTAATTATTAGTAAAAATTAAGACGTGTTTGGATTTTCATTTGAACTTATACTTTTTGGGTTATGGTTGACAAATATGTGGGCTATATTTTAGAGAAGCCTTCGATTTTGTGATGCTTATTAGTCAAAATGTTGCATTTATTGTATAACTGTCTTTAACATTTTCGGTTGTTTCAAACAATTTTGACCCTTATAAGGTGCTCGGATACACATGAGTGGGTACTTTTTTCAACATAAACCAGAAGTTAGTTTGGGAACACAATTTCAGAATGACTTCTAAAAACAAAACAAAAAACTTTGTGAAGCAAACTTATTTTACTTCAATTTTTAGGATTGAATTTCGCTTCCGTGAAAGTGCAAGAAAATATACTTTATAGAAAATTGCAAGGCTCGATCGGCATAACTAGTGCCCATGCTCGATCGGCATAACTAGGCTCGATCGGAGTATCATAATTGTAGTAGGGTCCAAGCCATGTCTCACTCACATGACCCAACCAAGCACCAAGTAATCAACTCTGATATTTTCATATTCATATTAAATCAATCAGACATACACAAATCATACCAAAACCTTCCTTTTCATTCCGCGCTGTTGCTTTGCTAATAGTCACTAGCCAGGAGATTAGGTCTTTTCCATGAGTATCATTTTCGACACAATCAAATCAATGCAGAATACAATATCTTTCAATCACATTGCAATTATGTTATGATTTAGTCTTTCTTACCAACAAAAAAGACCTAACCTGTCTGGATGCTCCTCTATGTACTAATTTTCTAATATGTTGAAAACTCAATCGAAACAAAAGAAGCAACACTGTTGGCAAAACTCTCTACATCTTAAGAGTTTTCCACGCGGTACACGCATTACACGCCGATGCCCCCTGTTTATTGTGATGGAAAACGAGTTAGAGTAAGAGAAGCAGAAATATTCGATTTTCCTAGAAGCAGAAATCAATTCCAGAAATCAAAAGTTAAACAATTTACTTCACAAAAAATTAATTCTTTTTTGCTTCTAGAAATCATTTTGAAAAACAAACTTCTGATTTATTTGCTTCCATAAAATGTCAAGCTTCTCAAAAGTGTTGTGCAATTTGTATCAGGTATCCTAATAGACTGTTTGGTAGCACATCAGAAGTATTTTTCCGACTTCTAAAAGTCGAAAAGTCAAAAGTTAATTTGACTATCAGATTTCAAAACGACTTGTAGAAGTCGAAAAATTAACCTTTTGTGAAGCAAAATAGTTTTGCTTCTGACTTCGACTTCTGGAGAAGCAGAAATCAAAAGCAGATTTTTATCCCAACGCGCTATAAAGCATTGGATATCTTGTTGGGCTAAATGTCAGCCATCCCTGAAGCATTGCTTATACCAAAACGTGCATGCATTTTGCATC
This sequence comes from Papaver armeniacum, assembly GCA_023531295.1. Lineage (NCBI taxonomy): Eukaryota > Viridiplantae > Streptophyta > Magnoliopsida > Ranunculales > Papaveraceae > Papaver > Papaver armeniacum. The sequence goes on along the minus strand of JAJJWW010019264.1, from coordinate 1,240,493 downwards.
CATAAAAACTAAAAGAACAACAATCAAAGTTCTTCAAGCCATATCTATTTACATTTAGAAGTAGAACCAAAACAACTAAAAATCACCATAAACTGAAATGCATTCACATCAAACTAAATATAAGTCATAGAACCCTAATCAAACTAACCACTATAAAATCTAACATTTTTTGTTTTCTCGGAACAATTCTCTGGATGATGCATGACACCCAGACAAGTGTGCCCTTTGCCCCGAGGTATGGAATGTGCAACTTGCGTTCAGAAACTCGATGGTTCATAAAATTCTGATTCCAGACATCACTCCATTTTTCTCCGATTAATTTATCGACCAAGAGAAGTAAAACAACTCTCGGACCGAGCAAGAGGATGCCCAACACCAATATCATCATTACTCCGGCGACTCGGACTGCTCGGAGTTGATCGTAAACCTCTTGGAGAATCCAATGTCTTTCTGCAAAGTTGTTTAATGGCGAAAATCAAATCCAAATTCGGACTAGTAGGCGGACTACTACAACTGAATTTCTTATAGAAATCTTCATGTCGATTCACAGCTTCTTGGATACATATACGTTTCTCTGATTTGATCATCTCGTCTTCAATTGCTTCACTGCATAATCCACATACCCATTTCCCTTGAAATCTTTCTCGAATTTTTTCTATGTATTCTTGTGAACACTCTTCATTCATTCCACAACAATTACATTTTACGAACTCAGATTCTGATTCTCCTGTTATCTGAGATTCACGATCAGTTATCGCCATTGACATCCCTGGAAAAACACTAATTACAATCAGAAATAATCATAAACAAAGAATCAAAATCATAAACGACTTCCGTTTTCGAATATCTACTGCTTCAAATTTTCAAACACTGTTAATAGTACGTACCTTCCATTTTCAATGCTCTGTTATAGTAAAATCCTCTGTTTCTTTTCAAACTTTTTTTTTTTTTTTTTTTTTTTTTTTTTTTTTTTTTATGGTTAAATTTTTGAATATCTACTGCTTCAAATTCAAATTCTTCAGAAACCCAGATCAGTTTTTGAATCAAAATATTCAAAAAAACCCAGAATCAAATAACAAAATTCAATCAAAATTTATATGATGCTATCTTTCTTTCTCCCATTCACCTTCAACTTTTTCTTCTTCTTCAAGAACTTCACACATGAAATACATCTTAATCTTTGAAATCAAATATAAAACCCTACAAACTTTCTATAATTATGATTCAGTAATTGAGTTTATTCTCAGGATATTTCTCATCTTCAAATTTGTCTAAATTTCCTCTGTTTAATTAAACTCTGTTTCTTATGGTACAAATTTAAGGAGAGAAATTTGCTCTGTATTTATATAAGAAGAAAAAGAAAAGGACTAATGATTGGTGATTCAGTCCTTTCATGGAGCACTGAAATTTACAATAGGACAGAATCCTAGTCAGCAATCTATATCCATGGTGGGTCCTGCTTAATAGAAAATGTGTAGCAGTAGGATTAGCTAGGTGTCCACGCTACCTTTCATCATCATCATCATCATGATGATCAGATCAGGGCATCTATTTTGAGCCATTCAACGCCTCTAATGGTGGGTCCCACGGTTAGGTTTTTCCAAATCGACACCATCATCCCATTTTAGGTTTTGACTTTCCTGTGCATCTTGCTTGCGTGCAGGGACGGGCATAAGCCCCCTTGACTCGAAGGCATTGGTGCAAATAATAAAATGGTAAAGATTAAAACTTCCTTAGATAAGAGCCAAATACAAATGAAAAGAAACCTATTATAGGGGCTCCAAACATTTGGTTTTGAGGGCTCACAAGATGACAAAATCGGGTTATGAAATAGTAATCAACAAAACCCTATATCTAACTATTTTTTGTAATGACTAAAATATCCTCCATAAATTATAAAATTAAATTTATTATCTTTTCTTTCTCTTTTCATTCATAAATCATGATGAAAGTGATGATCATATACAAAAAACTAAATCTATTGTCTTCTCATTCTCTTTTCATTCATAAATCACGATGAAGATGATGATCATAAAAAAAAAACCTATTTAGTTTTTTTTCTCTTTTCTTCTTCTCCGTCGTAATGAAGATGACGATCATAAACAAAAACAACTAAGAAAACCCATTACTTATTTTTGCAAAAAACAGTTTTCGATCTTGTCTACGGTTGGGAAAATTCATACTTCCCAACCGTAGACAGTTCAGATCTACTGTTGGGAAAATTCATATTTCCCATCAGAATTTGTCTACGATTGGGAAAATTCATATTTCCCAACCGTAGACGGTCAGCGTGTTTTTCAAAACCCAATTCGATCGATTTCGCTTATCCATGCATTGAAACCAATTAAATAAGATGGGTTTTTGATTTTTACCTTATTGAAGTCATTGCGGGTGGATTAAATGGTGTTAATCGATAATGAATTATTTTGAGAATTGACGATTAATCGAAGAAATAAGCGATGGTATTTTAGTATTTTTCTTATGAATTAGGTCCCCTTATCTTCATTGTAGGATATTTGAATTCTTAGGAGCCCTCAAAACTCTTTTCTTGGAGCCCCTATAATAGGTTTCAATGAAAATGCCTATTCTTTTGTTAACAACGATTCTAGACGCACCGCGAAAGAAACCAATGGAAAAAAATGTCTACTTATAAATTTTTAGGATTTATGGTCCCCAGTGGGCCCATCCCTCAAAAGTTTAGTAGGGGGCCACATGTATTGCGTCTGCCAATTTTTTTCCGATGTTTTTTTTTCGCTCGGTCCGTTCAGACTTTTTGTTTTGTTAAACCCTAAACACCTGAACGAGAAGTGGAGGAACTTGCACTCACTTACCCAAGACTGCAATGCCCACTTTTCACCTCATTCCATGGAATTATTTTTATTATGATAATTCGTAATTACGTAGGCGAGTGTAAGGGAATGAAAGATGGTTTTGCTTTTGGCTCCTTCTGTCTTATAGGGTGCTAGTCTAGCACCTAGTCAGGACTACCTCCTAAGTCTTATGGGAGTGCTAATCTAGCAGCTAGATTAGCAGTCCACATTAGCCAAGCGCTGAATGGTTCAACGCTTTAAATCTCAGCCATCGAGATCAAAAATAAATCTCTCACCGCTGAACCATTCAGCGAAAAGGTAGTTTTTCAAGCGCTGAATCATTCAACGTAACTATCTAGCATGCTAGTTCACATGCTAGCAACCGGTAGGAGAGAGAACTAGTGTTAACTTTTTTGTCACACTTTTTATTTGAATTGCAACATTTAAGTGCTAATCTAGCATGTAGGATCATAATATCGCAACGTACAAGGCTCGCGAGATTAATGAACGACGGCGTCGCGAGGGAGTCGCAGGGAGCTAAAATAAACGACGCAAGGAATAACGACAGGCAAAACATAAAGAAGACGTGAGACCTGGCGAGGGTTAAGAAGTGTCGCGAGAGTGAATGTTTGAGCATCTGCGACACTTCGCGAGACATTCCCGAAAATAAAGGGGAGCTTAGCTGTCATCCACTATGTATTACCCTATATAAAGGGCTAAATGAGTCTGTAAGAGGGGAGATCTTTTTGGAATGGTAGAGCAAGTCATTAGGAGAGAGAAAGTTTAAGAGTGTTTTAACTTCTAAGTGTAATTCTATCTTCATGTGTAAACACTTCATGAATTCAATCAATAAATATTCTTGATCTTACATCTTTCAAGGGATTAATTGAGCAAAATCGAGTAAGGGGTGTAGTGTGGGAAATCCTGCTACTACATATGCGCTAGAAACAGGGGGCGATCATTTGTGAAGGAGAGAAAATTGCAATTAAAGTTGTTTGAATCGGGAAAATGAGAAAGGAAAATCTTAAATTGAATGAAAAAGATATGGCATGCGGCATAGACACCCGAAGTAATGATTAGTGAATTTCATGAAAATATCGAGAAAGAATACACAAACGAGATTTTGAAGGAAAGAAGATTACGAGATAGAGAAATAACATCACCTTTGAAGGATTGGGAAAAGCAAGAGATAACTTTTACGACTGAGGAAATATCCAAAGAAAACTTGGATCACGCATCTCCACTGGTAATCGCAATAAACGCGTACAAGGAAAGAGAGAAACTAGAGAACACAGTAAAAACATGGGTAGTGAATGGAGTTTTAATTGATACAGGAGTCCGGGTGAACATCATGTTTTATCACGCTTACAAAAAGATGGGATATAAAGACGAAGATATGATTTTCGCGGCGTACAATATTCAAGGTTTTGGTAAATCTATAACAAAAGTTAAAGGGGAGATAAAAATACATATTCCGTTAGGGGAAATTGAAACACAGTGTGACGCCATGAGTGTAGTGGATATGGAATCGCCGTATAACATATTACTAGGAAGACCATGGGTACATGCAATAAAAGCTGTGGCGTCGACGCTCATCAATGTATCAAATTTCCTACACCAACCGAGTCGGCGAGATCAAAGGAGATCTTGCTAAAGGAAGAACATACTATCAAAATGAAGTAAAGTGTTGCGAAGAACAAGTAAACAAGCGAAGGAGTATATCAAAGTATCGCAAAAGCTAGCAAAGGTGGCTAAGAAAGAAGAAGAATTCGAGTTTACATGATAAGAGCGAAGGAAGGAAAAGGCATACCCAAGAGATCTCGGGGAGAAGAAGATGATCTTGCGAAAGAACCAAAAGGACCAACCCCTATGGGAGAACCGAAGGCCAGTTACGTCGCGGCAGAGCAAACCAAAGAAGTGAATATTGGAACTAAGGAAAATCCCAAGATGCTAAAGATTGGAACTAGCATGGAAGCAGATGAAGAGAAAAGAACCAGTCAATCTGTTGCGAGATTATAAAGACATCTTCGCGTGGGATATGGATGAAATGCCTATAGATCCGTCGATCGCTTGTCACAAGTTAGAAATTGATAAAAATGTGAAGCCATTTAAACAAAGAATTAGAAAAATAGCAACAAAGATATCACTCTCGGATAGAAGAAGAACTGAGAAGATCTTTGGACGCGGGGATTATTAGACAAGCAAAATACCCCGAGTGGATAGCGAATATGGTTATAGTTCCAAAGAAGAACAAGGGAATAAGGATTTGCATTGATTTCACTGATCTAAATAAAGCTTGCCCTAAAGACAGTTTTCCATTACCAGACATCCCACAGCTAGTCGAATCGGCGGCCGGGAATGAAAGAGTATCATCACTGGACGGATATAAAGGTTACAATCAAATTCCTCTCGGCAAGAAGACCAAGAGCACACTGCTTTCTTCGCTCCAAGAGGATTATACTTTGCTATACTAAAATGCCCTTTGGTTTGCGAAATGCTTTGAGCAACGTATCAAAGGATGGTAGAAAAGTATTCGCAGAATGGATACATAAAACACTAGAGGTATACGTAGATGACATCTTTGGTAAAAAGTAAAGGGCGAGAAGATCACGTGCGAGACTTGAAAGAAATTTTTGAACAAATGAGGCGTTTCAACATCAAAGTCAATCCAGAGAAATGTACCTTCGGAGTTGCATCAGGGAAGTTCTTGGGTTACATTATATCAAAGGAAGGAATACATGTTGATCCGGAGAAAGTAAAAGCGATTCGCGATATGCCGACACCGCGACAAGAAGGATGTTCAAAAAGCCGAATGGGCTATTAGCATCATTAGGAAGATTCATCTCGCGGTCATCGATAAGTGTAAACACTTTTTCAGTGTTCTGAAAAAAGGATCGAAATTTAAGTGGACGGACGAATGTGAAAAGGCTTTACAAGGGATCAAAGAGCACTTAATGGATATATCCATTATGCAGAAGGCAGAACCGGGAGAGGAATTATTAATATACCTCGCGACAACATCGCATGCCCTAAGTGCGGTTTTTCTTGCGAATGGACGCAGAGTAGAAAAACCAATCTATTATATCAAGAAAACTTTTAATGTCATGCAGAAAGAAATTATTCGAAGATTGAAAAAACTAATCCTCAAGGCGTTAGTCTATGCGTCGTTTAAACTTCGCATATATTTTCGAGCACATATCTGTTAAAGTGGTAACGAAGGTACCAATCGAGTCAGTAATGAAAAATTCAAAAAGATCAGGAAGAGTCGAGAGATGGAATGCTCAAATAAGCCATTATAAACTCAAATATGAAATATTATCTTCAACCAAGTCACGGGTTGTCGCAGATTTTAAAGCAGAATTTCCTTTGGAGGAAGATGAGGCGGTGGATGAAATGATGGATGTAGAAGAAGAGCATGGAGATCCAAAAGATTTGTTAACCGAGCCAGATCGGTGGGAAATATTAGTGGATGGATCATCCAATGGAGAAGGTAAAGGAGTGGGAATTGTTGTGATTTCGCCGAGAAGGCAATAAGTTAGCTTTCGCTTTTAGATTGGAATTTGAGTCTACCAATAATGAAACGGAGTATGAAGCTATAATACATGCTCTACGATTCGCAATAGAAATGAAACCGGAGAATGTGAGGATTACCAGTGACTCGCAATTAGCAATTTGTCAGATAACGAGAAGTATGCTACAAATGATCCATCTCTACAACAATACAGGAAGCTTGTAGAAGTGTTGTCAGCACAGATACTAAAAATAAAATGGAGGCACATATCAAGGAGAGATAATAGACTCGCAGACGCCTTTGCCTTTATATCAAGTATGATGACAGACCCAACTGCGAGGAATATCAAAATACGAGACGCTCTTTGGCGCCATCAATTAATAAAGAGGAGGGACAAGAAGCGAGATATAATGATGGTGGTAGATGAAATGCAAGGTCGCGAGGAAGACTGGAGAGTGGAACTTCACGCGTACTTAATGAAAGGCGAGGTACCAAGAAATAGATTGAAGCACACAAGTTAAAAAGCCGGCAACGAATTATGAATTACGAGATGGCGTGCTTTATCGACGTTCTTTTGAGGGACCCTCGCTAAGATGTTTATCAAGGAAAGAAGGAGAAACCATATTGAAGATGCTTTGCATAGTGGAGATGCCGGGAAATCACGGCGGGGAGATCTCTGGCATATAAGGCAAAGACACAAGGATATTATTGGCCATATATGCATGAAGACGCGAGTAATATCCAGGGCGCTGCGAAGATTGTCAAAGACATGGGAAGAAGATACATGCACCGGGAGCACAGTTGAATTCTTCAAGAAGTGTGTGGCCTTTTGGAAAATGGGGTTTAGACATTGTGGGACCATTCTTACCGGAACGGGACGAGAGAAGATACTTAATCGTCGCAACAGACTACTTCACAAAATGGTCGGAGGTGAAAGCGGTCCAAAGACATTCGCGATAAGGATATTTTTACTTTCATATTTGAAAATATTATATGCAGATTTGGGATTCCTGCACAATTGGTATCTGATAACGGGAAGCAGTTTGAAGGGCAAAATATAGAGTTGCTACTCAATGCATTTCAGATAAGATGTGGAAAATCAACTCCATTATATCCACAAGCTAATGGTCAAGCGGAGGCAACAAACAAAACAATTGCCGATATATTGAAGAAAAAGTTGGAAGGACACAATAAGGGATGGTGCGAACAAGTACCCAATGCAGTATGGGCCTATAATACAACTAGAAGAGAAGCCACAGAATGTCCCCTTTTTGCTTAACTTACGGAGTGGAAGCAGTACTCCCAACGAGGTCGTGATTCCGACAACCAAAAAAGAGGTCCTGGGAGAAAAATCTTAGCGCAGCAACATTCTAATCAAGTTGGATGAATTGGAAGAAAAACGAAAAGGCCTTGCGACACATGGAGAATTATCAAAGACTGGCTAGAGAATATAACAAGCGTGTCAAAATACGTGAGTTCCAACCAGAGACTTGGTGTTGCGAGAAACCCCAATATATCAACGAGAAAGTGGAGGCAAATTGGCGAGAAAATGGGATGGACCGTATATCATCAAAGAAGTAGTTGGTACGAGGGGCATATAGATTGATGGATCCCGAAGGAAGAGATGTGGGACAAAAGTTGGATAGACCATGGAATAGGTTATATCTAAAGAAATATTACCCGTAAAAATGAGAGAGGAAAAAGGAATCAAGATGAAGTACTTCTTCGCAAGATATTTGCGACATTCGGAAATGCGAGAAAATACGCGAAGATCTCGCGACAAGAATAACAAAAAGTCATGAATGACTTAACAAAACAACAAGAGATAACGAATGATTAAATGAATGAATTGGCGAATATCTCGCAAAACAAAATAGCAAAGAATGAAGAATGATTGAATAAAAGAATGAATGAATGGGACGAACCTTTATGGCGTACACACCCTAGTTCGCGAATAACATTTCGTAAGAGGCAAATGTAAGACCTAAAGTACGTCATATAAGGGGGTATCTCTCGACATGGCTCGGGGGAAGGTTACACCGCTCCCGAAGCTTTGAGTCATGGAAATTTGGGGCCCATGAAAGCCTATCCGGAAGAGGTACCTTGGATTCCCAACTATATATGTAGGTTATACCCTGGTTGGGCGACCGAGGTCTCTTCTTAGGAGTCGGTGTATGCTCAAGGCGCCGAGGTACACGGTTGAGCAGAGTGCCCGGGATGGATGAACCTACCCTGGCCATTCTTGGCAAGTCTTGGCATATGTTGCACTCGCCCGAATAAAACTCCACTTAGGGTGCAGTCTCGTAACCATAAACCCTATAGGTATAAGGGATAAGAGGCTGAAAACAACTGGTTGTTGTTAAGACCGGATGGGAGGAGCTAGTCTTGTATGGCCGATGTTTCGCCTCCTTGAAGGGGCAACCGGGGAGATGATAAGGGCGACGCTCTCCATTAGGGGGTGTCAAAGCAGACGCAAATGTCATAAGGCTATGTTTTCGCAAGAAAATCTAGGCTCGTCATATTTGTGCAATGATCCTGCAGAGGCAATAATACTAACGCGAGGGTAAGGCGAGATCAATGGGTCTTTACACGAAAGTGTACGGACGTCCTGCGATGTCGTCGCACGACGGCAATGTCATGGGGCTATGTGTTCGCAAGGATATATAGGCCTATCATATTGTCGCAAATAAAACATCCTGCAGAGGCAAAAATACTTGGAAAATGATAAGGCAAGATCAATGGGTCTTTACATGCAAGTGTAAAGACGTCCTGCGATTTTGTCGCGATGAAAGGTGGCGGGGAAGACCTCTAACTAGGGGAGGTCTAACTTGGAAGACCACACAAAATGATAAGGCAAGGTCAATGGGCCTCTGCATGAAAATGTAAAGGCGGCCTGCGACTTTGTCGCAGTGAGAAGAATTAAAATCAAATCCCTGATTGGGATGGATTTACTTAATAAAAGATTCAATGAGCGAACATGCTCGCAAGGTGATCTTAACTAAGAAAGGAAGAAAGAAATATGGAAATTACTCAATCAAAAGAGTTAAGTCACTCAAACAAAAAGGAATTCTAACAAATTACAAAGAGAATTTAACTCTCTGCATCTGCAGAGGATGGTTGAGGCTTTTCTGCGCCTTTATCAGCTTCACATCCGCCAGTTGATGGATTTACTTCAGAAATGTTTTCTTCACCTTTGTTCTCGCCAATTCTTTGGACTTTCATCAGAAATTTTTCTATTCGGATCTTCATCGACGACTTCCTTATCGGAGAGATCTTCGCCACTTTCATATTCATAATCACTATCCTGGAGCATTGGGAACTTCATCATCACTTACTTCCAAAGGATCGACGTGGATAGGATCAAGAGACTTGGACAAAAAATATTATTCACAAGAACTTCCGCTTTAGGAGAGAATTGGCCCGAGCAATGCCTTCGACGATTCTTACTATCAATGTCCTTACAATAAGACATATAATCAAATCTTCGTTCTGCACGTCGCGAGAACGAGCAAGAGACGCGGAGAGTAGTCCGTTTTCCTTGCGAATTCTAGAATAATCAGACCTGAGGGTGGAGATAGTGGAGCGAAGCTTTCTCTCAGAGTCTGCATAACAAATACACAAGATCAGAGAAAATTCTTATCGAACATTATTGGCATCTTCAGGGTAATAAAGCATTCATGGAATAAATACATAAATTAAGATAGTCAAATAATTTGACTACCTTCCTTTTGAGAAGTAAGATGTTGAATTAAAGCTGCGAAATTATTCCCCAAGCGGTCCATGACATCATCAAATGAATCTCCCACTAAGCCTTTCAATCGAGATCGCAAATTCTTTTCATTGGAAACAAGTATGGAGTTTTCGGTCGCCGGAGTAGAGTTGGATTTTTCTAATTTGACACATTGTTCTTGGAATTGCTTCGCTTTTACACTCAACGTTATTCTACCTTGAATAAGTTTATCTCTCTCGGCAGTAATTTCTTCAAGTTGGTTTTTCAAAGTATGATTAGCTTGTTTGTGTTCTTCACATAACTTTTGACAAGCATTATATCTTGCTGCGAGTAGCTCGCCATCTTATTCAACAACAGAGAACGTTTCTCTTGAGAAAGAGTTCGATTCTCATCGATAAAGTTTCCAACTCCAAATTAGTTTTAGTCAAAGCATAAGAGAGGCGAGATAAGTCATTACTTAATGAGACTTGCTCTTGCGATAAATCAAAATTCTCTTTAGACAAGTTATTTATTTGATCACCTGCATAGGTATGAAGATTATCTAAGAGATTATCTTGCTCCATCCAAGCATCTCTTTCAACTCGAACTTCTTCAGCGATAGACTCCGTTTGATATATCTCCATTATTCGTTTCTGGTTTAATACTTCGAGGACGAGCAAGGGTTTGAGTTGTAAAAAAAAAAAAAAAAAAAAAAAAAAAAAAATGGGGGGACGGCAAGAGCATACCTTTTAATTCTTCATTCTTCTTGCGAAGATTATCACGATCTGAGATACTGAGAAATTTTTGATTTTCAAGGTGGAGATTATTGCACTTCACAGCCATAACTTGGAGATCATCCTTTAGCTTATTAACCTCTTGAACTAAAGATGCTTGCGAGATCCTCTCGAACCAAGATGCTTACTTAAAATCTCATGAGACATTCGATTTGACAGGATCAGTAGAAGTCTTTTTGGCATCATTCACGAGATCAGAAAGGACCTTAAAGGCCACATCTATCCCCTCCAAATTCTCCGCAGTTAGAGGAATTTGTTCAAACAAAGAAGACGAGTCGCCCTTTGTCAAAGGAACCTCATGAGAAGAGGAGGTTTCAGGGAGAGAAGTGATCGGAGAAATAGCAGGGATATTGGTAGCAGGAGAAGGTATAAGATCATTTGTAGTAGGACAGTTATAAGGAACTTGGTCTATGAGGAGTTGAGGTATAGAAATATCGTCGTTGGTAGTATTACCAGGGGAAGGGGGCACAAAATTATCTTGCGAAGATTTCGCAGCAGGAGATGAAGGTGTGAATGAAGGAAATGGAACGTCGGGAGTAACAGGTTTGGAGTAGCGAGGCTTTTGGGAGCATGACCAGTAGTTTTATCATCCTGCCGAATGACAAATTAAATAAGAAAACAGAGGGCAACAATGTATTGTTGATATAAAATAAATGTTTCTTGAATACCTTGTCACTTGCAGACTGTCTTTTTGAAGCCATAGATTTTGCTCGCGAAGTGAGCTTTGGTTGTGCGAGGGGATCTTGTTGCGAAGTGGATTTCGATGGCGAGCCCAAAGAAAGAAGAGGGTCCTTCACGATAAACTTATTTCTGGGTTGGTTTTTGCTAAACAACAATGGCAGAAAGAAAACTACAAAGTTAATCATACCAGTATGATTTCAACAAAGAAAGCTAATCTCAAATATGATCAACCACAAAATCAGCCAGATGTGGCAAAATTAACAAACCTGGACGCCATGAGAGTAACAACCGGTAGGGAATAGTTAAGGTGGTGAAGAAGACGATAAGAGACAACAATAAGCAAACACTTGCAGAACGATGAAGAAGAAGAACACTTGCAGACGATGAAGAAGATGAAAAGGAAAAGGAAATTTTTTCACAAGGGATGCTCCTATAAATAGATGAGAAAAATGTTATTACCGGATAACATTAAATGCACCGGTAAAAGAGGTAAATATAGACACGTGTAAGCGGTCACTGCTAAATCCAAGGAAACCTGACGGAAAGAACTTTAGTAAAATCCAAATATACAGTGTATTTCTTGATAGGCGAGGAGAAATTGCGAAATTGATTATTTTCTGTAATTCCCGAGATAAGAAATGGCACTTCGCATATGTATTACAAAGAAGCTTCGGAACTACGCAAAAGAATAGAGGCAAGTACGTACTTTTTGAGAAAAGTATTCTTTCGCTCGTTCCTTCACCAATTGAAACCAAGGAATATGACAACAATGAATTTTTCCTTCAAATCGCTCTTCAAGCAATATTCAAGGAAAAAGAGGCAAGATGTAGGATCATAATATCGCAACGTACAAGGCTCGCGAGATTAATGAACGACGCAGCGTCGCGAGGGAGTCGCGAGGAGCTAAAATAAACGACGCAAGGAATAACGACAGGCAAAACATAAAGAAGACGTGAGACACAGCGAGGTTAAGAAGTGTCGCGAGAGTGAATGTTTGTGCATCTGCGACACTTCGCGAGACATTCCCGAAAATAAAGGGGAGCTTAGCTGTCATCCACTATGTATTACCCTATATAAAGGGCTAAATGAGTCTGTAAGAGGGGGAGATCTTTTTGGAATTGTTGAGCAAGTCATTAGGAGAGAGAAAGTTTAAGAGTGTTTTAACTTCTAAGTGTAATTCTATCTTCATGTGTAAACACTTCATGAATTCAATCAATAAATATTCTTGATCTTACATCTTTCAAGGGATTAATTGAGCAAAATCGAGTAAGGGGTGTAGTGTGGGAAATCCTGCTACTACATAGCACCTCCAATCTAGCCCATAAGACTTAGTCTTGAGATGGGCAAACAAGCAGATGGGCAAACAAGCAGATTTGCCTATTTTGCACTTATAGTGGGACTGTCAATCTTTAAAACGGATAGACAAAGCACAGATAGAAAGTTTTGTCCATCATGTTTCAGGTTGGGCAGTCCCATTAGAGTTGCTCTTAGTAATAGTTTCTAATTTTATCTACATAATAAATCTTGTAAACAGGTGCTCTACTGCTCCATGGTATTTTGTTCACCTAAAGTATTAGTCTTAGTATTGGTCCAGCTTTCTGCAATCCGCTCCTATCAACAGCTCTCTGAGGTCAGTTCTTATCTACAGTTTCTCAACATCCTTTCCATTCCGGCAGTTTATAAGTATTGCAACAACAGTTCTACTTACTGATGTCTGTCTTCAACTGCAGTATAAGATTTTCTCTTTGCAGTCTCAGTTTCTGATGCATTTTATTACACCTGCAGTCTTATGTACTTTGTCTGCAGGTTTTGCACCTTCTCTTTTGTGGTTTGGTGATGAATGTTTAGGAGTCTTAGTGCAACATTTGTTAATTCCTTCCTATTGGTTTGTGGTTTTCAATCTCAAGATGTTGAGAATCTGAAATTAGTGTTTTGTTTTGGGCTATCCTCGTAGAAATCCCAACGTTTTTATTTTGCTTGGGAGACGGACAAAGTTTGGATTTTCCTAAGTAGACGGACAAATCGGTTTGTCCGTTCTTATTTCTTAAGTTTTGTCGTTTTCTTCCATGTTTAACCCTCCACCATAGTTACAAACTCAACCATAGTTAGTCCAAAATTAGGATTTGGAAAATGGGTTTGTTCTAAACACCGAATGGAAAAGAGCAAAGCTCATGAATATTAAGTATTATGGGTAAAGGTACAGGAATAGCTATGATTATTGCACTAATAATTATAAATGATTAAATTAAAGTTTGGATCATCATTTTGTTACCAAAACACTTACAAACTCAAGAGTAATTAATATCCATTTGCCAACATAACTAACCTAATGTCTAAAACTTAGAACAACTCAGTATCTCATTCATCAATCAAAAAGAACCTTATGACTTACAAACCTTATGGCTTGTCCTCAAAATCGGAGAGAGGGGTCATCTGCAGAGAGGAGTTCCCGGCATCTGCATTTCCTCAAAAACATGACCACGCTTCGGATTGAGAACACCGTAAATACCACCAGGAGCACCTTATGGAGCCTGGATTTCGACTAGGTACACAAGTTCGAGAAGTATAGGTTTAGTTATGAGTTGTGATGCATACATAACGCTCATAGTGGTAGGAATAATCTGTCCACCACCTCTGTGAATGACATCAGAATGAAGAACCATGTCACATACTTCGACACATATACCTCTCATGTTCTCTTCTGCCACCACACCTTCCTTTGACACCTAATAAAACCCTGCGATAACTGGATCCTTGATTTCATTAAAGTACTGAACTCCCTTACACATATCCACAATCATGTTTGGACCAGTAGTATCTGGACCAAAACACCAGATCTTCTTTGCAAGATCCTTGTCACATCCTCTTCAGATAAGATCTTTGAACGAATTTTGGGATCATCTCTTGGACCAATACGACCATCATCAATGGCTTCAGCAAGTTCATCCTCAAGAGGTCGTGCATCCATGTACAGACGGTTGTGCTTGTTTGGAGACCTGCTCATCACAGTTCTTGAAGACTTCTCTAGTACAATTTCACGGAATGACACCACAGGGTCAGACTTCACGATTTCTTACCGCCCATGAAATCATCCTGCAAATCCTTTAAACAGATCTCAATATGGAGTTCTCCAGTACCTGAAAATATAAATATCTTAGATCTAATCCATTTTCACATAAGAGAAAGCATGTCCAGTTACAGAAGGGATGACAAACCTGCAATAATGTGCTCGCCCGAGTCTTCAATGGTACACTAAACTATATCATTAATCATTTTCACCGGTAATTATTATTGCTATTGTATATTGAATCTTTCATAGCTCTGATCGGTGAACCCAAAACTATATCCGTGACTTGCAGGTATGACTTGATATCCGTGAAACGAAGCATATGAAAAACCATTCAAAACTATATATAGCTCATGTATAGTGATTGACTCATCGTATTTGAGAAATAGCACGTTTGGTTTTCATGGTCTAATATACGTGATATGAAGAATATTAAAGTATAAGGATATACTAAATTGGTTCTTGAACTTTAGGTAAAACAGGGAATACAGGTGCCATATAATTCGAAGATGTGTGCATAGTTTTTCAGTCGGTCCTAAAAATATATTGGGTAGTTGTTTTTCACGATCCCATAACATAAATTGGATACTTCTTTATTAAGGTCCCATAATATAAATTGGGTATCTTTTCAAAACGCTTGCATAATATAAGTTGGGTACCTTTTTACCACGGTCGAATAATAATATTTGGGTACCTTTTTAACAAGTTCACCTACCAGCACCTTCAACTAAGTTGTACTATCACATCAAACCTGAGCTCACCTGCAACTCCATTCAAACGCAGAGCATTACACATCCTTCTTCTCTGCATTTCAGCTCAAAGCACAATACCACCATCAACTGCAACTAAGCTACAATCTTTACTGCAAACATTCTACAGACCTGCACTACCATTGCAACAAGTCACATTAGGTTTAGGACAAGCTTAAAGGAAGAAGGAGAGTAATCACATGATCGAATTTCTATACTTTTACTAGAACTTCAGGAATCAGAAAAGAACAGCAGTATCGCAAACCTTTCGGAATGGGAAGTCAGGCATTCATCTTTGCAATTGGATATATATGACAAAGCCAATCAAACTATGTCGTTAATGCTTCCTGATGGAAGCTAACCTCATCCATGACAACCATCTGATTCACGGTGAGAGTTATAATCTTCAAGATGAACTTCGTCACTCTTGTACAACATAAGTTTTACTGCAAATACAACAGTACATGCATGGAGGTATGCGGGGGCTAACCTTCCTGGAAAAAATTACATCCTCCTGCTTCCGTCCCTGCAACAGTACCAAAACTGATAAGATCTGAACACCGCTAATAGTTGTTCATGGTAACCTTTCCCCTTATTGTAACCCAATCAGATAAGATCAAAGATGAATTCAATGGTTAAATTCACATATTCAAATGGGAGCTATGATTCAGTAAAATGTTTGTTCAAGGAAAAGAGGAGTCTTTACGCCCAAATAATGCAAAAACACGGCCAACTAAGTAGCTATTCACAACTACATACACAAAGCCTTTAATTGTTTACTTCAGTTCAGACGCAAAGTTCCATTATAGCCGACCACCTCAGAGTTCATAACTGTTACTGTTTATTTGCAAAATGTATAATTTCACCAAGCAAGTTAATTAAGTTCTGAAGAATAAAGGTTAAATCCTCCCTATTAGCTTCTTAAGGTCTTAAATTTCATTAGAATAAAATTATCTGGGTAGAAAATCAAGGGACCTTATAAATAAAAACAAAATAAGTGGCTAATGTAGTATAAAATTAACTGGGTAGCTAGGTTTTTTGTAATTTATTTGTGTAGTATAAAATTAACAGGGTAGAGGCTTATCTGAGTAATTCATTAAGAAATCCCACCACCACCACTACTCAAGATTCATCTACAACAGATGTACACCACTTTCTTTCCCTTGTGCTCCGGGTAAAACCAAGTTATTGTTATCTCTATTGGGGACTAAAAATAAATACAAAAAAGTACAAACTTTCAAAAATGTAGATATACATACTACCCTCATATCATGATCACCAATGCATTTTGAAGATTAAAAAGATCCCGTTAAGGTACAGGTAATATATTCTCTAATTGCAACATTTAATATTCATGCTTGTTCTTGACTCTGCTAACTGAATTCACAAGGCCAATCCTAGGAACGCTTACCTGTAGATAAGAACTTTATAAACTTTGTTGCTAATATTGCCGTGATATTCTATCTGCTTTTAACATCCATTTCATAGGGAAGGCACCTATTGCGGCTACTTCATTTTCCAATCGTTTCATGTTCATTATCGGTTAATTATTTGCAACCATTTCATAACTGATTGTTGCTAGAAAAATAATAAATTGATCAAACATATGTGGCCTTGAGAAAAAGCATCACGGTCTGGTTATATATACATATACCTCCCTGACATGGAGAGCTTTACGAACCGCAACATTGTTTTCCCAATCATGTACATTACTGAAAACTACACAATTTATAACATGTATTAGTATTAGATCTTCTAATAAAAAACCCTACTAAATATTATTGACAATATTGTTTAAGACGCGACAATGAACACTTCAACACTTCGTATGCTTATGGATGTCATAAATTGGGATGAGAAACAAGATACCCTAAGTGGGTTGCAGCAGTAACCATAAAAGCATAAACATAGTAAAATGAACTCAGTAATAGTGTATAAACTATCAAAATGCTAGATCATCTAATTCTCAACAGAAATATTTCTTCTTAAATATCAATCAACATAATTTTCCACAATTGCCACCAAACATAAATCATGCAACTTAACCCTTGAATTGCTAAATCCAATAAGAAATAAGAGACTGCTATCAATTCTTCATATGGAAAAGCTAATCATCAAAGTAGACACTATTTTCTTTAAGCTTGTAGTGAGAACTATGTTTCCGACTGCCAGGATTTTCCATAGACTCCATTAGGATTGAGACATATATATGATACCACATTGTAAACTAGAGCAAAACTTCTGTAACATAAAAATTATAGGAAAAATAACGAGATCAATAAACTAGATAAGGACCCATGCAAAACTATTACGGAGTCCCTTTCCCGGAATTCCAGTAGAGCCAATATCACAACCATTTTACATGCATAACCAGATTTCTCAATTGTACACAGTAGAATAAAATTCAAACAAACCCAATACTAGATTTAACATATAGAAAGAGAATATAAGAGGAATTAAGAAATTAAAATTGCATGCACATAATATTTGTTCTACCATAATCTACATCAGAAACTATAGAAAACAAACAATAAAATTCGAAGTAGAGAAGGAAGTCGAACAGATCGCAAACTCCTTTTACTTCATTAAATTTTCTGGCAAGAAACTTTCCAGTTCGTGATTCAAGATCCAATCCCAGAAAAACTCATCTTTCCTAAACCCCCAACAACATCATTCTTTCCACTGTAATCTCGCTCAACTAAACCAAAACTCCTATGAACTCGCATCTCTTCATTGTCTAATAAAAACCTTTACCAATTACGGAGAAAGGGTTATGCTTGAATATATACTTAACCAAATAGAATCCTTCTTTTGCTGGAGATTGATTTTACTAGAAACAATGGCAGTAACAAGAGGAAAACGAAAAATTCAGTCGAACCACTAAAAAGAAAAGGGATCTGATTTATAGTTTGGAGTATCACAAATTCACAATTTTTACCCAACGAAGAAGAAAAAGAAAATACAAGAGGGAGAAGAAGAATAAAAGAGGAAGCTTGGGACCTTGGGTATAGCTTTGGTTAAGTTTAAGGACTACAACGTCTTTTCAATACAATTCCTTTCCAACCAGGGCTGGCCGATTTGACTCTGTCCGTCAAAGAGGGATGACTCATACGTGATCCGGGTATAAGGTTTGAATGAAACCTTTGGATTTTTGTGAAGATAGCCCTTTTGTTTTTGTTGGCTTGACTTTTTAGTATAATATAACCTTTTCATTCGAAAAATAAATAAATAAATTAGTTTTTTTTTTTTTTTTTTTTTGTGAATGTGTCATTTCCCAAAATTATCGTGAAGGAAATTTTGTGGCTGACACATTGGCTAAATTTGTTGTTACTCCTCAAGTAAATCAATGTTGGGTTCATAAGCCACCTAGTTTTATATTTTTTGTTCCATGGGCCTTCGCTCGTGATGTGAGGCTTATCTAGTTTTGTAATATACTATGTTTACCAAAAAAAAAAAAAAAAAAAAAGATTCTTGCAGAACAAAAATACTAGATCCAAAAGCTGGGGAGTACACAACAGTTGAGGGATCACTTAGGCCAAACACTATGGTTGGGCGTTTCACATGGCTATATCTTATATGTAGCCAGGAGAAAAAAAAAAAGGTGAAAGTACACCTCATAATGGGTAAGGGCATCGCTTAGCTGAACTTCATAGAAGCTGAGTTTTTGTGCAAATAGTTACAGTAAAACTTCGATAAATTAATATTCTTGGGACCGCTGAATTCTATTAATTTAGCGAAGTATTGATATATCGATAAATTAATAAATTAATATATCGACACATATTAAATTTCAATTTCAATTCCAAAAGTAAATGTGGATATTATTTTCGTATAATAACAAATATCTAGAAATTTTATTTTCTAGTTATATATTGCATGTTATATGTTAAAAATTCATACAATAAGAAGAACAACATAGCAAAATCACTCTGAA
Organism: Papaver armeniacum; assembly: GCA_023531295.1. Classification (NCBI taxonomy): domain Eukaryota; kingdom Viridiplantae; phylum Streptophyta; class Magnoliopsida; order Ranunculales; family Papaveraceae; genus Papaver; species Papaver armeniacum. The sequence goes on along the minus strand of JAJJWW010019264.1, from coordinate 1,221,238 downwards.
ATTTTCCAAGGGACTACAAAAAATTAGAGATGAAGTCCAATGTTATACAATTATGAACAAGAAACAAACAACTTCGAATTCCTATTCTAATAAGACACCATAATGTAGTGTGTTATTATACTACTCCCTCTGTTCCAATTTTTTTGATGTTTTAGGGTTTTTTTTTGTGTTCCAAAATAGATGAGAGTTTAAGTATTTTCCCCAAATGCTCACTAATTTACCCTTGCTTTGGAATCACACCATAACACTAATTCTCATTGTAATCATCAAATAGGGTATTTAATTCAATTTTTAAATATATTCCATGGAGGATATTGTTGACGGTGGTTTTTAAACAAAGGGTAAAATCGTAAAACCCCAAACAACCTAATGTCACCGGTGACACATTTATTAGAACATTTAATGCATATAGTCAGTTATTAATAGGGGGTACTTTTTCAAATTAGGGTTACAACGAACAAAACCCTAATTCCCCTCCGTGCCAATGGCAAATCATGCCAGCCACACCTAGGCCAAGCTAGCCGAACCTCTGTGCCAATGGCAAATCATGCCCGACCACACCAAACGCGCCAAAGCATGCCAACCATGCTAGCTGCACCTCCGTGCCAATCATGCCAGCCACACCTCTGTGCCAATGGCAAATTATGCCAGCTACACCAAGCGCGCCAAAGCATGCCAACCATGCTAGTCGCACCTCGGGTGCCAATGACAAATCATGCCGCCACACCTAGCCCAAGCTAGCCGCACCTATGTGCCAATGGCAAATCATGCCAGCCACACCAAACGCGCCAAAGCATGCCAACCATGGTAGCCGCACCTCCGTGCCAATGGCAAATCATGCCAGCCACACCTAGCCCAAGCTAGCCGCACCTCTGTGCCAATGGCAAATCATGCCAACCACACCAAAACGCGCCAAAGCATGCCAACCATGCTAGCCGCACCTCCGTGCCAATGGCAAATCATGCCAGCCACACCTAGCCCAAGCTAGCCGCACCTCTGTGCCAATGGCAAATCATGCCAGCCACACCAAACGCGCCAAAGCATGCCAACCATGCTAGCCGCACCTCCGTGCCAATGACAAATCATGACAGCCACACCTAGCCCAAGCTAGCCGCACCTCTGTGCCAATGGCAAATCATGCCAGCCACACCAAACGCGCCAAAGCATGCTAGCCGCACCTCCGTGCCAATGGCAAATCATGCCAGCCACACCTAGCCCAAGCTAGCCGTACCTCTGTGCCAATGGAAAATCATGCCGACCACACCAAAACGCGCCAAAGCATGCCAACCATGCTAGCCGCACCTCCGTGCCAATGGCAAATCATGCCACCACACCCTAGCCCAAGCTAGCCGCGCCATGCCAAACGCACTCTGCCTTGGCCCTAGCTATGCTAGTCACACCAAACGCGCCAAAGCATGCCAACCATGCTAGCCGCACCTCCGTGCCAATGGCAAATCATACCAGCCACACCTAGCCAAAGCTAATCGCGCCATGCCAAACACACTCTGCCTTGGCCCTAGCTACGCTGGTCACGCCACGCCAAGCCAAACACCCTTACCATAGCCCTAGCCGCGCCATGCCAAAGTAGCGCCCGCACCTAGGCTTGCAAACCGTGCAACCTAGACCAAATTGGCCACGCATGCCATTGGCACATGCCAACACGCTGTTGGTAGCTTTTCTCACCAAGGCGTGGCCCTAATGGCCGAGCATGCCATTGGCACATGCCAACATGCTCGGCCCAGTAGCTTTTCTCACTAGGGCGTGGCCCTAACGCCGAGCATGCCATTGGCACATGCCAACACGCTGCTGGTAGCTTTTCTTACCCGGTAGTGGCCCTAATGGCCGAGCATGCCATTGGCACATGCCAACACGTTCACAGTAGCTTTTCTTACCAGTCGTGGCCCTAATGGCCGAGCATGCCATTGGCACATGCCAACACGCTCGCTGGTAGCTTTTCTTACCAGGCCATGATCCGAATTGGCCACGCATGCCAAACACGCACGCTGGTAGCTCAACTTGCAAGCCATACAACCTAGGCCAACTTGGCCGTACGCGCCATTGGCACATGCCAAAGCCCACGCTGGTAGCCTAACTTGCAAACCGTGCAACCTACCGCCAATGCATTCCACACATGCCATTGGCACATGCCACTAGCAGCTTTATGCATTGCCACTTACACTCAACGTACAACCTACCACCAAGGCATTCCACACATGCCACACACGCCACTAGCAGCTCTGGCATTGCCACTTGCGCTCGAGGTGCAACCCGCAACAAAGGCATTCTGCACATGCCACAAGCGCCCCTAGCAGCGCAACTTGCACTCAAGGTGCAACCAACACTCGAGACATCAACACAAACTGGGGGATGCTTTCCAGGGTATTGGTTTGGCGGTCACAGCTTGCAACGTACACTACGCTCACATTAAGAAAGTGATCGCTGTCGTAAGCGACACAAATATAATTACACTTTCTTACTACTCAAAATATAAATATAGCAAGGGCAAGAAAGGATCGATCCCACGAGAGGTCTAGGTTGTCGAATTGTTATGGTTTCCTATATAAAACACCGGAAGAATTTGATTGTGTAAATAAAAATAAACAAAAAGCAAATAAAGTACGCAAATCAAGGATGTGAAATATTGGGTAAAGGTTTCATCTTCAATTGCAAACAAGTTTATGAATATATGAATAGAATTCGTATTTAATCTCTCTATCATCAAAAGCCATGGAATACCTTATTGCAAGAATACTCCGTAAATTTCCAAAGTTATCAACACACACATTAGGGCTGCGTATGTGAAATCTACCTAAAGAATAACCTAACGCTTGCGCTAATCAAGTTCAATTCCTAGGAGCATTAAGTTTGAAATAGGCTAATCAATGCAATTGTAATACATTGCGCAAACAATTCGAACAAAGGTCAATTTCTACATATGATTACGAGGATGTATCACTACAAACCCTAATCATATCATGCTACTAGTATTCAAGGTTATCGCTCGATGAAAACCCTAAAATAGCTATAGATATGGATGTGAGTTCAATCAATTCTAGACTCAACTAAACAAACATTCAATCATATTGCAATCCATCAATCATGCAATTATTATAACCCGTAGAAGTCAAACGATAATATTGAGAGAAAACTAATTCATAAAAATCATAACTTGGTTGCAAAATCCAACTACATCTTCAACCAATAATAAAAACTTAGTTCATATTCATGGAGTTCATAACAAGAAGAAAGAAAAAGACTTCATGGTGTAAACCCTAGAATAAAGTAGAAGAGATAATACGTGTTCTCAAATTGTGCCTAGGCTTATCTACATATAGAGTTTTATAACCTCCTCTTCTTGAAGAAACTAGAAACCTAGTGAAAATAGGAAAGTGTCCGTGCATCACACCCCGTGCGAAGTGGCTGCCAAAGTCTGGCCATTCACACGTCCAAGTTTTGGCCATGCAAATTAAGTCGCCTACGTACTTGCCTATTGAGCTCGTGCATCAGCTGTGGAAGCCCAGCCCATTATTGTTCTTGGCTTGTCATCCCGCTTGAGGTAATGACCCTATTCTCAATTCCATCTTTCCCTCGACAAATTCTTCTCTTCGTTCCCTGTGTTTAGTTATGGATAGATTTACTCCACCTGACTTGAATCTCGATTCCCTGACTCCTCAAAATCTCATCAACCCTGAACTTCAAACTTTATTTCCTATCCAGCTTACACCGAGTACAAACTTCATACTCCTTCCCTGTTCTCGTCTTAGCTATCCTGGTAGCGGCCGGCGTCACCACCATTACCGAGCATCACTCTGTTCCTCGAGCCGTTCTCGTTATCTCTGTCAACAGCCCCAGCTCTGATTTTCATCCATCTCTATTGACAGATCAGCAAAACCCTTCGTCACTTGCTGCCAATACTCACACTGAACTCGAGTGTCTTTCGTTCAAACATCACATCCAACTCATCTCTGCTCACAGCTCAAGCAACAATATTTCATTACATGCTTCTCCTCTTGAGCTCAACTCTCCCTGAACCTCGTTTACTCAGGCTTCATTGCAGCAAACCCATCTTCTTCTTACCGTCCTTGTTCAAATTAAACTCCGAATCCCATCACCAAGCTCGGGCTCTTCTTCATCAATGCAGCAGCCTATTCCTCGTTCGAACTCCATGTCTGCCATCATTCTCCTTAGTAGCTTCGATCACCACCGTTTATGGCAGTACCCAACTACACCGTAACCATTCACGCTATCTCTCGAAGTGAGCGACCTTCTTCCATTCCGTATCATCTCCCATGGTAGAGACGACACAACCTCCATCTCTCGAATAACCATTCCATCATCACCAGCCACAGCATCCCCACCATTTACAGCAATCAATGGCATCACGATCAATCCCCCGCCATGCCAAGCAAACCAAGCTCGACCGCAACCATCTCCATGTTTATCACCATCTTCACTGTATTTCCATCCCGTGTAGAGTCTTTACGATACTCTTTGACTCGAAGCGCACCACGGCTTAGCCACAGAAACCCTTTCCAGCTGTGAAAACTCGGCACAAGACAGAACGATAACTCCGTATCATCCCTGACTGAAAAACTGGTCGAGAAGAAGATGATGCATGTGATCTGCATGGCCGGTGTAATAGTTTACACATTCAACTGTCAGTCTTGCAAGACTGATACTTCATTAATTTTCGTGGCTGCTCCGAGTAGAAACAATGGGCGCCATTATAACTTCTGTGTATTCAAAAACCACACACCTTTGACTTCCTTCAAATGCCCATAAAATCTTCATACGATGTCGGAATGACTCCGTTCTTTCGCCATTGTCTTCACCTTCTCGTCCTCTACACAATGAAAAGTAGAAATCTTGTATTTGAACGAGTTCCAATTGGTCTTTTTGCTCCAAATGACTCCATTGCACCTAATAAACTCAAAAGCACACATAAGATACATAATTCACAAGAAAAATAGCAAAGAAAGCGTAACTACTAGATAGTAAATTAGGTGTTTTAGACACCTATCAGATTCCCCCACACTTAGACTTTGCTAGTCCTCGAGCAAATCAAACAAAACAAAAATAAAATACAACAACTCCGTGTCGTCGAGGCTACGGTTAATTTTAGCATAAATAACAAGCCTTTAAACCCCTAGGTGTCCCTAGTGGACGAGTTATAGTCTCGTGAAGGTTTACAAGAGGTCTACCTACAAAACCTATATTTTCAAACTCCGTCTATTTGTGACAAATCAATGAACGAATCCAAAATGACTACGGGAGGAGGTACCTTGCAAATTCAATTCAATTATTAGTAAATAAACTCTAATTAGATAGTCGAACAAGCCACAATACTCGGAAACTAACAAACCACAATCACAATGAAAAGATTAAGAAGATGAATATAGATGTAGATGTTGGCGAATATTCACAAGTGTTCGATGTTTCCCATATCTGTCCTCAAGGTCACCGCTAAGATGAACCTAATCCTATTGGATTGAGCTACTTAGTGCTGAATGCTACATCAAATCAATTGGCATATACAAGGGAACCAAAAGTGACTTTATTCAACACAATAATAATTTATTCTCTTTTTTTTTTTATATGATTGGATCAAACTGGATCCAATTTCTTTTTTTTTTTTTAGACGGCATGATTAGATCTTTTGGATCCAAGCGCATGCTTCTTGTCGACAAGTACATGATAGTTGCCTTGGATCCCGCATTCCACGCTTGTTTAGGCGACGGAGACAGGGACTACGTTTCACACATACTTTTTATTCCCAAGTGTCTTTTTATTCCGTTTTGGTCTAATTGGTCGGTCCTTTTTTTTTTTTCTTTTTTTTTTTTTTTTTTTTTTTTTTTTTTTTTTTTTTTTTTTCTAGTAACTCAACCACTCTATTTCATCCTAGCAGTAATAACACGTCGATGTTTAGTGACCCACCAAAGCACTTAAAGAAACAATAGATAAATATGGAAAAATAAAAATAGAATGCGATATGGTGATATTCCGAGATATGGTAACAACTATCATGGTATTTATGATTCATGAGCTATGTTCTTCCCTTTTAGTTAATTGGTTCCTCAACTCCTGCATTCAAAATGGTTCCATACACTAATGGTGTCAAAAACAAACTATACAAACATATAAATGCTCCCCCACACTTAAACTTCACATTGTCCTCAATGTGTAAAACCGAAAGTTCTGAATTCTGACGTAACAGCAGATAAAACGCAAAAACTGTGCAAATTGGTAAGGAATTTGGAAAAACTCCATTTCACAAAAGTTGTTCACCTACGTGTTTTCTACACAGTGTCAAAATTTCACAGTGTTTTGATAAACGGTCTGACAGTTATGGTCTCTGGAATGAACTACGCGCAGTCTGAAATTTTCTGACGAAAAGGTATTCGTCCTAATTCTCTTCTAAGATAGATTACGGACTCAATGAAATTAAACATAGGGATGCAAATATGATATGAAAACAGTAAAAAAAAATAAATAAACGAAACAAAAATAAAATGCAAAAGGATAAAAGATACAAAACCGGTGGGTTGCCTCCCACTTAGCGCTTGTTTTATAGTCGTCAGCCCGACTATATCCTTGCAAGATTCATTCCCCATACACCAATAATCGGAAAAGTTGGGGATCCACCCATAGCACCGGTTTTGGAAACACTAACTTCACACAAATATTAGTAATATAAAGCAAAAGTGAAGTTATGAACCGATAAAAGCTTCCCCCACACTTATTCTTGGCCACACTTGGAAGTGTATAAAGAATATAGAAGTCGGGCACTTCCACGGTTTCTTGTTCCATAACCTGCATAGTATGAGAATCAAGTATCTCTAATGGCGGAAATCGAGAAACAAAATCATTCAATAAAGTTCTCGAAGCACATACATTCAAACCAATAAGAGGTAAAGGAGAAGAAACAATAGGCAAAGGGTTAGATAAACCTTTCACAATCTCTTGTATCACGGAATCCTCTTCATCCTTGAAAAATTCAAGTGAATTATTCACCTCTTTTATATCATGGTCCTCTATCAAACCTTGCAACCATTCTTCGTCCGTTTCTGCCTTAACCAAAGTATCGACATAAACATTATCATTACAATCATTTGCAAGCTCAATTGGGTCTTCCACAATATTGGTCAAACCGGTCTCATTCTCAACACACTCCTTTTTGTTGTAAGGCACATACTCTTTTGCGGATCCAAATTTTATCATAAGAAACTTTTTTAGAACACTCGAAAATGCATCATCCTCAAGCCCCACCCTTTGAATAGGCTCTTGATCATTATTAAGATCAATGCTTGAGTAATCCACACAAGTGTCGACATATTCCTCTTCGTCTTCATCTTGATCCCAAAAAGACTCCATTGTACATACCTCGGGGATGTCACCATGAGTTGTTTCAAGCAATGTATCATAATCACCGTCATCACTATCATAGTCATCATAAGATTGACCCTCGCTGAATTTAGTGTTGCTAATCTCTAACTCATCCTTTTGAATAGGTAAATGATCATTATTACGATCAAGAGTTGAGTTAACTACACAAATATCAACGAAAGTCCCCAAAGGTTCGCCTTTTTCAACATAATTATTCATTTCCTCCTTGTACTCATCAATGCCTTGTCTTAAAGTGGAAACACCTTTTTGAAGCTCTTGGAGTGTTCCATCCAAATTAAATATAGTGTTCCATTTGTTGGTAAAACTCATTCGACATAGACAAAGTAGAATTACTTACCTCCGTATTGTTAGGCCAATTATATTCCCTTTGAATGGGTGGATGATCATAACTACGATCGTAAATTGGGCCAAACATACCATGAGCACATTCGGTCGATGAAATTGGTTCCATGCTTGGTTGTCCACAAATTGACTCCATGCTTTGTCCATAAATTGTTGCATCTCATCTACCAAATTAGAGGAAATATTATAAGGAAAACAACTATTCTCCCCTCCTTGTGATTGCTCACTTACATAACCACCATAAGAAGGTTGATATGTATGAGAATAACTCATAGGGCACGTGGAGTATTGATCATAGCCAAAGGATTGGTTTTGATTATACTCCCCATAAGGGTGATAATTGTTATGTTGTTGAGGTTGAAAGCCGTATTGATTGCTCCAATATGCTCCGTCCATAGAAATCAGCACCTGAAATAATTCTCAAAACTCGAATAAGAACCAAAGAAAGAAAAAAAAAAAATAAAACAAAACTAAATACAAAAATAAGAAACCAAAAACAATTAACAACCGCTGCCTCCCCAAGAATCTGCCAAAAATTTGATCGCTGTCGTAGCGACACAAATATAATTACACTTTCTTACTACTCAAAATATAAATATAGCAAGGGCAAGAAAGGATCGATCCCACAGAGAGGTCTAGGTTGTCGAATTGTTATGGTTTCCTATATAAAACACCCGGAAGAATTTCTGATTGTGTAAATAAAAATAAACAAAAAGCAAATAAAGTACGCAAATCAAGGATGTGAAATATTGGGTAAAGGTTTCATCTTCAATTGCAAACAAGTTTATGAATATATGAATAGAATTCGTATTTAATCTCTCTATCATCAAAAGCCATGGAATACCTTATTGCAAGAATACTCCGTAAATTTCCAAAGTTATCAACACACACATTAGGGTGCGTATGTGAAATCTACCTAAAGAATAACCTAACGCCTTGCGCTAATCAAGTTCAATTCCTAGGAGCATTAAGTTTCAGAAATAGGCTAATCAATGCAATTGTAATACATTGCGCAAACAATTCGAACAAAGGTCAATTTCTACATATGATTACGAGGATGTATCACTACAAACCCTAATCATATCATGCTACTAGTATTCAAGGTTATCGCTCGATGAAAACCCTAAAATAGCTATAGATATGGATGTGAGTTCAATCAATTCTAGACTCAACTAAACAAACATTCAATCATATTGCAATCCATCAATCATGCAATTATTATAACCCGTAGAAGTCAAACGATAATATTGAGAGAAAACTAATTCATAAAAATCATAACTTGGTTGCAAAATCCAACTACATCTTCAACCAATAATAAAAACTTAGTTCATATTCATGGAGTTCATAACAAGAAGAAAGAGAAAAGACTTCATGGTGTAAACCCTAGAATAAAGTAGAAGAGATAATACGTGTTCTCAAATTGTGCCTAGGCTTATCTACATATAGAGTTTTATAACCTCCTCTTCTTGAAGAAACTAGGAAACCTAGTGAAAATAGGAAAGTGTCCGTGCATCACACCCCGTGCGAAGTGGCTGCCAAAGTCTGGCCATTCACACGTCCAAGTTTTGGCCATGCAAATTAAGTCGCCTACGTACTTGCCTATTGAGCTCGTGCATCAGCTGTGGAAGCCCAGCCCATTATTGTTCTTGGCTTGTCAGTCCGCTGGAGCTGACAGCCTATTCTCAATTCCATCTTTCCCTCGACAAATTCTTCTCTTCGTTCCCTGTGTTTAGTTATGGATAGATTTACTCCACCCGACTTGAATCTCGATTCCCTGACTCCTCAAAATCTCATCAACCCTGAACTTCAAACTTTATTTCCTATCCAGCTTCACCGAGTACAGCTTCATACTCCTTCCCGTTCTCGTCTTAGCTATCCTGGTAGCAGCAGCAGTCACCACCATTACCGAGCATCACTCTGTTCCTCGAGCCGTTCTCGTTATCTCTGTCAACAGCCCCAGCTCTGATTTTCATCCATCTCTATTGACAGCATCAGCAAAACCCTTCGTCACTTGCTGCCAATACTCACACTGAACTCGAGTGTCTTTCGTTCAAACATCACATCCAACTCATCTCTGCTCACAGCTCAAGCAACAATATTTCATTACATGCTTCTCCTCTTGAGCTCAACTCTCCCTGAACCTCGTTTACTCAGGCTTCATTGCAGCAAACCCATCTTCTTCTTACCGTCCTTGTTCAGCCAAACTCCGAATCCCATCACCAAGCTCGGGCTCTTCTTCATCAATGCAGGCTGACCTATTCCTCGTTCGAACTCCATGTCTGCCATCATTCTCCTTAGTAGCTTCGATCACCACCGTTTATGGCAGTACCCAACTACACCGTAACCATTCGCTGCTATCTCTCGGGCTGAGCTGACCTTCTTCCATTCCGTATCATCTCCCATGGTAGAGACGACACAACCTCCATCTCGAATAACCATTCCATCATCACCGACCCACTGACATCCACATTTCGCAGTCAATGGCATCACGATCAATCCCTCGCCATGCCAGCAAACCAAGCTCGATTGCAACCATCTCCATGTTTATCACCATCTTCACCGTATTTCCATCCGTGTAGAGTCTTTCGATACTCTTTGACTCGAGCCGCACCACGGCTAGCTTGAAAGAAAACCCTTTCAGTGTGTGAAAACTCGGCACAAGACAGAACGATAACTCCGTATCATCCCTGACTGAAAAACTGGTCGAGAAGAAGATGATGCATGTGATCTGCATGGCCGGTGTAATAGTTTACACATTCAACTGTCAGTCTTGCAAGACTGACAGTTCATTAATTTTCGTGGCTGCTCCGAGTAGAAACAATGGGCGCCATTATAACTTCTGTGTATTCAAAAACCACACACCTTTGACTTCCTTCAAATGCCCATAAAATCTTCATACGATGTCGGAATGACTCCGTTCTTTCGCCATTGTCTTCACCTTCTCGTCCTCTACACAATGAAAAGTAGAAATCTTGTATTTGAACGAGTTCCAATTGGTCTTTTTGCTCCAAATGACTCCATTGCACCTAATAAACTCAAAAGCACACATAAGATACATAATTCACAAGAAAAATAGCAAAGAAAGCGTAACTACTAGATAGTAAATTAGGTGTTTTAGACACCTATCAGAAAGCATGAATAGGAATAAAGCGGTCATATAAATGAGGAAATAATGATGAAAACGTTTTCACCCATAAACACCTTGCGGTTACCACCTCCTCCCATTATTTCACCCTTTACTCTCTTCCTTCATGAGGCCAGAGTACGTTTCAATCTCGACTTGTATAAATAGGTCTTACCTATTTCCACCGGACAACAAGTCTCGGTCGGAGAAAAATACAACACTCTCGGAAAAGGCAACTTTGCAAGCTCTCCAAAAAGCTTTCATCTCTTGCAAGCTTCCTAAGCTTTCACTTTACGATACAAGTCGAGACACTACTCTCCCGCACTATTCTCGGTCTCAACACCTTTATTTGCTTCCCTCCCCAAATCAATCCTTCTCCTCCACTTTGTAACCGAAGCAAGTCTAGAACGGCCATTTCTTGTTTTAGGCCGGACTAGTACAGATTGATCTCTCGAATCTAGAAAGTGCTCACGTGCAGCACATATGTTTAGGGTTTAAACCAATTTCTCACTCACCTACCGAATTTACCAAAATCGGCGGAAACGATTTTTACCGATAAACAGATATATACTCCATCTTTGTTAATTCTTTACTAAAAACTTGGTGTTTTAAATTTTTAAGAAGATATTAATATGGGTGAATTTGGAAAAAAATTATTCTCTTTATTATTTCTTAATCTGCGTGAAAAACTCTACAACATCAACTAAAATGGAGCGGAGGGAGTAATTATTAATTTATATATTAACTGAGCCCTAATGGAAACTTAAAATTTTTATTATCTTATAAATTTAGCGGGGTTATTAATTTAGCACACTGGCCCAAGTTGGGACTGTCAAAAAATATTATTTTAGCGAAGTTATTAATTTATCGCGCATTAATTTAACGAAGTTTTACTGTAGTTTTATTTTAATGGATTTAGATAAATATTATTTACGAGGAAAAAAGTTTTATTTCAATGTGATCGCTGACATTTGTTATAAAGCTGGTGTACCGGCGCGTAAGGAAGTTTCTCTTGGGTTTCTGTCGGATGATGGCAAAGACTTACGGCCTGCTGATATCTTTGTTCCTAACTGGGAAAATAGTCAAGATGATTGCATGGATGTTACAGGTGTTTCTCCTTTCACAGGTGAAGGTACCCGTTCTTTTGTTCCGGGCAAGGCTACCTCTAGTGCTGTTTCGCGAAAACGCACTAAATACTTGGACAAGTGTGTGTCTCATGGCTATGGTTTGGGTGTTTTATCTTTCTCTACTTTAGGGGAACTTGGGGTTGATACTTTATGTTTTTTCAAGCGTCTGAAGAATTGTTTAGTTAGCAAGGACGTTAGTAATGGTTTTGGTAGTTTTATTTTCATAGATTAGGCATTACTATTCAAAAAGGTGTTGGAGCCCAGCTTGTTGCGAGGCTGCCCACCAAAAGTTTTTAATTTCCCTTTTTAAGTTGACACAAATGGAGAAAAAGATATATATATATATATATATATAGGATAAAAAAAAGAATTTCGTAAAATATAAGAATTAAAAATAAAAAATTATGAGAAAATAGGTTAACTGGAAATTTGAATACGAAAACTCAGTATCCATTGAACAAGTCACGGAAACCGAGTTTCCATTCGGACCTAAAAGTAAAGTAATTTTTCAAGGCATCGGTTAGCTACAAAGTGGATCAGATCTAATTAATTTTTGTTTATGTTTTTTTGTAGCGAAGATAAATAGCTAGATTAAAGCCAAGTAATATCGATAATAGATGGATTTCTCTGTAGTTAAACTATAGCGAGGCGAAAACACCTACCATAATGCTTGGTCTTATGCAGGTTATTTACTTAAAAGAGGGATAAAATTCATACTGAACCAGAAGTTGAGGCGGTTGTATAACAAGGATAGTCTTGTTGTAAGACCTTAAGCTTTAATAATCTTCCTAAATTGGGGCCTATACCACTTAATTGGGGCCTATAACTACATGACAAAATAGGGTCACTAGGAAGTAATTTGTAGTAACCCCTAATATACCCTTATTAAATTAGTGATGATTAATTAAGTTAACTAAATAAGTGTTTGAGTAGGATTTTAATATTTGGATTAGAGTAGAAGATCATTTTTCCTTTTTAAGGTTGGGAGGGAAAGAAGTAGAGGGAAAAAAGGAAAAATTAGGGTTTGTGATTTTCTTAGCAAAAATGAAACTTTATAATGATGATGAAGACTCTAGTAGTGATGAAGAAGGGTGTGCATCAAATTATAATGATTTCGATCCTACCGAATTGGAAAATTTGTTGAATGAAGAAGAGAAAGTGAACCAAAGAATGCTTGAGGATATTATTCAAGCACAATAAAACTTACGTCTGGAGGAAGAAGATGATAATGCTTCCAATAAACAGGTATGAGTTGTAACGATCTACAAACATGTATTTGCATGTCCCAATTGCCGAATAAGGAAAAAAATTCAAAACTTTAAACCAGAATCAGTTTATTCGATAGCATTACATAAACTGATTCTGGGTAAAATCCCAAATTAGGTATGAATCGGTCTTTGTTCATCACCAAATAAACCGATTGTAGTAAATTTTTGGCGCGATGGGTACGTGACGAGAATCGGTTTTTGTTGGTGTTGTGCATAATCCGATTCCTTGAGGATATTATTCAAGCACAATAAAACTTACGTCTGGAAGAAGAAGATGATAATGCTTCCAATAAACAGGTATGAGTTGTAACGATCTACAAACATGTATTTGCATGTCCCAATTGCCGAATAAGGAAAAAAATTCAAAACTTTAAACCAGAATCAGTTTATTCGATAGCATTACATAAACTGATTCTGGGTAAAATCCCCAAATTAGGTACAGGAATCGGTCTTTGTTCATCACCAAATAAACCTATTGTAGTAAATTTTTGGCGCGATGGGTACGTGACGAGAATCGGTTTTTGTTGGTGTTGTGCATAATCCGATTCCTTGACTAGAATAATCACGTGGAATACACAAAGTTGACATTTGGTTTATTTTCGTGAATATGTAATCCGATTTTAGAGAAATTAAGATGCAGGAGAAATGTGAACAACAATCGGATTATATTACACGATACGTAAACCGATTGTATACTTTGAATTTTTTTTGCCAATTCTTTAATCGGTCTTTATGATTGCACATATAAACCGATTACTTTAATCGGGTTAATCGACTGTAACATATAAACCGATTTTGAATCATCAACTTTTTAATATTTGATGTAGATTGTTGTGGCGTATGATGAAGATCAACCCAAAGCCGTATCTTTGTTGGGTCCTGATACCTCTGCCCACTATTTCACCGATTTGAAATGGAAAGACAGAAACGATGCAGAGTAATGGTTTATAGACAAGGGAATAGAGATCAAATGCGTGTTAGTTTTAGGCCGTCGCTCAAGTCAAGATCGTTTGGAACTTGTTTGTGAGAGAGATGGAAAGCAAGAAAGTCACTGGGCAAAGGACAGACTGTACGTGAAGAAGACGACAAAGGAATACATTACTAAATCAAAGAAGTATGTTTGCCCGTTTAAGATTATAGTTAATACACGCAAGAAACCCAATGATAGTAAGGTATACAAGCTCTCTAAAGTGTTGAATGATTGTCATAATCATGATGATCCAGAATCTCTTGTTGGACACGTGGCCGTTTGTGGGTTGAAACCACATCAATGGGAAACGGTGAGGTCGATGAAAGCGTGTAAACCAAGTGACATCCTTAGGAAGATTAAGGAGGATGATAAGGATAACTTGTCCACTTTGAGGCAAATATACACGGCAAAAAGAAGCCTTTAGGAGGAGGTCATGGGATAGTAGAGCTGTAATGGAACAATCTCAATGGTTAGCCGATCAACACGAATACACAATGAGGAAGCAAGTATTGGAAGGAAAAGTGACTCGTATTTTCTTGGCGCATCCGGTATATGTGTTTCATGAGGTCTCGGAGGTCACTAAGGAGTGGCTAAAAAAATACGATCCCAACATGAGGCGATGGGAGGAATTGATCGTGCGGATTAATTCGTAGGTCTACATTTGTCGGAATGAGTATTTTCCTTATGTTAAAAACTTGATTTATCGGATGGTTATATTTTGTCGCTTTCTTATATTGTATTTTTCAAACTTGAACCAAGCTTAATGAATGAATCAAAGTGGTTTTCTTTTTTTGGGTTACTTGAACTCATGAATTTTGCTTCAAAATCGTACTTCAAATACGTTTATGAAGTCCGATTCTGGAGGTAGTTTGCTGCAGCTTTTTCAGAATCGGTTTATATGGACGACAATATAATCCGATTGTTGATACAGAGATTTTTAACAACAAAATCGGATTACATGTGCTGCAAAGTGGTCCGAACAGGAATCCAGAATCGGTTCATGTGTGTACTAATGTAATCCGATTATAGTTGATGTTCATCAAATCAACCCAGAATCGGATTACTATGGTGCACATATAAACCGATTTTGGGTGGATTTTCAGAAAAATTGATGAGTGGATTTTAAAGGTTTAGAGGTAAATCATTGTAGAGTATCCCTTAGAAGGAAGGGTTTAAAGGGATTCAACTCAACACTTGAATTGTGTGTATTTTGGCTTTCTTTTTATAAACCAAAAGGAATATTAGATTTTAATTGTTGTTTGTGGTTGATTAGGATTTAGTTTTAATTTTGATGAAAAATAAATTGAGTTTTGATTAATGGTTTTGGTATTTGTTAATTAAGTTTTAATTTTGTATTTGTATTTGTGTTAGAATAATTAAGATTAATTTAGTAATTTTATAATTTTTTGGACACCCCTTACCATTCTCTATTGGGGGATGAAGAAATGTATATGCCCCAATTAAGTGGCCTAGGCCCCAATTTAGCAAGGTTTAATAAAACGTTCTGATTTTACAAAAATTCAAAAGATAACTAATTTAGTTCAGAGAATCAAATCTCCGTGTTCAAATATTAAAATTTAATATTAGCTAGGTACCTGACATCAAGTAAGAAAGTCAGTCCTTGACCAACCGGAATAACCCAAGTTAGTCGGCCCATTCAATTTTGGAGTCATGGTCTAGTCTTGTGGTTGTGGATATGAAGATTAGTAGATTACAGTGGAGGAACGGAGGATTTTAACCTTTTCTGGCGTACGTGGGAGGAAAGCTTGTGAAAGAATGGGCATATGGTTTTCCTGTTACGAAATACAGCTGTTTTTGGAACATTTTGTAGTGACTTTTAGAGACATGAGGGTCATGTCCAATAGGAGATATTTCTGCAGGGTTTGGAGTGTGCACAAGGGGATGGGTGTTTAAGAAGGTAATATCTTCCCGATCTGAGTTGTCTTTGGTGTTTTTGGATTGTCGGAAAGTGGTTCAGCTTTCATAAAGAAACTTAGTCATTTGCTTAATGAGGTATGATCATTGGAGGTATTCTCCGCTTTCATTTTTGGCCTGCAAGAGAGGTAATTAATTCACAAAATTGGTCAAAATGATCAAAATCAATAATTTATGGGTGAAAAAGACACTTAGATTTTGATACTGTTTAAATAGCCAAAAATTAAAAAGATACTGTTTAAATGGACAAAAATTCAAAAATAGGCAGGATGTAACCAGTTTCATCCTGTCCATTTCCAAATATTTTTTTCTTATTTTTATTTTACACGATGCATCCGTTTCATCCTTGCTATTTTTTAAAGTATAAACCAGGGATGAATCCAGGTTTCATCCTTGCTATTTTTTGGCTATTTCACCCGTACTTTTTTTTACTCGTCCATTTAAACAGTGTTTTAAATTTTTTTGGACAAATGACCCATTTTCTCTAATTAATTTGAAGTGAGTAGGGAGTCGCCGAATCCTCTGCAAGTGATCAACATATTCAACGATAATGCAACATTGCTGATAGGGGTACCAGATTTTTCGGAGGGTACCAAATCTCATGTAGGATAAACAAGAAACTCCTTTATCATGTATGAGATTTAAAACCCTCCTAGTAAACTGGTGGCCCATTAGCAGCCATGCAATAGCGGTGCGGCGGTGCCAAGTTTTTAAGGTAACATAACTCCGTTGAATCATTAGTGTGTTGAAGGCCGGCCTAGCTAGCTAGTGCGGTTTGTGTATTCAATAAAGAAAAAAATCCCCCATGCAGCTTTTTGATCTTTGTCTTAAAAAAAAATGCAGTATGGTATTACAAAAATTCTTCACGGACAACAAAAAATACCGTAAAAAAAAAAACCCCCTCAAAAGCACTCACAAAAACCCTAATCCGCTGCTCTTCTCCGCGGGGCCCCACCGAGACCACCCAAAAAAAATATCTGTGCGGTTTTAAGATCGTTCAAAAGGACGGTCTGTTTAGAAGCACTGATGGTATTATTGTTATGGCTCAAAAGAAAACATACAATAAAGTGCGTTTAGTCCAAGTGAAATTTGGGTATGTTTACCATGGTGGTGCAGTGTTGTTTGAAGCGTACGGATGTAGCTATAGTTACGACTTTTCTAAATAAAAGATGTTGTACCTACCGAGAAAATCCCAAAATCAATCTTGTATAAGATGTGATATTCTTACGAAAAAATTATGTGATTGTGAACCTTAATTTCTTACTTTCAATCAATCGATCGAGCCCACAAGATTCCCATGAAATATGTGGTTATCGAGTGATTGATGAACCAAATCCCCAAAAATGAAGAGTCGTTGAAATGTCTACCCAATTTTAATTTAATTTTTTTCCATGTATTTTTGTTATTTTGTGTAGTAGAAAAATGGATATTACACTCCATTAAAGCATATACTCATGCTTCAAAAAAAATGAAAAATAAGCTTCAAAAGAAAAAAGAAAAAAGGCAAAAGCATATACTTGGAATTTATTAGCTACATTATATTATACAACCCCAAGAAAAACATGTTTAATGTAGGACTAAACACAGTGTCTCTTTTCAAAAAAAAAAAAAAAAAAAAACACACAGTGTCATAGTCGAAGTAGTTTGACTGCTTTGGTGAAAAGGATGAAAAGTGATTAAGAAACTAATTTAGTTTTGTTAACTAATGATATTTTGTAGTATTTGGGTTTAGATTAGAACACAATAAGCTTAATTCCAATAAAGTTTTCACATTCATGGAACCACATCAACTAGACTTTAAGCAAACTCCACATCAACTAGGTAGGTAAAATTAAGTTATTTAGGTGACTAACAATAACAGAGGCTGCATACATGCTTCGATTTGACAACATATGTAAAGTTTATCGTTATTGGTTTTAAGTGCCTTAGAATCTAAGCTCAAATTACATTCAAATATAGAGTTTAAGATTCATTGCATATATTCGAATATCAAAAGCGGAAGTATTTCTGCTTCTTCTTTTAAGTTAATCTCAGAATATATGAAAGTAAAAAAAAGATGTTATTTTTCTCAAAAAGTTAATTGTTTTTTTCTTTTCCTTTTAGAGTTAGTCGTATTCAAATTTGAGGAAGGATCCCTTCACATTCTTATTATCACACTATCTCACACGTTGACGTTACCTTTGTGAATAAAAATCAACCCCAACGGGATTTGGAGCTAATATTTTGAGAATATGTTCTTCTTGCAAATTCAAATGCCTATCAAAAATGAGCTCATTTCAAATATAAAACCTCATAACCTACCGTCTTAGTTTCGACGGCCGAGAAATCATGATTTTCAACTACCATTTTCAAAGTAGTAGATGATGGTGTTATACGTGCCTGAATACGCTGCATTTTCGATAGGAACGTACATCTATGTACGAGCATATTCCTAAAGTATTATATTCAAATCCGTTACGCTTCGATTTTAATTTACAAAAATGACGTCGAACATGTGAGATAATGTGATAATAAAAGTGTGAGGGGATCCCTCCTCTTCAAATTTTATTTTCAACCAAACTTCTTGTTCTATTGCTTCTTAAAGGTAAAAAATTATTTTATGACTTTTTTGCTTTTAGTACGAAAATCTATTTTTAGCCTTTGTAGTAGTTACAAAATATGAACTGATTAATAGTATGTTTGGATAATTTGCTCCCAAATAATAATATTTAATTATTTTAATTTGTTACATGAGATCTATTTGTATAATTTGCTCCACCAGTTATTCAAAAGTTATGAACATTAACTTGAAATGCTCAAAATTTACTTAAAATTGTGGTATATATAGGAAATATTTTGTTCGAGCATTTTTCTTCTGGTATCATCATGCACAAACCATCCATTTAACTATGTGGCATTTAAGAAATGGTTGGTTGTGATTATACTTGTAAAAATATATAAATGAAAACCTTCCCAAATCAACTGGATTGATTAAATATCGTTCATTTCTTAAAATGGTTGATTTGTGATGTTGCTTGATCAATATTGCTCGAATAGCCTGCAAACAAAATTTTATCATGTACATAAAAGATTAGTGGGTATTTACAAAAACAGTGACAGTTCCTTTTTACGGTTTACAAATTAGTCCCACTGTTACGAAGTATTTGCAGAACAGTCACTGGACAACTAACTACGATGTTATGTCACGCGTCAGAGTTATGTCGGATGGTTGAATTACCTAATTGTCCTTAAGGGAAACACCTAGTAAAACCAAAAAAATGGATCTCATTCGTACTTCTTTTCTTCTCCCGCTTCGACCGGTTCTTCTTCTGCCAACTAGAAAAGGGTGAGTTTCCATGAAAATTCTTTTGATTCTTCTTTATCACGACGAGTTACTGAAGTTACTCACAATGAAGACGTCTATAAATATTAAGAGGTAACAATTTTTTGTTTGTGATTTTTCAATTTTTGGTTTAGATTTTTAGATTTGGGGTCTTTTAAATAAACCCTAAATGTATCCAAATTGGGTATTCCTTCATTTAGTTTGTTCAGTTTAAAATAGATTTTATGCTAACTTAATTGTGAATTCGTAATTTGCAAATTATTTTTCAAGTTTAGTGATTTTGCATCGAGAATTAAAGAGTGTTGCATGTATGTTTTAACCGTGAAGAGGAATGGGGATTATGAACAGATATCGTGTTAAGAATGGCTTTGATGGTTTTGATGGAACTGTTAATATGACCTTTCAGTGGTGTTGCTTCCAGGTGTTGTTGCTGTTGTTTATTAATGAAGAGGAATGGGGATTAGGAACAAATATCATGTTAAGAATGGCTTTGTTATTAGTATGACCTTTCAGTGGTGGTGCTTGCTGCTGGTGGTGGTGTTGCTTGCAAGTGTTGTTGTTGTCGCTGCTGGTGAAAAAGATCAGGATCTTTACATTGCACCAGAAGTTCATCCCGCATTCAGGATCGTTCCATCACATTCCCTTGAAGGGTTCACGGCTTCCACTCTTCGGTATAGCGGCCACCACCGCCACCACTTCATCACCATTACCTCAACAACTCGGAGGGGTATTTAAGACAAAACTCAGACTGTTTTTCTCAAAACAGTTATACCGGATGGAAAAGCTGTGATCATTTTGTAAAACCAATTAGGGAAGTGTGACCATTATGTAAAACACCCAGGATTAATACATACAAGAATCTCAAATACTGCTAGGGAAAAAAAGCTTTACTAGCAAATTTAGAAAACAAAATCATCTCTCATTTATGAGACATTACGATTGACATTAATGTTTCCTCAACAATGAAATACTAATATAAATGTATCGAATTATTATGATAACGATGACACATAATACAAATATTTATAGATAACCTCATCACCATGATATGGTTGTTCTTGTTTTTCCTTTTCAACTCTAGTCCAGAGTGCATTCACTAGATCTAAGTAACTTTACATCAATGATTTTTCTAGTTGATGAAAAGATACAAGGAGAGTTTCAAAAAATTATTAAAGCATATAATTGGACATCAAATCAGAAGGATGGAACTCAGACTCCCAACCAACTAAACCCATGACCGAACATCAATCAGAACGATGGGTCTCAGACTTCCGACCAACTAAACCCATATCAGATTAGAATGATGGGATTCAGATTCTCGACCAACTAAACCCATGACAAAACATCAGTTAGAATGATGGGATTCAGACTCCTGACCAACTAAACCCATGATAAAATATCAGATTAGAATGATGGGATTTAGGCCAGTGACCAACTAAACCCATTTCCGAACATCATATCAAAATCATGAGACTCAAGCTCCTGGTCAAATAAACTCAAACCGTTTTTTTCCCGAGTCGACCCGAATACCCACTTGCCACGTTATAACAACCGATTTGTCCACAAAATACATTAAACTAATCCTCTCCATTAAGACACTAATCTCAATGTAAATGCGCACTTAATCACACAAATATTTTAGCACTTCAATAAAGTACACAAAAATATTTGCCCTTAAACAAGGTATTCATAGCAATATCAACATAAACATAAGGGTAATTGTGTCATTTCACACCACAAAATAATCAGTGGGTCTAAATAGAGTGATGAAAGGGTAGGGGTCTTCTCCTTCATATGAAAAAAATAGCTCCTTTTTTTTCTTTTTTCTGTGGTGGTGATAAAATAACCAGAGAAATTTCTCAAACCCTAATTATTATTTTTTTGTTAGAATTTTAGATTAGGGTTTTTGTCTCTGTTTTGTAATCTTATTCATGTACTTTATTTTTCTAGATTTTTTTTTCTTCTTTTGATGGGAAGATTTGACTCGATTTCACCATTAATCGAGCTTCGTAAAGGTAAAATTACTTCTTTTTATGTTTAGATCTTGAGTTTTATGAAATAAAATCTGGGTTTTGTCTTAGTTTTGTTATTTGTTCTTTGTGGATTGAGATCTTATGAAATTGATGTGTGTTCTTGAATTATTTATGGTATGCTCTGTTTTATGTTACTGAATTTGTGATTTTAGAGTTAGGGTTTTGTTTTTGGATTTGTTTGGATGAGAATTGAATGATGTTGAGAAGATCCAGATGTATGTTTTGTTAAATTCTGTGGAATTTTATCTTGATTTTGAGTATGAGCTGCAAGTTATTTTTATTAAAGTTTAGCTGAATTGCTAATAACAAGCTAGTACTTGTCTCAATTCAGGGTTCACGTTTTGTTATTGATCTGGTAATGTGTATCTTGATTTGAGTAGTTTGTCCACAACTCGTGTTTGGCTAGTTTGGTTGTTAAGGATTTGTAGTTCATAGTACTCGGGTCTTGTTTTTTCTTCGGTTTGTGTTGTGCTATATGTTTGTGTAGAATTGCTGATAATTGGATTTCTTTTGCAGGGTTTGGCTAATATCTTGTCTCCGTGGGAAGGCGGTTTTTGTTTTATGAACAATTTTTTATTTTGTTAAATTTCCAATTAACAATGAACTTGTCGAAAAAGGGTGTTTCAAACAATGTGACTAAGTTAAGTGTGGTTCCGAATACAAATTTGAATCCAAATGCAGCGGAGTTTGTACCATTTGCTCTTAGGTCTTCACCAGGTAGTACAAGCACTGGAGAAGTGGTGACGACCCCGAAGCTTGAAACTCCAGGAACATCGGGAAAAGCAGTGTTGGATAGAAGTGAGTCGACTGTTTCTGATGAAGAGGCTCTTCAATATTGGCGTCGCCAGCTTCCTGATGATATCACCCCGGATTTTAATTTCGCGGGGGATGATGAATTGCAGGGACCTGCGAGTCTTGCATTCTCATCTCTGTCTTTACTTGATGGAAGTGAAGCATCAATGTTCTCTGGATCTACCGGTAGCGGTCAGATATTGAGTAAGCAGCAAGCATTATCTTCTCATGGTTTTGATAAGATGAAATATTCTGTTTCGCCGTATGGAGTGGAAGACCTATCATCAGCTGGTTTTCTGAATTTGCCAACTAATCCTTGGGATAAGCAAAATGTCAGCAATGATCAGCTTGGCATTGGGAAGGAGGGTTTTCAATATAATGGGAACGGTGGATACTTGAATGATATGCTGAGTGAAAACCCTAGTTTTGATGGTTCTGAGGTGAACCCCGTGGAGTATTTGGCTCTGCAGTTCCCTGGTTTTGCTGCTGAAAGCCTTGCAGAGGTTTACTATGCCAACGGATGTGACATGAACTTGACAGTTGAGATGCTCGCCCAATTGGAGGTATACTTCATTCTTCCTGCAACTTATCTTGACATATCTAATTATCAGAAGGATAAAAGTGAGTAGAGCTTAGCTGCTATTGCTGGTTATGCTGCATTCTTTTTATGTAGTGTTTTTTGCTGAATAAAGTTACCTTAATTGCTATGGCAGCTTCAAGTTGATGGCGGTTTTAGTCCAAATCTTAGCTCAAAGACACTGTCAGCACCAAACCTCACTGCCATGGATTTCCCTGCTCTTCCAGAGCCGGACAGTCAGAACGGTTTGCCAAAGTATGCTGGAGATGACACTCAACAAAATCCAAATCCTTACAGATCAGCGGACAAAGAAAATCTTCTCCTTTTTAGGACCAGTTCCTTCGGTGCTCCTAGAGGCGCTATAGATTTTGCATCAGCTGTCAAGAAATTGGCAGCTCAGGATTCTGGTCAATGGAAGTACGAGAAAAATGGTTCAGCCAGTGCTACGATTGGTTCAAGTAGAAGTTCTCATGTTTTAGCCAGCTCCTACAGTGGTGGGCATGGAAAACCCACTTATGGGGATAGGTTGCAAAACTACAGTTCAGCTCGGGGAGCTCCTGCTTGGCTTGAAACGGGAGATTCAGTGGGTAATATTCTGAGTCGATGTCTTGTCATATTTTCCAATTGATATAATACACTCTTTCTGGAATTTTATACCACGTGCCATTACATTGTTGGGATCGCAGCGAATTTGTACTCAGAATCGAGGGAAGCTGCTCGTGATCATGCACGTCTTCGTAATGCATACTTTGAGCAGGTATTGTATCTGAAAAGTTGACTGTTCATGTGTTTGCTTCTCGTGGATTATTTCTTTTACAATTTATTTTTAAATGAATTTTTGGGTATTCACATGCTTTTTGCTGTTAAAGACCCACGCAAAAATCCTTCAGTCAGGCCTTTGCTATTCGACAAACATTTGAGTATCATTGGAATCTCGCTGTGCATACTAAAAATGGTTTCATTGGTCTGCACTCTAAATGGCAGTCTTTTCTGGGTATTTTTTTGAAGTGATGAAGCATGTATCTAATAGATTAGGGGACGTTCAAAAATTTTGATGCATGACAGAGAAGGCATGATTTTCGGGAAAAGGAAAATAAGGCTTAGTGTACGTCTCTTTTTTGCATACTGTTCTTTTGGTGAAGTTTAAAATATGCTTAGAATGCTAGGTTTATTACAATGGTCTTGTAATTTATTATGATGTCTCTTTGTTGGAGTTGTGGGTTTTTGATCGGTTTTATTTGTGTTTCCGACATTGGCATGGACCACTTGATTTATCAATTCTTAGCAGTCATACCATAAGTCTGACATTTTCAAGAAGTATCTGAGCTTGATATATCATATATCTCCTGATCAACTATATTTGAAACATTGCATCAAGGGGTGGAGGGTCTTCTACTCGGTGGATGCCATCCATATCACCTATCGTTAACTACAACAATGCAGTCTTAGTTGACACCGGTCCCCAAATCATGCATGGGGGCTCAGTTTCTTGCTCACTGTGAATGACATTTTTATGCAACAGGCACGTCAGGCATATCTTATAGGCAACAAGGCTCTAGCTAAAGACTTGAGTGTCAAAGGGCAGCTACACAACATGCATATGAAGGCAGCCCATGAGAAAGCACAAGAATCCATCTTCCGCCAAAGGTTTGTCCATCCAGATCTTTTAGCATCTTGTGAAACCTTCGCTTGAATTTGCAGTGCCTTGTACTTTATCACTTACTTAAAGAACTGTTGGTTGGACGGAAACTTCTATCTAGGAACCCTGATATCCAGGCATATGGGAGAGGACAGGAGCGGATGATTGACCTTCATGGGTTGCACGTAAGTGAGGCCATCCACAGGCTGAGAAGTGAGCTAAACGTGCTGAGGAGTGCAGCAAGAAACGCAGATCAGCCTCTCCAGGTATATATTTGTGTTGGAACAGGCCATCACACGAAGGGGTCTCGCACTCCAGCAAGGTTGCCTGTTGCTGTGGAACAATACCTTTTGCAAGAGGAAGGTCTCGATTACACTGAACCTCAACCAGGGCTTCTTCGAGTTGTGATATATTGATGATCCAAAAAAAAAAAAACAACCCCCCCCAAAAAAAAAACTCAAAAACTTTGTACAAGGTATACGAAGATTTTACAACACGTTCAAAACCCATCATAGTCACCACCTCACCATTTATCTTCATCTTCATTCTTGTATGTGTATACAGTAGTCGAAGAGAAATAGAGGAAGAATCAAAGCCTGTCAGAAAAAAAAAATTACAAAAAAATATGAAGAGAAGAAGATGAGGAATGTGGAGAGGAAAAAAAAAAAAAAGAAGGAAAATTGTGTATGTTAACATGGTGACAATCACAGTCACATTTTGGAAGTTCTTTAGCAGCAGGGAAGATTTAGTAGAAGCCGTTTTTTTGTTAATTTTGAATTCCTGTACTTTTGTGCTATATTTTTTTGTTAGAATTCTTATTCTTAGTCTCAATGTAACAATAGATTTATACATGATAGACCCAATTTACTAGTGTCTCTCTGTCAAATTTTCAACTTCCAACAATCTCTGAAACTGCACTCTTTTGAACATTTATACATGATCCTATAACCATTACCAGATAACATTTCAAAAAAAAAACAGATAAAACAGTGGAGGCAAAAAAAACAGATAAACTACTCTCTTTTGAACAGATGGATTTTCTGTGAAGACCCTCTGGTAAAACTTCCACAAAGGGAATGGTAGAGCTGAACTTGATTCACTTGAAAGTTAAGTGAAACAGGAGAGACATGAGAAATCAACAACCACATTTGATTGAAACTTTCCAACAACATATGACATCCAATTAGATCCTAAAATTTACAAGAAAGCTGAATTACAAGATGTTTGGCTGAGGGATAGTTGGTCCTTCGCCTAAATACGTATACGAACAGAAAATATGTATCAAGAGCTATTGTCAAAGTGTATCCCTGCGACGGATCTGAACTCTGAGAACTCCCTGATTAAAAAAACTTTTTCTGTTCCTATGTAGAAAAACTGTTATTCTAGGACAAACTTGAGAAATAGTTCTGTTAGTAATGAACCCTTTTCCTACTTTACCATGTAACTCTATCACTCTAATCGCTATCAGCTGAAGAATTAGAGGAAAGTTCTTCCTCGAGTTCAAGTATCAACTGCTCCATCTGTCTCCTATAAACCGGCATGAGGTGATCGCTGATCATTCTCCGCGAAAGCCTCAGTTTACTGTAAGATGATCTTGGAGTGGCAAATATTTTGACTTTCCCACCCGATGTGTCGGTTGAATTTGCACCTTCACCATCACCTTCATTCTCACGTTCCACTGGTAAGGTGACAATATGCATGATTTTTCCAGGAGGGAAAAATCGGTGAGACTCTTTTATGTCTGGCATTGAGCTTTCGGGTACCATCTCACTTACCTCAGCAATTGCAGTTTCCTCCTGCTCCCTGGTTTCCTCTAAGATCTCAGCTTCTTCTTCTTCTTCAGCTTCTGTTTGTTCGTAAAGCTCTTGCTCAAGTTGTTCCCACAACTCCAGTTCAGTCATGCGATCTTCCTTTCTTCCATGGCCCATTAAATCTTCACCTTCACCATCATCTGGACAAGAGTATCCAGTTCGTGATTCAGTACTCCATTCAATTCCTTCAGATGTAGATACTGGAAAGTCTTCAGTGCTATTTCTACTTGTGGTTTCTTGGGATATTGAAAAGGCTTCAGCATGTTCTGTTGTGGTGGTAGATAGAGGCTCTGTTGAGCCCTCGTCTTCTTTTGAGTTTGAACAAGTAATCGTCGTTGTTCGCTGACGAGCACCCATGCATGACCATGAAGATAGTTTCATTGAAGGACTCCTCCATGCAGCCTGAGCCACATTTTGAGCTGTCTTCATCACTACCTGCCACACATCAACTCAACGTTAACTACTAATATGGTAACATATGTTTGTTACGTGTTTTTTCCGTTAGAAAATTTTAAACTCAGCCTATGACATTTATATCCTTCTAAAATGCAACTGCATTGTTCTTGGTTTCATAGGTTGAACTCATTTTTACTACCTTCGGTAGAAAACGATTGGCTTACCTGTGTGCCACTAGACACGGGACGTAAAATTGCACCTGCCCCAGCAACTTTTGCCCTAGCACTAGCCATAGAAGGAAGACGAGATCCCAAGGCTGATGCAGAACGATAAACGGAGCTCAAGATTCTGGTTTGCTCAATCTGATTCCTCAGATCATTCAGCCATGCGGATGCTGTAACCTGCAAAAATACAGGCTAAATTCAAAAAGAAACACTACACGTAATGGTTTCCTGCTCAAGATTGTTTCTATGATTACTTAAAACCATGTATAAATTAAATTCATACAAGAAAGAGAGAAAAAGGCACGAGTAAAACCTCAGTACGCAAGTCATCTGCTGATGCAGTCGAGAATGTAGGCACCAAATCAGCTCCATTAATTACTGACGTAATGAAGTTATTGCCTGATTCAGCTAATTCCCAAGTCATACAAGCAGCTGCAAAATGTCATCCCCATTCAGTGCCATTAGAATTTTTTTAGCTTTATAAGCGCAGTACTTGCGAAGTCTATATATACCTGGAGCAAATGATACACATGTAGTTGTTGAGAATTCCTGCTGCTCACGCATCACATATGTTAAAAGCGCAGCAGTGCCTCCACCCAAAGAATGCCCAATAATCTAGGAAAATCCAAGGGAGAAACTTATACATGGATGTAACATGAAATTTTGCAACAATAGTCAATAGTTTCCATAAAGCACTAGAATATTTAAGACAAAATTGAACAACACTCGATATCAAAATACATCTCCAGGGAATGGTTCTTTCCTTGGCTTCTAGCTTTAGTAAATGCAATAGAGATTTGTCATACTGGAAATAAAATTTGTTACCTTGATTTGATAATCTGGAAATTCATGGAGAGCGTTAAGCAGACAAGGCGTAGCAAGTTTCGCAATCCATCTAGCAGCTGCCACCATTCCACAATGTGCATAACCTAAAACCAAATTGCTAACTCCTCCTTCATGTACCACAGTGTGATGAAAAGGAACAACTGCACCAGTTACCGCAGTCAAAGTGTCCTTAATACTATGAGTTCCTCGGATCACTAAAAGAATACATTTTGTTTTTTTGTCTACGAGAACTGTGAATGCCGGTTTCAATATCTGCACAACATAAACCAATGGAGCCCCGTTAAGACGGTTCAACCAAACAAGCTCATTACTAAAAACACTCAAAAGCACACATATATTCAGCAGAAGTTCCGATGCAAAACTCTATAGATTTTAAATCATAACTCACCCCGGCTTTGGGCTCCTGAAGAAGAACATCCTCTTGAGAGAATCCAGTCTCCTCTAAGAACAATGGAAATGGTTTCTTTGAGAAATGCCAACAAAATGTCAACAATCGTACAAGTAGTCTAAGCTCATTCAGTACTTCAGTCCCTTTAAGCTGTAAACTATCTTTACCACCAAACACACTAGCAACATGCAAGTGCCCCTGAAAAGCAACACGAAAACCACTCCTCAGCATATTCTAAACACTATATGAGCAATTCAATTCAAGTTTCCTAAACCTGCATGCGCTTGCACCACAACTGAAAGTACAATAAAGCCGAAATGCTGTTACCATAAGAGTGTCAGTGTTCATACCTGCCTCTTTAAGAGAAAATTGATACCGAAAGCCAAGTCACCAATAGGCCATTTCCCTAATGTTTCAGAGTAAGTGAATCTCAGCGTCTCCGATAAAGTCGATATAGTCTCCAACCAAGTTGCCGGTGCTTGAATAGGTCTACGCAATGAAACTCGATTACTTACAACAGTAGTAACAGATTTTGTTACCTCGCCATCACCACCATTTCCCCCCTCCTCATCATCATCTACCCTAGATGGATTGCTTTGTAATTTCTTATTCAATGTGTAATACAATAACGCAGCTGCACCAGCTGCAGTTGCCATACTTGCTGTTGCCATCACTTCTCACATTCAACGAAAAATCAAATTCCTATACACAAAAAACTATAAATTAAATCAAAATCTAATACGAACCCAGAAATTATATGACAGAGTAGAATCATAAAAACATAAAATTTATGATTAACAGTTTATAACATGAAAAGCCCTAATTGAATTTGGATTTGGGGAATCACAAACCTGTTGATACTCTGCGTGTGTGTGTGTGAGATGAAGAAATGAAATTCCTGTAACCCTTTGATTTGTTTGTTCTTGTTGGTTTGTATTTTGGGTGTGAATTAGAATGAAAAATGAGAGAATTGAGATCTCAAGAAAGTAGGGTTTTTGTATAGAGAAAAATTTGAGAAAGAATAAGAAGAAAGAAACTGAAACAACGACGATGCTTCCGTTTAAAGTATATTTTCGAAGATTTTTTTTGAGTCAGCTTATTGGATACGACTCATCCGTGTTTTGATTTACACCTTGTCGTGACTCAGCGCCTGACTCGATCAGAATCCAGTTTTTTCATTTCTCGGACTTCTAACTCGAGATCTGACTCGCTTGTACATCTAACCCGAAAGTGTTTGAATTTTCATTTCTCAAATGTCTGACTCGGCTTATTGGTGAGTGCACCATCACATGCGGCATCGATTAAATGCCTCTCATTAGGGAGCAACCCCTCGTAGAAGTACTGAATGACGAGTTGATTACTGATTTGGTGGTGTGAACAGCTAGCTACAATTTTTTTATATCGGTCCCAATACTCATAGAGAGTTTCTCCGAAAATTTGCTTAATGCCACAAATCTCCTTACAAATCACTATTGCTTTTGATGCTGGAAAATACTTCTCAAGGAATAACTTCTTCATCCCATCCCACGTTGTACTCCTAGGGGATGAATAAATCCTAGAAGTATTTAAGTCAGATATAATTTATGCAGTCAAGACTTTAATTGTTAGGTGGGCTAGCTAGAATCCTTGTATTATTGATAGTAAGGCGGTCCTTAATTCAAATGGTACATTAATTAATACCCCTATTTTTGACACCCAACAAATATACCCTTATACAACAATAAATATACCTGGTTAAATTGGGCCTACAAGGATTAATTGGGGCCTATGGCTACATGACAAAAAAGGGTCACCATGAAGTAAAATGAAAAACCCCTTATCCAACTATTTTACATAATGGCTAATTTACCCCTGATTAATTAGTGCTAATCGGGTAATTAATTGGTGTGTAATCATGTTAACCTAGAAATCAACTAATCTTTCATCATCATCAAAATATGTAAAAAATTTGATTTTTTTTTTTTTTGAAAAATTTCAACCCATAATCGGTATACGTTCATGCCCTCATGAACCGATTCTGGGTTGGTATTCACGAAGCGCACCAAGAATCGGTTAATATACATATATATAAAATCCGATTATTACAATCGGTTTTTGATTAGGCTTACAATTAAAAAAATGCTTTCGCCCAGAATCGGTCTATATGGACATGAATATCAACCGATTATATGTTGAAAAACATCAAACAAAATCATTTTCAGATCAAGTATGAGTCATACTCTATTTGAGAATCATACTCATTCTCAGAACGAGTATAAACCAAAGATACTCATTCTCGAGACGAGTATAAGCTATACTCATTTTCAGGTCAGGTAATTTTTTTTTATAAATGTATATTCATTTTCAGTTCGAGTACATCACTTGAATTTTTATTTATTTATAAATTTATACTCATTTTGAGTTCGATTAAATCACTTGGATTTCAGAATGAATATGAGATAATACTCATTCTATGATCGAGTAAGTCATAGGACTGTTAACAATCGGAGGATGTTATATAACCAAATGGACCGATTCTTGCAGTTAAGATATCAAATGCTATACAATCGGTTTATGTGAACATTCACATAATCCGATTCTAGCAAAAAAAAAAAAAAAAAAAAAAAAAATACAAAATACTTGATATTTCACATAATCGGTTTATATGTGAGGCACATAAAGACCGATTCTTGATTTCTCTACAAATCCAAACTTGGACTCAGAATCGGTTTATGTATGCGTACACCAAAAACCGATTCCTGGTAACATCAACTACAATAGGTTTATTCTAGGGCACCCATAAACCGATTCTGGGTTGATTTTTCAGAAAGTTAGATGAAGAAATTTCAGAGATTCATGGTTAAATCATTGTTGAGTTTCTCTAAAGGAACGTATTAAAGGGAGTTAACTCAATTACTCGAATTCGTTTGTCGCCGATTTTTTTTTCAAAAACCAAAAAATAGAGAATTGAATTGTTGTTTGTGATTAGGTTTTAGTTTTTTATTTTGGTGAATTGGGTTTTAATTTTTGATTGAGGATTGTTAATAGAAATGATTAAGATTTTAGAATTTTTTTTAGGAATTATTAAGAATGTACAAGGATAATCTAGTATTTTAATACACTTTAGACACCCCTTATCATTGAATGATTAATTGGGGGATAGGAAAACTAATTGGGGGATATTTTACTATAGCTTCCGGCATGGTTTTTCAATGCCGGCAGTCCATCGACCATGCCGGTTTTCATTGAAAACTATGCCGACACATATCCCCCGATTAATTTTTTTATCCCCCAATTAATCATTCTCTATTGGGTGGATGAAGAAATCCATAGGCCCCAATTAATCCTTGTAGGCCCCAATTTAGCCAGATAAATATACCCTTATCACTTAAAAACCTTATCAATTTAAAATTAGATTAGCTTAATACCCTCACTCATACAATATTCTTTTTTTTAATTTCAAAATACAACAAATTGCTTTCTCCAACACATCACCACCATTCCACCACCGCATATCCACCACCACCACCAATATTCCACCACCATCGCTCAACAACCACCACATACCAACCGCCACAACCAATCCACCACCACCTACCAACCGCCACCACCAGTCCACCGCCGCCACCAATCCGCCACCACGACCGCCGCCAGTCCACTATCACCAGTCTGCCACCACCACTGCCGGTGGTGTCAACAACCGAAGTTAACATCATAATATGGTGTTAACAACCGAAGTTGATCCCTAAAACAAAATCAGAAAATACAAAAAATAAAATTGTATCAACAACGAAAGTTGACATCATAATATGGTGTCAACAACCGAAATTGATCCCAAAAACAAAAATAATAATAAAAAAAAAATGTTGTCAACAACTGAAGTTGATCCCCAATACAAAAATCAAAAAATAAAATAAATAAATAATATGGTGTCAACAACCGAAGTTGATCCCCAAAATTAATAGAAATGATCAGAATATGTATGGTTGGAAGTTGATCCCAAAATTTGGTGTCAACAACCAAAGTTGACCCCAAAATCTAGTGTCAACAACGGAAGTTGATCCCAATATCTAGTGTCAACAACCAAAGTTGATCCAAAAATTAATGTACTAAAATTAGTGAACCTGACGTGAATCGAACACTTGTTGACTCGCTTTGCCAACTCGTCGTGTACTCAGAGACTTCGAAACCTGGTTTGTGGGCTATGAATAATAATTAAAAAAGTCAAAATAAAAATTATGGTCAAACGATACCGACCAAAATCAAGTAGGCTATGGTTAATAAAAGTATGGGTTATATTTAAGAAGAGCCCGGAAAAAAAGCAGTAAGAACATATTGACATCCCATTGTCATCGTTGTTTATTTCGAACAAAAAATAAAGTACATGGATAAAAGTCGTGGGGAAGATCTGTTTTTGTTTCTACTTGGATTGGAAACTTTAGCTTTTATTTTCTACTTGGTTATCAGAGCGAAGCAATCGCACACCGATCCCCATTGAAGAAGATTTCTTTAGGAGCACACCAGTCCTTGGTACAAAATGAGCTAGTACTAGTAGTATTTGTGGATTTGTCCTTGTAAAGCTGCATTATCCAGCTTATTGTTGATCCTTCACGGCTGCCTGAAGGGATGATTGCATTTTTGTGTTTAACCCCCCACATCAGCTGGGCCGTTTCTGCACAGGAAGAAGTAGTTAGCCAAATAACATGACTCATTCATTCCGATCAGATAAGCACAACTGCTCCTGACGACCTACATATATTGAGCATTCTGCAGATGATGATTTCTATACTTACTGAAATTGGGGAACTGCTTGTGGTTTGCGTGAACGACTCTGGTGAGCTTGTTAATGAAGGGATGATTAACAAGCAGTGTCCAATCGGTGTAGTTCATTCTGTAGTTGAAGTTACTTATAGACACCTGCACCGTCGTATATGCTGCTTTCTCTTTGGGCTTTAGAATGTGCCAATTGATGTTTGCAGGGCACATATGATCGGTGCACTTTATCAGTGGTGGCACAATCCCTGGGTTTCCCGGGCTCCTCCTGGAAAAGAAACATATGCAAGTGGAGATAATGCAAGTAATTAGACGATTCCAAATAATCGATATGTCAAATAACTCACGTATTGCAGGTTTCACTTGGACAACCACATGAGCATGTAGGACAATTCGCCTTCCTGCGTTGGTCGAACGATGACAATGCCACACAGCAAGTTGGAAACTTGTTTGCAACGTTCGCACGTTTGTACGTACACACCACTTTCCAAGTCACTACAGAATGATGCATCCGAGTTCATAACTATACGTTAATTTGCACTAAACCATATCAAAATCCCAAAACTTATCCCATACTTGGTTGAGATTCTGAAATTTGAAAATTGAGAAAAGAAGATAGAAATGTGGCTGCACTTACTAAGGGCTTGCGTAATCCTTCTAAGATCTGGGGTGATAAATCTTGTTAAACGCGCCATCTTGGCAGGTCCACAGGTGTATTCTGCACGGCCTCCGACGAAGGTAAAGTTCTTAGGCATACGCACGGTTCTATTGCTAGTCCCTGCATTACCAACAGAGATCTGAAAGCTAGCAGTTGATTTGTTAATGGCTTGATATCTTGAACTTAGACGTCCTCCTCTACAACAATTAGTGATCCGTTGATTAAACGGAGTCTCAGTCGGCAGATCTACGATGATTGGTCTCTTTGAGCAGGAATGCGGGATGTTTCCGATGAACCTAGAACAATTTCCTTGGTCAATGGCCTGACCACCGACGATATTCCAAAGGACTTCGCCACGTTTATCCCACGTCCATCCAAGCTTCCAACCAGGTGGTTGAACTGTTCGATACAGCTGACTGTTAATGATATCAACAACTGCTACATAACCATCTGGTGTCCAGGACATGACATCCCATTTGATTGTAATGTTCCCTGTTGGGTCGTACGGGTCATGAGCAGTAACCCCCTTGGAGGTAGAGAAAATGACTGTATTACTCAGAAATAAAAACAAGAAGAGAACTAAAATGGTGTTGGAGACTCTGAATAAGCTCTTCATTGTAATGAATTGCTTAACTGTTCTTCTTCTTCTTCTCAAACTTCTACAAGTACTTAAGAGTAGATTGTTTTTGTGTTATTAAGTACTACTAACATGGGTTGTGTTGACTTTGATGAACCCAAGAATATATATATACAGATCTCCATATTGATATTATTTCTGAAGCTGTGGATATTACTTGGTTTGTTAATTTATTAGCGTTAATGAGGCAAGTTCCAAGCATT
Organism: Papaver armeniacum; assembly: GCA_023531295.1. Classification (NCBI taxonomy): domain Eukaryota; kingdom Viridiplantae; phylum Streptophyta; class Magnoliopsida; order Ranunculales; family Papaveraceae; genus Papaver; species Papaver armeniacum. The sequence goes on along the minus strand of JAJJWW010019264.1, from coordinate 1,186,790 downwards.
TACTGCCTCAAGGACTCCATTATCACAATGAATAAACAATAATATACCCAACCAGAAATGAACATTTTGTCTGTTTATTTATAGATGAACGATGGAACGCATCCGTTGACTTATATCCAACGGTGATAAACACATTAGTTCTGATGAAGCACATGGTGCTTTGATCCTCTCGAGGAGAACGTACGTGTAATAATTTAGTCGGATTATCTCCTTATGGTGTCATTTGAAGCTTTCAGTATTCTCAATCTCGAGTAAGTAGTTTCAGGCTACAATGTCAATTCCATTTCCTCAGTTCCAACTCCTACTGTTTTTGATCAGTATCTTCTTTGCTGTTTCCTGTCAAGGTTTCACCATAAAAGAAGCAACTGTCAATGATATCCAACTAGCCTTCAAGAGCAACACCTTGACATCTAGGCAACTCGTGGAGTTTTACATCAAGGAGATTCAAACTCATAATCCACTTCTCAACGCAGTTATTGAGGTGAACCCAGACGTGCTGAATCAGGCTGATAAAACCGATTATGAGAGGAGGAACAGTGGATCTAGATTACTGGGAGCGTTACACGGAATTCCGATTCTCCTCAAGGATAATATAGCAACCAAGGATAAACTTAGTACCACGGCCGGATCATTTGCACTGCTGAAATCTGTTGTCCCTCGCGACGCAGGGGTGGTCCGAAGGTTGAGAAAATCTGGAGCTTTAATCCTGGGCAAGGCTAGCTTGAGCGAATGGTCCAATTTCCGTGGTACCGGTATTCCCTCTGGATGGTGTGGAAGAGGTGGACAGGGAAAGGTGAGCATATTTTGAAATCCTTGCTCATTTTTTTTGATTGAAATTATACATGTTTTTTTAGTGGTGTTGTATGTGCCGTAGAATCCATATGTTCTATCGGGGGACCCGTGTGGTTCTAGCAGTGGATCATCTATATCAGTTGCGGCGAATTTGGTGACAGTGTCTTTGGGAACGGAAACTGATGGGTCAATCCTCTGCCCAGCCGGTTCCAATTCGGTTGTAGGATTTAAGCCTACAGTTGGACTCACTAGTAGAGCTGGAGTCATTCCAATCTCACCTAGACAGGATTCCGTCGGGTATGTTGTTGTGATGATTTAGATAATTTTTGTTGCAAATGTTTCTGGTCAATTAAGTTGAAGATTATATAAACTGGTGGATTGAACAGGCCAATATGCAGAACAGTATCGGATGCTGTATACGTATTGGATGCGATTGTGGGTTTTGATGCAAACGATGCCGTAGCAACATCTACAGCAGCAAAGTTCATACCTAGAGGTGGTTACAGTCAGTTTCTAAAGAAGAATGGTCTCCAGGGTAAAAGATTAGGGATAGTGAACGTGTACTACAGTGGTTTCCCAACAGAATCTCTCTTCAATCTCTTCATGGGACACCTTGAGACGCTAAGGTATCATCCTATATATGTACTTACATAACCTTCTACTCCCTTTACACACAAACCTGCTTATCTTTTAGAGACGAGGGAGTATATAATAAGCTGCCTTACTAATTTGAGCTAATATTTGTTCTCTCCGTCAAAATGAAGGCAAGCAGGTGCAATTTTAGTGGAAAATCTGGAAATCGACAATATCCAAATGATTTACAGTCCCCAAAGTGGTGAACAATCTGCAATGTCATCCGAGTTCAAGCAGTCTCTGAATGTCTACTTGAAAGATCTAATGTCTTCTCCGGTGAGGTCGTTAGCTGATGTAATCGCCTTCAATACGAATAACCCATCTTTGGTGAGCTTTTCAAACTGACAATGAAATTAAATTATTAGAGATGCTCTTATTATAGTATTATATTTTTTTTTGATCGTTAAGAATTTGATGCTGGCCCTTATTATACTACTAATGCTGCTAACTAATCATGCATGATCAGGAAAAGACTGATGTCTATAACCAAAACTTACTGGTAGAAGCTGAGAAGACCGCTGGAACCGAGGCAGAGAGAAGCGGAGCACTGCTGAATATGGAGAAACTTGACAATGAAGGGTTCAAGAGTTTGATGATTAAGAATGACTTGGATGCGGTTGTCGCACCAGGATTTGCGTTATCTACTCCACTCGCGATAGGAGGGCATCCTGGAATTATAGTTCCAGCAGGGTATGGGGATGATGGAATGCCTATTGGAATATGTTTCGGTGGATTAAGAGGTTCGGAACCAAAGCTGATCGAAATTGCTTATGGTTTCGAGCAGATTACACTAGTTAGGAAACCTCCTACTCTTACCACATTCGTCGGTGATATTTAATAAGATCTGAGTGTTGAAATAGACTGATTAACTCGCATAGTACAGTTCAGATGTTGCCTTAATTTGCATTTGAATGAAATAAAAAAGGAGTACGAGTTTTGATCATATGTTGCCAAATTTGGCAATGTTTATATAATTTTAAATATTTGTGCATCAACTCCGCCATTTCTAGCTAGCTAGTTTTTTTTTTTTTTTTGATCAATACAACAAAGAATTTTATAAATAAAGAAAGAATAGTATAATGATGGAAGGAGAAAAGAAGTGAGAAAAAGAGGAAAAAATGAACCGGAGCATCTCCGGTTGACAACTACAATAGCGAATACAAGGTAAATTCAGCCAAAATCCTAAACAACCGAGCTGCTCAAAGAAAGAGAGAGCCTCTACTAACTGTGATAGCTACTACCTATTAACTATAATACCCCAGTTAAGCTAGCTAGTATTTTCAACTTTGGAGTTCATGAGGATCAGAGATTGATGAATCAGAGATTAAGACTTGAACTTGGTCTGCATTGATGAGGCAGGTCCCAAGCAATTGGTTCCTGGAGTTATTCTTCTTGCCACTTGTGCTTGACAATTAAGACACTGTAAGAGTTAAATTTTTATTTAAAGAATTGTGGAATCGGTTCCTAAAGGGAGCGACATGACTAGGCGGGATGAATTTGGTTACTCCAAATGTAGACCAATTTAGGTGTTTACATGGTTGTCCCGTTTTTTTTTTTTTTTTTTTTTAGGGATATATTAACCATCAACCAGCACATTTCATCAAAATTCGTTGGGGGGAACGAGTCGAAGATCCACACAAACTTTGATATTAGTCGAAGTTAAGATCCACACAAACTTTGATCCACACTAGCATGGATTTCAGTTTGGGTGCATGAGTTAGAGACAATGACATTTTCATTTGTTCCCGTTTCTAGATTTTTGAATGTCCTATTCATGCATTTCATGTTTGTATCAGAGTCAAAATCAGACTCTAACTCATGGAGACTACTCACATCATGTGACATTTCCCTAGTTCCTCTGAAGGATTCCCATTTATGGGTTTGCTCTGCAAGTTCGGATAAAAATGACCATGCATCGTCCACAGTTTTATCAATGAATTCGCAAATACACATAGACTCAACCATGACTCGGGACTTAAAGTCTAGTCCCTCATAAAGAATAGCCACCAATCTCTACTTCTAAAAGCCATGATGAGGACACTCAAACAACAAATCGTTAAATCGTTCAAAATTATGAAAAAATGTAAATCCATCTAACTGCACAAAAAAAGTTTATACTTTGACGAATGCTTATGGTTCGATGATATGGAAAGAACTTTTGAAAAATTCTGTTGTGAGTTGGTCCCAAGTGGTGATTGACTGCGGTCTCAAACTGTAAAACCAATTTTCAGCTCTTTCCTTTAAAGAAAATGAAAACAGACGCAATTTTAGAGAGTCTTCAGGCAAAGCATCAAATTGTATAGCCCGACAAATCTCGTCAAACTCTCTTACATAATTATAGGGGTTTTTCAGTTTCAACCCCTCGAAATATTTGAAGCATTTGTATCATGCTTGCATCCAATTCAAATGGACCATCAGTCTGGGGCAATACAATACATGAGAACTGACTTGTTCTCGTGGGATGCATATGCTCATGGAGAGTACGGTGTCTGTTAGAGCACTGCTCGGTCGAACTCGCATGCGTTGCTATCTCAAGCATGTTTGTCAATATTAGTGATCAAAACTATAAGTCTTGATTTCTAGCCTATTTATAGATGTCTTGGACTAGGACATAGATTGTGTAGTTGAGCTTACTTTTCACGGCGTTCATCATTTGAAGACGAAGAACTACTAAGGGGAGCTTGTGCAACTTCTTCGACAGAAGGTATGTGGAGACTTGGAAAGTCTATTTCTACTCTATCTCCTATATTGAGACATTAGTCGTGTTACGATATAGTTTTCTCTATACACATTTGAGATTTCGAGCCGAGTATATCTTGCTTAGTATATCTTGAGATTTCTCGAAATATGTGTTGGTAAGCTTTCGCTCTGACCAAGTTCATCTTATATCATGAGAAAATTGCCGAGTAACATCTTACATGGTTTGTGTGATACAATCATTTGATGTAGGCTTGGAATGTTTCGATAATGATTTTTCAATATCTTGAATTTTGCTTTGATGCTAATAGTGTGTGAAAACGGCTATTGTCATCCTCTAAGAATATTTCAATGATTGAAATAAAGAGTTTAGAATCTTGTAACCATCTTTGGATATAAGCATAGTGTGTTAGCACATTAGTGTATAAGTCCAAGACCGGAAACCAAAAGTATGCATACTTGTGTGTATACAAAATGGTTGTAGGAGATTGGGTAAGTATGCGTACTGGCGGAAGTTCACGTTCGTAAATTTCTGTTGAGTTTGAAAACCAAACCAAACTCATCAAGTTACCTAAATTACGCGTACCCATACGCATAATGGCGGAAAGTTCACGTCCGTGAATTTCTGCTGAGTTTGAAAACCAAACCAAACTTAAATCCGGTTACTTAAGTATGCATACCTGTACACATACTTAAGTGGGTTACTTTCTAAAATCGGCTGTGTACATGAACTTAAACATTTATTAATAAGGAATGCAATCTTTGCAAACCGTGGCTATAACGTTCATGTATTGATTCGAGTGAATCAAACCGATTTTGCTTCAATTGTGTTCCACACAAACTTTGATATTAGTCGAAGTTAAAAGCGTCATCCACATATGACAGCGACAACAAATTTGCTAATTAATCACCAACAGCATTTATAAAGTTAACTACAAAACACGGACAACTTATGAGTTAAATCAAAGCTTAAGAGACAAATCAAGCATTGTAGTTCCCTGATCATTCCCTGGCATCATTACTGATGATGACGAACTTGCAGCTAAACGGTTTTTAACACCTTCTGACCCGTCGGTCATGTGACATGTATAATGATCAGATGTTTCTGAAGCTTGCTGTAATTGGTACTTTTTATTTTCCACGCACAGATGAGAGGAGTGCCCAGAAGATGATGGTAGCAGTACAGAAGATACTAGTGCCGGTTTTTCTACCGTAGGCCAAACTAGAATACCTAATGATGGTTCAACGATGGAGGGAAGAGGTGAAGAAAACAATGATGAAGAACTCATATATGCTTGAGTATTCATGGTCGCCGTGATGTTGTGATGGTGGTGGTTTTGGTTACTGTGGTGGCGACGTTTATGATGATACCTAGAATTAGTGATTGCAGCTAACCGTTCACGTTTGTGAGCATTTTGATGCCCTCCTAATGCTTGTGCACTATGATATTTCCGGTGACAATAGCTGCACGAAAATGTATAAGTTTTCATTCTATCAAAATGTGCAGTCTCCACCGATTTTCTTCTTTTGCTATCTGAATCCACATTATTGTTGAAGCAATATTCTCTGAAAGACATGGTTTTTTTCTTCATGTTTTTCTGAGAAAACCATGTAGCTAAGTTAGCCTATATATATAGAGGTCGCTGGTGCGAGCATCTATTACAGTTTAAATTGCTACATTAACTTGTTGTTTTAATGAGACAGTAGATGTAGTTGGACATGCTAAGATTATATCTACATGTTTTAAATTTGAAAGATCGGGGATAAGAACTGAAAAAGTCTTTAACTGATGGATCTTAACTGAGATTCATTGCAATACCAAGTGGTCTAACATTTTGCATTTAGGACTGACTGACAGACGGACGATAACGTATGCAGGTGTGTATAAATAAACATAATGGCTTAAATATATGCTTCAAAAGTGCCATTTGCCGTAGAGTGTCATCGCTATCATACAATCTTTAGACAATAACTTCCGGTTAATTTGAATACAGGACGACTTTGGCACCTGATACGGACTAGAAAAAGGAACGTACTGATGTAACTGGTCGACCAAAAATAAAGAAAACTGAATTGACTCGGCCGGCCTGCTCAAATAAACGGTGTTATTGTACCACATTTTAGTGGGTGAAAATTGAAAATAATAAAAAATGAGTACGATATACTAGTATCACAGTCTGAATAAATAGGCGACCTTTTCCAAATTTGGACAGCTCCAAGAAGAAGGTACAACATGTCAACGTGCATATATATAAATGTAGGGCTGAGTGTAGTGGAGTAAAAGAAGGGGATGAAAGCGACCGTCTGGGCGTGGCTGAAGGCCTAATCGAAAGTCCTTGATTTTCTCTCTGCTCGAAAGCAGGGAAGGTTAGCGGGGATTTCAAACTGAGCGAGGACTGAGACATCGCCAACGAAAAAGCGAGGAGAGAGACCTCGCTTTTTGAAACCTTCAAATTGATCAAGATGTCATTATCGCTTTGAGCGAGGAAGTCCTAGACATCGCTCAAATATTTTAAGCGAGCGAGTTCCTGCTCCTCGCCAGTTTTGAAATATTTGTTTGACCTTTTCATTCTTACACCCCTGTTACACCCTACTACACAATTTACACTCTTTCTATCTAATTCGTACTCTCCTCATAATCGTTGAAAGTGTATTCTAGAATTAATGGTTCACTACCAGGATCAATGTGACCGAGCTTAACCCTAACGTACATGCTTTTTTATTAATTTTAGAGAGCGACGATAGTGGTAGATATATCAATCGATATTAAAATTGTACTCATAGCTCATTTTGTAACATATTAATCTTCTACGTTAGTGTCAAACACATTTTTTGGACACAACGTTGGACGTGGAGTGTTATGTTTAGTGGATTCAAAAAAGATTCAACTTATTTCATTAATTTCACACTAAAATTCAAGATAGTACATTGAGCAAATACAACTCTTATTAGGTCACTGTTAGCATGTGCAACAAGCCTTTAAACCTCCAGGTGTCCCTGCCGGCCGAGTGGTGTCTCGGGATGGTTTACAAGAGGTTTACCAACAAAACCCGAACTCCACTGGAGTGGAATTAATCATCTTCAACGCTAGCTTCAGGTAGTTCACGGCATATTTCATCTAGATTGAACTCGGACACCTTTTCTTTGAGCAGTAAATAACACTCATAGAATTCGAATTCTTTGTTGGTGGCCTACGAGTATCTATGTGTTGATGGTGGTTTTTAAACAAAGGGTAAAATCGTAAAACCCCAAATAACCTAATGTCACCAAGTGACACATTTATTAGGACATTTAATGCATGTAATCGTAATTAATAGGGGGTATTTTTTCAAATTAGGGTTACGACGAACAAAACCCTAATTCCCTCCGTGTCAATGGCAAGTCATGCCAACCACACCTAGCCCAAGCTATCCACACCTCTCGTGCCAATGGCAAATCATTACGGCCACACACAAAATGCGCCAAAGCATGCCAACCATGTTAGCCGCACCTCCGTGCCAATGGCAAATCATGCCGACCCTCTAGCCCAAGCTAGCATTCCCTGTGCAATGGCAAATCATGCCACCCACACCAAACGCGCAAAGCATGCCAACCATGCTAGCCGCACCTCCGTTCCAATGGCAAATCATGCCACCACATTTAGCCCGAAGCTAGCCGCGCCATGCCAAACGCTCTTGCCTTGGCCCTAGCTACGCTAGTCACACCACGCCAAGCCAAACAACCTTACCTTGGCCCTATCCACACCTATGTGCCAATGGCAAATCATTCCAGCCACACCAAAACGCGCCAAAGCATGCCAACCATGTTAGCCGCACCTCCGTGCCAATGGCAAATCATGCCAGCCACACCTAGCCCAAGCTAGCCAGATGACGTGCCAATGGAAAATCATGCCAGCCACACCAAACGCGCCAAAGCATGCCATGCTAGCCGCACCTCCGTGCCAATGGCAAATCATGCCAGCCACATTTAGCCCGAGCTAGCCGCGCCATGCCAAACGCACTGCTCGCTTGGCCCTAGCTACGCTAGTCACGTCACGCCAAGCCAAGCACCCTTACCCTAACCATGCCATGCCAAAATGGCGCCCACGCCTAGGCTTGCAAATCATGCAACCTAGGCCAAATTGGCCGAGCATGCCATTGGCACATGCCAACACGCTCGCTGGTATCTTTTCCTACTAGGACGTGGCCATAATGGCCGAGCATGCCATTGGCACATGCCAACACGCTCGCTGGTAGCTTTTCCTACTGTAGCGACCCAAATTGGCCATGCATGCCGCCGGGCACATGCCAACACGCTCACGGGTAGCTTTTTCTACCGGTCGCGACCCAAATTGGCCATGCATGCCATTGCCACATGCCAACACGCCACGGGTAGCTTTTCCTACCAGGGCGCGACCAAATTGGCCACGCATGCCATTGCACATGCCAACACGCTCATTGGTAGCTTTTTCTACCAAGGCGCGACCCAAATTGGCCACGCATGCCATTGGCACATGCCAACACGCCGCCGGGTAGCTTTTTCTACCGGTGCGCGACCCAAATTGGCCACGCATGCCATTGGCACATGCCAACACGCTCGCAGTAGCTTTTCCCTACCAGGGCGCGACCCAAATTGGCCACGCATGCCATTGGCACATGCCAACACGCTTCGCCGGGTAGCTTTTTCTACCAAGGCGCGACCCAAATTGGCCACGCATGCCATTGGCACATGCCAACACGCTCGCTGGTAGCTTTTCCTACCAAGGCGCGACCCAAATTGGCCACGCATGCCATTGGCACATGCCACACACGCCACTAGCAACTCTATGCATTGCCACTTACACTCAATGTACAACCTACCACCAAGGCATTCCACACATGCCATTGGCACATGCCACACACGCCACTAGAAGCTCGGCATTGCCACTTGCGCTCGAGGTGCAACTCGCAACAAAGGCATTCCGCACATGCCACATGCGCCCTAGCACCACTTGCACTCAAGATGCAACCAACACTCGAGACATCAACACAAACTGGGATGCTTTCTAGGGTCTTGGTTTGGCGGTCACTGGCTTACCGGCATACACTACGCTCACATTAAGAAAGCGTGAATAGGAATAAAGCGGTCAAATAAATGAGGAAATAATGGTGAAAACGTTTTCACCCATTAACACCATGCGTTACCACCTCATCCCATTATTTCACCCTTTACTCTCTTCCTTCATGAGGCCGTGGTACGTTTCAATCTCGACTTGTATAAATAGGTCTTACCTATTTTCACCGACAACAAGTCTCGGTCGGAGAAAAATACAACACTCTCGTAAAAGGCAACTTTGCAAGCTCTCCAAAAAAAGCTTTCATCTCTTGCAAGCTTCCTAAGCTTCCACTTTCCGATACAAGTCGAGACACTACTCTCCCGCAATTATTCTCGGTCTCAACACCTTTCTTTGATTCCCTCCCCAAATCAACCCTTCTCCTCCACTTTGTGACCGAAGCAAGTCTAGAACGGCCATTTCTTGGTTTAGGCCGGACTTGTACAGATTGATCTCTCGAATCTATAAAGTGCTCACGTGCAGCACATTTGTTTAGGGTTTAAAACAGTTTCTCACTCACCTACCGAATTTACCAAAATCGGCGAAAACGATTTTTAACCATAAACACTATGGTTCGCCTCATTTTCCTTCAATAAACAAATAATAAATTATTACTGTTTCATTTAAATGGTTTCTTAACATAATTAGATGCAAATTTTGAACCACTTACATATTGTTCGATAGTCCAGCCGCTAGGTAAGTTTCGGTAATAAGGTACTAAAAATTGCAAGTATCGTTTCACCTCTTTCTTAATTGAGGTGACCCGGTTCTGCAAGACACAACCATATCGCTGGTTTGGATTCCCGTTTCTAAGTGTTAGATGTTGAACTACCAAATCCCATAAGTTCACTCCGAAAACCCTATTTCGCGTAACATTTTCTGCCACAGATACATTCATCCATGATTGTATTATAGATATATCTTCCTCGTTTGTGAATTTGATTGCCATAACCAACCCAAAAAGAAAACAAAAAAGTATTGAAAGGATAAATAAATATGGTTTGTAATCTGTGTTGTTTATTTGTGGGTAGAGAATGATGGTATTTATAGTGAACTTCTTGGTCTGGATGTGTGAAATATTAAATTAAATCAAATAACTTTTTTCATTTTTGTCGTGTGTACATCATCTCACAAAATGTTTTCCTATTCTCCCATGTGGTTGGTTTTATTTCGTATCAATGCAACTTTAATTTGTTGGGTCATATCAATTTCTGACACACAAAAGTAAAAAAATTACATTTTACAATTTAACACAACCAATGGCCATCATAATATCTTCTCGTATACATTAAGGTTTTTTTTTCGAAAATAGCACAGGAGGGCGCTTGTAAATAGTAGGGGTCATTTTTCAAATTATCAATGAGGGTGATTAGAGGTAAATAAAATAAACGTATTGATCCCGAAAACTACAAAGTCCCACTATATTTTACTCAACGGTGGATTACTTCGATGTATTCACTCTACGTTGTATGCCGGGACAACATCCTTTAAGAGCTCATACAACTCATCATACTTAAATGGCCTCTTCGATTGTGCACGGAATTCGATCCGAGCTCTTTTTTCTGTAGGAAACAAATAAAAAAATAAAAGAATAAGTATCGACATTTTTTTATTAGACCAAGTAATTATTATGGTGAGAAGTTTACTTATGCGAGCTTGATAGGACAATGCAGGATGACCTATGTTAACATCAAGCAAAAATATTACAAAAGTATCAATTTTGGACGTGATCAAAGCAAATATTTTTTTAACAGACGTCTTTGTTCTGCCGTTTTCGTTTGCGGTAATATCTTCGAAGGATTGAAAAACACGGCGCCAAAAAATAGACTGTTCATTTTCACATTCTCCCGGTGGACCATGATTTGTAATTGAAATCCATGCTTGCACAACCCCCAAATCTTCTTCACTACTAAAGCGCATGATTAATTTTATACAAAGTATAACTTTGTTTGTGTTTGTAGTTACTGAAGAGGACTCAGTGAATTTGTTAGTTTAAATAGGAAGAGTGAGTAAAAAAAAAAAAAAACTTTGACATATAGTATGTCATCAACCCCATCACAAATGGACTGAGTGGTATTCTAGTGCCGAATAAAATTTCCTGACTCAAAATTTTCTCTTCTCGAGACAGAGGGTTTTCGAGAAATAGTAAGGGTTGCTAGTTAATAGTTAATGACTTTTGAATAAATATTGGGTTACTGAATAAGGGTCATTTGTAAATAGTCGTGGGTGTTTTTGAAAAGTTATGTAATCTCCAAATTAATAATTATCGTTTTTTTACACTACAGGGTGTTTATAGTAAACTTGTTGGTCTTGATTCATTGAATAAATAAATTACATCGAATAACTTTTTACTCTTATCAATAATATTATCTTGTAACCCCATGTGTTTGGTTTTACCACGCAAATAGCTTTTTTGTCAGACTTTTGATATTTTGGGAAGATGAGATTTTCTGTCAATGCAATTTCAATCCTTTGAGAAGTGTCTCTATTATTTTGCCAACATTTATTTCCAGCCTGAATTGTCATTATTTGTCATGCTTTATTTTGAGTAATCAAATCATCTAAGAAGTTATCTTTTGTCTGCGACACTGGTTTCTGAAAAAATATATATACATTGTTATTTTTCACAACCAAGGGTCGTTCTAATATCTCTTATTACACGGGTTTGGTCTTTCCTTTCATCCAAGAGGTATTTAAAACAGTAAAGGGTGTTTATGAACATGGGAAGTTATTTGAAAGTAGGAAGTGTTGTACGTAAAAAGTAACTATGATGTGTAAACAGTATTTGGAACCTATAAATGGATGGGTTACCCAAAGGTATTTCACACATCAAATCTAGTGGTTAACATTAGCCTCCAAGATCATAAGCGACAATGAATGAATTTGATTCCGCGGAAGATCTTGCAATAGTGAAAATATGGGTGTCACAATTTAACAGTGAAGACTATAGACGAGGCAGCTTAAGTGAAGACTATTTTTGGCACCGAATATTTCACTATTACAAGGAGGAGTATGGAACAGAAAGGGGAAGAACATTAAAACACATAAAGGATAGGTGCAGAATAATCAAATCTGAACTTTCTAGCCTTCGTTTCCAGCAGAAACGCGCATTCAATAACCACCCTAATCCCAAAGAGATGACCCAATCGACAATGGTAAATGTTTTAACCATTTCTTTATAGTGATTTAAACTTAATAAAAATGGATTAATAGTTTATATTTCAATATAGCAGGAGTTACCGACAAAAGAGGAGTACCGGCGAGATAATGGGGTAGAATTTCCTCACAATGAAGTTTTTGAATTTATGAGAACCGAGTATCGGGTGGACCTTCTAACAGAACTCAAAAGTAATCTTAATGGAGTTCCCGATGAATGGGAAGGTACTTATTAGGTTTACAGAATATTTTGTGGGTAAATCTGTTCTCAACCCTCACGAGACAACACTCGTCCGTTTGATACACCTTACGGTTTAAAGGCTTATTGCACGTTCTAAGTGTAACCGTGATTCCTATACGAAGTGAGTTAGGCTTTGAATTATGATTTCTAATGTACTACGATGTTATAATAAAATTCGTCATTATAAAAGGTGTTCATTACGTCATTGCAAGAAGGAAAAAAACATAATACATCATAATCATAAAATTTGCTCCCTATTTGGAACAAACACATACGACCACACTTAACATCATAAACATCTGTTGACCAAACTAAAACACACAATAAAAAATAGAAGCACATGTTACATCACCAACTTCAGCATAGTTGAACTGTAGCATAACGAAACTTATTCGGTCCATTCCACCAAGTTACATACTGGACATTCCCAGAAATGTCTGCCAAACGTGCTGTTTTCATTTGAGAGACGGAGTTTCATATATAAATTGCAATCAGGGGTTGAGCAAGGAGCAATTTTTGGGTTCTCAATCTTAAATTTCCTTTTTTTCTTCAAATTCTTGCAAAGTTCATTGATCTCTTCATCTTCCTTGGCTTTCATTGCATCCGACAACAACTGCGGTTCTTCAGAACAATTTTCATACATACACCTCAAATAACGTATCTTATCACTCATCGACTCCTTTACCATCTTAATGCCAATACAATCCTTTTGTAGACACTTTGAGTAGATCCATGGGCATTCAAGAAAGGTATGGTTATCTGTAACATAATGGACAAATCTCTTTGGCTTCCACACAAACTATTTGTTTTCCCTTGCGATTAGAACTCATTGTTGAGGATATTTTTTTCTACTATGGGGTTATTTCAAATAGAGGTAAGATATTTTGTGGATATTTTTGGAACAACATTACCGACGTTTTTATAATGCGAGTGAAATGCGAAAGCGGCGTTTGTGAACATCGATGAACATCTATAAAAAGTTTTGGACGTTGGTGAAAAGAAGGGGTCATTTATAAACAGTGATAATACTCTTTCAAATATTGTTAGGTCATCTATTGTTACCCTAATTGTTGTTTTTTACCTATAGATAGACTCTATCGGACCCATTATAGACACCCTACTCTAGGAAAAAGTAAAAGTCGTTCACTGTTGTAGAATGTGTTAAAATTAACCTATAAATATGCACAACTGCTTTTTTAAGTTTTTATATTTTCATTGTGTTATAACCTTTATACTTTGCGAATCATTTAGTGATAATTTTTCATATTTTATCTCACGTAGCATGGCAATCCAAGACACTTGGCAGAAGATGAAGCTCTAACACGGCTTCTGCAATGTTTCTGATGATCCGGATATACTAACTAAAAAATCAAATGAGTTTTAGATCAAGAAGTTGCTCAATTGTTTACCGAAATAATTGGCAATGACAATCGTCGGACATGGAAATCATTAAAGTCTCGGGTATTCGCTATAAAGAAGGAGGTGAACGTTTTTGTTGCACTCCAGGTACCGATATATCGCAATGTGCCCGAAGGGTGGTCTGAAGATATGCTTGTAGGTCTTCGAAATGATAAATACGTCTACATGATTTAAAAGTGATTTTTTAATCTATAGACAAACCTTATATTTGTTTTTTTATTGCAGGATTCAAATACGCGGCAAATATACCTCCAACATAAGGGAAAGACATTTATGTATCACAATTGCTACCTCATTTTCAGGCATCACTTTTCTTATATGGACCCCCAATTGTTAGCACGTCGTTAAGGATGATTGCATCAAATAAATATGTTTTGTGGGTGCACCTCTTTGTAAACCCTCACGAGACTAAACTCGTCCACCAGGGCCGTTTGGTGGTTTAAATGCTTGTTGCACGGACTAAGTGCAACAGCGGGTCCAGCGACAAGGACATAATTATGTTATTTGTTCATGTATTATTAATATAAATAATACTATTTATTTCCTTTCAATTTACCCCCATTAAAATTTTGTACTGTATCCCTTCCCTCGTGATTCTGACACCATCAATATTATTACCACCTCGGTTTTGAACTATTGACATCGAATTTTCACGTCCTACACAGAAGTTATGAGTGGAATGATATGGCCTATTCCAAGTTGTATTTCTGATATTATCAATTTAAAAACATAAGTCCCTTTAAAGAGATTACACATCCTTGACGAGTGACTGCAAGGGAGGGACGAGACATCCGTGAAGAGTCACTGCAAGGGAGGGACGATACATCCTTTATTTTTTCCTATAAATAGAGTCCCGGGTACTGATATGGATTTCACAACCAAACCGTGAACATCTTATTCATCCATCATGAATGTTAACTTCACCGTTGAAGAAGATACTGCAATCATAGATGCATGGATTAGTATAATGAGAGCTCCGGTTGCAGTTGATGCTGTAGCACCACCCTATAACTTCTGGGAGCTGGTCTTTTCTCATTTTCTAGAAAACTTTCTGAATCCAAACAAGATTTAAGATACAGGGTTGGTAGTATAAAAAGAGATGTCAAAACGTATGTTATCATCCAAGCTACGCTATTTAGAGACTTGTCACCGGCATTCATTACCGCTGAAATGACGATCGTAAGTAATTATAAATAATAAAATAACATATACTAATTTGAGAATTTTTTAAATGCGTGTAAGAAACAATGGCGAAAGCATATTTTCGTGAAAGGCATGGACACAATTTCAGGTTTTACGAATGCTACCTCCTTATGAAGGACGGAATGGATGACTACAATCCAACAAGGTTGTTTAGGCGCGGATAGAATCTTAAATACTGTTGATTTTTAGGTATTGTAGGTAAACCTCTTGTAAACCATCCCGAGACACCACTCGGCCGGAAGGGACACCTGGAGGTTTAACGGCTTGTTGCACGTGCTAAGTGCATCCGCGTTGCCTGCGATAGTGAGTTAGGTTTCGTAGTCAATAACTAATCAGTTAATTGTATTCACCCATGTTGGAGATTAATGAAAGTAGTAATTATTTTTATAACTTAATTGTGGAACTAATATAATAATGGGCTTACTTCATTAATTCGAAAACATAATGCACCAATTAAGGCTGCGAAAAAAATTTAATACAACTAACATTTTTAAAATTAACAACATAATAATAACCTAATTAAGCAGGGACTATTGTTCAGTTAATAGCGTTACATAGTTTTTTTATCATTGGTGGAATCTAAAAAGCAAACAAATCCGCAATCAAAAGAAAATTCCAACTACTTGAGTCTCATCGGTAACTTGCATAATTTTCTTCATCTTCATTCTCAACCTGGTCGTCACCGTCATCTTCCAATTTTATATACGAGTACCAAAGATTTCATTGCATCCGGAATTTTTAAACGGAAACATACAGTACCCGCTGCATACAAGTCCATCGCTATATCCTTATCACCATTTGCTAGAACAACGTACTGCCTAAAGAGCACACAAAACCTCTTTACTATGACAAGCCAGTGCTGGAGTTGATTGAGTTTCTTATATGTATCATTGGCATTTGTACGATTAAAATCTTGAGTAACTCAATTCCAAAATCGCCTTCCCGTTATATTGTTTTCCTCATCTAAAACTTTACAATAGCTTTGGACCAGACCATAATCCCCCGCAAGTGAAAAGGCTGGCATTTCGGTGGTGATTCTAACTGGAATATAATATGGAACAAAACAAGTTTGGGATGTGGAGGTTACACTGACTGGTTGGGTTTATATAGCTGTGATGCTATATAGGTAATTTGAAATACGACATGTTGGAATTATTAAAAGGCCACAGTGGTGACCAACATCCTACCTAGCTTTTCAATAATATAGAAAGGAAACGAAACTAACAAAAATGGTGGACCACAAGTGTAATAGGAACATAAATAATATTTATAAAATAGTCGATCCCCGGTTACAGACAACATACAAAGCGACAATAGAATAAAACACATAAAAGTAATGACAACACTTATAATAGTGTTTGTACCCAAAATTGCTTTTGGGCACGAAACACGATGAATGGATAGTTTTGGTGAGAATTTTGGGTTAGGGGTCAATTTGAAGAACAAAATGAAACACAGAGGTTTAACGTGGTTCGGCATAAGTTGCCTACGTCCACGGGCGAATCCCCTTGGGGAGTGATTTTGTATTCATAATAACATTTCATTGTATATTTTTTCCCCCTTCGCTCCCCCCTTCCTGATTTCTGCTCCCTCCTATTTATACAAACTTCCACATCTAAATATAAACATAAATTACATTAACTCAAGCCATTCATGTCTCCATCATCAATTAGTGCCTGAGTTAATTCTACATGTATGAAATCACTGCAATTAGTACCGCATGGCGAATCCGCATTTAGCACCGCATGGTCAAAATCTACGCATTTAGCACCGCATGGTCAAAACTGCTTCAATTCGCATGAAATCGCACATTTATGCTTCCATGATAAATTTCGCATAAATGATGGTCACAATATTGGTGGATATTCTGTCGCTAAACAATTTGACCCTGGGTAGGGACTGGCTTGATGGTTGAGCAGCATGATGGTGGCGATGTGGATGGAGGTCATTGGCAAAGATGGTTGGAGACTCCCGGTTGGTGGCGCGGAAGAGTTTTTGGTCGGGAATTGCCAGCGACATTGCTTTACAAGACCGAAAATTGGCTTGGGGTGCGATCGACTTGTTAGTTGACCGACGGTTGACTTTGACTGTTGACCGACCGTTGACCATTGACCTTGACCAGAAGTTGACTTTGATAGTTGACCGACTTTGACCGTTGACCTTGACCGGAAGTTGACTTTGATAGTTGACCGACTTTGACCATTGACCGCCTGCGTGCGCATCGGCTGCCTTGGTTGGTTAGTGGCTTGGATGAGGACCAAAACATGATTCAAGTATCAATTTGGCCCATTAAGTGGTATTTTTACTTATGGTACAAACAAATAGAGATACTCACTAAATACTCAAATAAAATACTAATCTCTTAAACATATTACCCCCACCTCCATTTTTTTGGAGGATCATAGATCACAACTTCGGTGTGGTTTTTAAACTAGAACGGTACTGAACTACAACAATGATATAATTTAAAAATCATGGAATTAAATTTCTCTATTTCTTTGTGCGAGATTCAAATATCAATGCACATTCGAAATGATAAAACAGATCTTTTCTACACTTCGTGTAAGCATCATGTGTCGCAAACCTGTCACCTCTGTGCCTGGCAAGAAACTCATTGTACATGGTGCACAATTTACTAACATGAAAGAATCTATCACTAACGTGGGAATCTGTATAATCAAAGCGTGGTGTTTTCCGGTTATCGCCCGACTTTCCTACGAAAGGACTAGACTGAAAAAGCGGGGGTACAATAACCACACCCAATATTTCGCTTAGCAATCTGTATGGACAAACTCCAATATACTTTCTAGAGAATCAACTAGACAGTCAGACTCAATCTAGAGAAAAGTATATCAAAGAGTGTATATCTCAATCTCTCGATTTGATCTTTATCAAAGCAAATAGAAATCATGAAGTCTTTATCAAAGAGATAACTTGGATGGTACCAAAGACCAATATCCAAGTGTCAATTAATTTAAATCAACAACCAAAAGGTCGGATATTCTAATTGATTGAACAACACACAACCCGTGATATTTCAATTATATAAACAAATATAATGCGGAATAGAAATAACACGGACACTTAATTTTGCTAACGAGGAAACCGCAAATGCGAGAAAAACCCCGAGACCTAGTCCGTTGAACAGACAATCGTATTAAGCTTCTACGACACTAGCCTACTCCAAATTAACTTGGTCCTGGACCGTGGTTGAACCCCAATCAATATCACACTGATCCAAGGTACATTTATGCTCCTACGTCTCGATCCCATGGGGATGCTACGACTTGATTCCCTTAGCTGATTCCACCCACAACTAAGAGTTGCTACGACCCAAAGTCGAAGCCTTTAATAAACAAATTTGTATCACACAGAAAAGTCTATTGTACGTAATAGATAAATCCGTCTCTCACGAATATACCTACGAGTTTTTGTTCCGTCTTTTGATAAATCAAGGTGAACATGAACCAATTGATAACCCGGACTTATATTCCCGAAGAATAGCCTAGTATTATCAATCACCTCACAATAATCTTAATCGACGCAGCGAAAAAAGATATTGCGGAATCACAAACGATGAGACGAAATGTTTGTGATTTCTTTTCTATCTTGCCTATTGGAGATATAAATCTCAAGCCAATTATTCCAATTGTACTAAATTTATAGAAATAGCAAGATCGATCACGTAACTACAAGAAAAGTAGTATCGGTCTGGCTTCACAATCCCAATGAAGTCTTTAAGTCGTTAACCTGGTTTAGAGAAGAAAACCCAAGGTTAAAGGAGAATCGACTCTAGATTATGCAACTAGTATCACACGTAACGTGTGGGGATTAGGTTTCCCAGTTGCTAGAGTTCTCCCTTATATAGTCTTTCAAATTAGGGTTTGTAATCAATGTTAGCTTAGTAACAAAGCATTCAATATTCATTGTTAGATGAAAACCTGATTAGATTCAAGCTAATAATTCTCAACCGTTGGATCGAAACCTTAGCTTGTTACACACAAATGAAATGTCCAATTTTGGGTTTATGTAACCGATCCCGAACATTAACATTTGTTGGTTCAACAATAGTTAACCAAATGGTTAGCCATATGATCAATTTCATATCAACCATATTCTTCTTCTTCACCATAACTAGTTCAAATGACTCAAATGAACTAGTTAGAGAGTTGTTCAATTGTTTAGATCTTATGTAACTACACAAGACACAATCGAAGAAAAAACGGTTAGATTCACTCGAATCGGTTCATGAACTTTATAGCCACGGTTTGCAAAAGCATTCCTTAGTTTATATAAACATGAGTTCAAGAACAACCGATTTTAGATATAACCTACTCAAGTTCGCGGACTGGGTTCACAGACTTAAGCTCACAGAAAGAGTTCGAAACTCCAAAGAGAAATTCTCGGTCGAGAACTTCACATTCGTTTTAATTGGCTCACGCCACATTTCGTTTCTCTTGATCAACAAAGTTCGCAAAATTTGGTTCAAGGAATAAGGACTTATACATATATGTGTTTCCACAACAATGCTTATATCCTACCAATGGTTATGTAATCTAAACTCTCATTTCAATCATTGAAACATTCTCAGAGGACGTTATATATCCGTTATTCACGTACCATTTTTCGTGAGCACTTTTCAAAGTGACTGAAACATAACATGACATTCGTCACTAGGTAAAGATGAATTTGGCTAAAGCGAAAGATTACCAACACATATTTCGAGAAATAGATAGGCGATTTAAACTCGGCTCGAAATAACAAACGTGTATAATGAAAGAATAGGAGATAGAGTAAATAGACTTTTGAGTGACAAATAAGTTAAAGTCTCCACATACCTTTAGTCGATGAAGTTCCACCAATTCCTTGAGTAGTCCTTTGTCTTGTATGATGATTGCCATGGAGTCTTGAGCTCAACTACACTTTCTATCCTAGTCCGAGACCTTTAGCTATAATAGGCTAGAAATCAAGACTTATAGTTTTGATCACTAACATTGACAAACATGCTTGAGATAGCAACACATGTGAGTTCAGCCGAGCAATGCTCTAACAATCTCCCCCTTTGTCAATTTTAGTGACAAAACTATTAATACATATGGAATACAAAAAATAGATTAATTAACTTTTGTAGCTCCTATTCCACATGCCTAATCTTCAACATTACTCGAAATCTTCGTCACTTCCAAGTACTCCAATGATCCCAAAGGTTGTAAGTTTAGCATCATCGTTGTTGAAAATCCGTAGCTATAACAACAAGAAAACTAGAGTTCTCAATCATTGTTATACAAAGGTCATAGTATCATTACACAGCGTCAAAGTCCAATTGTATCACAACTTCAACAACAATACTATGGTGATATGTATCACTCCCCCTTTGTCAATACTCCTTCTCACATGGTAACCACTCCCCCTTACATAATGATCCGAAAACCATATGTATTTGTAGTGTGAACTACATATTAATTCTCCCCATTTTTATCAATAAAATTGGCAAAGGTACAAGAACGGGATCCTAATGAAATTTCCGAAAGACACATTTCATGACCAAAAGAAAGAAACACATATCATCTTATTTAGATGTAATCATAAAGCCGAAGCTATGCATTCATCAAGGAGTTTAAAGATACAAGACAACCCCTATAATATTCCACAGCCACACTCCCCACAAAGATTTGGCAATTAAGCACAAGTTCAGAAAGAACTCTCCCCCATAATATGTCATTCCCGAAATAACAACAAGAGCGACCTTAATTTCGAAAGAAAAGAAGGATTTCTTTGGACATAACAAATCACATACAAGTATGAATTTGAATCCAAAATACTCAATTGAATTAACCACAAGAAGTTCATGATTAATTTAATCGATAATGCTCAACACAAGTGAACTTATGGAGACTCAAAAATACTCAATTAGATTAATCACAAGAGAACCCATAATTAATCTAATCGAAATACACAACCAAACTAATCACAAAAAGTAATCAATTTAATTGGTCATACTAAACATAAGAGAATCTATGGAGCAATGACTAAGTTAATCATGAAAATAATCAACCCATTAAACGCTCAACCATAAGAAGACTTATGGAGTTATAACTAAATAACCAAACAAGATGATTAATTTAGTTCAAAAATGCCCGACATAAAGTACCTTACTTTAACAACAACAAAGCTAATCATAAAATAATCAACTTGGTCGTTTAGTGCTCAACATAAGACACATTACGGAGCCTCATAGTAATACATAAAATATGGATCAAGGAAGATCAATTACTGCAGAATACACAAGGATTCATTCTATTTTCCATCACCATTTGCACAATGACAAACAATAGACACAATCCTTGAAAACATTGGATTTTAAACTATCTTGCGTCAATAATTGACAATATAGGCTTAACTTTTGTATTTGTCAAAAGTCTATTCATTCCTTTATCAACATATGAATATCGACTTATGAAAGACTTTACTTTTGACAAGATATGGGACAATCATAGTTCACGGACGCAAACACACATATCCCATAACAATTGCAATATATAAAACCATAAAGATTAATACTGGAAAAATCATCTTCCAAACAAATTTAGAGTTTAAAACAAAATCTAAACACATGAAGATGAAAACGTTGGACATAGCTATGTGTAATCACAATAATGGCTATTCCAAACTCTAGTTATTCTTCTAAACAAAACAAGAAAAATTGAATTCTCATCCGAAGACTTACCAGTCGTTGTAGATCTTTCTCAGAGCCTCTACTGAGAATTCCTTCTTATTATTAAAAAAACCCATTGATTATGGGATCGTTCAATTCCTCCAAATCTTCAGAAATATCAGTTAACTCACTAAGTTATATTTTTAGCTCACGCAAGGTGTTCTTTGAAAGAGACAACATTTGTTCATAGTGAGCTATCTCTTCTAAAGACGAAACAATTTGAGATTTTAAATTGTTTCTTTTGTTGATAAAATCTTTCACCAAACCTCTGAAGTTATTATCAAGCTGATAAAAAGACAAGAGGAAGTTAGAGGAAGAACCTTCTCCATACTTTGTAGTCTTCACTTTCCTTGAGGAAGAGATTCCTTTACTACGTATACACATTAATTGCTTCATTTGCATCCCTGCTTGTGGTGCCTCTAGTTCTGTGGAGCCATGAAACTGTATCTTTTAGGGGAAAAAAGGAAGTCTACAAAAGTTTAAATAGACTTGTGAAATGTCTAAACCCTAGAAGACAAAGTCTTCCATAGTTTACAGATTCAATATCTATATTGTTAGGAGAATATTTCTTTAACAAAAATAAATACACTACTTGAGTCACAAAGACGCAAAACCTCAATTTCTCAAGTTAAAGATGAGGGATGCGAACGTCTCTCGGAATTAGACGAGACGTTGTGAGCGGATGCTCCCCTTGTTTACCAAGGCTTGTTGTATAAACAGATTTCCTACCTCTTCTGATTCTGGAAGCATTGGTTTTATGAGACCCATGTTGATTATCCATATTCATCTTTTGCATGTTCTTTTGCAGTTTGAGCAGATTACACTCGTTAGGAAACCTTCTACTCTTACCACATTAGTCAGTAATATTTAACAATATTCGAGTGTTGAAATAGGTTGCTTAACTCGCCTAGTATAATTCAGATGTTTTCTTAATTTGCATTTGAATGAAATAATAAAATAAAAAAGTAGCACGTACGAGTTTTTGATCATTCATCCTTTGCTACCAAATTTGGCTTTTCGAAGGCACCCGAGTCAAATCCATTTTTTTTTCTTTTTTCTGATGTTTGACTCGAGATTTGATTTGGCTCATATGTTTGTTTCGGACCTCTTTGATTCAGGTAGCACATATCTGATTGAAGCGCAACTAAAAAGAAAAGAAGAAAAAAAATTATAATTTTACTATGTAACAAAATTAGATTTTATGAGTTAGATTTAGATTTAATGAGTGAGGTGGTGTTTGTTTTTCTGCTGACTCGACGTATGGATCTGACTCGTCCCTTGACACGGCATGAGCAAGATGTCAGACCGTTTGTTTTTTAGTTTGAGTCAGATCTGATTTGCAACCTAACTCATACCTAACCTTTGATTCGGATCAAGCCACTGACTCACATTTTTGAGTAAAAACAAATACATTAAGTCAGATCAAGAGGAGTAAGGTGAATTCAGTCAGATCAAAAAAGAAAAAAAAAAGATATAATTTATAAAGTACCCCCGATTTTTTGACCTCATTTTTTTAATACCCTGAAATTTAACAATTTTCTAAAGTGTCCCCAAAGTTTGGTTTTCCATCCTAGTTAGTCAACACTATTTTACTTTTTTTTTTTAAAGTTTACTTATTTACCCTTTACTTGTTGGCATGTTGACCTTCTAAATCATTTTTCCGATTCGTCGATCTCGGTTTAGGATCGTGTCATCATTTTCAGGTTCGTTACATCATTCCCAAATAGGGTTCATCATTCCCAAGTGTCTTGGGGTTTTTGGTTGATGGAGAATCGATCTTCTACAACATTTTTCAGGTTAGTCGAGCCTGGCTCAGGGTCGTTACGCCACTTTCAGGTTCGTCGATCCCGGTTCAGTACACCCGCTTTCAGGATCGTCGAATCATTTACCCTTCTACCAAGGAGATGTGTTCAAGGATAAATAGGAATTTTAATAGGTGAGATAGCTACCACCTAGCATTTACCTAGATGAAAACTGGTACATGAAAAAAAAAAAGGGGAAAAAAAAGAAAATGATACTTTAAAAAAGGGCTTTTTGATAAAGTACCCCTACTTTTCACTTTACACTAGAAAAATGCCCCCGTTTTTTTTCAAACTTTCTAAAATGCCCTTGCCTTGACCGTTTTATCCAATAAACGATAAAAAACGGTAAACGGCAGTTAACAACCGTTATTGCTTAGGTGGAAGTACAAAAAAGTCTAAAAAGCCCTTTGAACTATATAGAGTTGAATCTACTTGAATCGCCGAGTTGAAATGCCGATTCGACTCGAGTCAATAAGAAACACGTGGCATACATCTAACCATCAATGTAAAAGAAAAATCAACGACCCACAATAAGATCTAATCTCCCAACGGTCTTATTCCCAATTCCATCTTCTCCAACCTGTATATACAGATGATCTTCCATATGTTTCTGCAACTCAAAAAAATTCACTATAAGATAAGAAAATTCAGAAACAATGAATGGTGGAGGTGCAAAAGACTCTCCAGGTAGTAGTAGTAGTAGTAGCAACAACAACAATAAGGTGAGAATGAAAAAAAACATCACTCATTGTGCTATGTGTGAACAAGGTAATCATGACACAAAAGTGTGTCCTTGGCTATATTCCAAGTGCAAGCATGTTCCATGTAATGGTGTAAGACACTACGGGAAAAATATACATCTACAACTGGAGATTTACAACACTTTTCTAAACATCGTAGAAAGTCATATGTTTTGCAAACCGGTTTCAAATGAAGAGTTGTCGTATATCATCACTGCCAACCCTTAGGAAACAAGGGGTTGCGCAAAGAAAACAAACGACAACTCCTTAAGCAAAACAGTTGTGACGACATTTAGGTATAACAACTCTGTTCCATATATGTAGTGACTTAGCCTATCACAATTCTAACAAGTGTTGTTGAAGAACACAAAAATATGATAATGAAAAAAAATGTTAGAGGGGAGATTCGAACATGACCCTACTGCATGGAAGTCTAGCTCATCAACCACCCTTTCAGTTCACAAGTTTCGGTTTTTTTTTTTTTTTTTAAAATAGAAACCTACAACAACACTTATAAGTGTTGTTGAAGTAAAAATATATAATGTTGGAAAAAATGAGGTTATAGGGGAGATTCGAACATGAATCTACTGCATGGACGTCTAGCTCATCAACCATCCTTACCGTTCACAAGTTTTGACTTTTTTTTTCTTCTTTTTTTAATAAAAATGTATAACAACACTTATAAGTGTTATTGAAGTAAAAATATAGAACATTAGAAGAAATGAGGATGGGGGATTTGATCCTCAACCTCCCCCGTATGGAAGTCTACACCACTAACCATACCTACACTATTACATGTTCTCGTCAAGTTTGTGGTTCTTTAATACACTAACTTTATGACAACCCTTCATAAGAGTTGTTAAACAAAATGTAATGCTCAAAAATAATGCTCGGTGACCGAGCCGCAAAACAACACGAAGCCTTCTCTGTAAACAATCACATACACACCTTCTCTCGTAAATAATTACATACATTTTTCACTATTTGTAATATTTACTTTACTCACTTCGAGATAAGGGTACTGTTAATTTTCACAGTCTCCATAATATTTATTACCTTTATTTCTAGTAAGGGTAATATGGTGATTTTAACAATTTATAATATTTAGTTTACTTATTTTCCGATAAGCGTGGTCTCGGTCATTTTCATAGTCTTCATAATATTTATTGCATTAATTTCCAAGAAGGGTAATATGGTCATTTTCACAAGCAAGTGGTATTTACTTTACTTTTTTTTTTGATAAGGGTAGTCTGTCACTTTCACAATCTCCATAATATTTATTGCACAAATTTCCATGAAGGGTAATATGATCATTTTCACTATCTGAAAGATTTACTTTACTTATTTTAAATAAGGATAGTTTTGTAATTTTCACAATCTCCGTAATATTTAATACGTTTATTTCTAGTAAGGGTAATATGGTCATTTTAACTCTGGTAATCTTCGAACCTGGGATGTTCAATTCTGATATATTTCTTATCCAATTCTGATATATTTCTTACCTGTAAATGGATTGATTCGTCGTTCTTACCAAGTTTCTGACTTAGAGTAGTCAACTCGCAGCCAGGATTCGATCTCGGAGCATGGTATGCATAGAATATGCATAAATAAGGTTTGTTTAAGGTTTCGTAGAATATCTCGAAGGAATCTTGCCTGTAAATGGATGGATTCGTCGTTCTTACCAAGTTTCTGACTTAGAGTAGTCAACTCACGGCCAGGTTTCGATCTCGGAGCATTGTATACATAGAATATGCAGAAATACGGTTTGTTTAAGGTTTCGTAGAATATACCGAAGGAATCTTACTTGTAAATGGATGGATTCGTCATTTTTACCCAGTTTTTGACTTAGAGTAGTCAACTCGCGACCAGGTTTCGATCTTGGATCCCGGTATGCACACAATATAAAGAAATAAGGTTTGTTTAAGGTTTCGTAGAATATTTCGAAGGAATCTTACCTGTAAATGGATGGTTTCTTCGTTCTTACCAAGTTTCTGACTTAGAGTAGTCAAGTCGCTGCCATGTTTCGATTTAAGAGCCTGGTATGCATAAATTTATGCAGAAATAGAGTTTGTTTAAGGTTTCGTAAAATATATAGAAGAAATCTTACCTGTAAATGGATGGATTCGTCGTTCTTACCAAATTTCTGAATTAGAGTAGTCAACTCGCGGCCAGGTTTCGATCTCGGATCCTAGTACGCATACAATATGCAGAAATTGGGTTTTTTTAAGGTTTCGTAGAATATCTCGAAGGAATCTTACCTGTAAATGGATGAATTCGTCGTTCTTACCAAGTTTCTGACTTAGAGTAGTCAACTCACGGCCAAGTTTCGATCTCGGATCCTTGTACGCATACAATATGCAGAAATATGGTTTTTTTAAGGTTTCGTAAAATATCTCGAAGGAATCTTACCTGTAAATGGATGAATTTGTCGTTCTTACCAAGTTTCTGACTTAGAGTAGTCAACTCACGGCCAGGTTTCGATCTCGAAGCCTGGTATGCATACATAAATGCAGATATAGGGTTTTTTTAAGGTTTCGTAGAATATCTCGAATGAATCTTACCTGTAAATGGATGGATTCGTCATTCTTACCAAGTTTCTGAGTTAGAGTAGTCAACTCGCGGCCAGGTTTCGATCTCGGATCCTAGTACGCATACAATATGCAGAAATAGGTTTTTTTTTAAGGTTTCGTAGAATATCTCGAAGGAATCTTACCTGTAAATGGATGAATTTGTCGTTCTTACCAAGTTTCTGACTTAGAGTAGTCAACTCACGGCCAGGTTTCAATCTCGGATCCTGGTACGCATACAATATGCGTAAATAGGGTTTTTTTAAGTTTCGTAGAATATCTAGAAGAAATCTTACCTGTAAATGGATGGATTCGTTGTTTTTACCAGATTTCTGAATTAGAGTAGTCAACTCGCGGCCAGGTTTCGATCTCGGATCCTGGTACGCATACAATATGCATAAATTGGGTTTTTTTTAAGGTTTCGTAGAATATCTCGAAGGAATCTTACCTGTAAATGGATGAATTCGTCGTTCTTACCAAGTTTCTGACTTAGAGTAGTCAACTCACGGCCAAGTTTCGATCTCGGATCCTTGTACGCATACAATATGCAGAAATATGGTTTTTTTAAGGTTTATTAGAATATCTCGAAGGAATCTTACCTCGTAAATGGATGAATTTGTCGTTCTTACCAAGTTTCGACTTAGAGTAGTCAACTCACGGCCGTGTTTCGATCTCGAAGAGCTGTATGCATACATAAATGCGATAGGGTTTTTTAAGGTTTCGTAGAATATCTCGAATGAATCTTACCTGTAAATGGATGGATTCGTCATTCTTACCAAGTTTCTGAGTTAGAGTAGTCAACTCGCGGCCAAGTTTCGATCTCGGATCCTAGTACGCATACAATATGTTAGGTTTTTTAAGGTTTCGTAGAATATCTCGAAGGAATCTTACCGTAAATGGATGAATTTGTCGTTCTTACCAAGTTTCGACTTAGAGTAGTCAACTCACGGCCGTGTTTCAATCTCGGATCCCGGTACGCATACAATATGCGAAATAGGGTTTTTTAAGTTTCGTAGAATATCTAGAAGAAATCTTACAAATAAATGGATGGATTCGTCATATTTCTTAACAACTCGCGGCCATTTCGATCTCTGGATCCTTTGTATGCATACAATATGAGGGTTTTTTAGTTTCAAATATCTCGAATGAATCTTACTTGTAAATGGATGAATTCGATTTACTCTTAGGAGTCAACTCACGTATTTCGATCTCGGATCCCGGGTACGCATACAATATGCGAAATAGGGTTTTTTTAAAGGTTTCGTAGAATATCTAGAAGAAATCTTACGTAAATGGATCAGATTCTTCGTTCTTACCAAGTTTCGACTTAGAGTAGTCAACTCGCGACCGTGTTTCGATCTCGGAGCCTGGTTTGCATACAATATGCAGAAATAGGGTTTCTTTAAGGTTTAGTAGAATATTCGGAAGGAAATTTACCTGTAAATGGATGGATTCATCGTTCTTACCAAGTTTCTGACTTAGAGTAGTCAACTCGCGGCCAGGTTTCGATCTAGGAGCCTGGTTTGCATACAATATGGAGAAATAAGGTTTCTTTAAGGTTTCGTAGAATATTCTGGAATGAATCTTACATGTAAATGGATGGATTCATCGTTCTTAGTTCGTATGTCGTAGAAGTCGTTTATACCGAACTTGAAGTTTGAATCAACACCGAGCTTCATATTCATCAATTTCGATGATGTATCATGCTATGTTTGAAGTCAGAACCCTCCCAGAGCTTCGTGGTTCATAGGTTATACACCATTATACCAAGTTTGAAGTTCGTAACGACATTGAGCTTCATATTTATTGATTTTGATGATGTATCATGCTAAGTTTGAAGTCATAACCATCTTAGAGCTTCTTGGTTCATAGTTTGTACGTCGTTATACCACATTTGAAGTTCGAATCGACATTGAGTTTCATATTTATCGATTTCGATGATGTATCACGCTAAGTTTGAAGTCAAAACCCTCCTAGAGCTTATTTGTTCATATTTTGTATGTCGTTATAACAAATTTGAAGTTCAAATCAACACTTGAGTTTCATATATCTCGATTTCGATGATGTATCATACTAATTAAGTTTGAAGTCAAAACTCGTCTGGAGCTTCATAGTCCATCTTTAGTAATCTTGTAACCCGAGTCTACCAATGCGAACTAAAGCTACTTCATGACCTGTATGACTAGTCGAAATTACTTCATGACCAATGTAACTAGTTTAAATTCAAACCGGAAGCACAAAGAGAAAGCACAAAAGCACAAAGAAACACACCAATTATCGAATTAATTTCTTATTTTTCAGCTTCATTCTTATACATTTTTTGGATTTTTTTATATCAAAATGTCGATAACAATGTCCTTAATTTATTAATATTTTTTTGAATTTTTTTCGTGTCGAAGGTTGATAATAAAACCGAATACATGAGCTCGTATTAGCACAAAAACAAACACATACTTCTCAATCCGTATGACATCCCAAATACAATCTCAACCGTCAAGATCTTTTCTTAATCCGTATGAGTATCCCATACACAATCTCAACCGTCCATCATTCTAATTCGGATTCACTTTTTTTTTTCTCCGAAGAATGTCAAACCCTCCTTCAACCACTCAACCCGATTCCTATCTGTTCTTCTCTCAATCACCGCCGCTGAAGAACACCTCTCCACAGGTGACCGCGGTGCTCCATCACCACCGCTGCTCTTCTCTCGATCCCTCTTCTTCTTCATCATCTTCTCTCCATCTCTCTCTTTAACTCCCCCTTTTCTCTCTCTCTATACCGTCTACTTTGAAACTCATTTTCTTTTTTTCTTAATCTCCCTTCTTTCTTTTTCTCTGCTCTTCTTCTGTTGAATATCGAGAAGTAAAATTTAGGTATGGCTTGAGGAAAACTAAATCGTATAAAAGAAGAAGGAGTTGGTGTTTATGCTAATTATAAAGAAGAAGATTGAGAGCTGTCATGAATCGAGAACTAGGTTTTCTCTGTGAATCGCTAATTGAGTTAGAAATTGAGAAATTAAACATGGGTTTGGTGAAGATAGTATGATGAGGAAGAATTTCAGGAGTGAGGATTTGAGACTAAATTGGGGGTTTCTCTCAATTTTGTTGTTGTTATAGCCAAGAATGAGAAAATCTAGGGTTTGATTGAGATAGAGATGGTGGTTTGATGGAGTTGCATATGGTGATTTAATGGAGTCTCAGAATCAGTGATTGAAGCGTTGGATGCGAGACGAGGATTTGGGTTCGTGAATTTTGTAAACAAGGAAGATGGTTTGAGAGCTATTGAGAAGCTTAATGGGTATGGCCGAACCTAACCCCAATGTAGAAAAATAATTATGAGCTCATTAACGAGAGTACTCTCAAAATCAGTATGATGCTTAAACCGTGAATGAAATTTCGTTAGAAAGGTGTTTTTAAGTTTTTCTCGATTTTGTTACGACAAACATTGTTCCAGATTTTTGATTTTCATAGCCTGCGGGTTGTGTTTTCTTTAGTTTTATTTTCTCATTATCTTTTATATTATGCCTGAATGTGCAATTTTGTTGTTTTATACAATCCAGTCTAAATCATAGTAACTATATCAATGGGTTGGTGCTTGAATGAATTTGAGCTGATGAATTGAACCTAGATAGAAGCAGGATGATACTATACAAGAAGAAGATGAAGATGACGAGGATGAGAATGGGATAATCGTGATGTTAGTAATGGTGGTGGTGGAGGATCACAATCTGGAAAATTGGGTCTAAGGTTGCTTCATTTTTTGAGGTAAAGTGTGGGTTTTCTCATTGGATTGATCATGTGTTTGTAGGCGTATCTTTTTCTGGCATCTGCTTGTTATTATATTTGTTTGTATGGTATGTTAACCCTCTATTGATTGATATCTCTGTGGGGTGTTGCAGTGTGAGGTAGTAGAGGACGACGAGATT
Source organism: Papaver armeniacum (assembly GCA_023531295.1). NCBI lineage: Eukaryota > Viridiplantae > Streptophyta > Magnoliopsida > Ranunculales > Papaveraceae > Papaver > Papaver armeniacum. The sequence goes on along the minus strand of JAJJWW010019264.1, from coordinate 1,155,829 downwards.
GGCTGAATTTGCTGAAAGAAGGCTTCACCAATTGATGTTTGCTGGCCGTGATTATGAGAAGAAGCCCGATGATGATTCGCCTATCTGTTGTAAAACTCAATAGGCTGTCAAAGAGGCCTTTAGCTTTACTAATTTGATACAGAACCCCACCATGAGTACTTTCAATATGCTCATGTATGTTTGTGCAAGTGCACAAAATTCAGAAGGTAAATTCTTTCAAATTATTATAATTCTCATTTTTGTGTACACTCTTGTAGTCATTTTTTTAATGCCTCTTGTTGTTTGCATTTTTAGGAGATTTTTAAGTTTTATAACTTGTTAAAGAAGATGGAACGAAAGCCGATTGCAAACTTTACACTACTTTAATATCCACTTGATTTGCAATTTCGGTACCTAGACCTAGAGTTTTTTATGCTTCTGCACTACTTGACCAAGTGTTGGTTGGAATGGTTGATGTTATTCTCTCGGATGTTGCTCAACCCACCCGTGTGTGTGTCTTTGTGAGGAAGTGAGGAGATATTTGAACTTGGTAATATTTGATAAGGATGGTATCACCATAAAAGATGTCACCAATATTTGTTCATGTTTTTTCTGTATGTTTCAGGCCATGCCTGCTTCAGTGGACAGTGATGAGGAGGATGAAGTACCCTCACTTGCAGAGGCAGTTGAACAGCTCCCGAATCGTGCTCGTAATCTCCAAGTATGGAGATGAAACTCCTTGGTTCTTTTCCAAATTCTGATATATTCATTCCTTGATTAACAATGGGTTTTTGATGTCAGTTGCAAATTCTGATATATTCATTCCTTTTTATTTAGACTCCTATATTCGATAAAGGCTACAAAAAAGATCCTGCTGTTGTGGCAAAGGAAGCAAGGTGAAGTGGTTCTGATGTGGTGCTTGTTGATACATCGTAAGTAGGTTAAGGGTGGTATGTTGGTGGCGCGCCAGTGTAGATATATCTCGGTTTTTTATTATTTTTGTTCTTTAAAAAATAGACCGTATTCATGTTAATGTTGGTGGCGTGCCTGTGTAGATTGCAAGGATAAAATAAAAGAGAGGATACAAGGATTAATGGCCCTGGAACATAAGGCTATACACAGATGATTCTGGAAAACCTAAAGGAGAAGGAGTTTTATCGTATGAAGATCCATCTGCGGCACATGCTGCTGGAGGGTTTTATAACAAGTAAGTTTTGAAGGAAATGTTGGGATTTTGATCTGTGTGCTCATATCGATTAGTATTGACACAAGCTTTCTCTTGCTTTTATCAGATTACGAATTGCGGGGTAAAAATATCAGTGTTACAATGGAAGCAAAATCTGCACCAAGACGTACACCTGATTTTGGACAAGGGTACCTTTCTTTTTCCCACTCTATTTCTAAAACCCGTATTCAAAGTTTGTTTAAACTATGAACCATGTTAGTCTATGTGTCATCACAAGGGTCAGTATCTTTGTCTCTTGTTTGATCATTTATGAATTGGCATGTCAAATATTTAAAAAAGTTGTTTTAGTGTCATTGCATTTTTAAATGCAATGGTTTGCATAAGTATTTACTAGTGGGTGAGGTCGCCACCATCTTGAAATATTATTTGAATTGTACTCTTAAGTGTAATGGTCTCGACATAAAGTCTTTGCTAGTAGATGCCATGCCCGAAATATCATTTGAGAGGTCTGAAAGTTGTGTGGTAAGTTGCATTACATACTTAATAGGGGTAGCGAAACATTGCTAAGAATTCTGATTTTGGATGGTCTTAGACCTGAAGTTAGTAAATTGAGGTGAAGAGAATTTGTGAATTTAGCCCATTTGTATTTTGAAGATCAGTATCCAACATCTCAATTGTCGAGGGTGTGATAAGCATCTCTCTCGCATTAAAAGTATTTAATACTTGGCTGTGTTGTACATTTGTTGATTCAGTTTCAGTATAATAACATCAACAAAAGCATGCTCTAACTTGGTTACAACTTGCATATTATGTGATATGGCAGTGAACATAGTTTAAGTTGTCAATAAAGCTAGATGTATCTATTTTGACATTGTTGGCATAGTGTTATGACACCATAGGTTCAGAAATTGCATAAAGCTAGATGTTTCTATTTTGATGTGTGAAGCAATGCAAAAGTAAAATCTATCTCAGAATTTGTTGTTATTCATGTAGTTCCAAATTCTAATGGCTCTATCGTTCTCTTCTCTTTTTTGGTTATTTCAGCGGCGGTGTTGGTGGACGTAGAGAACTACAAAGATGGAGGTTCCAGGGCGATAGACATCAACATGGAGGAAACTATTCACGCCCTTCGATGGAATGCGCACTGATAAGCTCATATGCGAAGTATAATGCATCCTTTTTGTTGGAATTATTTAGCAAACTTTAAATTTTTGTAACAAACTTCTATATCAGTATCACTGCCATCTTTTGAATATGTGTGTTTAACATCAGTTAACAATGTAAATGTGTTACATTGGCAAATGTGAATGTGAAATACTTTTCGGCAATTCGCTTTCGGCTTTAATTTTTTTCAAAATAAGTTTATGCACACAACTTCTAATAAGTATTGTGTTCCATATTTCAACTACACAAACCAGAGGTTGTGAAAGAATGTCTTTACGACATAACTAGGTGTTGTCCAACATAGTTCTACAACTCTAACAAGTGTCGTGCAAATCTTATTCATAATAGTAATAAGAGTTGTTACATATTTCTACAATACACATCCTACGTTGTCTAAGATAATCCTTCAACTTATACAAGTGTTGTGTTACATATTTCCACGATACACTACTTGTGTTGTCCAAGATATTCCTGCAACACAAGCAACAGTTGTGTTAGGCTTTCTAAAAAAATCAAAAGAGAATCACAACTTTGGCAAAATATTGTCGAACCATGAATCACATCACCCTTTACAACACTTAGTCAAGTATTGTAGAAAAGCTTGGACTTTCTACAATACCCCACCTACACAATACATAAAAAAGCGTTGTAGTAGGGGTACTACAACCCTAATACAGTGTTGTAAATGATGATTTTTCCCGTAGTGAGAGCATTGCTTCAATTTACAAAAAATGAAAACTATGGGAAAATGTTCTTAAAGTGCACATACCTACCTGCAATTATTTTGAATGGTTTGAAGATGCTTCTAACCATTGTAAATCTAAGTTGGTGTTGTTACCTTCAGATAAAAGCTGCCAAGCTTGTGGAGAAGATGATCATTGGATTGAAAGTTGTCTACTGCACCATCAACTTTGCTTCTCTTCAACCTGCAATTCCAGAATGTACCTGAAGATATGCAACAATCAACACAACATGGAAATAGCTTACCTAACCTGCCAAAAATGTGATGCTTTTAGATGGGATACAGATGCTTTCTTCCTTGATGCAAATGAGAGAGTTAAAGATTCAACACAACAAATGATTGATTTAGTTACAAAATTAGGAAAAGGTCTTAACATGTAAACATGCTTCATTTCATATGTAATACATGATTTAAAAAGTACTATTTCATACATAAAGATGTTCCAAAATAACATTGTTGTCCAAAATAAAGATGTTCCAAAATAACATTGTTCTAAAAAGTCATAACCCTAACTATTGCAAACCACATAGTGCCATTCACTTCTTTGTCTGACTCATGTTCTGCTTCTTTGAAGTTGTAGAAGTTTTTTAGAGCTTTCTTAGCTTTAGAAGAACATGCAGCTGCTGTTTTTCTAATGCCAGATGGTTGAGATGATTGCTTCTTCTTAGGAGCAGGTCTGTCAAAAGATGTGAAGGTAGCGCCATCTACTTGGGTTCTTTGCCTCTTAGCTTTAGGATTCTTGCCAACATCACCACCTTGACATGTAGTTTTGTTATGACCAGTTGATTTACAACTTGAACATGAATATGCCTTTGTAGATACTTTAGGCTCATCCCATGCTCTCCTCCTCTTAACTCTAGGCCTTCCTGATTTCCCGATCTTAATAGCAGATTCCAATTCAACCTTTTCATGTTCTTCCAACTACAAAAATAACAATGAGTTAACAAAATGGAAATACATTTAAGAAGGTCTAAATAACATGCATTTGAGTTACAAAATGACTGCAAATACCTCAGGCCAATCTTCTTGAGGAGGAAATGGAAAGACAACTTGAGCATATGTGGCTCTGTGTGCAACAACTGTGTAATAATGAGAGCAATACCTGCAAAAAAACAACAACAATAAGGCAGTTAAAGTTCACAGCATACAAACTTAGTAAAGTTGAGATGCAAAAAACAAATTCTGATGAAGTATATACTTACTTTGTCCAATCAGGTCTGAATGGCTTCAAACAACAAACATCATGTTGACAAACAAACCCTCTGAGTTGCCATTGTAGACAACTGCCCTTCTTTTCTTCAAAGTTCACAATAAAAACTGCCTTGCTACCATCATTTGTAACTTCATACAATTTACCACTCACACATGGGTCTACTTTAAATACACCAACCAACTTACACAATTTACCAATCAGTTTCATAGCAGTAGGAATCAATCCATTTGGATTCCATTTTGCACTTTTTTTTCTCCTTTTGTGAAACAAACTCATAACCAACTGATTATAAAGAATTCCTAGTCTACATATTGGTTTGTCCCTAAGGTTTTTTTCCATGGAATTAAATGACTCACTAAAGTTGTTATTTAGGTGTTCACACTTACTAGTGTCATCAAAAAAGGCTCTAGACCATGACTCAAAACCAGCCTTTTCAAGGTACACCACGGCAGCAGGATTCTCATTCTTCATATCTTCCATATGTTTCTGCATACAATAAACAGAAACCATAAACAAATTAGCAGGTTAGAGCAATTGCAGTGGTGCGAGTATAACCAAAGACCAAAGAGGGAAAAAAAAGACCAAAGTTTGGGTTTAGTCCGTGTTGTGACACTAGGATGAAAGAGTAAATTTGGTCAGGATCACATATAATGTTCGCCCCATTTTGGGATCACATATAATGTCCGCCCAATTTTGTCAGGGTCACATATAATGTTCGCCCCATTTTGGGATCACATATAATGTCCGCCCCATTTGGTCAGGATCACATATAATGTCCGCCCCATACAAGGATCACTTTATACGTTCGCCCCATCACATGATCACTTTATACATTCGCCCCATCACAGGATCACTTTATACGTTCGCTCGACTATATTTGGTTTTGGTCTTGGTCCCAGACCAAATATAGTCTGGGATTTAGTCTTAGTCCGGATTTTAATCGATAGTCTGTCCCGCTGTGTCTCGTTTTTTGACCAAATATTTGGTTATACTCTCCCACTGTGGTTGCTCTTATAACACATAAAAAAACCATAAACATATCAACAATAAGAAATGTTATTGAGATGTTACATAGAAATTTTTCTTCTTGTAGCATTTGGTTGCATTCCACAAACAGCTATACAACTTTTGTCCCTTAAAGTGCTGCTTGAAATTGTTATACAAGTGCCATGAAACAACAAAAACTTATAAATAGCAAACTCTAAGAAAATTAATGATCAAAGCAAAACAATTCAAGAGAAGCTCACCTCCAACAATATCTGTGATGTGAGTCTGGGAACACAAATGAAACAACTTCAAGTAGCCCTTTTGCCTATCCGAAATGAATGTCAATGGTTGTTCATGGCTTAAGAGTAATGGCTTCAAGTCGTTGAGGAACATAGTTCAATTCTCAATTGTTTCAAAGTAGAAAACACCAATTCCTAATGTGACTAAACCATTTTGACCATCTAACCCAGCTTGCATTGCACCATCAACACACCACCACACTTACCATTTAGATGACAAGCATCTAGCCCAACAACTGATCTACACCCTTCCTTCCATCCTTTGATAGCTCCGTAAAAGCTTATTGTCATTGACTCAAAAGCCATGTCGGTATTACAATATGAGAAAGTTGCAACTTAATTCTTGTTGGAGTCACACACCATCTTACAAAACCGAGGAACTAGTTTGCGGCTCTCTTCATAACTCCCATACTTAGCTTTCCATCACTAAGTTCCTAGCCTTCCATGATGTATGATAAGTAATATCAATGAGATGAGAAGCCTTGAAATCCTCTTGAATTTGTCTTGGTCTTGGAATTACTTTTCGTAACCATTCTTCAACCTGTTCTTGTATAACTTGAGCTACTAATGGAGGGTCTCAGATCTATTCATTATATTGTCTTCTACAATCCTTCCCTTTCAAGTATGGGTTAAGTTCACAGACCTAACCTTAAATGTAGACTTCTTTGGTAGTATTGAAGTAAAAAAAAAACCACTCACACTCAACTTTTCCTCTATTGTCAAACCTATTTTCACACCAAACCCTAAGTCTTTTCTTGTCACTCTTTTCAGCCTTAAATTCACATTCATTTTTTTTATACGTAAAAGCTTAAGATGTCTTTTTGAATGCATCTTTATCAGGAAAGGTAGTACCTACTATCATTTGTGAAGGATCAAGTGGTTGAACAAAATCCGAGTCATCAAAAAGCTCACCAGGTTCATCCTCAAACTCAGGGTTATCAGCTTGGAAATCCTTGTAATACTGTGAGTCTTCTTCACCCTCTTTACCTAAACAAGTACAAAACAAAAATCTCTAGTTAGTTCGACAACTTCATTAGTCATATAAACAAGCCATAACAAAACAAAAACAATAATGGGAGCCCAAAAATAATATGCTACAACCATAAAAGCAAGAACATTAAAGTGCCATGTCAGTCTTCTACCTTGGTCATTTACTTCTGCACCATCATCATTATCTGCATAACAATAACTTGAATCAGTTAGTACAACAATAACTAATGCATCAGTAAATATTAAATACACAAAAGTACAAAACAATAACTCAAGTGTTTAGGTTATAAGTACCTTCAATCGCATTTTCACTTTCAAAGATCACTTGAATCTTCATTGTCTTCATCACTATTATAAGCAAATTCAGCTTCTTCAAAGATCTTCTGACAGATGGCACTCATCCAGTTCTTTGTTCTCAAGTTGAATTACAGTCTCATCTAGTTGTTTTTCTTTCATTTTCTTTAACTAATATTAATCATCAAAAAAGTCATCATCAACTAAAAGTGGTTCCTCATCTACTTGAATTGGTGTACTATTTGATCCTTCTCTCAAATTATCGCCAACAATACTTACTTGAGTAAGTTGTGAACTGCCCTGCCGAAACAAATTCCTAGCAGTGGCACCACCATCACTTTGGTTCTTCTCACCTCCAAGTCTTGGTCTTCTTCTCACTTGAGGTGACTTTGATACTGATTTTTTAGGTGTTACATCCCATTCTGGATTTTTAATCTTGACAACCAACTGAATGAAACCATTGCCATTTACCACAGCATTGTCCCAAAACCAAAAAAAAAGATTGATCATTCTTTAGAGTCCATGGATGTCCATGTTCTAATATCCACATTAAAATAACTTCATCTATATCTTCCAAACACAACTTCCTATGAACCATTTGCTGAAACATCCTCAAATTCATCTTATCTCTCTGTAACTTCTTGAAAGCAAACTCAATCTTACTATCACTACAATAACAACTTATGTCTCTAAACTTGCTTTTTCCCTTATCAATGTTGCCACTAAAATATACAGAAATACAAAACAATATTATAAAGCATTCATACACATACAAACCAAATACAAACTCAATACACATACAAATACAGAAAGAAATTCTAAAAAAATTAAACAATTAATTTTTTTTTTAATAAAAGTGTTTCATCGGATTCAACTACAGATTCTTCACATCATCATTTGTTTTCAAGTTTAAGTGACAGAAAAAAAACAAAAGGAAGATTCCCTTTGTTTTTCACAGACAAAACAAAAGAAACAGATAAAAAATGATGAAAAAGTGAGGGTTTCAAAAAAAAAGTTATGGATTTCACTTTATATTGATCGAAAAGCTTCAAATCATTTGATTAAATCATGCAAGTACAGATCTAACAAAATCAAAACTTAGGGTTTCAAAATCTCTTACCTGGACATCACCTTTTCCTTTCCAGTGGTCGCCATTGATGAAACCATTCAATTTAATCTTCAATAGAATGATCAATCAAACCAGAAACATCTATCGATTTAACTAACCTATCGATTCAATTGAATCGCCAAATTTTTTTCTCTGAGACTAAGAGAAGAAGAAAGAGAGGAGAGTATCGGTGAAGATATTTCTCACTTTTAAGGATAAGTGATGGGTTTATGGTAATTTGACCCAGTTTTTGACTAGGTAAACGACCATTGACTCCATTATGCGGGCCCAAGAGGTGAAAGTAAACGGAAGGGCATTTTAGAAAGTTTGAAAAAAAACGCGGGCATTAACGGGGGCACTTTATCAAAAAAAAAAAAAAACTTTAAAAAGCGGGATACTTTAGTTGTGTACATTTTCAAAAAGGGGTACTTTATAAAATATCTAAAAAATAAAAAAAAATGATGACCATTCATATTCAGACGAGGGGGCCAGAAAAAACAATCATGTTCATCCATGATAAGAAAAAAGCTATGTAAAATTCCTTCGTATTTTCCAGTGGTTCTTGACTCCACCCAGTGTACAGTAGGCAACTTTAGCCCTTCTCTCATATCTCGATCAGGAAGAGAAAACTACTGATCTTACTAGAAACTAGCTATGCCAAACACTGGAAAAAGGAGATCGAGAGAGAGGAGAAAAGGACGATGAGGAGTTGATAACTTAAGCTTTCCAATAGGTAAGTGAAACCCATTTTTTCAACTGTTCAAATCTTACAAACCAATTACAATAGGTGAAACAATTTATAGACCTGTTTAGCTTTTTGATTCTTATTATACTTAAAACTTTCGAATTGGATCTCCAAAACCTGTTCACAGGTTCAAGCAGACTGAAGGTGAGCTGTTCGAAGAAATTCCTAAAAGACTTGAAGAAACTGGGTTATTTCTTGTAATAATAAAGTCGGATTGTTTCCTTATGGTTTTATGCTACACTAACACATGTGATCAGATGTTGTTTGGAGCTTACAATCTCTATCTCAGGCTACAATGTCAATCCATCCATTTCCTCAGTTCCAACTGATCGTGATTTCATTGAAGCTATTAGTATTGATGAATATCTGTGCTGTTAACTGTCACGCTTTCTCCATCAAAGAAGCAACTATTAGTGATATCCAACTAGCATTCAAGAATAATACCTTGACTTTCTAGGCGACTCGTTGAGTTCTACATCAAGGAGATTCAAAATCATAATCCACTTCTCAACGCAGTTATTGAGGTGAACCCAGACGTGCTGAATCAGGCTGACAAGGCCGATTATGAGAGGAGGAACAGTGGGGCTAGATCACTGGGAGCGTTACACGGAATACCAATTCTACTTAAGGATAATATAGCAACCAAAGACAAGCTTAACACTACGGCAGGATCATTTGCACTGCTGAAATCTGTGGTTCCGTGTGACGCAGGGGTTGTCAGAAAGTTGAGAAAATCTGGAGCATTGATCTTGGGCAAGGCCAGCCTAAGCGAATGGTCCAATTTCCGTGGTACAAATATTCCCTCTGGATGGTGTGGAAGAGGTGGACAGGGAAAGGTAGGTTAATATGAAACACTTTCTCATTCTTTTATAGATATATTTTCGAATTTAAACATACATGTTTTTATAGTGGTGTTGTATGTGGCTAGAATCCATATAATCTATCGGGGGACCCGTGTGGTTCTAGCAGTGGATCATCTATATCAGTTGCGGCGAATTTGGTGACAGTGTCTCTGGGAACGGAAACTGATGGGTCAATCCTCTGCCCAGCAGGTTCTAATTCGGTTGTTGGGTTTAAGCCTACAGTTGGACTCACCAGTAGAGCTGGAGTGATTCCAATCTCACCTAGACAGGATACAGTTGGGTATGTTTTTGTGAACTTGTGTTGTTCCACAATAATTTTTGTTGCAAATATTTCCTGCTAATTCTGTATCTATCCTTTAAATCATGTCAATTAACTTGAAGATAATAAAATGGTGGGTTGAACAGGCCAATCTGCAGAACAGTATCGGATGCTGTATGCGTATTGGATGCAATTGTGGGTTTTGATCCATACGATGCCGTAGCAACATCTTCTGCTGCAAAATTCATACCTAAAGATGGTTACAGTCAATTTCTAAAGAAGAATGGTCTCCGAGGTAAAAGATTAGGAATAATGAGAGCATTCTATGTTGATTTCCCAAAATCTCTTTCCAAACTCTTCAAGGGACACCTCAAGACGCTAAGGTAACATCCGACGAACTTTGATAACCTTCAATTATATTAAGGGGTCTTATTAGGATTAATCCTTCTTCTTTCTGTCAAACTGAAGGCAAGCAGGTGCGGTTATAGTGGACAATCTGGAAATCGACAATCTCCAGACGATTTATAGTCCCCAAAGTGGTGAACAATCTGCAATGTCATCCGAGTTCAAGCAGTCTCTTAATATCTACTTGAAAGATCTAATGTCTTCTCCGGTGAGGTCGTTAGCTGATGTAATCGCCTTCAATAAGAATAACCCATCTTTGGTGAGCTTTTCAAACTGCTTATGATTTTAAATTATTTCTTACCATCCCCACTTAGAGATGCTTAATATACGTCACTAATGCTTCTAACTAATCATGCGTGATCAGGAAATGACTAATGTCTATGATCAGAACTTGATGGAAGGCGCTGAAAAGACCGCTGGAAACGAGGCAGAAAGAAACAGAGCACTGCTGAATATGAAGAAACTTGACGATAACGGGTTCAAAAGAATGATGATTGAGAATGAATTGGATGCGGTCGTCACTCCTGAATCTCAGTTTTCTACTGTACTTGCAATTGGAGGACACCCCGGAATTATAGTTCCAGCAGGGTATAAGGATGATGGAATGCCTACTGGAATATGTTTTGGTGGATTAAGAGGTTCAGAGCCAAAGCTGATCGAAATTGCTTATGGGTTCGAGCAGATTACACTAGTTAGGAAACCACCTCCCATCAGTAATATTTGACAAGATCCGAGTGTAGAAAGCCACTCCATTGTTGGGGAATTGTACGTGAGACTTTCAGTGTTGTCTTTGAAATTTTTTAATGACACAAATAAAGTAGTATGAATTTCTAATCATCCGTCCTTTGCTGCCAAATTTGGCCGTGTTTTAATAAAACACTAGAATGGGTAAACCTTCTCCTTCTAAAGGAGAGACTAGGTATCATGCCATCCTGCGGCCGGCGCTCAACCTATCGTCGATTTTCAAAAAGTTGTTCTAACCTCTTGTCGATTTTCCATGTTCCGTCGGGGCTCAACCTTTTTGGAGTTTTGTTTATTTTTATTTGTTTGGTCGGTCGATCAGTATCTTCCCATGCAATTTTAGTCTGTGGTCATAGTAGAACGGTCCCAATATTTAGTTGGTCTTATCATGTTATAGTGTGTTAGTTAGTCGGACCACAGTAGCGTGTTTAATTAGTTGGACCCTAGAAGCCGGATAGGGGGCCGGGGCCTACGGCCCCGACGGTGGAGAAAATTTAAAGATAGATGTAGTGCCCAAATATTTAGTCGGTCGTATCATGTTATAGTGTGTTAGTTAGTTGGGTCACAATAGCGTTTTTAATTAGTTGGACCCTAGAAGCCGGATAGGGGGTGGAGAAAATTTAAAGGCAGGTGTAGTGCCAAAATATTTAGTCGGTCGTATCATATTATAGTGTGTTAGTTAGTCGGGTCACAATAGCGTTTTTAATTAGTGGGACCCTATTAGCCGGATATTTGTAAATTAACATAGACCCTGAGCTTGCTTAGCCTAATTTCCCCTTAATAATATGACCCGGAACCGGATCCGTATCTCCCATTTTCTGTTCGGTTGCGGGTATTTGGTACCCATTCCCAGCCCTTCCTACTCCTCTCTGAGAGAAAGAAACCCCCAAAAAAAATCTAGGGCTTTTCTTTTGTTTTGTAGAAATGGAGATTAATGTCAAGTTAATAGAATACAATGTTCTCAATTGTGCTTGCAACTACATTAAATTCATAGTATTGAGCTCCATTTCAATGGGGACAGCTGATTATTCTCTGATCAAAAGAGGTTCTGGAAGGTTTCAAGATCTCAATCAATGCCGTAATTCCAAAAGGTAAGCAACTCTTACTTGATTAAAAGATATATATATCCAGATTGTTTCTTTCCTATTGATGGAAATTTGAGTTGCTACTGCCAGGGAATTGAATGAATGAAGCATTCCTGAAACCCTATGACGACGACAAGATGACCCTAGAAATGTCGCTGACGCTCAACTGCTGCTGCATATCTCTATTACAGGTTAATTATTTCATTTATTTACCTGAGAAACTTGTGCATAATCATCTTTGACATCGTTGTTGTTGTTTGGTTCAACCTGTTAATTCTTTGACAAAATTATAAGATTTTTGTGGTATAATTAATTTTACTTTAGGGTGGATAGTTTATGCTTAGGATGATCTTTTAGGATAAAAAATCTTAGTTTTAGTTGAGCAAATTGTGAAGATTAGCCGAAATGAAGGAGGGCATTATCTTCACATTGATCAACTCTTACCGACTGAGAGTCAATTGGGGGTATGCCAACAAACAAAATAGACAAAAGACAACCCAAATTTAGGAAGTTCTGACCATCTTTCTTAATTTCAGTGCTCACTGACAGAAGTTAATGAATCTCTCTTTTAATGTTATCTTGGTTAGTGTCTCTGATGATTGATGGATCCAAAGAAATCTTAAAAATAAAAATAAAAAACATCATGGGACGCAATCCGTCAGCAGAACAACAACAACTCCTGAAGAAGATTCAAGAATTTGAAGCAGAACAATTATATCTCAAAGAAGAGATCTACAAATTAACCCTTTCGTCTTGTTACATACCTAGTAAATCAGGTTTCATTAAAAGATCCAACTGTGCACGAAATGACAGTGTTGCTGGTGATTATGATGAGGGAAATAGTTGTAACTCTGATAATTGGAAAATGGGTTCTGCTTCGTTTGGATTTTCACCCCCTTTACCGAGTCAGAGTAGGAGGACAAGACCTAGAGCCAAGTTTTCGTACCCTAATATTGGATCTGAAACATCTGTTCTGAGTTTTACTGATAAGCAGTTTTTGAATATCTTGCAGTCTATGGGTCAGTCTATTCATATTTTTGATACTACTGGTTGCATAATTTACTGGTAATTTACTCGAAATATTTCCGTTTATTGCTGTTCACTTCAATTGTTTATTAAGGTTTGTTTCTGATAATGGTTTTAGTTAAAAAAAATTCTCCCAATTACTAGGAACGGGTTGTTCTCAACAAGTTTTGATTACTTAGGGATCTTCAATCTTGTATTATGGGCTTTTATCATATATTTTGAGTCATACGTAGGAACAAATTCAGTGTTTCTAACAGCAGCATTGATGAATTTGGTGACAGTGGACAGTGATTCATTGTTTATTAGGATTTTTAGACTGATCTAAATTTTGCTGGTTGAGGTGTTAGTTGGAATAAATCCTAGTTTAGAGTTTTGAGACTCATAAAATCTTAGTTTATTCCATTTTTTTCGGTGTTTGAAATCCATAGGAATCGCATGGCAGAGCTCCTCTTTGGACACTCTGCGTCAGAAGCGCTTGGCCAGAATGTCTGTGAGTTACTCGTACATTCCCAAGACGCTGATGAAGGAAATGAAATAGTGGAGAGGATTATCGCGGAGAAGATTGGACAGGACAGTTCCCAGTAAGAAATAAAGTAGGGGAAGCTTTTTGTATCATCGTGACCAGTACCGCATTATATGATGACAATGGTCGTTTGGTAGGGATTATTTGTATATCAGGTGATGCAGATCCCTTTAGAGATGTTTTCGTTCCATCAGGAAATATTTCTCCTAAAGGGTGTTCAAGCACTAGATGGCTTAGGAGTTCTAGCTCAACAGTTAAACCTGGTGTTAATACTCAGCAACCTCTGCAGGATATGGTCGCCTCAAAGATATCGAATTTGGTAAGCCTAAACTTTTATAAAATTTAATTTGATTATTTTAGATGGACCAAAATAAATAAATAACGGAAACTAGAAATATGAAATATTCCGCCACTCTTGATTAATAGAACCATGGAACAGGCATCTAGATTGTCCAACAAAGTTCGGTTAAAAATGAAGACTAACGAGAGCAATTTGGGGCCGGAAGTCCAGTCTGGAGATAGCCATTATTTTGATCACAGGGAGGATCTAAGTTCGAGTAGAGCTAGCATGCCTAGGCGAGGCATACTCCCGTCTCCCTTTGGTGTTCCTATCAAAGATACCCTAGAGACAAGATCCCTTGAACAACCTGTCAGAGATTCTGGTCATGATGATGGTGATGGGGTGATTGGGACGTACAAGAAAATAACCTCTAAGGCAGAGGCTTGGATTTGCAAAAAGGGGATATCATGGCCATGGATGGGAAGCGAGCAGGATGTATTGGTAGCAGGGACTACCCATGATGTCATTCCAATCGCAGATCATGATGGCGAAATTTACTTTGATCGATTGAAGAATTCCGATTTTAACGAAAGGCTGGGGTTCCAAGTTGTTGGTAATAACCAGTTAGAATGTGAAGCCCCAGGTTCTTGGCCTCCTTCTGTTGTCAAACTTACAAGCAGTGTGAGCACAAGTGGTAATAAAAGAAGCAGTGGTATTCGAAAAGGAGACAGGGAAACATGTTCCTTGGATTATGATATCCTGTGGGAAGACTTGACAATTGGGGAAAAAATCGGCCAAGGTATGATATATTTTTCACAGTTCCTAATTTATCAGAATCTTATTTCAAAATAGCGTTACTTTTTGTTTTTGTTTTTTGAGGGTGTGGTAGTTACTTGTGTCGCTATGAATTTGTGCATCTGGTTTTAAAATTAAGAAGTCAATTCAGCTTTGCAGAATTCCAATTTTGGTTATCTAAAAGGATGCGTCAAGGGTAATCCAACCTGCATAACTAAAAGGATGTTTCATTGTGTCCCCCACTCCAGAATTCCAGTTTCGGTTTTTATTTAATTCTGCATGCTTTTCAACTGTGAAGTGCTTTGTGATACTTAAATTCTAATTGATGGTCCCAGGTTCATGTGGAAGTGTGTATCGTGGTCGATGGTGTGGCTCGGTATGGTTTCTTTTCCCCTGAAAAATATAATCCTAGGGATTAGGGAGTGCCATTTTGTATGCCTAATAGTAATATGTGTCTCCAATGGCAACTTACTATAGTTTTGCTGGTATGTTATGATTTCTTTCACCAGCCCTCAACATTATCATGGTGTGTTGACCAGACTAGAAAAGTTATGCAGAGGGGAGACTGGAGAGAATGTCGTACATTTGTCATTGTGTTAACAAGTACTCCCGTTCAACTTTCTTGCAGGATGTTGCACTAAAGCTATTCTCAAAAGACGGTTACTCAGATGACTTGCTGCATTCCTACAGACAAGAGGTAGTTTCTGAAATTAAGCTAATCTTTATAATAAAAATGCACCTGAAGCGGTCAATAGACGACATTTCCTCTCCTCACAAACTCACAAATTCAGAGCAGATTGTTCAAATTATACAAGTGGGACTTCTTTCTTGTACAAAGAGACATTACATTCCTGGAGAAACTATATCTCTATGCATTGGTCTAAACTTCAAAAAATTATTTTCTTCATAGGTCTTACTTTTGAAGAGGCTCCGACATCCAAATGTACTACTATTTATGGGGGCAGTAGCATCACCTCAGCATCTCTGCATTGTTACAGAGTTCCTGCCTCGGTGCGTTCTTCATTTTTCTTCTTAAAACTTACAATTTTGATTACAGTACTCTGTTTCATTTTTGTCGTGCTTCGCGCGTGTAATGTTATCTACTGTACTCAAGATGTTTGTCGCTGGTCTCATTTTCGGTTTTATTTTTATTTTATTTTTGCTTACTGAGTTTTCGATCTTTTAATGTGCAGTGGAAGTTTGTATCAGTTGCTTCAGCGGAGCTCTCAGAAATTAGATTGGAGGCGACGTGTTCTCATGGCTTTGGACATTGTGAGTACTGCTGTAAACAGTTTCTATAGAAACATCAAACAGTAGTTTACTTGGAATTGGATTGTGTTACATGTCCATTCGATATCAATATTAGGTACTTTCTTTCCATAAAGTGAAACACCATATCTAATGACCAAAGGATCTGGTATTCGGTCTTAATTGCGGGGAATGGATTTAATGACCATCTTGAACTTGTTAACTATTTAAAGGAGGCCTCGCTATTGTAAGAACTCGAGATGTGGCTATATTTCGTTACATATTTTTTTTTTTTATTCTAGTATGTGTGCATCTTACTTCCATGCTCTCTTTGGTGTTTGAATCTGTCCTACAAAAGTAGTTTTTCCTACAACCGTTGATTTTTTGTATGACCCTTCTATAGGCACGGGGTATGAATTATCTTCATCTTTGCAACCCACCTATTGTTCATCGTGACTTGAAGTCATCAAATCTGTTGGTTGATAAAAACTGGACTGTGAAGGTTCGTTTTTGGGTATCATCTTAATCTTTCCATCTGCAATGCTACGCAGAGAAGCATCGAATGCTCATCTTCTATTCATTTTAAACAGGTTGCCGACTTTGGTCTCTCAAAATTCAAGCATCAAGCATTTCTGTCAACATTGACTGGACGAGGAACGGTATATATAACATTTTTCTGAAAGACTACTTGGTTCATTCTCTTTACCACGGGCTGTTTGAATCAACTGTTCTGCTCTTTTACTTTTAATTCTTCCAGCCGCAGTGGATGGCTCCAGAGGTTATCCGTAATGATCGGTCAGATGAGAAGTAAGTTCAACTACTTCTGTTTCCTTTTGCTTAGAGTCTCCAACGATGGGGTTTGATTATTTTAACTTGGCTCATGTCTCGACCTCATTAGCTAATTACTTTTGGCTTGCTTCTTGGTATCTTTAGGTCTGACATTTATAGTTATGGAGTAGTATTGTGGGAAATTGCCACACAAAAGATCCCTTGGGATAACTATAACTCAATGCAGGTATTTCCTTGTTTATTACTTCCTCATTCCAGTCCTTCTGTGGAACATTGTCCTGTAATTTCCTGTCACCGCTTGTACCAAATGTCAAAGAAATTGTCTTTTTAGTGATATCTCGCCTCTTATCTGTTCAGTGCTATAAGAAAAATAGAAACAGCAGAAGAGCGCGGGTTGTACTACAGTTGCGGAGAGGTTCTTGCTCCAATCTGTCTCGATGTTCTAACTTATACCTAGTCTACTACTATTGAATGTTTTCTCAAGTGAACATATATGTTATTACTTGGTCATTCCAGTCCTTCGTGGAACATTTTCCTGTAATTTCCTGTCGCCAAAGGAATTGTCTTTTTAGTAAGGAATTGTCCTGTAACAGCAGAAAAACGCGCGTCATACTACAGTTGTGGAGTGGTTTTTGCTCCAATCTTCTTCTGGATGTTCTAACATATATCTAGTCTACTATTGAATGATTTTTCAAATGAACAGCATATTTGCGTAGCTTGAAAAATGCGGTGATTTACGCAGGTGATTGGAGCTGTAGGATTCATGGACCAACGACTTGACATTCCAAAAGAAATGGATCCAGAATGGGTCTCTATAATTGAGAGCTGCTGGCAAAGGTGCTTATCTTCAACGTGTTTCTTTTTCACAGTATGAATTTTGCTCTTCCTGACCCATGTAATTAACTGTTGATTCAGTACATCAGATGACCCAATTTCTCAGTCATGTTTCTTTGTTCTGTTTGGAAACTTGTTGTATGCAGTGACCCAAAACACCGACCAACATTTCAAGAACTGGTTGAGAAATTAAAGCATCTGCAGAGACTTCAAGCCCTAGCAGCCCGCTTAGCACAAGGCAGTGAAACTACAACGTCGGCACTAGTTATTTGAATTCGTGGCACAACATCAGCACCAGAAATGTCTGGTGGATGGTTGGATTCATGGTCATATTTTGAGGTTGTGTTTCAACCTCTAGAGCTCAGATTGGAGCGTAACACTTGAACTTGGCATGACATTATGCTGCTCTTTCCGGCTGCAACCAAAGCATGCTGTATACAAGGAACACCATTTTTTTTTCCTTGTGTAAAATAACCTGACATTTTTAGGGACGACTTATTTATACCCACCTAGGGACAAAGGATAAGGGGTGTGTCTACATATGGTAAAAGTACTAAGCTACCCTTGCTAGTTTAATTTACATTTCTACCCTCCAAACTTTAAACATTTTTTTTTTCAATTTTTTTGTAATCCAAAAATAAATTTTAAAAAAATAAAGTTTAAATTTTTTTTTTTTTCTAAAAACTGAAAAAAATAATATCTCAAGGTTTGGGAAAATGAATTTTTTTGGTGACTTTCTTGATTGGTAGATAACTAAATTGACAAGACTAATTATGAAAGTATAAAAGTTCGAAAATTTTAAAGTTTAGGAAAATTGAATTTTAGGACAATTTTCATTATCGGTAGATAACTAATTAGTCATAATTGCCGATTATGAAAGGAAAATTTTGAAATTTTATATGTTTGGGAAAAATTATTTTTTCACTACCGATTACGAAAGTAGAAAATTCAAAAAGTAGGAAAATGACAAAACTATCTAGTATTATGAAAGAAGAAAAATCAAATTTATTTGCGCTTATTGTATAATCGGTCTTAACATTATTATTAAGATTTAAAAAAAAAGAACAAAAAAATCGATTCTTTTTTAAAAATAATAAATTAATTACCGACTACAGTAAAACTTCAATAAATTAATAATGTTGGGACTGCCAAATTCTATCAATTTAGCGAAGTATTAATTTATCGATAAATTAATAAGTTATTAAATTATCGAAACTTTCTAAGTTTAAGTTTCAAAAATAAAATAAAATATTTAAGTTAAACCTAAGATTTCCCATAAAAACAAATATATTCAAGGTTATAAACGAGAAAATCAACTAAAAAAAAAACCAATGTCCTTGAGGCAATTAATATTGCAGTTTCATCATGGACAAAAGATGTTCAACAAAAGTCAATTACAAATTGTTTCCAACATTGTAAACTTTGGTCACAAGAAAATGAAGATGTATCAGTCGTTGAAGATGAAGGTATTAATGAACTTGGATTGATAATCAAAGAGTTGAATTACCGTAATCAAATGAATTGCGACACTTTGCTAGACTATCCTGGTGAAAATGATAACAGTACGGAAATTTGTACAGACAAAGAAATTATTGGGAGTTATATCAAATCCCCAAGAAGAGGAACTAGAGGATAATAGTTACGTTGTGGAGCTAGTTTCTCGTAAAAAAGAAATCTTATCAATAGTAAAGCTAAATGATTTCCTCTACAATTTGAAAAAGGCACTCCTACACTCCTCAAGGGACTAAAAAAATGAGAGATACAGTCCAATGTTGCATAGATGTGAACAAGAAACAAACAACTTTGGAATCTTATTTTAGGAAGACACCGTAATGTAGTGCTATTATAATGATTATTAATTTATATTTCAGTTGGGCCTTATTGGACACTTAAATTTTTATTATCTTATAAATTTAGCGAGGTTATTAATTTAATACATTGTCCCAAGTCGGGACCGGCAAAAAATATTATTTTAGCGAAGTTATTAATTTATCGTGGATTAATTTATCGAAGTTCTACTGTATCGAGGTATATTCGCCATTATGAAAACCCCTCATTCATTTCAAGTCGCCCCTAAGAGTGTTTTGTCCCCATCACCTAGTAAACTTGTTTTTGCTGAACTCTATCAATTTATTGGACTTCAATTTTAGATAATTAACCTGGCTTGATTGGGTATACCCAAATTGGGTATACTAAATAAGACAAAATAAGGTCATTTTGAAGTAAAACACAATGCCCCTTATCCAAATATTTACAAAATGGCTAATCTACCCTTGATTAATTAACACTAATAAATGTGATTAGGATAATTAATTTAATTAGTTAATAAGTTGATTAAAATTTTGAAATTAGGTTTTATTTTAGATTGAACTCATGGATGTTTTTTGTTTTTTTTTTTTTTTTTTTTTTTTTTAAGAATTCTACTTGTTACGTAAATGAAATCGTACTACCCAAAACTTATAAATACGGGATTGTAGAGTTGCTGGGCGATTTTATACTCAAAATTACAGAAGGAATCAACATTTTCAGTTCTGAAAATATGAAAATTCGGCAAGGTCTACGGATGAAGAACATGCCGACTATATCTGGCCGGCAAGATCTGCGGATAAAGAACATGCAGACTATATCTGGCCAGCAAGGTCTGCGGATGTGGCCGACAAGGTCGATAAAAAATACCCTGCCGACTATAGGATTTTTGACATATAGAGAAGGTGTTACAAATGCATGACTAGTCGGCAAGGTATTAATTTATAACCTGCCGACTAAATATAGTCGGCAAGGTATAGAGATGGATATCTTGCCGACCCTAGAATCGCTAATTTCAGATGAAAAGTCGGCATGGTATTCAACCTTATACCCTGCCGACTATATTTTAGTCGGTAAGGTCAACAATAAATCCCCTGCTGACTTTTTTTTTTTTTTTTTTTTTTTTTTTTTTCCACACGTATAGTTAGAGTGTAGAAGAAAGATTTTTTTTTTTTTTTTTAATATGTTTTGGTCGGCATGGTTTTTTAGTATGGACAATTTGGTCTTTTAACATGTTTTAGACACCCCTTAGCATACTAGTTTGGATAGGAATAAAATGGGTTAATCTGGGTATACCCAATCTCGCCTGGATAATTAAGGATGACAACTAGTGGTGCCATTTAGTATTCTGCAGTGCATTACCCTGGAAGTTACACTGAGAGTTTGTCATTGGAACGAGCTCCTGCATTCCTGTTCAGGCAAGCTACCATAGTTTGATGCTTCTATTAACTATAATACAAATATAAAAGGAGGATCAATGCAAACAGACAGCGTGCGACAACAAAATTTGTTAATTAATCACCAAAAGCATATAGAGACTAGAGAGAGTTAACTACATAACACAGACCATTAATTACTTATCAAAGCTTAAGAGACAAATCAAGCATTGTTGTTCCTTCATCCGCAGCTGAATAGTTGTTAAGAACTTCTGGCCCGTCGGTCACCTGACATGTATAATCAGATAGTTGTGCAGCTTGCTGTAATGGGTACTGTTCTTGATTCACGCGTAGATGAGAAGAGCCCCGAGCAGATGATGGTAACACATAAGATATTGGTTTTTCTACCGTAGACCTAACTAGAATACCCGATGATGGTTTATCGATGGCGGGAAGAGGTGAAAAAAACAATGATGAAGAACTCGTGTATGCTTGAGCATGCATGGTTGTCGCCGTGGCGGTGTGGTGGTGGTGGCGGCTTTGGTTACTGTGGTGACGGTGTTTATGATAACCAGAACTAGTGAGTGCAGCTAATGTAGCCGAACGTTCACGTTTGTGAGCATTTTGATGCCCTCCTAATGCTTGTGCACTATGATATTTCCGGTGACAATAGCTACACAAAAATGTATAAGTTTTCATTCTATCGAAATGACTAGTCTCCACAGATTTTCTTCTTTTATTATCTGCATCAGCACTCTTGTCGAAGCAATAATCTCTGAAAGACATGGTTTTCTCCATGTTTTTCTGTTTGGAAACCATATAGCTAGCTGTGCTAGGTTATATAAAGGACTCTTGGTGTGGGAATTTATTACTGTTTAAATTGCTACAATTGTCTTTCTTTATGATATACAGTAGAAAGTAGTTGGACACACTCCCTAGCTAGGCCTTTGTTGGAGTATGTGGCTTGATATACACCACGTATGTATAGCTAGGATAGTCCCACATGGAATAAGAGGAAGTATATGTGGTGCCTAATAAGCTTGGGCATCTCCTTACATAGCACCGAGGCCTTTTAATTAAAACCTCAAACCTGCTACAAAAGGTGGTCAAGTGGGGACAATATTGGTGCTATGTGGTCGGGCCCAGTAAGGGTCCGGCGATCAGTGAAAATCCTAACAACTGGTATCAGAGCCTATGGTTGGGGCTCTGCTATGTGGTCGGGCCCAGAAGTAAGGGTCTGGCGGTCAGTGAAAATCCTAACAACCGGTATCGAGCCTATGGTTGGGGCTACTCTCCGAACGGAGATGTGGTTGTGGATGTCACCCGGCACTCAAGGTGGAGTTAGTGTCGCACCCCATTAACTCAGGTGGAGTACGGTTCCAGGGCGCGTATGAGTATGATTGGTTTGGTGAGGTGGTTTAATCTCTCCAAGGTGGAGATTGTTGGAGTATGTGGCTCGATAAACACCACATATGTATAGCTCAGATAGTCCCACATGGAATAAGAGGAAGTACATGTGGTGTCTAATAAGTTTGGACATCTCCTTACATAACACCGAGGCCTTTTAGATTAAAAACCCCACACCTGCTGCAATGCAACAGGTGGTCAAGTGGGGACAATATTGGTGCTATGTGGTCGGGCCCAGAAATAGGGTCCGGCGGTCCGTAAAGATCCTAACAGCCTTCACGCATGTTTTAAATTTTGAAGCTGTAGGTGAGAGAAGTCTTAACTGAGATTCATGATAATAACTCCATGCAGGTGGTCTAATATATTTATAACAGACAGAGGATAACGTTTTTCGTACGTATAAACTGAATGGCCTTTTAAATAAATGCTTTCAAAAGTGCAATTTGCCGTAGAGTGTTATCGCTATCACAAGACAATAGTGGGTGAGGAGGAGCAAAATAAATAAATAAAGGACAAAACAACTCACTTGAGTTTTGACTCAGGAGGCTCGGTGAACTAGTGTACCATGCATACTTTTTAGTAGGTGTGAAAATAGAGTAAAGAGTACCATATGTGACCTGAGCCAAAACGGACAGCTCCAAGCAGAAGGTTCAACATGCATGCATATAAATGTAGAAGAACGGCCCTTTAAATCCTGGCGAGATTGGGGTATACCCAAACTAATTGGGGTATACCCAATGAGACGGGGACATGGTGTGTCATTATTAAAAAGTGTGATTTTACTTTAATATCCTTGAACTAATTAAATTTTCAAAATAAACTCATTTCTTAATTTCATTAACCCTAAAATTAAAAAACTAACCAACTCTTAATCTTCTCTTCTTCTTCATCTTCATCTTCATCTTCCATCAACCAAAGCCATATAAAAATCTTCAACTTTGATTTTTCAAAAAATTATTGACTCTAACAAATGAAAAGAAGACTATAAATGATGTTTAAACTCAAACCCATCATTGTGTTGTGTGATTTGATTGTTATATTAGGTTAGAAATCGAAAATTATGATTTCGTGTTTTTGGCCTATAAGGTCGTAGCATGCATATCTTGCCGACTTTTCATAACAGCCATGGCGGGATCAGAAATTTTTCAACAATGTAGCAGGTATTTTTGAATACCTTGTTTACCAAATACAAATAGGAAGGGTATTTTTGAATACCTTGCCTAGGCCAAAAACAAAC
Source organism: Papaver armeniacum (assembly GCA_023531295.1). Classification (NCBI taxonomy): domain Eukaryota; kingdom Viridiplantae; phylum Streptophyta; class Magnoliopsida; order Ranunculales; family Papaveraceae; genus Papaver; species Papaver armeniacum. Next base: position 1,132,448 of record JAJJWW010019264.1, on the reverse strand, counting down.
TTTGAAGGGTAGTTTTTGAATACCTCACTACCAATAAAATTTTTATGTCATCTCCTGTGTCAAAAAACAAAAGTCGGCAAGGTCGACGATGAAGATCATGCCGCCACTTTTTGGCCGGGCGAGAGTCGACGATGAAGATCTTGCCACCACTTTTGGCCTAAAGATGATCTTCATTAGTCGACCTTCTTGACTTTTTCATACTTTCTCGGCGAAAGTGTTGATTTATTCTTTGATTTTGAGTATGATTTCATATAAATGATTCACAATCACCTTTTAGAAGTATTTCGGTTGTGTGCTTCATTTTCGTTGCAAGAGATATTCTCAAAAAAAAAAAAAAAAAATCATCAAAAATCATCCCACAAAAGTTCAATCAAAAACAAAATTTCATAACTTAAAATTCATAAGTTTTAATCTATTCAATCAATTTAAACTTAATTAATTAATCTAATCAAAATTTTAGGGTTAATTAAACGAGGGCAATTTTGCCATTTTGAAAATATTTGGTTAAGGGATGACCTCTTTTACTTCAAAATGACCCTATTTTGTCTCATTGGGTATACCCCAATTAGTTTGGGTATACCCCAATCTCGCCAGGCTTTAAATCTCGAAAGCAAATATGGTGTAAATTCTTTTAATTAAGTTTTGGTTTCGCCGTACAATAAATTGACCATGCACTGTCACAATCACACATCAATTTGGTTTGGCCAATATGCTCTAAAAAGAAACATGAGATTTATTTGCTTTTCAGGAACGTTTAATAGGAAGGTGACCGTGTGGTGGTCTCTGTTAAGGGTCATTTAATGTCCCCTAAGTAAGTTGGCCAAAAACACACCAGCTTATTATCCCCCAATGGGCAAGATGTATAAAATATTAGTGATTGCAGCTAATGTAGCTAACCGTCCACGGCTGTGAGCATTTTGACGCCCTCCTAATGCTTGTGCAAACAATAGCTGCACGAAAATGTACAAGTTTTCATTCTATCAAAATGAGTAGTTTCCACAGATTTTCTTCTTTTATCATCATCTGCGTCTACACTATTGCCGAAGCAGTCTCTGAAAGACATGGTTTTGTCCATGTTTTCTGAGAAAACCCAGCTATATATATATACTAGATCTTAACCCGTGCCGTAACGGCACGGGATGTTTTGTCTCTAATACGATATTGTTCACATTCCTCTTGCTTCATTTTATTCGTGAGTAATTATTTTGATATTCAAATAGGTTTTGGGAAACAAAATGGGTTACCTGATCTTTTTATTTTTTTACTTAAGCATGTTATTCCAATTTATTATCTGGACGGAGTAATAATGTTGTGCCAACATGAAAATAAAATAAAAAAATACAGTAAATTTAATTTTTCCCCATTTATTGTTCCATCATACCATAATTTCAAACTTCAAAAAGAATATTTCATCTAACAATACATATACCTAAACTGCCAATCCAACTCCATGATGTTTATGAATACATTTGTTCAAAATTATTGATAACTAAGGCTCTAAGGAGTGAAGCAAAAACCCATAATATTTTCCCTACTATAGATAAACACTATTTATTTATTTTTTGCAAATGTGAGAGTTATACAAATGAAGAACCCTTGGCTATTGGAAGGCTGAGATATACACATGTGAGTTGAAAAATAAACTTATAATAGTAAATAAAAACATGTGTAAGATTCTTTCTCAATCATATTGATAACATAAAATTGAAGAAATTCGTGGATAAAAAGATTTCACACCAACTATGCTAAGTAGTGCATGAATGACGTTCTCACATCTAGTGTTACTCAAGTAATTTGGAGTTTTAAAGAGCATAGTCATATTGATATTTGTATCTACATAAATTCAACTAACCTTCCGAAGAAAAATTATTAGTTTCAAGGTAGAGCCGACACAAACCTATGTCGCCTTCAATGTATACAACACACATTGGGTTTAATCGGCCTTGAGATTAAACAAATACTCCAACATTAGTCTAATGTCTACAAATACGGGATCGAAACAAAGTGCTAATGGGAAAAATGAGAGACTAACATCAGTTCTACAAAGAAAATACCCTATATGTATCAAAGTTTGTTAACCAAACATGTATTCAAATTAAAAGTCATCAACTTAACACAAAAATGTAAAAGAACCCAAGTTAAATCAATACTTGCATAAACAAAACTTATAAGAGAATTTTGTAATTATTAAATACCTTTAAAATCACTATTAGAGATTTAATTGCATGCCTCGTTAAAAACTACTAGGACGAAATCACCCATTAATCAGATATTTCACCGGATATGTAGCAATTCAGAGAAGTTTACACTGGTGGTGATGCGTTCCATCTAAGTGTTGTTCGATTGATTATTTTTTTTAGAAGGTTTCAGTTTTCATTTGAGAAACCGAGAGGGAGCGTTTCATTATATTCATTATCATTCAGAAATCCAAGACCAACTCGCCCTCTCGCTTTACTGGATCTCAATACAACCTTAGATTTATCTATTGGACGGAGAAACCTTGATATTAAATATGTAGTTTTTAGTGTTATTTATTATATAACGTGACATCCAAATGTTTTTTTATTCTTCTTAATTTTCATGTATTTTAACCGAGTTTATATTAGCATTAAGACGATCAACCACATTTCTAATTTATAGTGTTATCCTTTGGTAGCATCACATAATTAACATAGTCAATTACTACTCATCAAAATTGGCCAGTACCACAAACCACCAGATATCACTTCTTTCTCCACCACCACCGTTTTCCATCCCTCGTAGAATATTGGGCACACTTATAACTTTTGATCCCACACGTCATGTATAAAGTTTAGATTTAACAAACTGAGGTCGTCAATTAATTTATTCAACTATATGTTTTTTGTTAATACTGAAAATCATGCGTATGAACGGTTACCAAAGATAGCAGTGGTACCAAAAACAACCATTTTGTCTTATATGATTTGGTATCATCCCAAAAGTATTTGTTATCCGCCTTTTTTGATCGTGTCAAAAACAACCAACTATACTTTTCACAATACAATGTTACCCGTCATGTAAAAAAAATTATTATTTTTGATTCAAAAAGAAAAAACCAATACCACCGCCATTAAAACCATCCAAATACCACTATTTCTTCCACCAAAACTAATGTTACCGCCTCCACCACTTAGTAACACCTTCCACCACTTACTTCTTCTTCTACTACCACCACCACCACTAATATCTATTAAAATAATTTTTGTCAAAATTATTATTTATTGATGGAGATATGTATTAATATTAATTAAGGGATATTTATGATGTAAAATTAATAAATCATTTATCATGAGAAATTAATGAGACATCAATTAATAAAACACTTATACTAATTAATATTTAAGTTCAACAAACCATAACCATAGATTTATTTTCTCTTTAGACAAATCACTTATACTACTCCCTCCGTACCTATTATATAGGCGGGATTTCCATTTTTTCTTGTACCACTATATAGGCGGAGTCCAAATTTCAAAACGGTTTTTTACTTATATTACCCCTATTTATTTGCTTGGGAATCATCACAATTGAGTATATATGTATCAAACATTGGGAATATAATTAAGGGTGAAACATGAAAAAACACATAAATGTATAAAATCAATAAAAGTTTCTTAATCTAAGAGAATTGGTCCCTCCGCCTATATATGTGGTACGGAGGGAGTAATTAATAAAATACTTATACTAATTAATATTTAAGTTGAACAAACAACCACTGTTGATTTATCTTTTCTATCAATTCCAACCAAGGTGGAACAATGGTTAGAGGACACTCTTATGACACAATAGGGCATGAGTTCGAACCTCCCCGTTATAATTTTTGAAATTCCATATCTTGACTTGAGTATTCATTTTTAATTCATAATATTGGAATGAACACCACGTGTGCGACATGTAGGGTGTGGCACGGAGAACCACAACCTTTGATTTATCTTTGCCAAGGATAAATCCTGACCACCACTCATAGGCAAAGTTAGCTAAACTCTGCTTATTAATATTAATTAAGGGATATTTATGATGAAAAATTAATAAATCATTTATCATGAGAAATTAATGAGACATCAATTAATAAAACACTTATACTAATTAATATTTAAGTTGAACAAACCATAATCATAGATTTATTTTCTCTTTAGACAAATCACTTATACTAATTAATAAAATACTTATACTGGTTAATATTTAAGTTGAACAAACAACCACTGTTGATTTATCTTTTCTATCAATTCCAACCAAGGTGGAACAATGGTTAGAGGCCACTCTTATGACACAATAGGTCATGAGTTCGAACCTCCCGTTATAATTTTTGAAATTCAATATCTTGACTTGAGTATTCATTTTTAATTCATAATATTGGAATGAACACCACGTGTGCGACTTGTAAGGTGTGGCACGGAGGACCACGACCTTTGATTTATCTTTGCCAAGGATAAATCCTAACCACCACTCAGATAGGCAAAGTTAGCTAAACTCTGCTTTATACTATTGATATATATATATATGTATAGTGTCATCTGGCGTGTGGTCATCGTTACATTTTAAGTTGCTATAATTGTCGTTTTATTTATTTTTTTTGAAACGTACAGTAAAACTAGTTGGACAGATTATGATTATAATATCTCCATGTTTTGAATTTGCAAGTTGTGGGTTATCAGTAGACTTAATTGAGATTTCATTACAATATATATACCTGGTGGATACAGCAAGGACAACAGGCCGTATTAACTGAATGGCTTAAGCATATGCTGCAATAGTGCAGTTCGTTGTTGAGTGTCATCACTATCATACAAGCTTAAGATACGGTCTACAGGGTGAGGTGAGGGGTGAATTGTCTCTTGGCCGGCTCAGTGAGCTAGTGTTAGTGTACCATGCAAATAAACCGTGATATTGTACTCTACATTATTGTACGTAAGAAAAACAGAAGAGGACCATATAGTATCAGAGGCGGAATAAGTAACCTTTACCAAATGTGGACAGCTCCAAGGCAGAAGGTACAACATGTCAACATGCATATAAATGCAAGGCAACGACACAACTCGGCATGGATGTTAAATGGGTCCCACGCCATTTGATACCAAAGTTCTTGGGGAGAGAACCCTTTTATTTATTTTTATTTTTTTGGATCGGTGGATCAGATTGCGTCCATCTTTGACAAAAACATAACACTATGTCAAAATATTACTTCTATATTTTGGGATCTAATAGTAAGCAACAATGCTACATTTATCAGGACATGAATCCCGTAAATACTACCACAAGACACTAAAAGTGGGGGTCCGCAGTAGGACCAATAAGCCCACCCCTTGTAAGCTCCCGCAGGTTCCAGGGGCTGTGAGACACTGGATTTCTCCGGGTAGTCAGCCCGGTCAACATAACACTACTCAATAGTAAGTAACCTTAAAGTTACAGCTCGCTGTCCAATAAATTGACCATGTAAGGTCACAATCACCCCCTTTTGGTTAGGCCTATAAATCTATACTCTGAAAAATGACAGGTAATTAGTAGGTGCCCGTTTGGTCCCTTTTAAGGGGCATTTGGTGTCCTCTAAAATCGGCCACAGATTTCGTTTATGGGTCAGGGAAAAGCAAAATGTGGTTACTTTCTAATCATTACCGTAGGGGTATTTAAAGTGGAGATTTTAAGATGACAATTTTTGGACTTTTCTTCTGTTAGATTAAACCAATGTAGTCGATTTCGGCCATTTCGGCCGAGATTTCGCCGGTAATTCCGTTTTCGGCTCTAAGGGTAGCGAAAAATTTGATTCCGCCCAGACGGAATTCAGCCGAAACTCTTAGTTATCTCGGCCGGAATTTGACCGGGATTAGCCGGAATCTCGGTGTCTCCAACCAGAATTTAATTTACAGGGAATATACAAACTTTAAGAAGTTTCAAATCAATTGCTACAATCAATTTGACATAATACAAGGAACAATTTAACATAGGCTGTCCAATCCTCAAATTCCAGACCGATACAATTTCTCCTTGATCGATTATAATTACTCACTACCAAATCCGAAAATTTTACTAAAAAAATTTGAGATTAATAACACAATCTCCCGATTACGAAGCAAAATAAACCCCAAATTACCTTTACGAAAACAAAACTGGCTATAAAATAAGGGTTTCTTCAAACACAAAATAAAATTTCAAAATCAATTAAGCTGAACTGAACTTTGAATTTTGATTTCACCACCAAAATACTGATTACGGACTTATAGTACCCCCTTTACGGTGAAGGAGAGTGTGCATGTAATGGTTGCTGTAATGGATGATGGATGGAAAAAAATGGTGTCTGTAAGAGCATCCACAGTCATCGACCAAAACTAAAAATTTGGTCGAAAACAGAGACACTATCGAGTGGAGTATCGAGTAAATCCTAGACTAAAACTATAAACCAAACCAAATTTGGTCTTTGGTTTAGTTATAGTCCAGGCGTATCTAACGTCTACGCCCGATTGGGCGTAGCCGTAAGTTGCGTTTGTTGATGAGACGTAAATTTAGACTCCGCTTGATTGAAACGCAACTTTAGACTCCGTCAGGTGGGACGTAATTAACATTTGCGCCGATACCAAGCGGCACCATAATATTGCGCCTCATTCAAGCGCAGATCACAAATTACGTCCGACTCGGGCGTGATTTCAAAGTCCGCCCAACATCAGGCGCAATCACAAGTACCGCCTGTTGAATGATGGACGCAATTATAAGTTACGCCTGTTGAATGCATGGGCGCAATTATAAGTTACGCTTGTTGAATCTTGGGGCGCATTTATAAGTTACGCTTGTTGAATCATGGGCGCATTTATAAGTTGCGCTTGTTGAATCATGGGGCGCATTTACACTAATGTTATGCAAAACCAACATGTAATCTATTACGATTTACTTACGGTCCATGAATGAATGGCCCTATTCTAAGACTTTAACGCATAACATCACATTCTATCGTAACCTTCTGTTGGCTTAAGAGGCAATGCCGCCCCCACCACCAACCTTCTGTTTTACTTGTTTGCATGGTATCACAAGTTACGCCCCATCAAAGCGGATTCAATAAGTTGCGCCCCATCAGGCGTTACCACAAGTTGCGCCCCATCAGGCGCAGTCCCAAGTTACGCCCCATCAGGCGTAGTTTCAATTTGCGCCCCATCAGGCGTAGTTTCAATTTGCGTCCCATCAGGCGTAGTTCAAGATTACGTTCCACACCAAACGCAAATTTAAACACCGCCCAACATCAGGCGCAACTTAAAGTTGCGTCCAACCCAAACGCACTTAACAAATACGCCCCATATCAGACGAACCCTTCTAACTCCGCTCGACCAAATTTACTCCTGTAACGTAGTGTCTCACCACGGACTAAAACCATATCTTTAACTTTTTTTTGGTTTTTAGTCGATAGTTTTACTCGTCCCACTGCAGTTGCTCTAATGGAAGAAAAGAATATAACGAAGAAAAAAAGGAAGAGGTAAAGAAAAGAAGAAGATGGGGAGCTGGTTTTGACTTCAGACACGCAAGTGCATAGGTGTCCCATTAAAAATATGCCATCAGTATATTTAATTAAGAGATTTTTCAAAACTAAGCACTCCGGAAATCTGTCCGGGTATCTCGCCGGAATACCGGTATCTCGGTGTTTCGGACCTGCCCGAGACATCTCGAGACACGAAATTAACTACATTGGATTAAACCTATAGGTTAATATATAAAATTGTTACTCGTACCAGGACGATCACATGACCATCTAGTTTGGCGGTCACCAGGAGTTGCATTCTGCTGGAAAGAAAAAAAAAAAATAGCATCAGCGCATACAAAACTAGTGTTTGGTATTATTCAATGGACTTAACAGGCAACTTCATATGTCGCAAAACAATTTTAGGGCTCATGCAAAAATCTATAAGAATTAAGAAGCAGCATTCAGCCATATTGGAGGAAGCTGTGAAGTGGATTAGAAGCAGCGGTTTTAGCAAGGCCCGCTTGAGATATGACGGGAAGAATGTGATTTCTTTTCCCAACAATGTTATTGACCAGATTAGGTGGTCCAATTGTTCAATCCCGGAGGATTGCTTAGTTCTTCTAAATAAAAAAATTTTCCTCCAAAACTTAGTTAATAGTAGAGATTTTTAATTGTCAGACTGATAAACAACCAAATACAGTAGACGATTTAATGTAATCGGAGGATAGTTGGACAATAGTCCTCCCTTCATCCTCAAACTCAAATATCAATGGCAAGTGTATTTAAAAATAAACTTATAATTTCAAGGTAACATGTAAGGATGTTGTTGGTCGTTTTATAGATTAATATGAAAACTCTTAAATATTATGGAACAATAATATAACCATAAACCATCATCTAAAGTAGAAAACAAAAGTGTACATAATTATATGCTTCAAAAAAAAATCTAAAGTAGAAAACAAAAGTGTACATAATAATATTAAAAACTCCGAAGGGTACAGTCGTTGGTGTTTATATCCTTGACCCTTGGGGATGGTGTATCATAAGTCTTATAAGTCCGGTGAAAAATTATCACAAAATTGGTCAAAAAGACCAAAATCAACAATTCTGGGGTGAAAAGACACTTAGGTTTTGATACTGTTTAAATAGCCAAAAATTAAAAAAAGATCTGTTTAAATGGACAAAATTAAAAATAAAAGGAAGCAAACTAGCCATCCCGTCCATTTTCAAATATTTTTTTCTTATTTTTATTTTACACAGGATGCATCCAGTTTCATCCTTGCTATTTTTTAAGTATAAGCCAGGATGAATCCAATTTCATCCTTGCTATTTTTTTTTGGCTATTTCACCCGTACTTTTTTTTTACTCGTCCATTTGAAGCGTGTTATAAATTTTTTTGGACAAATCACCCATTTTCTCAAAAACTATTTGTAAGGTTTTTCATATTGCTGATTTTTTTCTCGTAATCTTTAAAATGGGTGCAACTGGCCCCACTTATCTTTGTAAAATCAGTAGTAATCATTCCCAAGGGTTATTACTGATTTTAAGCTTTTGCATGTCATGTAATTATATTATTAATCGAAAAATCTTTTAGAGTTGTCTCTTGTATATATCGAAGAACTTATTTCAAAAGAACAAAAATGTGAGTGAATACTCGCCATGTGGTCCAATTTTTTTTACCACAATAAATTGTTTAGATTCCATGTGAGAAGTTGAGTTTCGATTTCTGGAAACAAATAAACAATAAATTTGTTTAGGCACGTGCACAATTTCATAATCACTTCTAAAAAGCAAACAATTTCATATTCACTTCTAGAAGCAAAAGCCTAACTTTTTGTGAAACAAAATATTTTGCTTCTGACTTCCAGATTTGGCTTCTGATTCTGGTATCCAAACACCCTCCAAATTTAAAAATTGATTTCATATGAAATTCATTTTATCCAAAATAGCTTCACATTACAGATCGAGTATTGTGCATGCATCTAGCACCAACGAATATGAACCCTATTACTATCATAGCCGCCCTTTAAAAAAAAATATTTTATTTTCCTTTTGCTACATCACGTGAATGTTTAATTCGGAAAAAAATAATTACAAAGCATGAAAGGAAAAAGTAAAAATCACAACTAATACAAGATTGACAGAATTAACAACCAAAAAGAGGGTCAGCTATTAACTAAGCCCAATGCAAAAAAACCATTCACTCTTTAAGCCAAGAAATATATTTTTTCTTAACAAATTCTGTAATAGTCCACTTCAGGTACTTCTATTCTTGCTAGAAAAGAAGAGAAGGTCTACCGACTTGAAGGTGTATTTTGTTGGGTTTACTCCTTATGACCCAATAGTCCCGGAGTCCCCTTAACCAATGGGAGAGGCTAAGTAACAAGTGTTCTAGCTTATATGTTTTGTTTCCAAAACATCCAGGAAAGTTAAAGAACTCACAAACCCGTGAAAGAGAAAGAAAGAGAGGAAGAAGAGAAAGAGTGAGTGAGGGAGAAAGGTTAAGCCACCATTTTTGGTGAGATTGAAGTTATCTTGAAGAGAAGAAGAAAGGGTTCTTAGCTAAGGATCTATTGGTTGTTGTGGTGAAGATTGATTGATCAATTTCCACATCTCTTCAAAGGGAAAAATCTAGGGTTTGCTCAAACTCTAGTAGTAAGTAATCTTACTCTTGTTATTCTCAAATTGATAGTGAATCTTACCTATGTAGGTGAATGAATTGTTGATCCACCCTAGTGGTGAGTGTAATTAGGCAAATTGGTTATCCAAGTGCTATATGCACCTTGAAGTTGTTGTTATCCCCAAATTGGGAGAATTGTGTAACACATTGTTGTTATAGTGGAAGATTTGCCCGTGGTTTTTTACCCTTCACCTTGGAGGGTTTTTCCACGTAATTGTCGGTGTTGTGTGATTGCTTCTATATTGCGTAGTTGTGTTATTTCCGCATTTGTATATCATTGCTTGTGTAGGTTTCGTATTGCGCATATAGCCAGCTCAGTTTGGTAAGTCTCCCCAACAAGTGGTATCGAGCTTTGGGTTGAGCTAATCTGTGCAATGACGGAAGCTAGTACTAGTAATAGAATGGTCAATTTGACCGGTGAGAACTTTGTGATATGGAAGGCGAAGATGGAAGATCTGGTTATATTGTAAAGATCTCTATGGTCCAATAGAGAATAAGGGAGTGAGGCTTTGAAGACAAGTGAAGATGATTGGAAAGTTATTAATCGTAAAGCGCTTGGTTTCATTCGTCGAGTGGATTGATGATGGTATTTTTTCATCATGTGGCTAGTGAGACACTAGCATATTCTTTGTGGACCAAGTTAGAGCAGATATATGATCGGCCAGTCTCCTTGTGCAAAAGCTCTTCTATTCAAAAGGCTTGGAAAGGCTACTTTGCTACAAGGAAGGGAGTTCAATGGCGCAACATTTAAATGAAATGAAGGGTATTATGAATCAGCTTACATCTATGGAGCTGATAATTCCTAAGAGATTCAAGCTTATTTGTTGTTAAATACTTTACCCAGGCATATTGGGAGCCATTGAGGAATTGTCTCGGTTATTCGCTCCAGACAGAAGTTGAACATGATTTGCTACAAACAGTTTGCTGAATGAAGAAGTTAGAAGAAGGTTATTAGACTCATCTCATTCAAGCTCTTGTTACTGAAAAATCGGGGTAGAAGAAAAGATGAAGACAAGTTAGCCGTAGCAAGTCAAGGGGTCAATCAAAGTCCGTAAAGAACATTGAATGTTGGAACTATCGTATGAAAGGTCATTATTCAAATGAATACAGAAGTCAAGCAAGAACACAAGAAGGGGAAAGGAAATGATAAACAAGACAGTGATGTTGCAGCTGTTTTTATGAGATGGTGATATCATTTTATTCTCGTGATTGTAATGATGTTTGTGTGAGTTCTGCGAGTTCGATTCAGAGTGGATAGTTGATTCAGTGCATCTTATCATGCTACTCCTTATGAAGATGTATTTACCTCCTACAAGGTCAGCGACTTTGGGTCACTCGAATGGGAAACAAGATGGTGTTGCTAAAATTGTAGGAATGGGTGATGTGAAAGTTGAGACCAGGTGTTGGCTGCACATTGGTTCTCGAAATGTGCGACATGTACCGATCTTCGTTTGAATCTAATGTCACCCGGTGTTAGATGATGAAGGGTACAACAATCACTTGGGTGATGGAAAATAGAAGCTAAGCAAGGGCTCCATGGTAATTGCAAGAGGCAAGAAGTGTGGCACATTGTACAAAACACAGGTGAAGGTGTTTAAAGGTGAGTTGAATCCTGTTGACAAAGATTCAACCTCCGAGGGCGCTGGCATAAATTAAAAGACTTGGTCATCTTAGGGAGAAGGGAATTCAAATCCTCACCAAAAGACAAGTCTTGCCAAAGGCCAAAGGTATGCAATTGGGTAAGTGTACTCATTGTTTGGTTGGTAAACAAACTAGAGTTTCCTTTCATAAAACTTTACCCAAGCGTAATTACAGTATTATTGATCTTGTTCATTCCGACGTATGTGGAACTTTAAGGGTCAAAACACTTGGTGGTGCCTTTTACTTTGTTACTTTCATAGATGATGCTTCAAGGAAGGTTTGGTCATATGCAATCAAGACCAAAGACGATGTTGTTCCCGTGTTCAAGATGTTTCCACAAAGATGGTAGAAAGAGAAATAGGTAGAACCTCAAGTGCCTTCGTTCGACAACGGGGAGAATACATTGGACCACTCAAGTGTATTGCAAGAGCATGGGTATACATCATGAACAATCGATCATCAAGACTCCACAACATAATGGTGTTGGGTAAGATAGGATGAACCGCACTATTCTTGAGAGAATCGGTGCATGTTATCTCATTCCAAGTTGCGTAAGCATTTACGGGGTGAAGCTATGAATATCTGCTGTATTTGATCAATCGATCTCCTTCAAGACCGCTAGATGGAGAAGTAGCGAGAAAAGGTATGGAGAGACAAAGAGCCTACTTATGATCACTTGAGAGTGTTTAGTTGCGGGGCTTTTGTTCATATCCCAAAAGATCGAGAGATCAAAGCTTGATGACAAAGCAAAGCGTGTGTGTTCCTAGGCTATGGGACGAGAGAAGTTTGGTTACGATTTTGGGATCCAGTTGACAAGAAGGTTATCGAAGTAGGGATGCGGTATTCCTTGAAGACCAGACTATTGAAGACTTTTAGAAGATTGAGATGCCAAAGCTTCAAGATGATATGACCTTGGATCCAAATCCAGTTGTTCCTACTCTTGAACAACATGATGATGATGTTGATGGTAATGGTAATGAAGAAGAAGAAAACAATCATGAAGATGAAGCTCATGAAGATGTTCCAAAGGGTGATGTTGAGCAAGAAGTGCAACAACAACCGAGAAGCTGAGTTGAGAAGATCCAGCAGACCCGGATTACCTTCAACAAAATATACACCACACGAGTATGTAATGCTCATAGATGCAGTGAAACGTAGTCTTATGAAGAAGCTCTTAGTGTTCCCGAAATTCATAAGTGGTTGAAATCCATGAAAGAAGAGGTTGGTTCTTTAGATGAGAATGACACTTTTGACTTGGTTGACAAGCCGAGAAAACCGAGAAAATTCTCAAGAACAAGTGGGTGTATAAAATCAAGATCAAGATGGTAACTCACAACCAAGGTACAAAGCACGCTTAGTTGTGAAGGGTTATGAGAGAAAGGGTGTTTGACTTTGACGAGATTTTCTCACCGGTGGTGAGATTTCCTTCTATTCGGGTTGTCTTGGCAATAGCCGCTATTTTGGATCTTGAGATAGTACAACTAGATGTCAAGACAACATTTCTTCACGGTGAGTTGGAGGAAGATGTGTATATGGCACAACCCGAGGGTTTTGAAGTCAAAGGTAAAGAGCACATGGTGTGCAAGCTAAAAAAGAGTCTATATGGTTTGAAGCAAGCTCCTAGAAGATGGTACAAGAAGTTTGAATCGTTCATGAAGGAACATGGGTACAAGAGAACGACTTCGATCATTGTGTATTCATTCAAAAATTTGTTGATGGTGATTTTCTTATTCTTTTGCTATATGTTGATGACATGCTTATTGTTGGCAAAGATAAGAAGAAAATTGACAGGTTGAAGTCAGATTTGAGCAAGTCTTTTGCTATGAAAGACTTGGGTGCAGCAAAGGCGTATTCGTTGCATGAAAATCACTCGTGATAGGAAAGCAAGGAAGCTGTGGCTATCACAAGAAATCTACATTGAGAAGGTGTTGCAAAGATTTAACATGGACAAGGTTTGAGCCGGTAAGTTGTCCACTTGCAAACCATTTTAAGTTAACTCGTGATCAATGTCCTGTGAATGATGTTGAGAAACGGAAGATGGAGAATATTCCTTATGCATCCGTGATTGGTAGTTTGATGTATGCAATGGTGTGTACAAGGCCGGATATAGCTTATGCGGTTGGAGTGGTAAGCGATTTCTATCAAATCTTGGTCCGGAGCATTGGGAAGCAAGAAATGGATACTACGGTATCTAAGGGGTACTTCTAAAATGTGTTTGTGTTATGGAGGTGACAAGCCAGAGTTAGTTGGTTACACAGATTCAGATTTGGAAGGTGCTCAAGACAGTCTCAAGTCGACATCGGGTTACTTATTTACCTATGCAGGGGAGCTGTGTCTTGGCGATCCAAGTTACAAAAATGTGTGGCATTATCTACTACAGAGGCAGAGTACATTTCAGCTACGGAGAGTTGCAAGGAGATGATATGGATGAAGAGGTTTGTTAGAGAACTCGGTGTGAAGCAACAAAGGTTCATCGTTCATCAGGATGACAGAGTGCCATCCATCTCAAGAAGAATTGAGTTTTCACTCGAGGTCCAAGCACATCAATATTAGGTATCAAGTGGATACAAGAAGTTCTCGACGAGAGGTCTTGTATATTAAGAAGATCCATACAGATGACAACGGTTTTGATATGATGACAAAGTCGCTACCAAAATACAAGCATGTGTATTTCTGCAAAAGGGCAGGTTTGGTGGTGACGGGTACCTTGCCATAAGTCGTAAGGGGGAGATTGTTGGGTTTACTCCTTTTGACCCAATAGTCCCGGAGTCCCCTTAACCAATGGGAGAAGCTAAGTAACAAGTGTCCTAGCTTATATGTTTTGTTTCCAAAACATCCAGGAAAGTTAAAGAACTCACAAATCCGTGAAAGAGAAAGAAAGAGAGGAAGAAGAGAAAGAGTGAGTGAGGGAAAAAGGTTAAGCCACCATTTTTGGTGAGATTGAAGTTATCTTGAAGAGAAGAAGAAAGGGTTCTTAGCTAAGGATCTATTGGTTGTTGTGGTGAAGATTGATTGATCAATTTCCACATCTCTTCAAAGGGGAAAAATCTAGGGTTTGCTCAAACTCTAGTAGTAAGTAATCTTACTCTTGTTATTCTCAAATTGATAGTGAATCTTACCTATGTAGGTGAATGAATTGTTGATCCACCCTAGTGGTGAGTGTAATTAGGCAAATTGGTTATCCAAGTGCTATATGCACCTTGAAGTTGTTGTTATCCGCAAATTGGGAGAATTGTGTGTAACCCATTGTTGTTATAGTGGAAGATTTGCCCGTGGTTTTTTACCCTTCACCTTGGAGGGGTTTTTCCACGTAATTGCCGCTGTTATGTGATTGCTTCTATATTGCGTAGTTGTGTTATTTCCGCATTTGTATATCATTGCTTGTGTAGGTTTCGTATTGCGCATAGCGGCTCGGATTTGGTAAGTCTCCCCCAACACATTTCACCTACTTAATTGCACTGATATTTTGGTTTTCTGAGACCCAAATTGAAGTATGATACTGCCTGCAGGTCATAATTTTTGTTCCATTGATTTGCTTTCATTATGTAGCCATCTTCATAAACCATTTCATGATTCTATATTTGAAACTTTGATCATTTGGTAGCAACGCATCAAATAATCTTCTTCTTTATTTTTTGAAACCACAATTCCTTCGTTATAGGACAAGATGCAATAACCCAAACTTGTTGAATGAGCGGACTTGTATGTTTTGCCGTGTTCTAGACATCTTCAAAAGATATTGCGACATAGTCCAAAAACTGTGCATAACCATTTTGATATCTCTGCACTAAACTTACATTCCCGTAATGGTGCATACTATCTTGGGCCTCTTCGCAAATGCAACATATAGAAACCATTTGAAATCATAACCGAAATAGTCGAAATCGTTCCTCGGTCCTACTCGGTTGGGGAGTTTGGAGCGAGGAGTAATAAGTTCGCATTTGGAAACTGCCAAAACTCGGTCAAATAGTCGAAATCTATTTATAAGAGACTTATAGTACATTGCTTCTCATGAGTCATGATTGGTAGCTAATTTAAAATGAAATTTTAACGCTATCATATAATTAAGTATGTAATATTCTTATATTGAACGAATTTATCGTGTATTTAGAGGTTTTTCTATTTAATAACTCTCATTTGAGGGGTTATGAAAATTTCCTTTTCTTATTTAATGCGTGCAAGGCCAACTCGGAAATATCGTTAACTCATTTTGCTCAAAAATCGTTCCAAATCGGAAAAATTGTCCGCCTTAATCGCCAAAAATCGGAAAAGGTTTGGAACTGGAAATTGCCTCGGTCATATAGCCTGTTGCGATTACTCGGCGAGTAAACGACAATTGGAGAGAGATTTGCACTACACTTATGATAACAGAATCATCAACATAAATTCCTTGCACAAGCTTCCATACACTGTTTGCAATATTAGGATAAAGAAAGATTTCCAAATGTACCTTTCCCATTGCAATTTGGGATATGAGCCTTAACTTATTCACAACTGGCATTATAAAAATTCCTTTTAAGTCACCATTCCAAACGATTCTTCTCGTAAACCATCTATTAGTGAAAAATGGGCTATCTGAGATATAACGAAACGACACAAACTAGATGTGGTGATGTCACCACCTATGGAAAGTGTCGTTGATTAAAGTAAAATTGTCGTTGTGTTAAGATTTTTGTTGACTTCTACGACGACGCAGTTGGTTTATCGCTGACTAAAGTCAAACTATTGTTCCATTAGGACTTTTATTGACTTATACAACAACAACTCGGGAGTATCCTTTCTGTGATAATTGTATAGCTAGGATTTAATCTTCTTAGTTATGTACGGTTAGAGATGAAACATCTTCTATTTGTGGATTTACCTTATCTATATTAAAGCAGAGAGAGAAAGCACCCTCGTTCTCCTCCTCTCATTCTCGTTTCCCTCTTTTTATCTTTCACTATTCTAAATCCCTAATCTCACTCTTCCTGAATCCCTAATTTGGTTTCACTCCTTATCAAACCCACTGCTTCCTCTTTTTATCTCTTTATTTACTCTAAACAAACCATATATAAATCGATTTTTGCATTTTAATTTTGGTTTTGGGTTTTTTCCCCCCTCAGATGTTATTTTGTTCTTCCCAGTCATCTTTATCTAGGGTTTGAAGTTAGGTTTTAATTTTCCGATCTGATTTTGTACTATGTTATGTGTATTTTTCAATTTCCGAAGTTAGGGTACAGATGATAAAATTTTGGGTTTTAATTTGAGCACATGATAAAGTAATTATTGGTTTTGGATTTTAATGTTATTATGGTTTCTAAACTGCAATTTTTTTATATGGGTATTCAAGTATTGGAGAGTATGAGGTGATCATTAGGTAATTTCCCTACTGGTTTGATTGGAGAAATGACGGCTCATCCCTAGTTGATCATTCTCTCCATTACTTTATGTTGTTGTTTTTATGTTATCTTTCATTTGAACAAAACATTTTGTATGTTCTGTTTCTTCTAGTTGTTGACTTTCAAAGGCTTAATAACGGAGTGATATAGATACAGTTTCTTGAGCTTCTCTTACATTTCAGACCTGAAGCTTGTTTTACTATCTTGAAGCTTCACACCAATCACCCTAGTTAACAGACATCATAGAGTGGATAAGACAAATTTTGTGTGGTTTATTGTCAGCATATTAAGGAACTCAAAATCAAGAGCAATTCAACAAGGTATGTGTATCACTAATATGACGAGCAATCATCAAAGGTAAAATAGGGATGCCTGAAAATCAATGGATGTTTTCTTACAGGTCATACTGAGTTTTGTATTTATTAAACAAACATGTTTGCTTACAGGTCATACTGAATTCAAAGAGTCTTTCAACATATTAACAATGAATAATATAAAGGTTCCACCTATTTGCCACCCACATTTTTACTATTTGCCACCCTCATTAATTACCACCCTCACTTATCCTATTTGCCACCCATATATTTTTCATATATCCTAAATACTACTTCTTGACTCTTTATTTACACCCAACAATAAAGCAAATATTTTCTTTTAAAGAAAAAAACAAACCCTAAATTACATCAATGTCAATCGGCACCTTTTCTTCCAATCCCACCTTCTTCACTCGTGTTTTTTTAATTTTTCTTCTAAATTTGATTTTATATCAAAAAGATGCCTAAAAAAAGAGTAGGGATTGTTCAACCTTAACTGAACCTAATTATAGTATTTGAAGTGTGCGATTGCATAGGATAAAAAATCATGTTTAGATTTTATTTTGTTTGTTCTTGTGATAAAGAACCAGTCGTCCATTTTGGGTCGACTTGATTTTGAATGGTATAAAATCAGTTTTCTTAATACGGCTCTTTGCACCACAATTTTAAAACTCAATTGAACATAAAGAAGAAATAGGAATATGCCCACTCTACGGCTCTTTCCTCCACAATTTAAGGTATTGCTTGGGAGAAGTGTGGTGTTGCTTTGGATGGGGAAGTGGGAAGCAGGGAATGAAGATTGTTGTTTGCTTCTGTGGTGATACTAAAACCATTATTCTTAATATCTTCATTGTATTCTTTCGGTTAGATTGGTACTAATATAAACAGAATTAAGGTGGTAGTGGCCACGGCTAACGTGTATTCTTCTTCCAAGAATTGATCAACTGTGCTAATCATTTGTCACTTCGATCCAACATGATGATGCACTAATTTTAACATAAATCTGATTATCCTGGTGTTAACATCTTGTAATGGGTTTTTCATAAAAACGGATGTTAGGGGAGAAGAAAACAAATTAGTTATAGTCAAACTTGATTTGAGTTTTGAAGGTGGTAATTAGGAAAAGTACAATTACAAAGTAATACTACTTTAAAATTTTTAATAAGAGTGGCAAATAGGAAAAGTGTGGGTGGCAAATAGGTGGAACCTAATATAAATAAAAAGTCTTTCTCCCTCAATACCGCACATAAAATTTTGTATATTGAATTGGCTGTCATGACTTGAATTTTGAGTTTCATAATTTTATTTGGGTCTGCAGCTGGACAGATGTTGTTCTTTTGCACATATATTTGACGATGGAAGCCTGCTACAAAGATTTTATCTGTGTAAAGAACACAAAGTTATACACTGCATATTAAGGTATTACTTGCAGAATTTTTTCTTAATATGTTTTATTTTTATATCCATACACCATATATCATTTTCTTTAAATTTCTTTAGGTTCATTAATTGATCACGAATCACTTAATGAGTCGTTCTATGTACTACCAGCCAGAAAGAATGAAGTGCAAACTTATCAAATTTTTGTGCATACATGGACTAGTGGAGTAATGCCCGATTCTTGTTTTTCTAAAATGTGTAAAGTTCTGTAAGTTTTGTGTCTTGTATACAATCTTGCTATGTTCGCTAATACCAGATAATTTCTATTGCAGCACGGTTTCACTAGGAAATGAGCATTCTCGTTCCTTAACTGGGGTATTTAATCCATAGACGCTTGCACTCTGCGGTTTCTGGTCTTACTGGAGGGGCAAGCCTTTTTTCATTTATTACTTTTAACATTTATTGTTGGTTATGAATTCCTTGTAACCTTTAGTGAGGTTTGTTGTTTTTCAGGTAGAAAACTATTCATTGAAAGATGATGTTTGTTGTGGTAATTGAATTATTGTCCCTACTTTTGATGGTCTATACAAATATCCTTATCACATAATAATTATGTCCCTCTTATCAATAAGCCCATAAGGGGCCCATCAACAATTTAGGGACTTCCAAATATACCCCATTTTTTAACAATTTAGGGACTTCCGATTTCAGATCTGGAAAAAAAGATCTTTCTTCTCTTTCCTCCTCTATCGACATCACCACCACCCTTCTGCTACTACCAACACCACCCGCCGCCACCACCTCTGTCACTAGATGGAGAGAAATTTTAAACCTAGAGAGAATCAATATCGTTTGAGAGTGAGAGAGATTTGTTCGCTGCAACTTCTCAAACCTCACTACGGTGGCAATATTATCAAACTCAGAAACAACAACAGACAAATCTTCTTCGAATCTTCCGCCAAAATTAAAAGTTCTTATTCTTAATTGAAACAAATCTTCTTAAGTGGGAGATGGAGAGATCTAATTTTAGATTTGAATTTCTGGTAATTTTCAGTTTACATTTGCATTTTTGATTTATTGAAGCTTAATAACTAATCCTAATGGTGGTTGTGGTGGTGCTGACGTTACGCTTTGGGGATTGTTCAGATTTTTTTGTAAGGCTGTTTCTGATTGTTCAGGTAAACTACTTGTTTTTAGTTCCAATTCTACAACGAGTACTGGTTTTATATTCGTTTTATAGCATTTGTATGTGAAATTTGATTGGATCATAAAACAACACATTATGATGGATTTTCAAGGTTGTTATCACAGAAATTTAGCTGTATCTAGATTTGCTTTAGTTCATATTTATACTGTGGTTCATCTGCAGTAATCTACAATGGGCTCATTTGTGAAGTTGGGTTACATATGTTTAGAATGAAAATAAATTTGAAGCTCACAATCTGCGGTAGCTATGTTGCTCAACCTATGTTCAATAAATATCAATTTATAATAGTAGTAGTGATGTTAAGTGAACCTGATGTAGAAACTGAAGAGAGAAAGTTTTCACTGTATAAATGTGAGTAGGAAAGATAATAGTTTCGCCTTCATCATAAGTTTATGTTGATTTATTTTCACCTCTAAAAGAAACAAACTCATTCTGTTCACAACACTAGATGCAAATGTCCCAATACTGCACAAGCACACTATCAAAATTTAATCCATTGGTTAGACAATGACGAGACAACTATTAGGCTGATTTGGTTGTTCTAAACACTGTTGTTGTTGGGAAATGGCTTGATCATAATGAATGAGAAGGAAATTACAGGTAGAAATAAAAATTTCTCTTCGCGGACACATTAAGCTCAAGGGTGTCAAGGTCGTGTAGTTAGATGGTAAAGTAACAAATGCTTGATGATAGTGGGTTTTCTACAGGGAAGGGTCTCAAAGTTTGTTGGTGTTGTTTTTCATGAATCTGGAATTGCAAGTCTTGGATTGTTGTTTATGAAGCTACAGGTGATGATCAATTGTTGTTGTCTATATGTTTTTATGGGATCAACTACTGTTGTTGATCCAATTTAGGGGATCAACTCCTGTTGTTGACCCAATTTTTTGTGGGATCAACTACTGTTGTTGATCCAATTTTTTATGGGATCAACTACTATTGTTGATCCTTTCAACTCCTATTTGTTGACAACATATTCTTGGATTAGTATAATCATGCTTGTAGTTTAAATCATGTAAATTTCTTCCAATGTGGAACTTGTGGTGCAATGGTAGCATGACTGACTCCATGTCAAATGATGCGTGTTCGAGTCACGCAAAGTTCACTCCATTTACATGGATCAACTTTCATTGTTGATCCAATTTAGGGGATCAACTACCATTGTTGATCCCATATATTGGATCAACTTCTACTGTTAATCCTTTTTATTTTGGATCAACTACCGTTGTTGATCACCATTTCAACGTGCTACACGTTTTCCACGAAAACACTCGAGACATCAACGCATGTCATAAACTGGGGGATGCTCATTTGGTATTGGTTTGGCGGTTTACAGCGTGCGACGTACACTACGCCCGTTATAAGAAAGTGTCATAAGGATGAGGCAGTTAGTATATACATGGAGTAATGGTGAAACGCTTTCTTTTATGGAACATCAATTCCAGGTGTTATCGGTTACCTCCTCCTCCCATTTACTCACCCGTTTTCCATTTCTTAATGAGACCAGAGTACGTTTCACTTCGACTTGTATAAATAGGCATTACCTATTTCCACCGAACAACAGGTTCAAGTTAGGGAGCATACAACACTCATAAAATATTTGCTAGCTCTCCATCGGTTAGCTTCCTACTATCTGATACAAGTCGTAAAACAACTACTCTTCCAGAATCAACTAGTCTGGTCTCAACACTTTCTTCGCTTCCCTCCCCAAAGCCAACCCTTCTCCTTCGCTTTGTGACCAAAGCAAGTCAGGAACGACCATTTCTTGGTTTAGGCCAGATTTATACAGATTGATCTCTCGAATCTAAAGTACTCCCTTGCAGTACATTGTTTAGGGTTTAAATTCGTTTCTCACCCACACACCCGAAATTACCAAAATCAGCAGAAATCGTTTTCACCCTCAAACACCTGCATACACCATCCTCAATCGTAATTTTGAATCCCCTCTCACAAAGTTGACCCAAACTTAATAGATTCCAATGTAAACTAGGAACATAGTAAACATCAGATATATACCCATGAGAACCATTCTTTAAGCGAATAAGAATTTTACCTTTTCCCATGATTTGAATCTTGGTATTATTCCCAAAACTCACATCACCATGAACTGATTCGTCTAGAGGGTAAAATTGTTCTTTCTTACCGCACATATGGTTACTGCACCCCGTATCCAAATACCACTTGTTGAGTTCCGCCTCTTCATAAACACTACAAGCTAACAACAAAGTTTTCCTTTCTTCTATACCATCTTGAACAATGTTAGCATGCTCAGAATTAAAATTTACCTTGTAGAAGTTTACACTCTTTTTTATAATGACCAAGTTTCTTGCAATGATAACATCTTATTTTAGATTTATCATACATGCCTTTAGGCCTAGACACCTTGTCTTCCTTATCTCCACTAGAAATGCCCTTCTCCGTCATAGAAACCTTGCTTTGAAAAGCCTGTTCTATAGACCCTGCAACAGATCTCAAGTCCATTTTATATTCATGAGAACATAAAGAACTCATTAGACCATCAAATGTCTTAGTTGCCAGGTCTTTTTCTTCCTCAGTTGCAACAAAAACATAATCAAAACGGGCTGGTAGAGATCACATAATCTTTTGAACAATACGCAAATCATCTAACACCTCACCGTTATCTCTCAATTGATTAACAATAGATTGAACTCTAGAAAAATAATCTGAAATCTTTTCAGCATTATTCATATGGAGAGTCTCGAATTCACCTCGTGCGGTCTGCAACCTCACATTCTTCACCTTGTCATCACCTTTGTAAGAAGTCTGCAACTTATCCCAGGCTTGCTTTGACGTAGTTGCGTGCTGGATCTTCTTCATTACCTATTCGTCGACTGTAGCGTACAGGCAATACAGTGCCTTCTTGTCTTTCTTTCTGCAATCCTTTAAAGTGTCCTTCTGTGCTTGAGTGAGTACTGCTCCTGCTACTGGTTCATCATAACCATTCTCCACAATTCCAGTCAACTCCAAAAAACCGAACAAGGCTGTCATTTGGATGACCCATTGCTGAAAGTTCTTACCACAGAACTTTGGAAGTGGAAGACTTGAAGCATTCATGATTAATACTTTCAAACACTTTAAACAGGCACAAATAACCTATCTCTAAGATACCAACTGTTAGAAATCAGAGTACTTTCTAAGGACCAAAATATTGAATCAGAGTAGAACAACTATTCTACAACTTGTAAAGTTTTCACACAGACAATTTCACACACACTTAAACCACAAAGAAACTGGAGACAAGAGATTTGTTTCTACTACAACTTGTAGAATCACTGAATTCGATTGATTAAGAATAGAATGAAACACCATTATATAGGTGCGGATCTGTACACACGATTACTACTACCCACTAACAGCATGAAACAAACAAACAACTAAGCTTACTGACCCATTATTAACTCCCACCAACACATGTGGTATAATCAACTAACAATTCTGCTAACTACTTGATAGAATTTAGGAACTAATTCAATACGTGAAAGGAAAAGTTCAATTCCTATTTACCAGGAATTATTGTTTGAGTTTAAACCTTCAACCTTGGCTGCAAAGCAACAAGCTGTGTGCTGGTGCCAATGAATATATTAGTAACGTTAATTAAAGAGGTCGTCGGACATTTCCACAAAATAATTTTTGAAAGAACAAGTCTCCCATCCTCATATTAACTTATATAGGGAATAATCAGAGGTACTTGGAGTCAATGGAATGTCTTCATATGAAGTTCTTTAATGGCGCTATTATCATCCCTGCTCCGAAGTTGTTGTTTATCAATCTCAAAGTGCTGATCATCATATTTTGAAACACACAAGATACATACACAAGTTATTTTGTAAACAATTGAAGAGGTAGCATTTACCTAGATTTCCAATAATGAAATCTTCCATTATAATGATTTATGCCTAATCGTTGATTAATCGTCTACCTCTCAAAGATGGAGGGATCGGTTTGTTCTATAGTGATTACATAGATATATAACCTAGGGTTTTTAACTAGATAGTTTTTAATAATGGATTTTGTTTAATGGATAGATTTAACGAAGAAGACAAGTACAAATTGATACCAGTAGTCATAGTTAAACTTTAATTTGACTTTTGTAGATGGTACTTAGGAAAAATGAGAATTAAAAAGTAGGTTGATTTTATAAATTATGAGAGGGATGGGAAATAGGAAAAGTGGGATGGGAAATAGGGAAAACCAAAACAAATTTTACACTTGTACACAAAGAAATTCAAAATACTCATGAATATTTGCTTTGCTTCTATTCTCAGATTTGGGTATCTTTGCTCATATCTAGAAATATTTAACGCAGTACTAATTAAGTTTTCCTAATTAAGTTTTCCTCCAAAACTTTCTCTCTCCAAAACTTTTTTTCTCTCCAAAATTAGTCTCTCAACGAAACTTTAACTGCTTGATCCTTCTCTGCTCAGATCGGCTCCCTCGGGGCTGATCTGAGTAGATCAATCACCACCAATCGTTCTATTTTCTCTTGATCTCTCTACCCTGCTTTGTTAATTTAGTTTTAGTTATCATTTCAGCTTTACTTTTGGATCTGGCTTATTGTCTGTTTTTTCATTTTTTTTGTTTGGATTTGTATCTACTGGAGCATTTATGTGTAGTAATCAATCGCAACATAGAACTCGGAATATGTCATCTTTCATTTCAGAGCAAATTGGCAAAAAAATGGAAGCAACAGCAGCACCAGTGCTTCCTTCGGCATCCCCTCTAATCAAGGATGTCGGGGTCTGTGATATATCGATGAGAAGAAATCAGAACATATCTCATTCCTTTGATCTGATCTATGGTAATATAGAAGCAATATCTAGAGCTCTAACAACTGCATCTTCTCCACCAAGTACGACCAGATCTGAATGCTTCTTTGATTTTGATGGAGATTGGAATATATTTTCGCTTGGTTTAGTTTTATGTGATTGTTTTACTTTTGTTTTAGCCTGTAACATAAGGGGATTTGTTCTAGTGATAGTGTGCAGCGATTACGCTGTATATTGTGTACTATTTCATGTTTTCTTTTATGTTTTTTTAGGTCTATTTGTAGTCCATGTTAATGGCCTGTCTAGCTTTCCTAACATCATCAAGTTCAAGATCCAAATCACCATCAAGATATTGACAAGATCAAGTTTATCATCAACTTCATCAGCTCGAACTCCTTACTCAAACTCCCATGCCGACTCGATGACTCGGCCCGTTCGAGACACCTTGATACCGATTCAAAAGACTCCAAAGACCTTTGTTCATGTTACTATGAAACTGTGAGATGTTGTTACTTTGAAACTGTGAGTTACTGTTATTCTGATAATCTTAGTTGCTATAACTTTGATTCACCTGTTGTTAGCAAAACCTGGTTGGATCTAACCAAGATCCCATTGTTGCTATGTGCAGTGATGCAAATTAGCCTTGTTTGGCTAGTTTGGCCATCTGATGTGGTTAGTGCTTTTAAAAAACCTTGGCTGGATCTTATTAAGATCCCATTGCTGTTATGTGCAGTGATGCAAACTAGACTTTATTGGATAGTTTGGCCACCTGATGGAGTCTGTTCTGTATGGAAATCTGAATTGGTAGAAATGTTTGTAGGGGTTGAATTGTTGGTCAAGAATTGGGGGAGACGCCGTAGATTCAATGATTGTAATATGAACTTGAAAAATGATGTAAGGTTTTCCGACTACCATAATCGGACTATTGAATGAATGTTCTATGGAGGTTTTTCCTCTTTTTATGAAAAAAAAAAAAGAAATATTTAACGCTTTGGTCTTTCTTCAAGCTTTGCTTCTACCAAAAGAAATTTAAATATTTAACGCTTTGCTTTAGACCACACTTTTCCAAGTTGGAAGCTTGATCAGACGACCATAAGGCTTAGTAAAGTAAAGAGTGTTCTAGATCCTACACTGCTGATACACCAATTGAGGGGATCCGGATAGGGTAGATGGCTTTTTCTTTTTCTTTTTAAGCTGTAAACAAGAAGATGTCGACGTGTTGGATTAGAGACTATTTTGCTTAAGAAATCATGTGCAATTGTGCTTCCCAAAAGTTTTCCTCCTTCCCAAAAATAAATAAATAAATACATAGTGAATCAATCAACTAAAAATTCACTGCTTCCCATAAATTTGTCTTTATGGCCTCTCAGGTCTTTAACTGCTTCAAAAATAAACTGAAAATGGGTTATTTGACCAAATTTTTTTAAACAACGATTCAAATGGACGAGTAAAAATTATTATGGGTGAAATGGACACCAAAAAAATTGCAAGGATGAAACTGGCTTCATCCCGGCTTAAAATTACTATGGTTCCAAAGATTCTCGAAAATCGATAATCGTGCCTAAGTAGACTGATTACAACCAGAAAAAATAGGTTTTGAAGATCAAAACCTGAAAAATAAGTTTAATTGCTACGCCCCCCGATAGTGGCAAACAATTTATGAAAATTTCCAACAAATGTCGGCATGGTTGTTTGGTTGAATACAATGCCGGCGCCGAGCTATTTCAACTGCAACAATGGTGGATTCAAGGAAAAAAAAAAATCAAATTTTTAACCTCTTAGCAGCAATTCTCTTTTCACAATCATCCTCCACTTTCACCAAAAAAAGTTCCCTCTCAAAAAAAAATTTCCATCTTTCTACTCTCATCTCATTCACCCAAATACAAATACACACTAATCATTTAACAAATACTTAAGATTTTTACTTGATTATTATTAACCACTAAACTGATTAGTGAGGGATATATTAGAATTTAAAAAATACTTAGATAAGGGGTGACCCCGAATTGATATATGGATCTTGTTTTTATCCTTTTCTTATATCACCCAATTCCTATTTATATCCCCCAATTTCGCGTTTTTTATTTTTTTTCCTTTCTTAAATCTGAAGTTGGAATTATGCTAGCATAAACTCGTCTTTAAGATAGACTAGAGTTATTCTTTTGATGCTTATTTTCAATTTTTTTAGAAACTCATATAATTGGGTTAGCATCAATAAAAATGTCAAAATTTGTACTCTTTTGCCTTCGTTTAAGGTTTTGTCCCATGTGGTTTTCCTGACAAGGTTTTAACGAGGCAATATCTCTGACGTTTAAATTTATTTTAATGTTGATATTTGTGCTCTTTTTTCCTTCATCCATATTTTTTTCCCATTGGGTTTTAATGGTAAGGTTTTAGTGAGGCAAATCAATTCAACATGGTGGTCATCCAAGAGGGAGTTGTATCAATTGTGATTATTTGGTGGATTCCCACCATTGAATAGGTCATTTTGTTAGACCAAATCAGCATAACAATCTCCTAGAAATTTGGATGTTCATCTAAGACACATGAGGTATGCACACAAATACCGTTTTGTTCACTTATAGTAATGTATCCACATCTTGGCTCTTTTGTCGAAGAACCTCCATCAACGACTTCATCAAATCATCATGAGAAGTTAGCATTAAACCATCACACAAATTCTCAATGTTGAAGAAGAATGTAGACTCTGCAAAAGTATTAACCGAAGAAAATACTGCTTGTGCAACATAAAAGAAGACTTCATCAACCAATAGACATCTTCATGGAAGCACAAATGATCTTTTGCATTCAAGAAAATTGTTCAAATGATATTGGGATGTCTCGACTCAATGATTAGCAAGCCAAGAATTTAATGAAGTCCTCATCGGGGGAGCACCATCATACAAGGTGCATTCTCTTTGGAATTATCATGTTGTACTCTTTTTCCTATGTCGAGGTTCTCCCCACTTGGGTTTTCCTTGTCAAGGTTTTAACGAGGCAATGTTTGTGTGTCCAACATTGTTTCAAGTCTTTTCGTGTATATGCAATTTCAGGTTTTTCTCTTTTGAGTTTTTTCCTGGTATATTTGTAATGACTTAGCCACAGTGATCATCAGGGGGAGTGTTATAAACCTAAAGTTTAATTACTAAGATGCCCTTTGTGTCTAAGATTAGGGTTTACATACCTTGGGCACCAAGTCCTCTATTTATATAAATAGACACTTGAACTCTGTATTCTATACACATCTAATGGAAATTCTCTCTCTTTCTCTCACTATTTTGTGCCTTCCTTTAGATTCACAAGACGTCTACACCGAGCTACGTTAATCATCGCAAAGATAAAAATAAAAGAGACTTACCATTGATCAAATCAGAGAAGTTTTCTTTTCTCATCCTATGATCCGAACTCAGGATACTGAGAATTTCTTAACCTTTGTTTTTATGTTATTAATTTAATATAGATATTGGTTTCGTTTTCGTTTGATTCATATTAAATTGCTAACTCCTATTTTGTCATCATGTAGATTTAGTTGAATCACATGATCACTCTAGTTTCAAACGTGTGCATGCGATACCAATACCATGGGAAGGAACTTGCCATTATCAAAGAGTAAAAAAAAAAAAAAAAAAATTGATGCTTGCTTCTTTTCCATTCGGTTTCTTATATTTTGTTTTCTTATGTTGATTAAGCATTAATTTTATTTCTCTCTTCAATTACCTACGTTAATCAGAGATGATGCTTTTTATTTTATTTTTATACGCATCATGGTGTATTTTTTGGCGATTGATTTTATTCATCTTCGCAACATCAATCATGAGATATGAATAAATTATTCTCAAAGTCATCTTTTAGGCGTGACTTAAATCCATAGTGCTTATTTTTTAAGGCACGGGTGATCAATATTACGATTAAATTTGATCTCCTTTCTTCTCTATTTTTTTTATAGAGAAAAAAAAATCCATCACAAGATGGTTTACAATTTCTATTCCTTCAATGAAATTATAATCAAAAATTGGTGGTATCACAATCTAATTACCTTTATGGTAATTAATCACGTGCATGGTTGAAAAACCTACGGCCAATTCAATTTGGTATCCTTGTCCAACGGACAAGAATCATGTGACTTATTCCTATGATTTCTAAAATTTTTTAACAAGAAATCACTTATCCACCATAAAGTGGATTTTCCCATTGCGATGACCAAAATAACAATATTTTTTTATTTTGTCGGTACGATATTGTCAATCGTACAAACCACTTAATATTTGGTTTTCTCTATCGTCCCTATAAGATAAGAGAAATTAGATTTCGCATATTCCGGAAGATTGGTCATTTCAAACAAATCTTACGATCAAATATGTATCGTTTTACCTAATAGTAAATCACTGGTTTCCATTTTCCTTTACATGAAACCATTATCAACTAAAAAGAGTGGATTTTATCTCTTCATAGAAAAATAACGATATGATTTCTTTATATTCTTAAAAGAAACATATAATTCAGACAAGATTTATTTCATCTATATCATTCCCTAAATAATGAAATATCGTTATTATGGTATAAGCCAATTGTTAAATGCCGATAAACGAAAATTTGTTACATTCTTTAAAGACATTGAGCAATTTTAATTTTTATTAATTTTTCTTTGTAATAATCTCCAAAATCCGGATTTGTTCCACTTATAGTTGGGTTACGGTCGGACACTAAAGATCAATGGGTGCGCACCCGGCTTGTTAGGCCATATAATTAGTCCTTGTAGTGACTATATAGATCTTGATATAATTTTCTTTGACAAAGAATGTGTCCATAATTTGATTCTAAATCATTATCTTTTTTTCCTTTGAGGTCACAAAATTATTTGGAGATTTATGGCTGTAACCAATAAATCCATGGTTGATGTTCAATTTTCGGACATTTTTTTTATGGCTCTTGAAATCAATCGTCCAGAAATTATTATGAGTATATGTCCTTGAGTGAATCGGATAATACTTTACGATTGTTTTCGTATATGAGACAAAAATATTTCCGCCATAATCAGGGGGAGACTATACACAACTAGACGTTGGTGTTCATTAAAAGTTATATTAAATTCTCTCCCATCACGATCAAATCGATTAAGGCTGTCAATATATGATTGGCGTGAAATTTCGCATTTTTGTTTTATATAATCTTTTGCCTCTTATGAGGAAAATCCATTCGCATCTCGTAAAATAAGTAGAGTTCCATTAGAGGCTACTTGTAATGCTCCAATTGAGTGTACCTAAACACCATTCACATTCTCAAAATGAATATCCCATCCCTTGATGATGATGAGATTATAACGCCTATGGGCGCTGGTACCAATAAATTTAAATTTTTCAAATTATGCATATACTTGAGAATTTTATGGGATCGAGGTAAATAAAAATGATTGTCGAATATCCATTTAAAGTAGCTACTAAAATAAATGATGGTGGTTTTGAACCCCTTTGCAGAGGAATATCGACAATGTGATTGGTTGGCATATAATCCAATTAGGTTGGATTAATTTCTTGATCGACGCAATTTTGGATCCAAAACTTAACACCTTAAACATGCCAAGTCTATTAATTACAGGTTGGCGTAGACATTATGCGTCGTTATACGAGAAATTTGTTCGTTTGTAAAAACGATTTCAGGGTCTTATTTATTTTATTCCATTTTTCATACCCTAGGATTGATTTATTAACTGTTCTCTTTATACAATGCACTTGGCGTGGTAACCTCATGTTGCATTCACACAAGAAATGTGGTCGAGGAACATATTGTATTTGTAATCTTTAGAGGATTCAAATATATTCAGGCAGCCACCTTACTTGCTTACATAATTAAGGTTTAACAATCCTTTGTGTATTTTTTTTTAGAAATTTGGTATAAAACTAAAAATCCGGATTAATTAGTTGATGATTTCAACATTATTAGTCTCTTGAGGAGACCTTAAAAACACAAAAACCCACGCCTTAGAAGCATAAATTTTATTTTGAACGCGAAATTGGGAGATATAAAAAGGAATTGGGGGATATTGATTACTTCTCCCAACCCATGGTGTCTGCTAAGGGGTGACTTTTTGGTATGAAAATACTAAAATACCCTTCCCTCAAAATAAAAATAAAAAAACTTAAAATAAAAAAACAAAATCATATCCCCCATTTCCATCTCCACTTCTTATTAATCACTTTCAGGGTTAGAGCTTTGAAACCCAAATATTCCTCATTCCCTTTCAAATTCTAAACTCTCCCCGCTCTCTTTCAAATTCTCTTCTCCTTCTCTGCCGGCTCCTCACTTTGGAAACAATTTTTTTTTTTTTTAATTCGGAAGTGATGAAGATCATGCTGCAAGTGATGAAGACCATGCCGGAAACTGGTGCCGGCATGCTTGGTAACTAACATTCAATGCCGTAACTAAGTACCGGCATGCTCAATAGAAATCTATCAATGCCGGTAGTCAAGTGAAAAAAATTTTGAAGTTTCCTGGATACTTTTCATCATTTGCCGGCATAGAAATTTAAGCAACATACTATGCTCTGGGAAACCGGTGCCGGCATGCTCGAGAATTAACTACTTGTCTTAAGTGGACCGATTAAAACCAGAAAAACTCAAAATGGAATATTTTTTTACATCGCTGGAAGTGATGAAGACCATGACGGAATTAGTGAAGAACCATGCCGGAAAATGGTGCCGGCATGCTTGATAGAAATCTATCAATGCCGTTAGTCAAGTGAAAAAAAAAATGAAGTTTCCTGGATACTTTTCATCATGTTCCGGCATAGAAATTTAAGCAAAAACCATGCCGGAAAATGGTTCCGGCATGCTCGAAAATCAGATAATTATGCCGGAAGTAGACTGATTACAACCAGAAAAAATAGGTTTTGAAGATCAAAACCTGAAAAATAGGTTTCATTGCTACGCCCCAGAAATTGGGGGATATAAAAAGGAATTGGGGGATATTGATTACTTCTCCCAACCCATGGTGTTTGCTAAGGGGTGACTTTTTGGTATGAAAATACTAAAATACCCTTCCCTCAAAATAAAAATAAAAAAACTTAAAATCAAAAAACAAAATCATATCCCCCATTTCCATCTCCACTTCTTATTAATCACTTTCAGGGTTAGAGCTTTGAAACCCAAATATTCCTCATTCCCTTTCAAATTCTAAACTCTCCCCACTCTCTTTCAAATTCTCTTCTCCTTCTCTGCCGGCTCCTCACTTTGGAAACGAATTTTTTTTTTTAATTCGGAAGTGATGAAGATCATGCTGCAAGTGATGAAGACCATGCCGGAATTGATGAAGACCATGCCGGAAAACTGGTGCCGGCATGCTTGGTAACTAACATTCAATGTCGTAACTAAGTACCGGCATGCTCAATAGAAATCTATCAATGCCGGTAGTCAAGTGAAATTTTTTTTGAAGTTTCCTGGATACTTTTCATCATTTGCCGGCATAGAAATTTAAGCAACATACTATGCCGGAAACCGGTGCCGGCATGCTCGAGAATTAACTACTTGTGCCGGAAGTGGACTGATTAAAACCAGAAAAAACTCAAAATGGAATATTTTTTTACATCGCTGGAAGTGATGAAGACCATGACGGAATTAGTGAAGAACCATGCCGGAAAATGGTGCCGGCATGCTTGATAGAAATCTATCAATGCCTAGTAGTCAAGTGAAAAAAATTGAAGTTTCGGATACTTTTCATCATGTTCCGCATAGAAATTTAAGCAAAAACCATGCCGGAAAATGGTTCCTGCATGCTCGAAAATCAGATAATTGTGCCGGAAGTAGGCCTGGATTACAACCAGAAAAAATAGGTTTTGAAGATCAAAACCTGAAAAATAGGTTTCATTGCTCGCCCCGATAGTGGCAAACAATTTATGAAAATTTCCAACAAATGCCGGCATGGTTGTTTGGTTGAATAGAATGCCGGCACCGAGCTATTTCAGCTGCAACAATGGTGGATTCAAGGAAAAAAAAATCAAATTTTCAACCTCTTAGCAGCAATTCTCTTTTCACAATCATCCTCCACTTTCACCAAAAAAAGTTCTCTTTCAAAAAAATTTTTCCATCTTTCTACTCTCATCTCATTCACCCAAATACAAATACACACTAATCATTTAACAAATACTTAAGATTTTTACTAATTATTATTAACCATTAAACCTGATTAGTGAGGGGTAGATTAGAATTTAAAAAAATACTTAGATAAGGGGTGACCCCGAATTGATATCTGGATCTTGTTTTTATCCTTTTCTTATATCCTCCAATTCCTATTTATATCCCCCAATTTCGTGTTCTTTATTTTCTTTCCTTTCTTAAATCTGCAGTTGGAATTATGCTAGCATAAACTCGTCTTTAAGATAGACTAGAGTTATTCTTTTGATGCTTATTTTCAATTTTTTTAGAAACTCATATAATTGGGTTAGCATCGCTAAAAATGTCAAAATTTGTACTCTTTTCCCTTCGTTTTAGGTTTTGTCCCATGTGGTTTTCCTGACAAGGTTTTTTAATGAGGCAATATCTCTGACGTTTAAATTTCTTTTAATGTTGATATTTGTGCTCTTTTTTCCTTCATCCATATTTTTTCCCATTGGGTTTTAATGGTAAGGTTTTAGTGAGGCAAATCAATTCAACATGGTGGTCATCCAAGAGGGAGTTGTATCAATTGTGATTATTTGGTGGATTCCCACCATTGAATAGGTCATTTTGTTAGACCAAATCAAAGATAACAATCTCCTAGAAATTTGGATGTTCATCTAAGCTACATAAGGTATGCACACAAATACCGTTTTGTTCACTTATAGTAATGTATCTACATCTTGGCTCTTTTGTCGAAGAACCTCCATCAACGACTTCATCAAATCATCATGAGAAGTTAGCATTAAACCATCACACAAATTCTCAATGTTGAAGAAGAACGTAGACTCTGCAAAAGTATTAACCGAAGACAATACTGCTTGTGCAACATAAAAGAAGACTTCATCAACCAATAGACATCTTCATGGAAGCACAAATGATCTTTTGCATTCAAGAAAATTGTTCAGCGATATTGGGATGTCTCGACTCAAAGATTAGCAAGCCAAGAATTTAATGAAGTCCTCATCAGGAGGAGCACCATCATACAAGGTGCATTCTACTGGACTTATCATGTTGTACTCTTTTTCCTATGTCGAGGTTTTGTCCCATTGGGTTTTTCCTTGTCAAGGTTTTAGCGAGCAACGTTTGTGTGTCCAACATGTTTCAAGTCTTTTCGTGTATATGCAATTTCAGGTTTTTCCTTTTGAGTTTTCCTGGTATATTTGTAATGACTTAGCCACAGTGATCATCAGGGGGAGTGTTATAAACCTAAAGTTTAATTACTAAGATGCCCTTTGCGTCTAAGATTAGGGTTTACATACCTTGGGCAGCAAGTCCTCTATCTATATAAATAGAGACTTGAACTCTGTATTTTATACACATCTAATAAAAATTCTCTCTCTTTCTCTCTATTTTGTGTCTTTGTTTAGATTCACAAGACTTGCCTTATTAATTAACTCATTTTACTAACTTAATTTCAAAAACTCGGAAACAGTATTGATTGGCGTGGACTTGAAATTTGGCTCCAATGCCGACTATTTGTCTAGGAACCATCCATTCATTACTAACTGCTCCATTATTTATATTTTCTGCTCACATGTATCGATCTTTCCTCAGATTTGATGTTTTTTTGTTAACAATGTATTATCATCACATCTACCCCGAGAATAGTTTAATACCTTGTGCATGTAAGCATAGAAAACGCGGCATCCAGGCATATGCGCATCTCTATTAGGTGTAAGAGGAGAAAATTAATCAACACAAAATTGGTTAAAAAGACTAAAATCAACAAATCCTAGGTAAAAAAATATCTAGATTTTGATACTGTTTAAATGAACAAAAATACAAAAAATAGCTAGGATGTAAATAGTTTCATCCTACCCATTTTCAAATACTTTTTTCTTTTTTTAATTTACATCAAGATGCATCCAGTTTCATCTTGCTATTTTCTTAAGTTCAAGTCAGGATGAATCCAGTTTTATCATTGTTATTTTTTTTTTTGTCCATTTCACCTATACTAATTTTTACTCATCCATTTGAACCAGGTTTTAAAAATATTTGAAAAAATGACCCATTTTCCGATTAAACAAACCACTCCTACTAGCCTTGGCAGCCTATATATATGTCACCTTATGCACATTTTGTTCATTCACGGTTTGATTTCAAAGTGATTCACCAAAGTGCCTGAAAAGATGAAGGTCCAAGTTATATCAAAAGAGATCATTAAACCATCAGTGCCAACACCTCCTCATCTAAGAAATTTCAAGCTTTCACTTCTTGATCAACTTCTTCCACCATTCTACGTTCCCATAGTTATTTACTACCCAGCTAGTATTGCTGATAATGAATCCGATAATAATGATACTCGTGAGCAAAGTAGTAAACCGGAGTTGCTCAAAAAATCGTTATCGGAAATTCTAACGCATTTCTATCCCATGGCGGGCAAGGTAAAAGATAACGTATTAATTGATTGTAACAATGAAGGTGTAGAGTTTATTGAAGCGAAAGTCGATGGTGTAATGTCTGATTTTATGAGTGTTGAAGCAGTTCATCAACTTCATCCATTACATATTATGTTAGATGATGTAGCTAAAGATGCACAATTAGCTGTTCAAGTTAATTCTTTTGATTGTGGTGGAATGGCTATTAGTATTAGCACGTCGCACAAGATAATTGATGGATGTACAGCAATAACATTTATCAGCAGCTGGGCAGCCACCACTCGTGGAGCACCAAAACATCAAATTATGTATCCAACCTTTGACTCGGCGGATATCTTCCCGGCGTTACCACCAGAAGTGAAGGTATCGTCACTAGAGTCAGATGATTCCATCCAAGGAGAGAACGTCGTTACGAAGGTATTTCTATTTACTGCTCCAAAGATTGCAGCACTTCGTGCACGGATCGTTGAGTTAAGAAGCAGTAATGTCTTGTCTAAATATCCGACTCGTACCGAAGTACTATCAGCTTTGATCTGGAGATGTTTCATTAAGACTAGTAGAGTAAAAGCTTCCCGTAAGCTCACCCACTCAGATGCCTCAACAAAACCCATTATCATCAGATCTCTAGCAAACTATGCTGTAAATTTGCGGACTAGGTTGAATCCACCGTTGCCTCAAGTATCATTTGGCAACATTATCATGGATGCAACAGCAGAGTCAGCCACAACAGTTGATCACGAAGAGGCTACTCCGGGGTTCATCGAAACTTTAGATGAGTTGATTGGCCAACTGAGACTAGGGGTGGATAAGATCGATGGTGAATACATCCGTAAATTACAAGAAGGTGATGTTGAGTTTTTGATATCACTTGATGAAGTGTCGCATCATTCGAATGACCATGAAGGTGAAGAAAATGATGAGAAGGTTCTTATTTGTTGGTTAAACAGTTTATGTAGATTTCCATTCTATGAAACTGATTTTGGATGGGGCAAACCATCATGGGTGGCCTTAAACACAAATGCAGAATACAAGAACTCTCTTTTCCTGATTGATACAAAATGTGGTACTGGTGTAGAAGCATGGGTTAGTTTAGAAGAAGAAGACATGGCCATATTTGAGGAAGATCAAGATCTTCTCCAATATGCTAAAACTATAAACTAATCTTGAATAACTTCAGTTCTAACCATGGTGTTTTCTCTAAGTCTAATCTGGCTGCTTCTCTTCTTCAATTTTTGTTTCTGATTTGGTTTCATGTTGTTGGAATAAGTTGTTGTCATTTTAGTTGGAGTATGCCTGTTAGAGAATAAATAAAATTTCTTGCTTTCTATTATAAAATGATCTGTTAAAAATGTTAGGCATTTTACTTGACTCGATAATACTCTTTTCGTGCCTGTTGATAAGGGCTAATAAGCCTTCCATCTATGTCGATAGGGTTAATTAACTACATGCATATCCACCAACATATTTCTTGTGCATGGTTCCTATGGTTTTCCATTAGGATCCACCATCTCCAAAAAGGTTTTTCTTTAATTCAGGATATATATAGGGTTATGAGTCGCTCAACCTAACGGTAAGTAAGAATGATTCATTTTAAAAATATAGAGGAAAAAAAAGAAAACAATCGTAAGACACATAAAACAATTGTATACAAAGAGTAACAGGCTAACAGTAGCCCTTAGTCTTTGCTACATATCCTTCTTGTAAGTGCCACCCCTTAGCCTCTGGATTCTCTACAAACTACAAGTTGTGTTGTCCATAATGGGTCCTCAAGCAAAGGCCTTTAACCTGGTAGTGGCGGCAATCAAAAATCTGAAGACTCATTCTCACCATGTCGCACTTTATCCTACAGTAGTTGTTACTCCCACTGGAATATACAATTCACCTGAGCCTGAGGACATTGGAGAACATACAGCCGTTGGGATGGATAGATAATCAAGAGATGTCGACATGTAAAACCAGATCCATGGAAAAATTTATAGGAAAGCACGTGCAATTTGTAACCAAGGAAGTACTATATATGGGAAGCAAGAATTCATAAAATATTTCAAAATTTTGAGTTTTTCCCTAAAAGTTTGTCTTAAGGCTCTCAAGTCTTAACCACTTCAGAAAGAAAATACTAACATTTACCAACTTATTATTTAACTCATTTTCCTAACGTAATTTCAAAAACTCGGAAACGTGGTGTGACTTGAAATTTGGCACATATAATTAGTTCACCTGGACTTGAAACCATCCATACATTATTAGCAACTGCTCCTTTCTTTATATTATGTATCATCATCAGGTAGGTTTACACCTAGTACAATGAACAATATCAATAGTTTACTTTTTTTTTTTCTTTTCTTTTTTTGCTCGATAAGGACGAAATTGTATTAAGAAGAAAAAATACAAATGTACAACCAAGTCTCAAGAAACAGAGATAAAGAAACCGAATCTAAACAAATGATTCACCCAAAACAAACAAGAAACCAACCAATGAGTTTACTATAGTCCATGTGCATGATGTAAGTATGAAAACGCGGCATCGAGGCATGGGCTGATGAGCGCAAGGGCCGTCGGGTGTGAGACAGGAAGAAGATTAAACTACCTACTCTATATATGTCACCTCATGCACATTTTGTCCATTCAGACTTCTATTTCAAAGTAATTCACCAAAGTGTCTACAAAAATGAATGTCCAAACTTATATCAAAAGAGATCACTAAACCCTCAGTATCCACACCTCCACATCTAGGAATTTCAAGCTATCACTTCTTGATCAACTTCTTCCTCCATCTTATATCCCCATAATACTTTTCTACTCGGGGGTAACCCAATATTTGTGTACAGGAGTATGGTGTGTAATTCCACCTAACATGATTAGGAAGCAAGACAGGAGCCAACCTTGTATAAATGGTATTGATAAACAAAACCAATGTTTTCCGATCAAAAAAATACAAATAAAATAATTAAGCGAGTGAGTGAGACAATAGAGTAAATGCCTTCATGGAAAAATAAGGTAATTATGCCTTGGGGAGTTTTTTTTCTTTTTTCTAACCCAGTTATCAGTTTTTTATATTAGAAACTCAATCAGACAGAGACATTTATTTTAATCGCATTACACAATAATAAATCATTCATTTGACAAATTAATGATGGGTGTGTTTTTTTGTTTTGTTTTTTTTTTTTTCTGATAATGATGTCTTATCGAGTCATTCATGATCATTGATTAAAGTCATTCATTTGCTTTAATAAGTGGGGGAGCCAGGGGTTGGCTAACCCTAGCTCAGCCCCCCAAAAATCTTGAAAACCACAAAACACCCTCCATTGTCTCCTATATTTAGTACTTAGCCTACCAAATATTAGTATTTAGTCCCCCAAATTTATATAAGAAATTTTTTAGCCCTTTTCATACTTTTTTCTGGCTCCGCCAGTGTACTTTAATCGCATTGTACAAGGGAAAAAAACGGTTTAGTCCGAAAATGCGTCAAAAAATATAGATTAGTCCTAGGTACAATTTAGTCCAAAAATTATTTAAAATATGGAAATACACAAAGAACCTTCATGATTTACAATTAAGTCAAAATATTTACGCTTTAATCCAATGTGACTCGGGATGATGTAATCAATTTTAAATTATATTAAAAATAATAAAAACAATTTATCTTTCGAACCGTTTCCAAAATTCACAATCTTTATATATTCGGAAAGCTCTTTCTGAAAGCTACAAAAAGAGTACCCATATGACTATATAATTTACATTTTTAAAAAAATCTTAATTTACACTGGTGTACAAACATGTACACATTTACAACAATCCAGAAAATCCAAAGACAAGACAAGGTGCACCTCATTAATATCGAAAACATGTCCATTGTTCTTCCCCACCTTAAGCTCCCTCGAAAAGTACCGAAAAACATAGCAAACATGCTATTAAAATCATCTCATGATATCGAAATGGGTTCAAACTTCAAATGTAAACCAAAATTAGAGACAGATGAACCAATTATAGGTATCACTGACAAGACAAAACAGTTGTAGTTCAAGTTCTTACTTGGCGAACATACCCTGCATCCCATACTCTGCATTCCGGGTATACGTCAATTTCGTTTTGAACACCCCAGGTGCTTATAACCTAAGAAGGAAAAACTTAACATAAGCAAAACAGTACAAAAACATATAAGAAGATGAAATCTTTTGTGAATCGACATGTGTACAAGTATGTATGCATTAAGATTCAACATGTGTACAATTATTTGCATGGTAACAATTCGAAAAATAAAATGTGCACAAATTGGAAACACA
The DNA here is from genome assembly GCA_023531295.1 of Papaver armeniacum. Lineage (NCBI taxonomy): Eukaryota > Viridiplantae > Streptophyta > Magnoliopsida > Ranunculales > Papaveraceae > Papaver > Papaver armeniacum. The sequence continues at coordinate 1,092,791 of JAJJWW010019264.1, read as the reverse complement.
AACATAAGCTTACAGAGTCGTTTTTCTACATGTGCACCAATTTGTACACCCGCATCTATGCAACATAAGCTTATCAAGTCAATCTTTTTCCCATGTGCACCAATTTGTACACCCTAGTTACTTAGCAACAATAAGCTTATGGAGTCATTTTTTCACATGTGCACCAGATTGTACACCCTAGTTATAGTTTATACAATCATTACTTAGTGATTGTTTAGGATCTGCTCGCTCTATACTACATTGCTATTCACACATTTCCAATCTTCCTAGAAAGAATGTAATTATTTTTCATGAGAATAAAAGTGTAATTATCACTACAAACATGTCTTTTCCAACCAAACTTGATCCGGTAAAGGAATCGTGAACTAATGTACTGAATACTTATATTTTTCAAGATATACTACAACATCCACAAGCACTCTTTTGTTATCCACCTTCCTGCCATCAGCTTGCATGATGTATAATAATATTAGCACACAAAGTGACAAAAGCATTACACATTAAAAACTCGTATTGCACATTACACAACGAACTTAAAAGGATTATTCATACCAAAACTTATTTTATCTTAAACAATTTGTGGATAAAGTATCAACCATCTTTATTACAGTAAAGTTTCCCTTTCCAGAACCACAGCTTCTCAAGAGTAATCTTAATTAACCTTAATTCGAGAATAAGCCTTACGAACCAACATTTCTTATAGCTAGATTCAATTTCGTGTCATATAACATGTGCACAGCGTGCACAATAAAACTAACATGTGTACATAGTTGTACACATGTATACCCAACATGTATACTCATGTGTACAGAATGTGCACATTAACAACTAATAGGTGTACAACTATGTACACATTAATAATGAACATGTGTACATAATTGTACACATTAAAAATCGACATGTTGTGTACATAGTTGTTAGCATGCATGTAGCGGTGGTGAACCGCAAAAAGGCCAATTTGGCTGCTATTATCAGTATCTAAATCTTCTTCTAAACGATCCTGAATACAGAAAATCATGAAATGATAAGCAAAATGTTATTACCATAGATGATGCGCCTATGAAAAGAAATCAACATAAGCAAACAGATGTCGGAAGTTACCTTGCTAAAAAATAAACTTAAGATGTCAAGACTGGGATCTTTTTTGGGATTAGGGACTCACTGCAAATAAAAAGAAAAATAAATTCTCAACTCTGAGAAATATTACAAACTAACAAAAAAAAATAACATGATGTGTTCATCAGCATGTGAAAAAGCATCATGTGAAACAAGAGAGTTCAACGAGATAAAAACAACCCTAATTATGAATAGCTTCTACGTAGTAACATAACTATACATAAACTACATGTGAAACAACGGCCAACCCAACAATACCTTTAGAAAACAAAATTCCAACTTCCCGATTGTGTAAGTAAAATGCCTACTATTATCACCAAAGAAAAAATTAAATAACTCGACTACTTACCCTCTCGGAGTGCAGCACAGTATTTCAAGGCTATCAACAGTGTAAGGAGTCCTAACAGCACGACGAGTTTGAGGACAAAGAATTTCCACTTTACCTTGAATCTGGTTGGTGTGTCGCTGCTTGTTCTCTTTTTTCAAGTCCAAATCACAAGCTTTAGGACTTCTCTCTGAAGTCTGCTCTAAGTAAATCGACCTCCTTTCACACATCTCGATCTTTTAATATCTTCTACACAAACAAAATTCAAACTATATGAATACATGATTCAAATACAAAAGAAAAAACTTTTATTTTTTTGCGCATATACACCTATCCATAGAAATTTAAATTTCAAACATCAATTTAGAAACATTGGATCAACATTGGATCAGACCTGAAAAAAAAAAACAGAAAGCCGATAAACAAAACTACACCACATCACCTCTCGTAGTTACTGGAAAAAAAAAATCTTCTTGTGTTACATGCACTGTCATTTGCTTAAATCAAATATCCTGACATTCTATGTGACTTATGTGCATACAAGCCTGTGAGTAAGAAAAGAGTTCATCAAACACAAATTCAAAGGAAAACAAGCAACGATATTAATACAGTTTTGTACTGTTAATAATGAGCACGTGTATAACTATGTAAACATTAACAATCAACGGGTGTACAACCATGTACATGTTAACAATCAACGGGTGTACAATTGTGTACACGTTAACAATCAACGAGTGTACAATTGTGTACACCTAATAAGATAAAGATTCAGATTAGATCGCCTTTATAAAAAATTAAAGACACAAGATCATAGTTCTCATACAAAATTTTACAAAAAAACCTAAAAAGAAATAAATTAATACCTAAAGAACATCACAAGATGTTCACCGTATAAATGCTGGTGCCCTAGATTTAGAATATGCAAAAGCGTACCCCCTCCCTCTCACTCTATCTATATATCTTTTCAACCTAACCTACTGTTTGAAGGTGAAAATAGTTTCTGCTGATTTTGGTAATTTTCGGGTGTGCGAGTAAGGAACAAATTTAAACCCTAAACAATGTAATGCAAGGGAGTACTTTATATTCGAGAGATCAATCTGTACAAGTCCGGCCTAAACCAAGAAATGGCCGTTCCAGACTTGCTTCGGTCACAAAGTGAAGGAGAATGGGTTAGTTTTGGGGAGGGAAGCAAGGAAAGTGATGAGACCATAATAGTTGATTCTGGAAGAGTAGTTGTGTTACGACTTGTATCAGAAAGTGGGAAGATAAGATATGGGAAAGTTAGCGCACGTTTTATGAGTGGTGTATGATCCTGACTGAACTTGTTGTTCGGTGGAAATAGGTAAGACCTATTTATACAAGTCGAAGTGAAACGTACTCTGGTCTCATTAAGGAATGGAAAAATTGGTGAATAAATGGGAGGAGGTGGTAACGTTAACGCATGGAATTGATGTTCCATAAAACTATTAACGCATGGAATTGATGTTCCATAAAAAGAACGTTTCACCATTAACTCCCTGTATTTACTCACCGCCTCATCCTTATGACACTTCCTTATGACGGGCGTAGTGTACGCCGCACGCTGTAAACCGCCAAACCAATACCCAAAGAGGATCCCCAGTTTGTGATATGTGTTGATATCTCGAACATGTAACATGTTTTCGTTGCCTGGCAAGTCGCACTGGGGAGAATTGCTAGCTTGGTGACCTTTGACGGTCGAGATTTTACATCTCAAGAGGAAAGATAGCCGTTGATCGTTGCACGCTTTCGTTTTGGTGGCCGCGTAGGGAAGGCCAGCATGGTGGCGCGGATAGGTTGGCATGCCGTTGGCATGGCATGGTTTGGCGTGGCCAAACTTAGGTTTTCGGGCCAAAGGTTACCATGCGTCGTCTGGTAACCTTGAACGGCTAGGATTTTCTCCGGGATTGAAGGGGGACCGTTGATCGTCGCACGCCTTCGTTTTTTGGTAGCCGTATAGGGAAGGCCAGCATGGTGGCGCGGCTAGGTTGGCATGTCGTTGGAATGGCATGGTTTGGTGTGTCCAAATTTAGGTTTTCGGGCCAAAGGTTACCATGCGTCGTCTTGTAACCTTGGATGGCTAGGATTCTGGGATTGAAGGGGGAACGTTGATCGTCGCACTCCTTCTCGTTTTGGTAGCCGCGTAAGGAAGGCCAGCATGGTGGCGCGGCTAGGTTGGCATGCCGTTGGCATGGCATGGTTTGGCGTGTCCTAACTTAGGTTTTCGGGCCAAAGGTTATCATGCGTCGTCTGGTAACCTTGGATGGCTAGGATTTGATCCTGGGATTGAAGGGGGGCCGTTGATCGTTGCACGCCTTCGTTTTTGGTAGCCGCGTAAGGAAGGACAGCATGGTGGCGCGGCTAGGTTGGAATGCCGTTGGCATGGCATGGTTTGGCGTGGCCAGACTTAGGTTTTCGGGCCAAAGGTTACCATGCGTCGTCTGGTAACCTTGGATGACTATGATTTGCTCTTGGGATTGAAGGGGGACCGTTAATCGTCGCACTCCTTCGATTTTGGTAGCCGCATAACGAAGGCCAGCATGGTGGCGCGACTAGGTGCGTTTGGCATGGTGGGGCCAAGGGCTTAGCATGTTGTTGGCAGATGGCGCGGCTAGCATGGCTAGGGCCAAGGCAAGGTGCGGTTTGGCTTAGCATGTGGGGGCCAAGGGTTTGGCATGCCGTTGGCATATGGAGCGGCTAGCATGGCTAGGGCCAAGGCAAGGTGCGGTTTGGTTTGGCATGTGTGGCCAAGGGTTTGGCGTGAATGGTTTGGCTTGGCATGCCATGGGCGCATGGTGCGGCTAGCATGGCTAGGGCCAAGGAAAGGTGCGGTTTGTCTTGGCATGCCATGGTCGTATAGTGCAGCTAGCATGTCTAGGGCCAAGGAAAGGTGTGGATTGGCTTGGCATGTGGGGCTAAGGGTTTGGTAGGTGAATTGTTTGGCTTGGCATGGCGGGGCCAAGGGCTTGGCGTGCCATGGGTGCATGGTGCGGCTAGCATGGCTAGGGACAAGGCAAGGTGCGGTTTGGCTTGGCATGTTGGGCCAAGGGTTTGGTAGGTGTGGCTAGCATGGTTTGCCATTAGCACAGGGGTGCGACTAGCATGGTTGGCATGCCTTGGCGTGGTAGGTGTGGCTGGCATGGTTTGTCATTGGCACAGGGGTGCGGCTAGCATGATTGGCATGCCTTGGTGCGGTAGGTGTGGCTGACATGATTTACCATTGGCACAGGGTTGCGGCTAGCATGGTTGGCATGCCTTGGCGCGGTATGATGTGGATGGCATGATGAGTCATTGACACAGGGATGCGGCTAGCATGGTTGGCATGCCTTGGCGCGGTAGGATGTGGCTGGCATGATGAGCCATTGGCACGTGCGGTGTGAGAATTAGGGTTTTGGCTCGTCGAAACACTAATTAGTATTTAAAAAAATAGGTAGCCTGATAATTATCTCGCAGACAAATTAAAGGGCTCAATAAATGTGCTTGGTTTGGACATTATTACTCAAGTTCTGTGACGTCACTGTCGGACTAGGGTTTTACGATTTTACCCCTAAGTTAAAAACCACCATCAACACCTACTTATAATCATCCTCTCTTAATCTTCACTCACTCTACAAAAATTTTGATTGTCATAAGAACTCACAATCTGCCTCTACAATGGACGGGATTTTTCCCACTTTTACACGACCTATGAAACAATGAGAAAAGATGTACCCCAGTTTTACACGACTTTTTTACAATACTCAATGTATTCCACTCCCCTGGTAAGTAAAATTGTTCCATTTTGCATTTCAAACAAAATAATAAATTTAGAGGCATGAACCTGCTGCTAATATCTAAACAAAAGCATCAAGGCCTGTAAATAAGTGCCCTGTAAATAAGTGCATATGCACACTTATCAATTGCCTAGTCATGAGGAAGCCCTCGCAGCTCATTGAAGTCAAGCCAAAATTGCATTATCTCAAGCAAATGTGCACCATTTGAGGGAAGGCATAAATATGCGTTGTATAATGTAGGCCATGGTTGGGATTTTGGTGGGTAATGTCTGAGTTATGACAGCGTTAGATAGGATCCTTGTCATACTGTCCCACTCACATGTTATACTAACAAAACGTCCAGACATAGCTAGGGGCCTAAAGCACGTCACAAAACTATGAGCTAGTTATGTTGTGTTTGGCTAGCTGACTATGTTTCTTAATTAATGCTTAAATATAGATTTTAGTTTTACTAATTAATGGAGATATTAGGAGTAAACTACTTACTTTACCGATATCCGGTATTGTTCATGCTCACTGACCGTGATATTGTTTGATATTAGTATTCACTTTGATGTTATTGATGTTTTCTACGAAAATTTTTCGAACTGTTTGGTAACTAGAGTAAAAATGATTCTAAAATTTGGTCGAACCTAACTTCTGGTTTCTTGAAAGTTACTTCTTAATTAGAATTTTCCCAAACACCCATAAGTTGAGTAAATAAACACATACCATATGACGGTGAGCATGAGAAAACACATACTATGTCAGTGGTAGCTGTTGTTAAAATTTAGTCTGCTATTCTTCATATTCGATACGAAACATTACAAGAATATCTTTATTTAATCAACAACATATATTTGTGCAGAAATATTATGAAGGAAATACCGACTGACATATATTCACAAACTATTAATCTTAACTAAAATCTCAAACCTAGCTCCTTGTACAATTGAAAACCATTGAAACTTTATCTAGTATCGAATGTTAAGTAAATTTCTAAGATTTAGATGGTTAATAAAATGTTAAGTTAATAGCAGTTAAACCCATAACTACAACATGGATTTCCTAATACAAACTAAACAATAAGGATACTAAAGTTAAAGATCAGTGAAATCGACCATTTACCTTTTGAACAATCAAAGGTACTCATTTATATGTCATCTCCAAGTCCAGCAATCTGCATAAGCAACTGCTACAAAAGATTTAATTATCATCATTTAATCCAACTGATAAGTAAAAAAATAATTAGATGATTATAGATCTAACTTCTTCCCATTAATTGAATAAGAAGCTCGAACTGAAATCAAAGAAATTAGGTTTTTGAAACCGTAAAAAAATTATCTAAAATCGATAAAGTAACAACGAAGATCAAATTAAATGATAACAACATGTTCTCATCTTTCATACTACTTTTTAATTGATGAAATCATCAAATTAATTTGTTGAAATTCATCAATTTTGAGTTTATCTTCAAGAAAAGGAACCGATGACGACGACGATTTAGATTTTTCAATAAGAATTCAGTAACTGTTTGATTATCATAATTAGGTTTGAAGATTGAACTTCCATTGAAACGACGAGATCAGGTTTTATGATTTTTTTCTTCGCTCTGGAGATGTTTCCATAAAATGAAAATGAAAAAGTGGAAACTGAAATACTCGAACTGGTATTACATTTAGCTGAGGGGTATTTTTGCCCTCGGTAAACTTGGTTTGGACTGAATCATTTCGGAAAGGATTAACCTGTACGAAATATGGTTAATTTGGATCTTCTAGTACTAGGCTTGAGATGACAGGACTAAAGCGTCCAAAGCCCATAAACTTTGGGACTAAACGTCAATTTCTACATTGTACAATAATGAGTCATTCATTATACTAGAGCTGATGATGTTTGTGTTTAATCGTGATATATTGACAGGTTTGTAATGTGATTCTATCCATACCATTGCAGATTAAGCAAAAGATGGATCTATTTTCCGTGCTAGTATTTCTGCAGTGATGGGTAGGAGAACAATCAAAGTATTGTTCTTGTTCAAACATGCATTTCTTTGTTATCTCAGTTCCAGTGCTTCTCTTCTCCGTTTTCATCTTGTTTAAGATCCATAGAGTTTGGTCACCATCAAAACTTCATAAATTACCACCCTCTCCACCTAGGTTTCCGATAATTAGGAACCTTCATCATCTAGGAACTGTAGCACATAGATCCTTTCGAGATCTATCTCAAAAGTATGGCCCCTTAATGTTCTTGCACTTGGGTTAATCACCAACTCTCGTAGTCTCATCTGTAGAAATTGCTAAAGAGATAATGAAAAACCAAGATCTTATCTTCGCAAACAGGACTCCTACGGTGGCTAGTAACGCACTTCTTTATGGAAGTAGTGATATTTTTTTTTTCATCTTATGGCGAATATTGGAGGCAAGTGAAGAATATTTGTGTTGTAGAGCTGTTGAGTCTGGAAAGGATTTTATCGTTTAAGCATGTGAGAGTAGAAGAAGTCGATATTGTGATCAATAAGATAGATAGTTCATGTTCAAGGAAAACCGGTGCACAAGTAATAAATCTTACTGAAATACTGCAAGCTCTGGTAAACAATGTACTCACAAGGTGTACTCTTGGTGTTAGGTTTGAAAGTGCTCATGGAAACAGATTCCCTAAACTTTCAAGTGATTATTTGGATATGTTTTGCGCTTTTAGTTTTGGTGATTTCTTTCCGTCTCTTGGTTGGATGGATGTTGTTACTGGACTACATAATAGATATAAGAAGGTGATTCAAGAACTAGATATCTTTTTAGATCAATCCATTGATGAGCATTTACTTCGTCACTCCGAATTACAAGATGATTGATCACTGTCGTAGGCGTCAAATATAATTACACTTTCTTACTACTCTAAATATATTATGAAGCAAGGGCAATAAAGGATCGTTCCCACAGAGAGGTCTAGGTTGTCGTTTGTTTTGATTTCTTATATAAACAAAGGGATGCTTTTTCTGATTTTATGTAAAAGAAAATTGAACTAAAAGCAAACAAAGCAAAGCAAGCACGCAAATATGTGAAGATATTGGTTAAGGATTTCATCTTCAATCACAAACATGTTTTCAACACAATAACTAGAATTGATATTTTAATCTCAACTTTTATAAAAGGCACTAGAATACCTTGATCGCAAGAATATCTCGCAAATCTCCTCTTGTCATCAACAAACACATTAAAAGATGCGAATATGAATTCTATCTTAGAAAACAACCTAATGTGTAAAAGCACTAATCAAGTTTAATTCCCTAGATGCGTTAAGTTCTATGAAATCAGGCCAATCAAAGCAATCGAACATGTAAAAGCACTAATCCTATTTAACAAAGGTTATGACTCACTTGTGACTAGTAGGATATATCACTACAAGCACTACCCACAATTATGCTACTTGCAATCAGAAATTTATCACTTTTGCGTATAATAAACTCTAATCTAGCAATAGAGATGAAAGTACGTAAACTCAATCGATTCGCGACTCGACTAAACAAGCATTCAACTCATATGACAATATAAATGGTGAATCATAAACGATAAAACATGGAGACAAAACTAATTTATTGAATAAGAAACATGCTTTGTGAAATCAAATTAATCCATAACCAATGATAGAATTAACTACTCATGTTAATGGGGTTCATAACAAGAAGAATAATAAGAGTTTCCATGTCTAAAACCCTAGAAGAAAAGTAGAATAAGAGATAAGATCCTCCCTAATGGAGAGGTCAATGAAATAGATAAGATGTCTCCCTTTTATCTCTTCTGTTCAGTCATTTAGGTCACACACCCGTTTGCCAAAAATCGTTGGCTCAAACATCCCATGAGTGAAGCCCGGTGAAAGCAGATCCACGTCCAACCAAGCCATCTCTGGGATCATCGAATAAACTCGGTCGTAACCGATCCCCGACTAGTTTTGACTGTTTACGATCAGTTCCACCGATTCCGCCATTCTAGTCCGCAGTTTGAGCTCCTAACATTCATCTACTTCATATATCTTCTATCCATTCTCTTCCTCGTCACCAGATCATCTTACTTGCTTGCAACACCCACTGTACCCATGGCGAGAATTGATTCTTGGCTTCGAGCACCACGAACAACGCAACTCGATCTCGGTCACAACTTCAAAGATGCCACCAATTTCACCTCAAACTGTTTCAACTCTCATTCAAATCCTTTATTCTACATCACCGCCTCACATCGAAACCACAACTTCCATCACCCGCACTCATTTGATTCAAAGCCCATATCACATTCCCTTAACTGACTTCATTCCTTCTTTTGCATTGCAAAATGGAACATCTCATTCTGATTCATGCCTTCACCGCACAACCATCTCGTAGCCGCAATCAAAACCTCTCCGAGCCTCGCAAGTTCGATTTCACAACTAGCATTTGCACCACAAATCCTTGTACACCATTCAATCGACTCAGTTCAACAACTGCACTTCTTCCACTTGCTTCCAAACCGCACCCACATCAACAACTCGGTCTCTATATACTGCTCATTCTCCTCCTCCCGCATTCTTCACATTGCCTTCGTACACAAACCGCATAATCCATCTACACATTTCAATTCATGCCTCGAAACTACCTAACTCGAGTTGCAATATCCTTGTCTCCATGTATAACATCACAACCACCACTCGCAACTTACAATGGCATACACAAGCAAGAACATCATTTCACTTCCTTCTGACCTTGTAATCTCATCACGTCTCTGTGACTCCACGAGCATCACCCGCACTTGCACCTCAACCATCAATTCCAACATTGTACCTGCAATCTCCAGTCCCAGCTTTTCCATCCATCCAACTACATCATCTCAGTTCCAAAACTACAATTACAGCATCACCAAGTTCAGACCTCAATTATCCGTCCACGGACATGGCCGCAACTCCCGCAAACCAATCATCACCTCGTTCAATCAATCTAACCCATTAAATCACTACTCTGTTTAGGCTTGAACACAAGCCGACCTTCACCATTTCTTCACTTCATTTCCATTGTCTCTACAAAGAACCACCAATAGCACAACTTCCTCCATTTCGAGGTCGACAACAACAAAGCCTCCATTCTGCAAATTCATATCATACAAGCCAGCATCACTTCAATCACCACTGCTCTTCTTTTAATTCCCGATCTGAATCTTCACAGCTACAAAAACCCATCTTCTTCTCTTCATTTCAACAGCAAACACCGCTACTTCTCATCTCTAAATCCAAACCAATTCAAACCCTAAGTCGACCACCATCTTCACTGCCAACCACCAATTCTTGTTTTCTCTGTAATCCCATTCAAATCACCTTCAATCCATGGCAATTAATATCTTTCCTTGATTCGAAATCTCAAATTCAAAAACCCTAGCTCTTCTGCTTCGATAAATCACCATTGCATACATGAAAATAGCCACAACAACATCAATTTTCTGTTTGTTCTTCGACCATTGCAGATTCAAATCAAACCCCTTTTTTCTCGATCTCACCTGTTGTTAAACTCAGACCATCAGCTAGAGACAACAACAGTTGGGTGGACTTGGGGTTCAGCAGAACGACTCCCTGAGAATGTAACTTCTCGACCTGGTTGCTACTAGATTAAGATAAGACCTGGGTGTAGCCACCCCGCCGTATATGGGCCGTCCCGCATAAATCTTGTACTTGTCGAGTTCAGGGACTGACAAGCTTAATCATTGATTTCGCCCATGGAATTATCTCTTTCTTTCGCCGTGAGCTTCGCCCTTTTCATTCTCTTCAAGATGATAAGAAGAAATCCAACTTTTGAGCGAGTTCCACTTCTTTTTGCTCCAAATGACTCCAAAGCAATGTAATCAATATCGGATTTCGGTGAATGCCGGTCGAGTACCGAAACACGATATTTCGGTGAATACCGGTGAAATATCGGCCAATATCGGCGAAATACCGGCAATATCGGCATCTCGGTGAAACACCGAAACCGATATTATCGGCGGTATCTCGGCCATCTCGGCCGAGATTAACTACATTGCTCCAAAGTACCTAAATAACTCAAATACATAATTTAATAGAAAACTCGCAAAGAAAGCATAAATTATAGATAAATATCAAGGTGTTTATGACACCTATCAATGATCAAGGTCAAGTTCAAGATAGTGACAAATTAGACTTGATGGATATTCTTATCCTTTCTCAGCAAGATTATAAAACTAATCTCTCTCGTAATAATATCAAAGCAATACTCCTGGTAATTAGAACATCTCTCAATCTCCCTCTCTCTCTCTTTTTATGCTGTCTGCCAAGGTTTAAGACTAATAGCTAGGCTGCATGTATCCAACTAATTAATTAACTAAATCCAAATTCTTTTTTCACTAACAGGATATGTTTCTCGGTGGAAGTGATACATCGGCAAGAACAATGGAATGGGCAATGGCGGAGCTTATTAAGAATCCGGAAGTGATGAGGAAAGCACAAGATGAGGTGAGGAGAGTTGTGGAAAGAAACCTAAGGTAGAAGAACATGACATTAATCAAATGAACTATTTGAAATGTATCGTGAAGGAAACATTAAGACTACGAGAAACAGCTAAGAGTACCCAGTTAGCAGGTTATGATATCCCTGCAAAAACATGCTTCTAGTAAAGTAGAAATTGTTAAGCTTGATATTTCTCTGTGTGAATAATATATGTAAATACTATAGGAAAACCGAAGGGAGAATGTATCTGTAACTAAGGAAAAGTTGTTACTACCAGTGTAACCAGGTCCAGGCCAGGTTCTAAGTCCACCAAAGTTCTTCTTCAGAGTAGATTTAACTCAAAAAAAAAGAATGATAGAAATATATGACAACCAAGATGAAGCAACTAGGTACCCCAAACAAAAGGGTTAGACACTTGCACATATGAATGAAATTTAATCTCGTTCACAATGCCCTTAATGATTCTGCAGTGCATTACACTGGAAGTTACACTGAGAAGATAACACATAACTGGTCCCTACTTAAACAAACAGGGCCCTAATGAAATTTGATGAGACCAGTAAGAGTTTCAAGGGAAGGTTCAATATCAATTTTTAACAAAAACTCATGGCATCCTTGGGCAAAGCATTCAGCTATTGAGTTTTCATTCATTCAGCAACGATTCCAATGATAGTCTAGTCCCTCTCACTTATAGCAGTCAAGTGTTCGTCAATCTCCTCGGTTGTCAGTACTCGGAATTCTGTATGTTCTTTTCTCACAACTCCAACCTACATTTTAAACATAACATATTTTCATGACCAATTTAGAAAATAACCAAAAATAATAAATGCTGCGCTACGATAGAACATGATTGTAATAAGGTAGGTGATTATCCTCAAGACATCCTTTTACTCTGTTGTTCATCGGCAACAACTAAAAAACCTCTACAACAATTCTTCAGTTTTCAATGCCAAAAATTATTAATCCAACGTTAAGTTAATATTTGAACAGTAACAAATACCTCAATCTCAGTAGCCTTAAAATCCTCCTGCAGAACTGATTGAAGAGCAGATATCGCAGTCTACACAATACGAAATCAATGTCAGACCTCCAAATAAACATACATCAACTAGATGTTAGAGGACACGCTAAAGATTTTCATTCCAAACAATAGAACCATGAGGGCATTCAAGATTTAAATCGAACTGATATATTATTTGAACAGTTAGTCCTGATTATATCTAAATAGAGGTCAAGATAAAGAAAATGTTTACCTGTACTGTCTCTTCATAGGTAAATTGAGGATCATTCTTCATTTTCTTCTCCAGAAAATTAATTGCCTCTTGTTCCTTTAAGCCAGCACTTGTAGCCTGGATGTGCGAGTGACGAATTTAAATCGAGGTTCAAACATGAAGTTCACGATATGACAAATATTAGAATATTTACAGCAGAGACTACCTTGTGACCAAAAAAATGACCAGCTGGATCACACTTGTAAAGTTGAGGGCCATTTTCTTCATCAATGCCCAAAACCATAGCAGCTTTAAATTGCAACAGAAGGGAGTACGTGTAATGTCAGTAAAACGATCTAAAGCAGTGAAGACTAAAAAGAAGCACAACAATTTTTCATGATGCCCACTAGAAGGAATTACTAACCTACTCCAAGGGGCCTCATATAGGCATGTTGGGTATAGACCTGTGATTTGTCAGCAAGCCTGCATTTTATTTTTTGAATCATATTAGTGTAACTCAGTTAATGAAGTTAAAAGAAGTTGAATAGTCAAATGAAATCATCCACCATACCATTTGGCTAATACGTCAACAGGCATTTCATATCCCCATTTGAAACGGAACTCAGCTGCTTGGTTCCTTGCTTGTTGGACCAAGGACCTTGCATCGGCTAGATTGAAAAAGACAGGTAGTGTCCAGTAAGTGATATACAGGAGAGTAATAAAAGAACATGAGATACGGACGAAGTGAAAGCTCCAAGCAGTGTAAAGAGAAGCGAATTACTATGTGCAACTGAAATATTTACTCCAACATACCATATATGAACTTGGTTGTTTCTCTACGTCTACACATATGGATCTGTTACATACTTAGCTAAACAAAGTTTAATAGAAGTTCGTACTTTCTCAGGTTACATGAGTGGAAACAATAACATAGCGACAGTACTACGGTAGAGCAAACAACTAACAGACATCCTACATAATTATCAACAGACACTTCCATTTTAATTTAGCTATAACAACACTAAACAACAGATGCTAATTGGCATACTTTGTAATTCAAAACCTACTACAAAATCAAGGAGTTTAGAAGTAAACCTGTCATGCCGGTTGCCAGCAAACCAAGATACTTAGTGATTGGGAAAAGATGAGTAACACTTGATTGGTCCAAAAGTTTGTCCTGTATTTGCAAAATAATCAACAACCACATCTTAGTTCCTTAACAATTACTTACCGGAACCACATCTTAGTTCCTGTATGTCACAGTTCATACAAGATCATCCTAAACAATCACTTACCGGAACCTTCTTCTGAGTGACTACACATACTGAATCCTTCCCTCTGACTCCAATAGAGGTAATCCCCGCAGCTTTCACCGCCTTAAATGCGTACTCTACCAATAACAACATAACATCCAGTCATTCAGCAATCACAAACAACTCCACACGTTATTCATCATGCCCAAAAAGTAAAAACCTTAAATCTAACATTTACTAAGCTCAAAAAATTGGATCAGGCATCGAACACTCCGGTTACATCAAACAAACAAACAAACTAGTTGAAGCTCAGTTTTGGGTGGTGATGGTGGGTGCTCCTCTCAGGCTCACCACCATCACCCACCACCACAAAATTACACAAAATCAGACAAAGGCTTTACTAATCCAACACTAAAAACCTAACCACACACAATAAAACCAAATAATTTTCTAAACAAAACCTAACTTGTAAAATCTCCCCTTGCATCCAAAACCCTAGAAAACTGAATCAATATCTAATTGATGAAATCAAGTAGAAACAAACAAACCCATTACTAATCTAAACCTAACAATCAAGATGAAAACAGTAAGATCAGCTAATTTCTAAGAAAAAACATGAAAAACCCTAATTTTTACAGCGTTTTGAAGGACAAAGTAAGTAAAGAATGCTTACCGACTTGATAAAGCCGACCTTCAGGTGAGAAAATAGTGATGTGACGATCATAACCAGCTCCACTTCCTCGACTCATCTTTCAAGTTTTAGGGTTTTTTTTACACACAGAAAGTAATTTTTATTCGCAGATCAAGAAGAGGACTGAAAATAGAGAGATTGAAAGGGGGAGAAGAATATAAGAGCGAGGACCAAAAGTGAATTGCTTAAGAAGAAACGGGAAAAGACTAAACTAGCCCGGGCTTTTTTATGTAAACAAATTGATTAGGTCCGGCACGAATCTGTGGACGGGCCGCATCCAGTAAAGAGAAAAATAGAAATGACCTAATCTGTGAACGTCATGGATTAGTGTAAGTACATACCTATCGAGTCTAAGCATTTCTGGAAGTTGGATTTAGTCTGCATGAGAAAATGACAAGTCTCAACTAAATCGTGCTACACCTACTGCAGAAAACAGAAATTTTTTTTTTTGGAGGCGTGGCATAATCTAAATTGAATGAAACCTTTTGGAGGCGTGGCATAATCTAAATTGAATGTCATCGTTCAGCATATGTTATGCTTTCAATTTTCTCGCAGTATTTTTATGGGATGTGATGAGGGTGAGTCTGGGATGTGATGAGGGTGAGTCTGTCCGCGGAAACCATATTGGCCCTAGCCCTCGTTGCTTGTGATAGGCTTTGCCGGGCCTGGCTTGTTTATTTTAAAGCTATGGATCAAAACGTTGGAGCCTCGGTTCCGAAGCAGTTAAGTTTCAGGGAAATACGAGAAATGCAAGATTGCTAATGGTGGTGCCAGGATTGGTGGGGGTTTACCAATCCAAGGCAAAAAGTTTTGTCCTATGTAAAAACTGTTTTGTCTTATTTTAGTTTTGGTACACCCCCACTAATCCTGGCACCCCCATTAGCAGCCTTGTGAGAAATGTTGCGGAACAATTAAGCTTCGAGATAAAACTCGAAACAAAATTTAAGCCACATTTGGTTGCAAAAGAATGCAGGATTTACCAATCAACTATGAGAGTAGCAAGATTGCTAATGGTGGTGCCAGGATTGGTGGGGGTTTACCAATCCAAGGCAAAAATTGTTTTGTCCTATATAAAAATTGTTTTGTCTTATTTTAGTTTTGGTACACCCCCACTAATCCTGGCACCCCCATTAGCAGCCTTGTGAGAAATGTTGCGGAACAATTAAGCTTCGAGATAAAACTCTAAACAAAATTTAAGCCACATTTGGTTGCAAAAGAATGCAGGATTTACCAATCAACTATGAGAGTACGAAGAAACAAAAGAAAAAAGAAGAGTCATATGAATAATTCTAGTGCAGTCTCATTCTTTTCTCTGCAGCATCATCTTCTTTTGATATTCTTGTAGATGAATGCTTGTTGGATCTCGATGTTAAAGAAATATCTGATTCACCGTTTTTCCCTTTATGAGTAACAAACTCTGCAAATGATGGAATTGGAGGAAGATGGTGTATTGTTTCGGAGGGAGTTGGAATCGTGGGTGTTTCAATCAAAGTACTTGAGTCAACACCAATTTGGACATCCTCTAAAGAATTCTGATCTTGCATATTTGGGTTCATGGAAAATGAAGAAGCTGTCGATTGGACATCTGATGGCTTGGGAGTAGAGGGGTCCTGAGTGACACAGGAGCTAAGCCGGTTCATTATCTCCACCATATTTGAGGTAGATAACCACCTCACAGTACTTGCCATCTGCGAATTATAGAATGTCTTCCCAACTTTTGCGTACTTCTTGTAACACTCGTCTTCAAGAAAAGCTGCAGAAGCCTCAAAATCTACCCTGCACAAAGTCGGAAAAGATTGTGTAATGTATATGAATATGAAGACAATGTTAACTCAAAGAACCCCGAAAGAACATATGGATCCTCAACTGGATAGATAGTGCTGAAATCATCCCATTTAGTCTCATTATCACTCAGACTAACATCTAACAGTCCCCCACATTATATAGATGATTGGAAGATGTGGACTTACTTTAAGCTTCCAAGACGTTGCTCAGTCTGCTTTAGAGTGTTCAATAACCTTTGTTTGCCTGCAGCTCTTAGGGATTCAGATATGGACTTCTTGTCAATGCTGTTCTTCTGTTTGTCATCTCAGATATTAGTAAACCCGTACAAGAAAAAAAAATATATCAATCATTGTGATACAAACAATCGAAGCATCGTACATACTACATTCAGTAATTGATGGATGTTCTCTAAGAATAACAAATCTCATGATGTTCAATAGGAAAGGTGATGTCTAGTATCCTTGATAAAAGATATGATGAAAAGAACCTGTTTTGAAGGGGCTTCTGCCTGATAGTATTTCTCTTCTGCCCGCTGTAAAATTGCCAATTTCTCGTTTAATCCGGATTTTGATGAGAATTTTGACCCAGACAAGTTGTTCACAAGTTCTTCTGCATCTGAGATTTTAAAGATTTAAGTTTGATTATTAATTATGTCATAAGTAATATGTGATCTTAAAAACTCATACCAGCATGCTACAACTGTGGATTGCAGCGATTAAAGGAAAATTAGATAAATACCATCAGAATCAGATATGTCTTCTTCGGAAGCACTTGCTTCATCATCACGGTTCCAGAACTCTGTGTAACGATCTTCAGAAGCCACAGATGACGAACTGATAGGATTGTCACAAGGAAAAATATCAAATGAAAGATCATTAGATTTTCGCGATACAACAACGAAAAAACATTTGGTGAAGCGAAGAAAAAAGTACCTGCTAATAAAGACACGAGAGAATCCAGTCCTCTGGTGAGCAGAAAGAGTAAGCTCTTCGAGACTCTTAGCAACTACATTTGGGCTCTTGCAGGCATCGCAGGATTTGTTACATAATGATGTAGGTACCTATATAAAGAGAAACGAACAAATGGAAAGATTCAGTTAACATGGAGAAAGGCATTGAAATATCACCACGCACTATAGGGAAACCTAGTAAATTCATACTTTTTCTTCAAAATTCTCAAGAATCTTTTTCCGTCGACAACTAGGTTTTTCGCAATACTCCACCATCTGCAAAGATCATATTTGGAGCTCAGATTCTTATACTATTTCATGACTATAGGTTCGTACAAAGTCCAGTGAAACGAGTATGAGACATGCACCTGATTGAAGTCTGCTAATGCTTTCTTGGATGAGCCACCGTCCGAGTTGGGAGAGTTTGCCTGCTTCTTTTGTGGTTTACTAAGAATAAATTCCTGCAACAAGTTGCCAAATCATCAAATGATAATATATATAAGAAGATCAAATAGAGTCATACAGAACTTTAGTTGGTAGCCTAGCAACAAGCTGAGCACCAACCCCCCCTTCTGAATAGCGACACCTAGCCTATAAAAAAGAAATTTCCCAGCACTATCTATAAAAATATTGATAGTGCTATAACCATTTTTCTGCGATCATCCATTCCATAATATAACAAACTTCTTGAAGGTTTCTGATCACGTCCAGCTCTTCCAGACTCTTGATAGAAGGATTCCATTGACTTTGGGATATTGAAATGGCAAACAAACCTAACATCCTTTCTATCTATTCCCTGGAATTTGGTCCAACAGAAAGTGAAAAAGGGAGATTCAGTACATTAGGTTGTAAGCGTGGATAAAATTTCTTTATAGAGAAGTTGAATACTCGTGTTAAGGCACATACCATGCTGAAAAAACACCAATATGGCCGAGTAAGATAACGCCCAAGCAGATCATGAAACCAAAGAAGCAGATATTCAAGTGACTCAAATTAATCACTACGTACTTTAAAGGCATAGTACAAAGCTAAGAAATTAAAATAGCAAGAAAGAAACTCGTAATATGAAACCAGCTCGAAGGAAATAATACTATTTTAATGGGATGCGTACCCAAAAGCAACAGTTGCTACAACCACTTGTACTTTGGAAGAAAGCCAGTTGTCTAAAACAGAGGTTCTTTGTTTACTGTTTAATCCGGCATGGTAAGCTACATAAAACATATAAAAAAAATGAACAACAGCATGCATCTAACAAAACAACTAGGAGAAACATCCCAGGAAGAAATCTTCATTCACTTACCGGCACAAGAGACACCGTTTTTTACCAAATGAGCCGATAAATCATCACAAGCTGCACGCTCAAGGCAGTAAACGATTCCACATACATTTCCACTAGACTTGAATTGATTAGACAAATCAGAGTAGACATCTTCCAGGAGATCTTTATACCGAACTGTGTTCAAGAGTATAATCTGGTCATGACAACTTGACAGTAAATTTAAATGTGGACTGTGAAATGAAGATGTATAACCATCAACCAAGATGCAAGATCTGAGTCATCTGACCCACTCTAGCAAATCACACATTCCCAATACAGATCAGGCTTTCGATCTAGCAGATTTGATCCTACTAGTTACCCACACTAAAGAACTATCAGGCATCAAATAGAATTATCATTTCAATCTACTACATAAAAAAGCAGATAACAAAAAGTTGCATCAAACACAAAGATTAGCCATCACAGAAAAGCAAGATCGCACCTTCATAGTATATATTAGGACGATTAAATGATGATCTGAGGACTAATGGGTATTGCAAGCATAATGAATCCATCACATCTTTCTGAACCCTGCAGGATAGCCAAACATGTATCAGAAACATTATTGTATTATAACCAGCTCTAGATCTTTTTTCTTTTTCAAAAGCTGAGAATTCAAATGACACTGAAATTTCAAGGCGAAAGAGTTATTTTTAAGCACGCACAATACAAATTCATGAAACAATCTTTTCTTTTATCAGGATGTATTAGCATTATGGCAAAGAAGACTGAGTCACTGAACTTACTTAGGAACAGCTGTAGCTGTCAAGGCCAATATTGGTACCCCTGGAAGGTGATTCCGTAGAGAGGAAAGTTTGCGATAGCTGGGCCTGAGTAAATGACAGAAAATAAAATCTGGGTTCAGCGGGTCTTCTGATAAACTTTGAGCAATTGTTAGTTTAGAATCAAATAGTTAATGCAGTTAGGAAAACTAAGAACTGAAGTTCTTTGTGTTACTCAGTCGGTGTGATTCCCCTCTTGCATCACTATCACATATTACTTAATTGTTACAAAATAGAGCGTCATGGCCACAAACCTGAAATCGTGTCCCCATGATGAAATGCAATGTGCCTAAAAATGACATACGACCATTAATGAAGTATCTGTAGAAACTGTTAAAGCACAATCACACTTTTACAGGTCATATTTACATACCTCATCTATGGCAATTAGATTCAATAAGCCTCTAGAATGGAGCTTTGTCAGCTTTGACATAAACCCCTGTGTTGCAATCAGTTCTGGTGTTACATAAAGTAGCCTTAATGACGGCTTTCCATAGTTGAGCTCTTCAAGAACCTAATAACAAAATCAGAATAAACAAGTCAAAAATAAATAGGATAAAACATATAAGTTTGTGGTTCTTATTTTCTTTTCGATTTTGTAATTAAAAGCATGGATACAAGTCCAACCCCATGACCAGAAAGTAGTAACCTTTTCTCTGACTTTGGAAGTTAGAGTCGAGGAGAGATATTCTGCACGAATCCCTTTCTCCTTTAGTGCAGTGACTTGGTTTTCCTATTGAAAAAAAAAAACTCCATTACTAACCTTCGAAGCTGGAAGAAAGTTCAAGATCACCTAGATTAAAGGTAAATTAAGGATATTGGAAGAGTACCATCAACGCTGTCAAAGCAAACCAAAACACCAACATAAACAGTCAGAACTGGGGACAATATTAAAATAGTTAAATCGTGTTCTGGAAGCTAAAATTTAAACATAAAAATTATATAAAAGGAAAATTCCTTCACCTATTAAGGGACACACAACAAGAACAATTCCTGCTTTTGCTAGCGCTGGGATCTGGTAACACATGGACTTTCCTCCTCCGGTTGGCATGAGACAAAAACAATCTCTTCCTATAATAAAATGATACTGGAATTAATACCCCAATACAATTGTATATTTAGAAGGAAATATACAAGCATAACATAATTTAAGTTCACAACACAGGATGAAATGGAATGGAATGAGTAGGAAACACTCAAGAACCTTGTCTGCAACACCAGTTACTATGCAGTGTTACACATTTATCAATGAGCACGGCTGAGTTTCTTTACTAATTGCATCTCAAATGATGGCTGACATTAAAACTTTAACTTTATACCAAATCCCCCAACAAATGAGATTCCAATGATACACCAACTTTAGGCTAATAATTGGCAAGTTTTATTCTGCCAGACATATCAAATGCCAATTCTCAAGATTTTACCATCTCTGGTGAAGTTGCATTCTATATTTTGTTGTATACTTGCATCTTAGCTAGTGCTGCTCTTTTGAATATCGTTTTGTGCAGTAGACATAGGGAGTGTCTCTTATACAAGCAATTAAATGCAAAATACATGATAGAGAAGCCACGCTAAGAATCTAATCTGAATTTTACTTCTTAGTTCCATCCTAATCGTATTGGTTTATTGAAAAGATGTTGAGCAGCTAGGACATGAAATATAACTTGTAATCGGTTTATCATTTAACTTTAATGACTCTAAAACTCATACACATGTCATTTACACCAGTCATTTTTTTCCATATAAATAGATGACTTTCTCTTCTGATTCCATCTCATTTTTCTTCGAACACAACAAATTAATAATTCACTAGAGAGTATTTCTTAATTAAGCCCAAATGTAATCATACATTGGAGAGAACTAAACATTTCACAAGTTCGCGCAGCTCCATAACACTTACTCGGTGAATTGAAATTTTGTTTATTTTTCTTTCTTAATTATATTTATGTAAATCATGTTATTTACATATTTATCATTCAAAATTATCTTAGCCAATATTAAACAAATTTTATATAAATTATGCGTTATTTTGAAAAACATATAAATGTATTAGATTTGGAACACTATGTATAAGAATAAACCAAAAGAACATTTAAGGTCATGAATTATTACCTGATAAAATGGCTTCAATTGCTGGTAATTGTTTCCCTCTGAATTCAGAATACCCAAAATGTTGTTTCAAAATCTTCACTAAACTTTCTTTATCCCAAGACTCGTTCTTCTTCTTCTTCGTATTGTCTACATTTTGCATCGGCAATAGAAATTTCCTCATGTCTCAAATCGAAAGAAGAACCCTAAAAAAAAAGCAAATCAAAAACCTTAGAAATCCTGACCGAATAATCAAAATCAGTGAATACAAATTGGGTTTTGTCTGAATCAAAAATTTATAGTAGGAAAAAGAGAACCTGGTTATGAATCGTAGCGGAGAAGGAGAGGGAGAAGAAAATTAGGGCGGGAAAAGCTTAAGTCTTTCCCGAAACTGAACTGACTTCAGTTTGTAATGTCGAGAATCGGTGTTCCGGAATTTTATATTTTCCTCCTGAAATGGGCCATGTTTCGATTCGCTTTTGTATATAGGCCGAAGCCCAATAAAATGGAAGCTACAAGAGGCTGACAAATTTGGTTAGTCCAAAATGTGGACCCAAATGATACTGGCGACATCATCTGAACCTGGATCTAGGATCGACGAAGGTTCAACATGAAGGCCATAATAACAAATGGCTACATGCCATCTTGAATTGGACTATGGTGAGTAAAGTAAAAGCAAGCACAATAATCAGCAGAGTAAGTTGTTTCTTATACAATCTAGCAATGGGCAGCCATTGTTGTAGTAAAACTAGTTTTGCACCCGTGCTATGCACGAGATTGTTTTCCGTAACTTCACTGATGGTGTGTTTGATTGGAGCTACGTTTCTCGTTGAATGTCTTGGGTGCTTAGTCATTGACGATCTATTTATTAGCTTTACTACAGATTTTCTAATATGGTTTTTTTATCTTTAAACTGAATCAAACTTTACATCTAAATTGTTAAAATATAATTTTCGAATTGTTTTTCTCTTTTTTCTTTTTCAAAATGGGGTTTCATCCGTATTCCAATGTTCTTTCGATTGATTATGGCTTTTTTGCATCTGGTATTGGTAGTATCTTTGACCGTTGGTTGCCAACTCATGCCCTATATATCGAAATTATAATTGTCAGAAAAAAGAAATGGGAATGTTAATAATAGTGGGGGATATTTTCTTCTATAGGATTTATGATGTCATTCAAAAAGGGATTGCAGCTCAATTTGTTGCCAGGCTTCCATCTAATTCTTGTGATTCTCCCTCTTCTGATTAATAAAAAAGAAAATAATAATAAAACAAAAAACACAAAATTGGTTAAAAAGACCAAAATCAAAATTTCCTGGGTGAAAAGGACAAATGATTTAGATACTGTTTAAATGGACAAAAATTTAAAAATAGGCAGGATGTAACCAGTTTCATCCTGTATATTTTAAAATATTTTTTTTTATTTTTATTTTACACAGGATGCATCCAGTTTCATCCTTGCAATTTTTTAAGTTTAAGCCAGGATGAATCCAGTTTCATCCTTGCTATTTTTTTTTGTCCATTTCACCCATAAAATTTTTTACTCGTCCATTTAAACCGTGTTTTAAATTTTTTTGGACAAATGACCCATTTTCCGAACAAAAAACTTACGATTAATAAAAAAGAAAATAATAATACATTAAGAAAACTTACGATGCAGGTAGGTCAGCATGGCTGGTGTACCTTAAGTTTTGTGTGGCCAGTTCTCAAGAGGCCGTGAACTTGAGATAATAAGTCTTGCTTTGTTATATATGTTTTTTTGAGGTCCGTTAATATTTGATCTGGAACTTGCTTAGTCTTGAGCATTCTCTTCAAGTGTACACTTTAGACCGTTTATTGACCGAGTAAAAAAAAAGTACACTTTAGAGTAAAAAAAAGGTACACTTTAGAGTGCATATGTTCTTCTCTTAGATTGCTCTTTATTTAGAATTTTTTGATGTTACGAACCATTTCTTTGTAGAGTTTCGTCTTAAATTCTTAACTCCTGTTTATACTTGGCTCTTAGCAGAAAGTTGTATTTATACTTTGCTTTTGAAAATATATATTAGTATTGCACTCGTTATCATCGTGACCAATATATTGAACTTGGTATGTGAGAAACGCATGGACATGTGCCTTCTGGTTTCGCCATGACATCATCATATATATGACCTCTTGACAGTTAGGAGCTGAACTTCTTGCATGTTTTAACTGAGAATGATACTATGCTTGTCACATGTCTTGTGAATGTTGCAAATGAGCACTTCTCTACGGCTCTACCTATCACCAGCAGGTCATATCCAGGTAGCATCATTCTAATGGTATAGGTCCGTAAATATTTCTTGAAATTCTAAGTATGTCAATGGAAATGGAGCACGAAAATAATATGTAAACATGTAGATGAAGACAATTACGCATTTGTTACAGCTTTCTATCGTTGCAGATCCAATGAAAGACAATTACATAGTCAAAATGGTGGCTAATGAATTACGGTTGGCTTCTTATTTAGTCATTATCCTAAGTTTGGTAGTTGTTTGCTTTTTTTCCTTTTCAGTGGTTGTACTGAAACTTTATTTTATATTTTCGCTACTTTGGCGCTTGTCGTGAGTCTTCGTTTGGTGTTTGTGCAACGTCTTTGGCCATTGGGTTGTACCTCTCAAGCTTATCTCTGATAAGCTCTTTCTCTTTAAATTATACATTTGCTGCGGGACAACAATATGTAAACATACAAATGAATTTTATACTTAATTAAAGATAAGCTTTTTCTTTTAAAATTATACATTTGCTTAAGGACAACAAAAATCTTCATCAACATAATTGCATAATTGATTTGATCGGGTACAAAGAGATCAAAAGTAGGAGCATCATGTCTAATACAAAACAGATCAAAACAAAGCTGAAGATCAAGCAAAAAAAAATTTATTATGTTATCAACTTTGTTTTTGATCGTTCTTCGTCTTTTAAATTAACCGAAGATTCTCTAACTAATACAAGCATCTCATTGAATATGGGAGAAAGTATTTCTTCTTCTACAGACCAAAGAATAGGTAACTTATTGTTCTTCATCGGTTGCTTGTTCTCTACTTCAGGATTCTCCCCATATTATAGCGCTTTGTCCATGTTTTATCCATGTTTTGATATGTTTTCCAAGCAAAAAGAACGTGATACCATAAGTGGATGTGGATGGATGACAAAATAGGATGTTCGGTAACGCATGCATCAAGGATAAAATGTTAAAATGTAAAAAATAGTTTAAAGGAGTAAATCAATTATGACGACGTGAAAAACCAAAATGTTAATTATTAGTGAAAATTCTCTGCAACATCTCAGACTATAGGAAGATCCTAGTCGTACCCTTTGTGTCCCAGGCAAGTGTAAAAGAGTCCTCAAACTTCTACTTCTAAAGCGAAAGAAATCATGGAACCACCACATTCACAACCATTCTTATCTAGTTAACCAAGGTGTTTAACATAGAATTTGGATTTTATCAAGCCGGGTAATTCTAATCCGCTTACAACACAATATCCTTTCATATAAGTTATAACCTATAAAGTATGTAAAATTGTTGGCTTGATTGATGTTTTCGACCAAAAATTTGTACAAAATTGTTTACTGTTTAATTTGGTTACAGTTTAATAAATGGATACAATAACACAAATGACATCAGCGCCGATAAATGACAGCAAAAGAAATTCTAAATCAACTACAGAGAAGTACATTAAAAAAGTACATTAATATTTTTACCTTTGTCCTCAATGTATTCTATGTAATTTACTATTCATTTGGGATTTTGAAATTATCGGTTTAGAAGCGCCAACTGAAAAAATTCCACTGTAAAAAGAAAAAATGTCCAGAATCTTGTATCATAGTTTAGTTCCTAACAAACCATGTAAACAAGATACTTACCAGATAATTATTATTTTTATTATACAACACGTAATATTAGCAGCAGTGAAATTAATGATTCAGCAACTACCTTCAAAACAGTAGCTTCAAGAATTGTGCCTGGCAAGTCAGCAAATGCAATACCGGATGACTTAAGCGTGTCAACACCAAAAAATTTATAATCGTGAACAACAATAACAACTTGAAAACCTTAATTATAATACATACAATCAACATTGATTTTCGGGTGACACCTAGTAGAAAGAAACCTTTTAGGAAACAAATAATTCAGCATAAGAAAAAAAAAAATACTACTGTTGATGGTGGTTTTTAGCTTAGGGTTGAAATCGTAAAACCTTGCACCGGCATATTTATTGAGCCGTTCAATATACTTACATGAAATTTATCCAGACTGGCGAATGTAGCAACCATCCCAGATGTTCTGTAAATTTCGGCGCCTCGCCTATATTAACTTAATATAAGTTCCTTTGAAAGCCTTCTATGATATGTTCTCCGGCTGAACCCTTAATGTTGATATGGCATGACGATTTATGTTCGCTCGCAGCATAGTAGCACGAATTTCCAAACATCAAGGATAAGGTCTTTGCATAAGGTATTCAATCAGAAAAGCATGTTGCTCTCTGGCAATGAACTTAAAAGAACTCCGTGTCAACACATAGAGTTCAATCAATTGCCCTGACTAACTTGCAGAAGTTAGGGTTTTACGCCTCGCGCAGTATATCAGAGCTTGCTTGTCGAAATTAAGCCTAGGCGAACTAGGTAATCAATCCTCCATGTATTAGCAGGTGCAAAACCTTGCCCAGAATCAGAAAACATGGAGCCGCACCAGCGAAGGGAGGCGTGGACACGCCTTAGGCTAATGGCGCCACTTGCCATTGGCCATGCCCCTTCCTAAACCGGCCCTATTTCTCTCGACCAATCGTGTCGCCTCAAATTAGCCACGCGCACATAAGTTGTGGCTGGGCCCATACTCGCCGGCCCCACTTCCTATCGACCAATCAGGTCGCTCTAAAGCCGCGACACTCTCACCAGAAGTCTAGCCACGCCCATGCTTGGCCGACCCTATTTTAATCGACCAATCAGGTCGCTCTAAATCCGCCACACTTTCACCAGAAGTGTAGCCGCGCCTTATGTTTGGCCGACCCCTTTCCTCGGCCAATCAAGTCGCTCCAAACTTGCCAACATACATTAAAATGCACCCTGTCGCGCCACCATACTAACTGGCAAGCCAAACGATCCTTACCACAACAACATATTGATCGGCGTGCCAACATGCCACTCTGCCGCGGTAGCATGCCATTTTAGCCTTGGCCACACCGCCAAACCCTAATTCTTACCACGATGCCAAAACCTAGCCTTGGCCACGCCTCCAAGCCCTAATTCTTACCACGGCACCAAAACCTAGCATTGGCCACGCCGCCAAGCCCTAATTCTTATTGTTAGAGCATTCCTCGGTCGAACTCGCATGCGTTTCTATCTCATGCATGTTTGTCAATGTTAGTGATCAAAACTATAAGTCTTGATTTATAGCCTATGTATCTAAAGGTCTCGGACTAGGATAGAAAGTGTAGTTGAGCTCAAGAACTCCATGGAAATCATCATACAAGACGAAGGACTGCTCGAGGAACCGGTGGTACTTCATCAACTAAAAGGAATGTGGAGACTTGAACTTATCTGTCACTCAAAAGTCTATTTACTTTATCTCCTACTCTTGAGACAAAATTCGTTTAGACGTATAGACTTTCATTATACACATTTGTTATTTCGAGCTGAGTTTAACTCGCCTATCTATTTCTCGAAATATGTGTTGGTATGCTTTCGCTTTAACCGAATTCATCTTTACCTAGTGAAGAAAGTCATGCTATGTTTCAATCACTTTGGAAATTGCTCTGACGAAACATGGTCTGTGAATAACGGCTATATAACGTTCTCTGAGAATGTTTCAATGATTGAAATGAGTTTAGATTACATAACCATTGGTAGGATATAAGCATTGTTGTGGAAACACATATATGTATAAGTCCTTATTCCTTGAACCAAAGTTTGCGAACTTTGTTGATCAAGAGAAATGGAAGTGGCGCAAGCCAAGTCCGCGAACTGGCGGAAGTTCTCGACCCGAGAATTTCTACTGGAGTTTGTGTACTCCTTCCATGAGCTTAAATCCGCGAACCCAGTCCGCGAACTTGAGTAGGTTATATCTAAAACCTGTTGTTCTTGAACTAATGTTTATATAAACTAAGGAATGCTTTTGCAAACCGTGGCTATAAAGTTCATGAACCGATTCGAGTGAATCAAACCGTTTTTGCTTCGATTGTGTCTTGTGTAGTTACATAAGATCTAAGCAATTGAACAACTCTGTAACTAGTTCATTTAAGTCATTTGAACTAATTATGGTGAAGAAGAATATGGTTGATATAAGAGTGATCATATGGCTAACCATTTGGTTGACTATTGTTGAACCAACAAATGTTAATGTTTGGGTACGGTTCATAAACCCAAAATTGAACATTTCGTTTGTGTGTAACAAGCTAAGTTTTCGATCCAACGTTGAGAAATATTAGCTTGAATCTAATCAGTTTTCATCTAACGGTGAATATTGAATGCTTTGTTACCAAGCTAACATTGATTGCAAACCCCGATTTGAAAGACTATATAAGGAGAACTCTAGCAACCGGGAAACCTAATCCCCACACTTTACGTGTGATACTAGTTTGCTAAGCTAGAGTCGATTCTCCTTTAACCTCTGGGTTTCTTCTTCTAAAACCAGGTTAACGACTTAAAGACTTCATTGGGATTGTGAAGCCAGATAGATATTACTTTTCTTGTAGTTGTGTGATCTGATCTTGCTGTTTCTATCGTACGAGTACAATTGAAATAATTGGCTTGAGATTTATATCTCCGATAGGCAAGATAGAAAAAGAAATCACAAACACTTCGTCTCATCGTTTATGATTCCGCAATATCTTTTTTTGCGTCGATTAAGATTATTGTGATCAATAATACTAGGTTGTTCTTCGGGAATATAAGTCCTGGGTTATTGATTGGTTTCGTTCACCTTGATTTATCAAAAGACGGAACAAAACTCATAGGTTTATTCATGGGAGATAGATTTATCTATTTTATAGACTTTTATGTGTGATACAGATTTGTTTATTAAAGTCTTCGACTTTGGGTCGTATCAACTCTTAATTGTGGGTGAGATCAGCTAAGGGAACAAAGTACGTAGCATCCTGCTAGGATCAGAGGCGTAGGAGCATAACTATACCTTGGATCAGTGTGATATTGATTGGGGATCAACTACAGTCCAGACCGAAGTTAATTTGGAGTAGGCTAGAGTCTGTAGCGGCTTAATACAGTTTGTGTTCAATCTGGACTAGGTCCCGGGGTTTTTCTGCATTTGCGGTTTCCTCGTTAACAAAATTCTGGTGCCTGTGTTATTTCTATTGAACATTATATTTGTTTATATAATTGAAATATCATAGGTTGTGCGTTGTTCAATCAATTAGAATTTCCGAACTTTTGGGTTGTTGATTTAAATTGATTGACACTTGGATATTGGTCTTTGGTACCATCCAAGTTATCTCTCTTTGATAAAGACTCGCAGATTTATATTTGCTTGAGTAAAGATCAAATCGAGAGATTGATATATAAACTCTTTGATATACTTTTTGTCCAGATTGAGTCTGCCTGTCTAGTTGATTCTCTAGAAAGTATGTTGGAGTTTGTCCATACAGATTGCTAAGCGAAATATTCACTACACCAAATTTCAGGATTATTAACTGAAATTCGTAATGACCTATGAGCGATTCTGAAAATCTGTTGCAATTGCTGTTACAAACTCGGTTGTAACAGGGCCAAATATTCTTAACTTTTGTATGGGTCGTAATAGGGGTGAGCTGTTATTTACGATTTTTTTTTTCCGTGTGTCATTCGCATGCTTGGTAACACCGTGGTGGTCACACCTGGATATTTTTCCACCTAAAACTAATTTAACTATAGGATATTTCCTCCCAACATCCCAACCCCACTATTAATATACTTAAACCAAAAAAAAAATATATCATTTTATTTTACTCTCCTCCTCCTGCCGTCTTCGATCTCACTTCCTTCGGAGAAAAAGATAATCCTTCATGTTCTTCTTGATCAAGAAATCTCCTAAGATTTTAGCTTCTAAAACTTAAATCATCACCATTAATCAAACACATTTTGATCGTAAACGGTACCCTAGAATCGAAATATCAATCTATAAGTATAATCCCTAATTTTCGTAACCCTAGAAATCGATTTTTTTCACCAAATCCCAAATTAACCTATATAATCTATTGTACGAGGTTTTGAAAGCTTGTTGAAAAGATATCGGTATAAACCTAACTTAATTTCAGTTTTCATGAACCGGGTTTTGGTTTGAATTGAGTTTATTTTTTGTTGAAGTTGTTTTAAATGAAGGTAGATGTAGTTTCGATTTAGTTTTTATTTGATCTGTGAGTTAGTTTAGTTTGATTTATTGGTTTGAGTATCATAATTTGTATATTGATGCGGATTTGTGTGTGTATGAAAGTATATGTAGATGTACTAAATATGATTCTAGGTTTCTTACCACTCTTGAAATGGGTGTGAGAAGCATAAGTCTCTATCTATCTTTTAACATCTTTGATTTCCGCTGTTATGTGTTTAATATCTTCAATTTTCACCGTTTAAAATCTTCAATTTGAGTGGCAAGGTTGTTTACGCATCTTTGTGATTGAGCCATTCATAATTGCTATTAATAGGCACTTAAGTGCTTCCCACCCGATCTATAAACTTCTAACCTCATTACCGAGATACTATGAATATCAACGCTTTGGCTCGTTATATTCTCATTAATGTAGAAGGTTTTGCTAAGAGAATTGTTTTTCCATCAAAATTTGCCATGGAGATGTCAGCCACCATTTATAAAGGACGGAATTTCACAGAGAACAAGCACTCCCACAAAATCTCCTAAAGAGGTAATTTGTATACAAAAAACAATCTGTATAATACTTATCTATAGCCGCTTTAGGCCATGCTTGATAATTCTTAGTTCCTTATTGGACTCATAGAACTTTGATATATCTGATAAAAAAAAAACATTGATATATATACCTTTGATTTCTTTCAGTAACTTAATAATATTTTGCTTCTATTGATAGAAGACTATCTATTTGCAAAGTGGATGTGCTTGAGATAAGGTCGACAATTGAGAAATAGGTGCATGAATAGCTCATTCTATTACCCAAGCGATGACTTGATCCTGGGTGATACAGAACTGCAATCATGGTGGGAGGATCTCAAAACCAAAGGCCATGGTGACTTGAAAGATGAACCATGGTGGCCGCAAATGCATACCATGTCAGAGTTAACTCAGTCATGCACCACAATCATAGTATCGAGAGTGTGACCACATTATAGTGGCATGTAACCTTCACTATACGGAAGGCTAAGAGGTTAGAGAGATTTCTTAGTTTGAGGGTTTTTAAACGTTGTTTTGAAGTTTTATATATTCTACTTTGCATTCTCGGTAATCTCGTTGTTCTCAAGTTTTAATTCATCCTTATCTAGACTCATAACCAACCGAATCTTATAGTTCATATCGTACCATAACCTTAACGAGACCGCTTTTTATGTCTTCAATTATTTGAAATATGCGGGTTACGTGCTCTAGCTAGGAAGTCATCACTCCAACAGATGTTACATTTGTGTCTAGGGGTTTACTCTAAGAACTGTTGATCTTTAATTTGATTCACATTTATGAGAAATATAGGAGGAATCTTCAAGACGAAGGGTATCTCACCGAGTCCGAGGCATGAGAAGGCTGGTTATAGTTTGACTAAACTTCTTGCTAGGTCAAGAACAAAGATTCGCCTCATTGACAAAAAGCGATCATCATGAACTCTTCTGTGTGTGTTTCTCTTTTAGTACTTAATACATTATTTATTTCTTTTGTTCAAAGTTGAACTAGCGTTAAGATATATTTTCTAAGTTATTATGGGTTTCTTTTTCATTGGAATCTCGGATCTCATGGGAAACACTCTATTGTCTTGGTGAAGATGCCTCAAGATATATGGATTACGGGCGAGAGGAATGATGTCGGTTCAATAGTTTTGGGCCTAGACAAGTTTATTTGAGTTTTCCAGTGAAAGTACTTTTACTTGAGGAGGAGGATGTTTCCAACTATTTCAAGTAAAATAATAAACTTCTATACTTATGTAAAGTATCTAAATTTGGATTGTTAGATATGAAGTTTTATTTGATGTCTGTAGGAGCTTTGGTCTTGTTCAACATGTGAGGTTCCCCCGTCGAAGAAAAGTGGATTATGCGCTATCAACCTGTCTTTCTTAGTTAAACCGAGACCATTGTAATGAACATTTCTATTGGCTCCTTACCGCAGACCCTTGCAATGAACATTTATTACTGGCTCCTTCCTTTCTCTAGCACTTTGAGCTTTTGTAGCATGGGATTACTAGCATCCTTCATGAATTCCTAAACCATTTAGAGATGATATCACCATTGTTTTCTTTTGATCATTTCAAATTTGTTTTTTGTTGTAATTTCCAACAAATACTTGTACTTTTTTTAGGCACCGCCCATCGCCAAGGTGTATGGTATTAAATTCTTTGAGATTGTAAGCATAAATCTACGTGGCGGGATCTTTTTATTATTATAATCTAGAGAATTTCATATACAATACTACGATGTTACTCTCTTTTGTGTTATACGAGTGCAAAACCAAATCTAGATGTGGAGCGTGTTTTTCTTTTCCATATCCGAGGATATTAAAGAAAGGATTTTGAAACCGACACCAAAGCCGAGGTATGAGAGCACCATTGTACATGAACATCTGTATATCCAGCTCTAAATATGGAAACAAGTCCGAGGCTTTTTGTTCAACTTTTGATCATTCTATCTCATTCGAGTCTATAGTGCGTCCTGTGATGATAACAATATGAATTTGGTGGTACGGGTTTGTCTTTGCATCAAAGACGACAATTGGTTAAATCGTTGGAGGTTCCATTAGTGTATGACTTGGGATACACAAAGCGGTATGTTCGTTGTCCTGCAGTGTGGGGACTTCCTTGCTATTTTCCTTTGGTAATCTAAGATTTGAATGTCTTTAGAAACAAAGTTGGTTTTTTTCCTTGTTCATTTTCTCGATGGTAATTTTTTTAATTTTTTGAGCATAATACTATGGACTATTCATTAGAAGTTGATAATTTTCAAACATATAAGAAATGTATGTGAATATTCAAGTTTCATTTCATTATGTTGGAAAAAGAACTAGATTAACTTTTAGGTACTTCATTTTATTGGAAGGTTTGAGGTTAATATCAAGAAATTTTTCTTCAGTTTTAATATTCTTAAGTTTAATTGGATACTTAAGTTTTAA
This sequence comes from Papaver armeniacum, assembly GCA_023531295.1. NCBI lineage: Eukaryota > Viridiplantae > Streptophyta > Magnoliopsida > Ranunculales > Papaveraceae > Papaver > Papaver armeniacum. The sequence goes on along the minus strand of JAJJWW010019264.1, from coordinate 1,059,743 downwards.
AATGTATATGGACTAATATCAATTTTGTATGCTCTTGAATTTTCCGAATCTTCTTGTTTAACATCTCTGTTAAAATCGTTATTGACAAGCATGTTTATTATTTGCACTTTGTATTCTAACTAGGAGAAAAGGGTATGACCATTTGAATTGGCACAAGATGGGTTGCTGTTGTGAGGAGATGGCCATTGGAGAAGAACTACATAACTGCTTCTTTCTTGGAAGAGATGTCTCATGCAAAAGCAATGGGCATGAGGCAGACTCCTTTGGTTTGAAGATATTATGTGCATTGGTTTGCAAAAGATCTGCTGCATGAGAAGGTAAAGACTGTTAAGTGAGTCCTGTTTCGTTAGTTTTCTCATATGTTATCTCTTTTGTTTTATCCTCTTCATGACTTCTTGAATTATGTTGAATATTTGGAAATTTTATAAAAACTTAGAATTTACGTAAGTTATAAAACTGCTTGAATATATGTAGAATGAATAAAAGGATTTATTGTCGAATGTGTGATAGAATCTGGTTGCATGGATGGAATGAAAAATTTATACAAGTTATTTTGAATTCAGGCATGATTCCTACTGAAAATGGACTCATTTTAATATACAAAGAGATTTGTTAAGTTGTTTTTCCCCGTGTTGCGAGGGTTGGCGATCTTGAATATGCAATGTTGCGTTCAAGTAAGTCACCGTGTAGGACTTTCTCTAGTGTTTAGGTACTTATCTCGAGAATGAATGTAAAATAGTGTTTAGGTACTTATTAGAATTTGATAGTTATGATTTTTTTGGTACTTGGAAGAATTTGTATTTTTTCTTGATATGAACCGAATGAATGTTGATATGAACTAATCAATATTGATATGAATTGATTGAAGAAACAATTATTGAATATGTATGGACTGAATCATGCAGGTTATTTGGATTTTCGGATGATTTCGGCAAAAATGAACCTATCGAGTCGATATTGACCAGGTCAAAATTGGTCAACATAGACCAATTTTGACATGGTCAATGTTGATTTAGCGATAATTTTTTGTTGTTACTAAAAAGTTCGTAACAACGAAGAATCATTTCAATCAGACATGTAGTAACAGCCCTTTGCCTGTTACAACCATCTGTTACAAATAATTAAATAGCTATTTTAGTGTACATTTACGAAATTCCACGTAGTAATACACTTTGCAATGCATTACAACATTTATTACAACCAAAATTAATAACAACTACAGGTAAGTTACAAAAATTTGTCATGCCACCTTTTGAAACAGAACCTAGCTGTTACAACCCTGTTTTGTAACATGCAGGATCTGTTTCTAATCGGCCAAAATGGTGTAGTGATTGGGTGTGGTTGTTAGATCCCCGCTTTTTCAATTGGTATCAGAGCAGGCAAACACGTTTATGACACTTTTGAGTTCCGTAAAATCACTTAAGAGGAGTGTATTTTGATGGGAAAAGGGCCAACGGGCAAGACATGTCACTATGTCACATGGTCCTCGCTTTTTTAACAATATTCCATCGTTTAAGATGGCAAAAAGGACGTTTTCATTTCCGAGCGCTTTTGGAGCGCTTTTATGGATGCTTCCACGAGTGCTAAGAAAATATCCCGTTTGAAACCAATGACCTGGAATTAGTAAATACACTAATGAGGCATCTAGTTTGATGGGAAATGGTGTTCAACTTTTTGGTATTTTTTCCATAATATGGTATCCGAAGACCCGTTTTACCGATTTTTGTGGTAATTTTGCCTAATTTTTAATACTTATGCCACTTTTGAGTTCCGTAAAATAACATAAAAGGAGTGTATTTTGATGGGAAAAGGGCCAACGGGAAAGACATGTAACTACAACACATGGTCCCCTGTTTTTTTAGCAATATTCCATCGTTTAAGAGGGCAAAAAGGACGTTTTCTGTTTTCCGAGCGCTTTCGGAGCGCTTTAAATTATGCTTCCCACAGTCTAGGAAAATGTACCGTTTGAAACCAATGACATGGGATTAGTAAATACACTCAGGAGGCATCTAGTTTGATGGGAAATGGTATTCAACTTTTTGGAATTTTTTCCATAATATGGTATCCAAAGACCGGTTTTACCGATTTTTGTGATAATTTTGCCTAATTTTTAACACTTATTGCACTTTTGAGTTCCGAAAAATCACTCAAGAGGAGTGCATTTTGATGGGAAAAGGGCCAACAGTCAATACATGTCACTATGTCACATGGTCCTCAGTTTTCAACAATATTCCTTCCTTTAAGAGGGCAAAAGGACGTTTTCTGTTTTCCGAGCGCTTTTGGAGCGCTTTTATGGATGCTTCCCACAGGCAAGGAAAATGTCCTATTTGAAACCAATGACACGGGATTAGTAAATACACTTCGAAGGCATCTAATTTGTTGGGAAATGGTATTCAACTTTTTGAATTTTTTTCCATAATATGGTATCCAAAGACCCGTTTTACCGATTTTTGTGGTAATTTGGCCTAATTTTTAACCCTTATGGCACTTTTGACTTCCGCAAAATCACTCAAGAGGGTGAATTTTGATGGTAAAATGGCCAACGGTCAAGACATGTTACTACGTCACATGGTCCTCAATTTTTTAGCAATATTCAATCGTTTAAGAGGGCAAAATGGACGTTTTCTGTTTTCCGAGCGCTTTTGGAGCGCTTGTATGGATGCTCCCCACAAGCTAGGAAAATATCCCGTTTGAAACCAATGTCCTTGGATTAGTAAATACACTCGAGGCATCTATTTTGATGGGAAATGGTGTTCAACTTTTTGAAATTTTTTCCATAATATGGTTTCCAAAGACCCGTTTTACCGATTTTTGTGGTATTTTGCCAAATTTTTAACACTTATGGCACTTTTGAGTTCCGCAAAATCACTCTGGAGGAAAGAATTTAGACGGCAAATGGGCCAACGGTCAAGACATGTAACTACGTCACATGGTCCTCAGTTTTTTAGCAATATTCCATCGTTTAAGATGGCAAAAAGGACGTTTTCTGTTTTCCGAGCGCTTTTGGAGCGCTTTTATGGATGCTTCCCACAGGCTAAGAAAATATCCCATTTGAAACCAATGACCTGGAATTAGTAAATACACTAATGAGGGATCTAGTTTGATGGGAATTGGTGTTCAACTTTTTGGTATTTTTTCCATAATATGGTATCCGAAGACCCGTTTTACCGATTTTTGTGGTAATTTTGCCTAATTTTTAATACTTATGCCACTTTTGATTTCCGTAAAATAACTTAAGAGGAGTGTATTTTGATGGGAAAAGGGCCAACGAGAAAGACATGTAACTACAACACATGGTCCCCTGTTTTTTTAGCAATATTCCATCGTTTAAGAGGGCAAAAAGGACGTTTTACATTTTCGAGCGCTTTCGGAGCGCTTTAAATTATGCTTCCCACAGGCTAGGAAAATGTCCCGTTTGAAACCAATGACATGGGATTAGTAAATACACTCGGGAGGCATCTAGTTTGATGGGAAATGGTGTTCAACTTTTGGAATTTTTCCATAATATGGTATCCAAAGACCTAGTCTACCGATTTTTGTGATAATTTTGCCTAATTTTTAACACTTATTGCACTTTTGAGTTAGAAAATCACTCGAGAGGAGTGCATTTGATGGGAAAAGGGCCAACAGTCAAGACATGTCACTATGTCACATGGTCCTCAGTTTTTCAACAATATTCCATCGTTTAAGAGGGCAAAAGGACGTTTTCTGTTTTCCGAGCGCTTTTGGAGCGCTTTTATGGATGCTTCCCACAGGCAAGGAAAATGTCCTATTTGAAACCAATGACACGGGATTAGTAAATACACTTCGAAGGCATCTAATTTGATGGGAAATGGTATTCAACTTTTTGAATTTTTTTCCATAATATGGTATCCAAAGACCCGTTTTACCGATTTTTGTGGTAATTTGGCCTAATTTTTAACACTTATGGCACTTTTGACTTCCGCATAATCACTTAAGAGGGTGAATTTTGATGGGAAAATGGCCAACGGTCAAGACATGTAACTACGTCACATGGTCCTCAATTTTTTAGCAATATTCAATCGTTTAAGAGGGCAAAAAGGACGTTTTTTGTTTTCCGAGCGCTTTTGGAGCGCTTGTATGGATGCTCCCCACAGGCTAGGAAAATATCCCGTTTGAAACCAATGTCCTTGGATTAGTAAATACACTCGGGAGGCATCTATTTTGATGGGAAATGGTGTTCAACTTTTTGAAATTTTTTCCATAATATGGTTTCCAAAGACCCGTTTTACCGATTTTTGTGGTATTTTGCCAAATTTTTAACACTTATGGCACTTTTGAGTTCCGCAAAATCACTCTGGAGGAGAGAATTTAGACGGCAAAAGGGCCAACGGCCAAGACATGTAACTATGTCACATGGTCCTCAGTTTTTTGGCAATATTCCATCGTTTAAGAGGGCAAAAAGGACGTTTTTCTATTTTCTGAGGGCTTTTGGAGCGCATTTATGGATGCTTCCCACATGCTAGGATAATGTCCCGTTTGAAACCAATGACCTGGGATTAGTAAATAAACTCATGAGGCATCTAGTTTGATTGGAAATGGTTTTCAACTTTTTTGGAATTTTTTCCATAATATGGTATCCAAAGACCCGTTTTACCGATTTTGTGGTAATTTTGCTTAATTTTTAACACTTATGGCACTTTTGAGTTCCGCAAAATCACTCTAGAGGGGTGCATTTTGATTGGGAAAAGGGCCAACGGTCAAACATGTAACTATATCGATCACATGGTCCTCAGTTTTTTAGCAATATTTCATCGTTTAAGAGGGCAAAAAGGACGTTTTCTGTTTTCCGCGCTTTCGGAGCGCTTCAATTGGTGCTTCCCACAGGCTAGGAAAATCTCCCGTTTGAAACCAATGACCTGGGATTAGTAAATACACTCAGGAGGCATCTAGTTTGATGGGAAATAGTGTTCAAGTTTTTGGAATTTTTTCCATAATATGGTATCCAATGACCCGTTTTACCGATTTTTGTGGTAATTTTTCCTAATTTTTAACACTTATGGCACTTTTGAGTTCCGCAAAATTACTTAAGAGGAGTGCATTTTGATGGAAAAAGGGCCAACAGTCAAGACATGTAACTATGTCACATGGTCCTCAGTTTTTCAGCAATATTCCATCGTTTAAGAGGGCAAAAGGGACGTTTTCTGTTTTCCGAGCGCTTTTGGAGCGCTTTTATTGATGCTTCCCACAGGCTAGGAAAATGTCTCGTTTGAAACCGATGACACGGGAGTAGTAAGTACACTCAGTAGGCATCTAGTTTGATGGGAAATGGTGTTCAACTTTTTGGAATTTTTTCTATAATATGGTATCCAAAGACCCGTTTAACAAATTTTTGTGGTAATTTTGCCTAATTTTTAACACTTATGGCACTTTTGACTTCCACAAAATCACTCAAGAGGGGTGCATTGATAGACACATTTTTGTGTCTAATTTGTCTCGCTTCTATTTATTGATAGTGCTCATTTTTGTACTTATTATGGTGTTTTATGTGTGTGTAGGTATTTTTGGCCAATAAACATTTTTGGAAAAATCGGCTCGAAAAGTTGTCCAATGCACCCGGAGGAGTTGTTATTGGCACCCACAGTTTGGATAAGGGGCACCTCTAGGACACCCCATAAGGCACCTGCTATCGGCTCCCCTACTCTGGATAGGGGGCGCCTCATCTTCATCATTTAAACTTCAGTTTGGTGGGAAATGTTGTTCACGTCTGCATGATTTTGCTGGAACGGAGTTGGAGAGATTTAAGGAGATTCAATCACCTATTTTTCTCGGGATGGGCCTGTTAAACCTAAAGAAAGATGATATGGGTATTTGATTTGGATAAATTGGGCTAGGTATCGAACAGAAGCAAAACAGGGGAGAAAAATATTTACGGAAACAAGGGAAGATTTGGTCGATGTTTTGTTTGCTTTTCTCAACTGTTGGATTTGGTACTAGTTGTAACAACACAACAGGATTGCTACGCGTGCTAGAGTTGAGAGAAAATAGGAGTTGTCGACAAGTCAGGAAAGATATTCTCGGCATTGTTTTGAGTTATCTTTGGAAGTTACGTATGCATCTGGGAGTTCCGGGAAGAGTTAGGAGAGTATTTAACGCGTAGGATTGAATGTATGGGATCTTTATAAGGTCTGATGGAGTTTGGATAGACCATTAAAGCCGCGTGAAACAAAAGAAATGAAATATTTTCCCGTAGCTTTTGGTCGAAGAAAAGATAGAGATTCTCGGGATTTAATTACCCTGTGCTGTATAAAAGGGTTAGGACGAGTCACAGGCAAGAAGTCGGGAGTTTGGGGTAGCTTCAGAGCTAAGAACAAGGCTGCACAGAAGAATTGCAGCAGCAGTAGAGAAGAAGAAGGAAGAGTTGCAGACGACAGAAAACAAGTGTCGTTCTCAAGAACACGAAGAACAGACTAACGGAGACAGTCTCATTTAAACAACACAAAAGAAGTATCGCTGTTCAACACTAATAGATCACACGTCTTAAGCTTGTCATCTTTTCTCTGTAACAGTTCAACACCCGTTGTAAGAGCTGTTTGCAACGCCTCTACAAGGTTGCAAACCTGTCCGCTTTATTAGTTTTCTCTTGTTTTTCACCTATTTGAGCTATGAAAAATTATTTTGAGCACCGAATAATATGAGGAGCTAAACCCCAACACTTGGGATGATGGAGGAAGCCATATTTCATGTGTGTGGTAATTATATTTAATTCTTTCATGACTTTTTGCATGGATTGTTAATTGTTTTATGGTTTTTATTGAATGGTTATGATTTCAATTGATGGGTTATACTTAGGTTAAGTCTTTTGATATCCCATGCTTTAGATATATAGTTGTTGCTTTTCAAAAATCCACCTTGGCAAAACATAGAGTCAATATTTTATTATTATTTGAGTTATAATTGTCTAGAATGAATATATGAATCGCATGAATGAATTTTATGGTGGAATCCTGAGTCCTAGTACCTCTCGATATCGTGACAAACTTGTGTAAATATTATCTTAGTTTATAGAGTATTATATTTTTAAGTCTTAAATCGAGTCTTTACAAGTCTGAGTGAACGACATTCTTACTACCACTTTCTACAACAACATAAAAATCACATCATGCATTTTGATGGGAAAAGGACCAACGGTAAATACATGTAACTACGTCACATGGTCCTCAGTTTTTTAGCAATATTCCATCGTTTAAGAGGGCAAAAAGGACGTTTTCTGTTTTCCGAGCGTTTTTGGAGCGCTTTTATGGATGCTTCCCACAGGCTAAGAAAATATCCCGTTTGAAACCAATGACCTGGGATTAGTAAATACAGTAATGAGGCATCTAGTTTGATGGGAAATGGTGTTCAACTTTTTGGTATTTTTTCCATAATATGGTATCCGAAGACCCGTTTTACCGATTTTTGTGGTAATTTTGCCTAATTTTTAATACTTATGCCACTTTTGAGTTCCGTAAAATCCCTTAAGAGGAGTGTATTTTGATGGTAAAAGGGCCAACGGGAAAGACATGTAACTACAACACATGGTCCTCAGTTTTTTTAGCAATATTCCATCGTTTAAGAGGGCAAAAAGGACGATTTCTGTTTTCCGAGCGCTTTCGGAGCGCTTTAAATTATGCTTCCCACAGGCTAGGAAAATGTCCCGTTTGAAACCAATGACATGGTATTAGTAAATACACTCAGGAGGCATCTAGTTTGATGGGAAATGGTGTTCAACTTTTTGGAATTTTTTCCATAATATGGTATCCAAAGACCGGTTTTACCGAATTTTGTGATAATTTTGCCTAATTTTTAACACTAATTGCACTTTTGAGTTCCGAAAAATCACTGATGGTATTTTTCAATGATGTTGTAGTAAGAAGGGTTGTCGTTCACTCGGACTTGATGAGATTGATTTTAAGAATTAATAAAAGAAAATAAAAGAAAAATATATACAAATATTGTCACAGGATGAAGAGTCACTAGGACGCAGGATTTCACTACTTTTCATATTCTTGTGGTTCAGTCATTACTACACCAAATTCCCGGATTAGTAACAGGAATTCGTAACGGCTTTGGGGCCGTTACAAATTTGCCGTTACAAATGGCCGTTACAAAAAAATCGTAACAGGCTGAAGCCGTTACTAAATTTTAAAAAAATCGTAACAGGGCCAAGCCGTTACGAAATTTTTTATAGGCGTGCCACTCACACGCTTGGTCACACTTGGGTCGTAACACTTGCAGTTTGTGCGTGTGCCATTCACATGCTTGCTATTCTTTTTCAACCCAAGAATCGTTGAACTACAGGATATTTCATCCCCTCCCCTAACCTAGATAATCTTTTCTCTCGCTCTCTCACTTTTCATTTTCACTTACATTTCTTTTCTACTACCGCGCCTCCTTTTCTTCCCTCTCAATCTGCAGATTAATCATCCGATGTTTGAAGAACTAATCTTCAATCGTCCGCTCATCGAGTTTAGGTTTTGATTTAAGTTTACATCCGTGTAAGTCATCATCGATTGGGTTTCATAATCTGTTAAATCCGATTTTTAGGGTTCCATCTAAATTAGGGTTTTGTTCTTGATTTGGTTTCGATTTGTAGGTGTCGTTGAATGATGTATTTGGTTTATTCGTGAGAAAAGAAGGTAAATCCTACTACAATCCCTATTTACGTATCATTAATTTTTGTTATATCTTGATTTTTTGGTGATTTTTAGGCTGAAATAAATTGTTTCGATTTTGATTTACTGATTGATCTTTGAGGAGTATTCTTCGCTAGAGAGCTTCTTTGAAGATGGTTACTCCGATGTTGAAGTTAGGGTTACTCCTATCATCCTATGGGAAATGAAATCATCATCGAGATCTAACTCAAGGACCAAGCTTTCGTGTTAATGGGAAGTTTGTGGAATGGAAAAAAAGTACTCTTTATTCATTAGGATATGTGATTGACAGTGTTCTTTTTTCTATTCGTATTAAATTTAAATGCTTATTCTCATTTTATTGCTGGTTTGCGGTGGAACTTTCGGGTTGGTTTCACTCCCGAGAGAGTGTTTGGTTATATTCATTGCATATACTTTGGTGGTAGTGGGGATTGGAGACACAGTAGCTCACAGTGAGTTTTGTTGAGATGGTGGTCCCATATGGTGATCCAAATGAGCCACATTACGGAAAAATGCATTTGATGTAGGAGAAGATGGCACGGGTAAAAATGCACATTCTCCGAAAAAGGTGAGGATTGGTTTTGATTCCCGGTTTTGTCCATTTGATTATTTCGGTCTAAACTTTTTGTTCGATTGGTGTTGGCTTGGCTAAACGGATTAATCATTGCGGGGTGTGATTGTTTGGGTTACATCAAGTATTTCGATGCCCATTTTAAAAATTTTACTGGGGAGTAGAAACGATGAAAATTGTGTGTGCTTACACGAGGAGGACCATGGTATACTTTGTGGAAACATCAAGATTGGAGGTCCGGCTTAGCGAAGTTAGAAGGTCTAGAAGGCTCACGGTATCCTTTTTTGCACCGTGGATAATTATGAGTATGGATTCTTCCGCATTTCTATCGGGCAAGTTGGAATTTGCATTTGTGTGCTATCAATATTCTTAGACATTGATTGTTCTGAATGTACTTGTATGTCCCGGTTTATTGTTCCATATTATGTGCAAAGTTGAATTTGTTATAATGCTCATGCAATCTCTCTTTAAATATTACATGATGGAAAAATAGAAGGCGAAGGTTAAGCTAACCGAATTCTCGACTTAGGAGCAATACAACCGATTGAATCTAGGAAATACTAAGTACAACTATAGCTCCAGGATTGTATGCACCAAAGACATCAACACTTCTTTGTTTCTCGTATGGATATGGTCGTGGACTTGTAAGCTTTTTGGTGAAGCATTCAATCAGGTACCACTCGTGTCTTCTATATTACATTTTTCTTGCGTGTGGTGGTTAAGGTAGTTTGTAACACCTTGTACCTGTAGGTAGTTGAGGTGGATGTGAAAGTCGAAGAACCTGGGAAGAACAATATTCATAACAATGCTTTCTACGCTGAAGAAACACTGCTCAAGTCTGAGATGCAAGCCATGCGTGACTGCAATCCTTTATCAGCTCGTCATTACATTAATTGGTGGTTCTGTTTTTATGCCTTTTCGTCATTAGTTACCAAAAATATTTTATTTTATAGACTATGCCTTGATTTCCCTAATGTCGAAATTGTCGATTAATTCGTTTCGATCAAGAACACAAGAAATGTCAATCGCACGAAAGGCAATTAACAGCTATAAGCTAATGCCCGGTTCAAAACTGTTCGCCTTTCACAATATGCCCATGATGAGATGTATCCAGGAGGTGATTTGAATCAGTGGGTTTTATATTTTATAGTTGGTTCAGCTCGAGCTTAAGCTGAGCTCGTAGGATTCGTGCTTATATCCCTTATATTTCTAGCTCATAACATGTTGAAATCCCCGTTGTGATTTTTACAGGGCTTTGATTCGGACTATGGCGGATGATTATTTCTATGTGGAAGCAAGAAAAGAGATGTTATTGTTACTTTAAATATTTCAAACCACCGGCGGAGGATGTCAAGATAGCTAGAAGGAGGAGGTTAAAGCTCTATCTCTAGCTTGTTATCCGACCGTATTTTGTGTAGCAATTGATAAGCTTGATGGATCGAGAGTTAATGTGATAGTTATCTAAACGAGGTTGAAATATTTCATTTTGTAGCGTGACGAAAGTCTTTCAATCGAATCGGACTTCGACTTGCAAATTTAGGTTCGTGGACTACTACCAAATTTTTGGATATAGTCTTGGTCTGAGGTTGATGCATTTCAATCCTACCTTTCAGCTATTAGGATCAGATGGGTGTTTGCTGGGAGTGTCTGCTGGATTACTTAAATTTTGTGTATCTTGATGGATGTGTTTGTTTGCAGATATGTGAGGTTGCTCGAATCGAAGCACATTGGCTTATGCAACCCACACATTTTTTTTCGACGTGCTTCATTGAGGCTTGCGGTGTTAGTACTGCAGACAAAGCTGTTAGGAACAGAGGGGTGTTTGGCGGGGAGTATCATTCGTATTAATCCATCATTAAGAAGCATTGCAGCAACCATTGAGGTGAGTTATTATCATAATTTGTAGTTAATGGTCACATGATGCATGAAATGTGTTTTATTAAAGGTAAAATGTATCGAGTCACCGAGGTGCATTGGAGCGAGCATCACTGTTTGAACTTTTTACTTCGGTTGTTTGCATGTTCTTAATGGCTTCTTATTGTTACTCTACCAACAATGTTTTTGATGGTCGATTTTAAATCTTACGCACAATAAATTGGACAAAGACCTCGAGTCCATGCGAGGGATTGACAGATTTGCGAACGAGGCTTAAAGGTCACTCGGAGTAGCATACCAGTAACTTAAACTACAAATCTACTCCTCTATTCCCTACCCTTACTTGTTTCTAACATGCATCGGGGCTCGATGGCGGCTTATTGTTCTCTTGCCACTCTTTGACCCACCTAGACGCGATCTTGAGACCGTTATGAGACCTCTAGACCTTGGTGTTGGTGTCAAGTGATCACATGTAGGTATCTGCTTTCTGGTTTTACCCAATCATTTTTTTTTTGCCATCCTTTCTCACGATTTTTTTGAACTTCACATGTAGAAGGTGAGCAATGTTACGACTAAATCGATTTTATTTTTTGATTATTGTTATTGGCTATTGGGAAAGAAAAGAAACGGGCGTCGTCTAGGAATGGGAACCAACATGTACCCCTTATCTGCATTGCCGGATCGAGGCAAGGATGAATTTGTTGCGAGAAAAAGTCGATGGTTTCACTTGTGTTTTTCTCCGTGCTACTTTTTGTTATTATGGCTATTTAATTTGGTTTCCTGTTTCTTTAAAGTATATCTTGAATGTGTGATTGGATTTGGTCGAATTGAATGAAATATTTTTACTACTTTTGATCGTATATTTTACTACCGATCATCTAATTTCTTTCACGGGGGTATTGAATTTTTAAACAAATTTCTCAAGTATAAGTTGGAAGTGTCTAATTTACTACGATTGTTCCAATTCATTTCCTTGCAGATCGGACAATGGTGGTTGCTTTCCTTACGAAGTTGCTCACAACCGGGACCTTGTTCGGGTGCATAACTCATAAGTGTTGCATATTTGAAAGATAATCGGCATGCAAGACAAGGCAAAGACCGTTATGTGAGTTAAATCATTAGTTTACTTATATGATATCTATTTAAGTTTCTAAACATTATATTCCCTCAAACTTAGGAATATGAATTCTCTCCAAGTATCAAACTTCTTGAGTGAATGTAAAAGAGTGTTTAGAAATTCTCATAAGTTCTAAGTCAATGATCTTGTTTAAATGTGTCATAGAATTTGGTGGGTTGAATGAAAGAATAGAACAAGTTTTATTGATGTTGAATGTATCATAGAATGTGGTTAGATTGAATGAAAGATTTATACGTATTTTGCGTATTTTTGTTTGAATTCCAGCGTATCTTAATTTGAAAATGGATCACGGTCAACATTGACACAAGTCAAAATTGGTAAATATTGACCAATTTTGACCAGTCAATGTTGACCGACAGCAATTTTTTTTGTTACAAAAAAATTAAGTAACGGCTCGAGTCGTTTCAACTTGCCACGTAAGTAACGGCTCAAAAGTCATTTATAATCGACACGTAATAACTGTGGTGAAAGTCACATTACGCCTGGCTATGTTACAAAAAAAAAAAATCGTAATGTGACCCAAAGCATTACCACGTGGCAAATTCATGTGAATTACTCGTAGTCGTTATGAGAGCGTTACAATCAGATTCGTAACGGCCACAAAGCCGTTACGAAAAAAAATGTAACACCCACTTTTGCAACAGGCGAGAGCCGTTACAACCCGTTTTAGTAACGGCTTAGTTCTGTTTCTAATCCCAGAATTTGGTGTAGTACTCTAGACAATATAGCTCAAACAAAAGAAGTTGTGACTCTAATTCCTTGCCAAAAATAGATTTCATAAAACATTATCTGTAAGTCGTAAGCATGACGCATCAAAAGTAATTTAAACTAAGCATGCGACATCAGACAAAATAATGAGATAATTAATAGAAATCATAAAACAATTAAATCTATGCAAAAAGTCATATAAAGAATTAATTCATTTACCACAATCATGAAAAGTTGCTTCCTCCATTGTCCCAGTGATGGGTTCTAGCTCCGCATATTGGAAACACGCTCAAAAGTTGATTTCATTGCTCAAAAATGGTTTACAAATGATGAATAAGGGAGAAATAATGAAAAATCGGGTTTGTAACAATTAATTTTGTTACAAACCGAATCTGATACTGAAGAATGATAAATAGTAATCATTTGCTTTAAGATCGTTTCTCGAAATACGACCCTCAGCTGTGAGTCGTTAACATTGTTGAAGAACGACGGTCTTTGGCTGTCTGTTCTTCGTGTTCTTCGTCTTCAATGGCAGCAGCAGAGACAAGCTCTGCAACTATGATTTCTCACCCTATTTCGTTCCCCTAACTCTCCATCTCCCTACTCTGACCTCTAGAATGCCCTTTTATACTCCTCGGGCCAACAAGTCTCGAGTTTAACTCACGAATCTTCTCATATAACTCGAGAATATTTTTTCTTGATTTCCGTATCTGCACTTTGCAAATCACGAGCGAAGTTTCCTTCTTTATCGCAACCACAGGTCAATCTCTCTCAACACGTTGATCTCGAGTTTCAGTTAGAGGAAAACTCTGTTATCCACACGTCCAACTACTAAAAATACAAGAGAGAATATTTTGTTTACCTGTAGTGAGAATAACACGTCACACTCCTTTTCTTCCGAATATCTTCCCTGTTTTGACGTAACACGCCAACAAGTATCGAATCCCAGCCAAATCTCCGCATAAATCTCTTCAAAACCAAATCAGAAAAACCCCGATAATATACTCCCTGTTTTATCCAAACCATGATTCTAGACAATTCTGGTTGAATCGAACAGACATACCAAGCCTGTTAAGCCCAAACAGGTTGATTGAAAATGATTCTAGCGATTGAATCACTCTCGAGATACCCCAAAAATCCAACCCTAATCACCGTTACTTTCGCTGCAACACTTTTCCCGCCAAAACTGGAAATTTAAATGGTAGGGATGACCTCCCCCTAACAGACATGGGGTGCGAATTGCAGTTGCCATTCCTGGGGTATAAATAGTAATTGAGGTGCCCCTTAACCAAAAAGAGAGTCCAAATAGCACGTGTCCTCCGGGGTGCTTTAGACAACTTTTCGAGCCGAATTTTCCAAAAATGTTTATTGCCCAAAAATACCTACAAACACATAAAACACCAAAATTAATACAAAATCGAATGCCAACAATATATAGTATTGAGATCAAATTAGACACAAAAATGTGTCTATCAATCACTCAAGAGGAGTGCATTTTGATGGGAAAAGGGCCAACAGTCAAGACATGTCACTATGTGACATGGTCCTCGATTTTTCAACAATATTCCATCGTTTAAGAGGGCAAAAATGACGTTTTACATTTTCCGAGCGCTTTTGGAGCGCTTTTATGGATGCTTCCCACAGGCAAGGAAAATGTCCTATTTGAAACCAATGACACGGGATTAGTAAATACACTTCGAAGGCATCTAATTTGATGGGAAATAGTATTCAAATTTTTGAATTTTTTTCCATAATATGGTATCCAAAGACCCGTTTTACCGATTTTTGTGGTAATTTGGCCTAATTTTTAACACTTATGGCACTTTTGACTTCCGCAAAATCACTCAAGAGGGTGAATTTTGATGGGAAAGGGGACAACGGTCAAGACATGTAACTACGTCACATGGTCCTCAGTTTTTAGCAATATTCAATCGTTTAAGAGGGAAAAAAGGACGTTTTACTTTTCCGAGCGCTTTTGGAGCGCTTGTATGGATGCTTCCCACATGCTAGGAAAATATCCCGTTTGAAACCAATGACCTGGGATTAGTAAATACACTCAGGAGGCATCTATTTTGATGGGAAATAGTGTTCAACTTTTTGAAATTTTTTCCATAATATGGTTTCAAAAGACCCGTTTTACCGATTTTTGTGGTATTTTGCCAAATTTTTAACACTTATGGCACTTTTGAGTTCCGCAAAATCACTCTGGAGGAGAGAATTTAGACGGCAAAAGGGCCAACGGTCAAGAATGTGACTATGTCACATGGTCCTCAGTTTTTTAGCAATATTCCATCGTTTAAGAGGGCAAAAGGACGTTTTTCTTTTTAGAGGGCTTTTGGAGCGCATTTATGGATGCTTCCCACGAGCTAGGAAAATGTCCCGTTTGAAACCAATGACCTGGGATTAGTAAATAAACTCATGAGGCATCTAATTTGATTGGAAATGGTGTTCAACTTTTTTGGAATTTTTTCCATAATATGGTATCCAAAGACCCGTTTTACCGATTTTTATGGTAATTTTGCTTAATTTTTAACACTTATGGCACTTTTGAGTTCCGCAAAATCACTCTAGAGGGTTGCATTTTGATGGGAAAAGGGCCAACGGTCAAACATGTAACTATATCACATGGTCCTCAGTTTTTGAGCAATATTCCATCGTTTAAGAGGGCAAAAATGACGTTTTCTGTTTTCCGAGCGCTTTCGGAGCGCTTTAATTGATGCTTCCCACAGGCTAGGAAAATGTCCCGTTTGAAACCAATAACCTGGGATTAGTAAATACACTCAGGAGCCATCTAGTTTGATGGGAAATGGTGTTCAACTTTTTGGATTTTTTTCCATAATATGGTATCCAATGACCCGTTTTACCGATTTTGGTGGTAATTTTTCCTAATTTTTAACACTTATGGCACTTTTGAGTTCCGCAAAATTACTCAAGAGGAGTGCATTTTTATGGGAAAAGGGCCAACAGTCAAGACATGTAACTATGTCACATGGTCCTCAGTTTTTCAGCAATATTCCATCGTTTAAGAGGGCAAAAAGGACGTTTTCTGTCTTCCGAGCGCTTTTGGAGCGCTTTTATTGATGCTTCCGACAGGCTAGGAAAATGTCTCATTTGAAACCAATGACCTGGTATTAGTAAGTACACTCAGTAGGCATCTAGTTTGATGGGAAATGGTGTTCAACCTTTTGGAATTTTTTTCTATAATATGGTATCCAAAGACCCGTTTAACAAATTTTTGTGGTAATTTTGCCTAATTTTTAACACTTATGGAACTTTTGACTTCCGCAAAATCTCTCAAGAGGGGTGCATTTTGATGGGAAAAGGATCAACGGTAAAGACATGTCACTACGTCACATGGTCCTCAGTTTTTTAGCAATATTCCATCGTTTAAGAGGGCAAAAAGGACGTTTTCTGTTTTCCAAGCGCTTTTGGAACGCTTTTATGGATGCTTCCCACAGGCTAAGAGAATATCCCGTTTTAAACCAATGACCTGGGATTAGTGAATACACTAATGACGCATCTAGTTTGATTGGAAATGGTGTTCAAATTTTTGGTATTTTTTCCATAATATGGTATCTAAAGACCCGTTTTACCGATTTTTGTGGTTATTTTGCCTAATTTTTAATACTTATGCCACTTTTGAGTTCCGTAAAATCACTTAAGAGGAGTGTATTTTGATGGGAAAAGGGCCAACGGGTAAGACATGTCACTACGTCACATGGTCCTCAGTTTTTTAGCAATATTCCATCGTTTAAGAGGGCAAAAATGACGTTTTCTGTTTTCCAAGCGCTTTTGGAACGCTTTTATGGATGCTTACCACAGGCTAAGAAAATATCCCGTTTAAAACCAATGACCTAGGATTAGTGAATACAGTCATGAGTCATCTAATTTGATGGGAAATGGTGTTCAACTTTTTGGTATTTTTTCCCTAATATGGTATCCAAAGACCCGTTTTACCGATTTTTGTGGTTATTTTGCCTAATGTTTAATACTGATGCCACTTTTGAGTTCCGTAAAATCACTTAAGAGGAGTGTATTTTGATGGGAAAAGGGCCAACGGGCAAGACATGTAACTACGTCACATGGTCCTCAGTTTTTTAGCAATATTCCATCGTTTAAGACGACCAAAAGGACGTTTTCTGTTTTCCGAGCGCTTTCGGAGCGCTTTAAATTATGCTTCCCACATTCTAGGAAAATGTCCCCTTTGAAACCAATGACCTGGGATTAGTAAATACACTCAGAAGGCTTCTATTTTGATGGGAAATGGTGTTCAACTTTGTAGGATCATAATATCGCAACGTACAAGGCTCGCTGGGATTAATAAACGGCGGTGTCGCGAGGGAGTCGCAGGGAGCTACAATAAACGACGCGATGAATAACGACACCCAAAACAATTGGAAGACACAAAACCTGGCGAGAGTTAAGAAGTGTCGCGAGAATGAATATTCGTGCATTTGCGACACTTCGCGAGACATTCCCGAAAATAAAGGATAGTTTAGCTGTCATCCATTATGTATTACCCTATATAAAGGGCACAATGAGTCTGTTGAAAGGGGGATCTTTTTGGGGGAATTGTTGAGCAAGTCATTAGGAGAGAGAAAGTTTAAGAGTATTTAACTTCTAAGTGTAATTCTATTTTCCTGTGTAAACATTTCATGAACTCAATCGATAAATATTTTTGATCTTACATCTTTCAATGGATTAATTAAGCAAAATTGAGTAAGGGGTGTAGTGTGGGATTTCCCGCAACTACAAACTTTTGAAATTTTTCTATAATATGGTATCCAAAGACCCGTTTTACCGATTTTTGTGGTAATTTTGCCTAATTTTTAACACTTATTGCACTTTTGAGTTCCGCAAAATCACTCAAGAGGAGTGCATTTTGATGGAAAAAGGGCCAACAGTCAAGACATGTCACTATGTCACATGGTCTTGATTTTTCAACAATATTCCATCGTTTAAGAGGGCAAAAGGGCGTTTATGTTTTCCGAGCGCTTTTGGAGTGCTTTTATGGATGCTTCCACATGCAAGGAAAATGTCCTATTTGAAACCAATGACTTGGGATTAGTAAATACACTTCAAGGCATTTAATTTGATGGGAAATGGTGTTCAACTTTTTGAAATTCTTTTCATAATATGGTATCCAAAGACCCGTTTTACCGATTTTTGTGGTAATTTGGCCTAATTTTTAACACTTATGGCACTTTTGACTTCCGCAAAATCACTCAAGAGGGGAAAAAGGGCCAACGGTAAATACATGTAACTACGTCACATGGTCCTCAGTTTTTTTTAGCAATATTCCATCGTTTAAGTGGGAAAAAAGGACGTTTTCTGTTTTCCGAGCGCTTTTATGGATGCTTCCCACAGGCTAAGAAAATTTCCCGTTTAAAACGTGACCTGGGATTAGTAAATACACTAATGAGGCATCTAGTTTGATGGGAAATGGTGTTCAACTTTTTGGTATTTTTTCCATAATATGGTATCCAAAGACCCGTTCTACCGATTTTTGTGGTAATTTTGCCTAATTTTTAATACTTATGCCACTTTTGAGTTCCGTAAAATCACTTAAGAGGAGTGTATTTTGATGGGAAAAGGGCCAACGGGTAAGACATGTCACTACGTCACATGGTCCTCAGTTTTTTAGCCATATTCCATCGTTTAAGATGGCAAAAAGGACGTTTTATGTTTTCCAAGCGCTTTTGGAGCGCTTTTATGGATGCTTCCTACAGGCTAGGAAAATGTCCCGTTTGAAACCAATGACCTGGCAGTAGTAAATACAGTCATGAGGCATCTAGTTTGATGGGAAATGGTGTTCAACTTTTTGGATTTTTTTCCATAATATGGTATCCAAAGGCCTGTTTTACCGATTTTTGTGGTAATTTTTCCTAATTTTTAACACTTATGGCACTTTTGAGTTCCGCAAAATCACTCAAGAGGAGTGCATTTAGATGGGAAATGGGCCAACGGTCAAGACATGTAACCATGTCACATGGTCCTTAGTTTTTTAGCAATATTCCATCGTTTAAGAGGGCCAAAAAGGACGTTTTCTGTTTTCCGAGCGCTTTCTGAGCGCTTTAAATTATGCATCCCACAAGCAAGGAAAATGTCCTCTTTGAAACCAATGACCTCGGATTAGTAAATACACTTCGAAGGCATCTAATTTGATGGGAAATGGTGTTCAACTTTTTGAAATTTTTTCCATA
Organism: Papaver armeniacum; assembly: GCA_023531295.1. NCBI lineage: Eukaryota > Viridiplantae > Streptophyta > Magnoliopsida > Ranunculales > Papaveraceae > Papaver > Papaver armeniacum. Next base: position 1,040,594 of record JAJJWW010019264.1, on the reverse strand, counting down.
ATATGGTCTCCAAAGACCCGTTTAACACATTTTTGTGGTAATTTGGCGTAATTTTAACACTTATGGCACTTTGACTTCCGCAAAATCACTCAAGAGGGGTGCATTTTGATGAGAAAAGGGCCAACGGTAAAGACATGTAACTACATCACATGGTCCTCAGTTTTTTAGTAATATTCCATCGTTTAAGAGGGCAAAAATGACGTTTTCTGTTTTCCAAGCGCTTTTTGAACGCTTTTATGGATGCTTCCCACAGGCTAAGAAAATATCCCGTTTGAAACCAATGACCTGGGATTAGTAAGTACACTCAGTAGGCATCTAGTTTGATGGGAAACGGTGTTCAACTTTGTAGGATCCAAATATCGCAACAACGACACACCAGCGAAAATCTCATCAACAACGATTGCGAGGACGTCATAAAATAATTACATGAATGACATAACAGATGACAACAGTGTAAACATGAGTAAAGTGTGGTAATTTAGCGACATTAAAGATATTTGCGAAATTAACATTTACAAGCTCGCGAGGTTACCGCAAGCTAGATCCGAAAATAGGGGCCCTATGGAGAGCAGGAGACAGAAAAGGGGGACACATTTTGTTAAGAGAGAGATATTTTTAGAGAGGGATTTATTTTCTTTATCATCTTCTTCCCCCAAATAATTAGATCTAGAGCTCTACAAAATATCCGTTAATGGAGATTGTAAATGTAATATTAATGTAACCTCAACAATCATAGTGAAGAACCATGGATGTAGATCACATTGATCGAACCATGTAAAAAATCTTATGTGTCTATTTAAATTTCTAGAACTTATATTTTGAGATTTAGATGATTAATATGTTTAGATCTAGAAATTAGTATCAAGATATCACAAGGGGTGTGTTGTGGGATTTCCTGCAACTACATTTTTGGCGCTAGAAACAGGGAGGAGTAAAGGATTTATCCTTCCTGTAACTTGTTGATTCAAGAAGTTTCCATGAAGATTAGATACTGTTCATATTTATTTTTAGATCTTAAATTTTTCGGGAGCAAAAACGGAAATTTCATAGAAGAAGTTACACTTTCAGGGAGTAAACATCATCAACAATTTAAAGACATGAAAAGAAGAAGAGAAAAAAAAGAAATTAATTAGTTGTTGTGGTGAAATTCGGGGAAGAAAACTAAAGTTTCAATGGAAAATTTTCATGTTCAGGAGAAGAAGGCAAATGTGAAAGAAATTAAGGAAAGACGAAGAGAAGATAAGAGGCAGACGTTGCAATTCTTATCACAAACAGAAATTCGCACAGATGGTTTGAGTTGGAGCAAATAGGAAAGAGGTCACGTGTTCGAATTCGCAGAGATACATATTTTTCATTTTTTTCTCATCTTCAGTGGCGAATAAGAGAATAAGGAAAAAAGTTATGAGTTAATTTCGCAGAAAAGTTCTTGAATAGTTGGTCCAGCGAGCAGTATGTGATTTTGAGGTCGCAAGTTCGAATTCGCCTGCGAGCATATTTTTCATCTTTTTACAGAGGGCGAAAAAAATGAATAATTTCGCAATATTGTTTCATTATTTCGCAAACAAGAGGTAGCACAGTTGGTCATCTGCGAAATTAATGAGTTTAAGGTCGCGTGTTCAAATCCCAACAAATGTGTATTTTTCGCATGGATATTTCGCAAGGGTATTTCGCACAGAAGAAAGTAGATTATTATTTCGCAGAGATAATTCGCAAAACAAAAGCTTGACAAAGTTGGTCGAGGTAAAGACAATGAGCTTGAGGTCGCAGTTCAATTCCCACCTCCCGCGAATTTCCGCATCTTTTTTTTGACTACCAGAGAAAGACAAGTTTTAACAAGTGTGCGATAATTTCGCACAAGAGAACTGGCACAGTTGGTCAAGAGGCATGAATGCAAGCAGTAGGTCGCAGGATCAATTCTTGCTTCTTGCACATTTATTTTTGTTATGCGAAATTTCGCACGGACTATGATTATTTCGCAAAGAAGAAAGTTGATGATTAGATGTAGGATCCAAATATCGCAACAACGACACACCAGCGAAAATCTCATCAACAACGATTGCGAGGACGTCATAAAATAATTACATGAATGACATAATGTTAGGGTTCTAAACCAAAACACTGTAACAGAATATAAGAACCCTAAGATAAATATCCTTTTTTATGGGGATTAGCCACCTCTGCTGTGTAAACAATAATGTAACTGAGTTTTGTATTGATTGAATGACTATTACAGAGCTAGAGAAGAGTATTTATAACTCTGTAAACTTGGCTAGCAAGGAAAAGAACTCACGAGTTTGATAATAAAAGAACTCTACCTAAATCAGGAAACTATTCAACTAGCTAGACAGGGATAATTAAGGAAACTAGTAAACTAAGGAGTTGGCATCGCAACATCCCACCGCGCTGGAAAACTTGTTGTCCTCAAGCAACGAAATCTGGAAAACGCAAGAGTAGTGCATCAGCATCTTCCCAGGTTGCTTCTTCCGTTGGATGATCTTTCCATTGTACCAACCATTTAGTGCCTGCATTATTACCTCGTTTGAACATCTTACGATCCAAAACTTTATACGGTTCCCACTTGTCATAATCCATAGTAATGGGTAAATTCGCATCTACAATGTCTGAAAAGCCAAGTTTCAGTTTCAGTTGCGAAACATGAAACACAGGGTGAATACGACTTCCAGTAGGTAAGTCCAATTTATAGGCCACAGGACCAATCTTTTCGAGAACTCGAAAAGGTCCATAAAACTTTGGAGAAAGCTTAGAATAAGCTTTAGTGGCCACTGTGTTCTGTCTATATGCCTGTAAACGAAGAAAACCCAAATCGTAGACTTGAAATTCTCGTTTAGTACGTTTGGTATCAGCATAATTCTTCATTCTTAACTGAGCAGCTTGCAATTGTGACTTTAAAAGTTTCAAAGTATGATCTCTTGCTCGTAAAATAGAATCAACAGCGTTAACAGATGTAGAACCTGGTAAATAAGATGCAATTGTTGGTGGTGAACGACTATAAACCGCTTGGTATGGAGTCATCTGAATTGCAGAGTGAAAACTTGTGTTATACCACCATTCTGCCCATGGTAACCATTTTGACCATTCACTAGGTTTTGTTCCAGCAAAACACCTTAAATAACATTCCAGTGTTCGATTAGTAACTTCTGTTTGCCCATCCGATTGTGGATGATATGCAGAACTACGACATAATTTCGTATCTTGCAAAGCAAAATATGCCTCCCAAAAATTGCTCATGAATATGGGATCACGATCACTAACAATACTTCTTGGCATGCCATGTAGACGAACAATTTCTCGTACAAATATTTCAGCAACAGAGCTGGCAGAATACGGATGAGAAAGGGCAATAAAGTGTGCATATTTAGATAATCTGTCAATGACTACCAGAATAGATGTCTTTCGATTTGAGGGTGGAAATCCATCAACAAAATCCATTGAAATGTCTAACCAAATATCAGCCGGAATTGGTAAAGGGTTCAACAATCCTGGAGGAGCTACTGCTTCAGATTTGTTACGCTGGCAAATATCACAATAAGAGATAAAAAAATTTAACTCTTTGTTTCATACCTTTCCAATAAAAACTTTGTTGTAGACGCTTGTAGGTACGAAGAAATCCAGAATGTCCTCCAACAGGATTTGAATGAAACTCTTCCAGTAGTTTATTGCACCATATAGAAGATGATGGAACAACTATGCGATTCTTGTAACGTAAAACTCCATTCTCATAAGAATAATGTGGTTTACAAGAAGCATTGGTACTTAATTGTTGAATAAGAGTACTCAATTCCGGGCTATCATGAGACTCTTTAATGATGTCAGCAAGACCAGAAAAAATCGGCGCGGAAATGAGAGAAAAAGATCCGTGAAGACGTGATAGAGCATCAGCAGCAACATTTTCTTTTCCATGGCGAAAAATTATCTCATAATCATATCCCAATAATTTGGATAACCACTTCTGTTGCTCCATAGAAGATAGCTTTTGATCCAAAAAATATTTTAAGCTTCGATGATCCGTATATATCTTGAAATGTCTTCCAAGTAAATAAGGACGCCACTTTTGAACAGCTGAAACAACAGAAAGCATCTCTTTATCATAGATAGAGAGATTTAAATTTTTCCCAGATAAAGGTTTACTATAATATGCAATTGGCCGATTGGATTGCATAAGAACAACACCTAATCCATTCCCAGAGGCATCACATTCCAACACAAACTCTTTGGAGAAATCTGGAAGTATTAAAACCGGTGTTATAGTAAGAGCTTGTTATAGTTGTTTGAAGGCTGTAGTAGCTTTGTCATTCCAAACAAAAGAATCCTTCTTCAGTAGTTGAGTTAATGGGGCACTTATTTTTCCAAAATCCTTAACAAACTTCCTATAATACCCAGCCAAACCCAAAAAACCGCGTAATGCCTTTACTGTGGTGGGAATTGGCCATGATGTAATGCATTGTATCTTGTCATTCTCGACTGACACACCTTGAGAAGAAATGACATGCCCCAAATATCCAATTGAACTTTGAGCAAATGCACACTTTGAGTCTTTCACAAACAACTGATTAGTGCGTATAATGTCAAACACTAAGGATAAGTGTTTGATATGATCATCAAGATTCTCACTATAAATTAAGATATCATCAAAGAAAACAAGCACGAACCTGCGTAAGTAAGGCCTGAAAATATGATGCATGAAGCTCTGAAAATTGGCAGGTGCGTTTGAAAGACCAAATGGCATTACAAGAAATTCGTAGTGACCATCATGAGTTCGAAAAGCCGTCTTCGGAATGTCAGGCTCATGCACTCTAAGTTGGTGATAACCAAACGAAAATCCAGCTTTGAAAAAATGAGTTTTCCATGTAATTCATCCAACAATTCATCCACCATTGGAATGGGAAATCTATCTTTGATAGTCAGCTTTTTAAGGCTCGATAATCCACACACATCCTCCAAGAACCATCTTTTTTTTACAACCATTAAAATGGGAGAGGAATAGGGACTAGAACTGGGTCTAATGAAACCAGCATGTTGTAATTCCTTAACAATTTTTTCTATTTCATCCTTCTGAAAATGTGGATAACGATATGGTCGAACATTAACTGGAGGAGAACCAGGAAGTAGTGGAATACGATGATCATGCAAACGTTCTGGTGGAAGAACATTTGGGATCTTAAAAATATCTTCATATTCAGACAATAGTTGTCGAATCTCAGGCGGCATAACTGAAGTTGAATTAATAGAAGTATCAACTGAAGATAGCTGAAGAAGAAAACCATAAGTTTCTGTGCTCAATATACGTTGCATGGGAGAAGCATCTATAAGCATTACAGAAGAAAAATTATTTCCACGCAAAAAGACATCTTCTGCATTGATTGTGAACTGCATTGTTAACTGTGTAAAATCCCAAGATATTTTTCCCAGAGTACGCAACCATTGAACACCTAATACTGCATCACAGCCACTGATATCAAGGAGATGAAAGTCAACCAGAAAATTATAGTTGTGTATCTTAACTGGAACATTTAAGCAAGAACCCTGAGTATATCTAATTTCCCCCCATCACCCACTGTCACACATAAGGAAGAAGGTGATTCAACTCTGTAGCCACATTGTTTTGCAACTGTTGGATGAATAAAATTGTGAGTAGCTCCGGAATCGATTAGGATAGTAAGTGGCTTAGCCTTGATATAACCTTGAATTCGCATGGTATTTGGAAAAGTAGAACCCATCAAGGAGTGTAGGGAAATTTTAAGTTCTTCTTCATGCTGCAAGGCGTAATTGTCGAAGTGCGCTTGAGTTTCTTCATCGAATTGTTGGTCATCACTAGTGGTAATACTTGGAGCCATGTCTAAGATCAATAATCTAGGTTTAGCACATAGATGTCCAGGCTTGTAATAATCATCACAGTTAAAACAAAGACCCTTGTCTCTCCTTTCTTTTTGTTCTTCCCAAGTTAACCTCTTAGCTCCAGGAGGCAATGTGCTTTTCCTTGGTTGTGAGTTTGGAGTTATCGCTGGTCGAATTTGGTTTGGACGAAAAGGTTTTGAAAAAGAAGAAGCTGCAATTATATTATCCTCCTGTTGTATAGCTTTCTTGAAAGCCTCAGATAAGGATTTCGGTTCAAACAAACTCACACCAGTGCTAATATCAACGCGTAACGCAGCAATAAATAGATCAACAAGGTATTGAGTTGGAAGGTCATCCACAAAATTTAATAGCTTTTCAAAATCAGAAATAAGTTCTCGGACAAAGACTGCTTGTGATAACTTAGTTAAGGCAATATGAGGGTTTATGAACTTATGATCAGCAAATCTGGTACGTAGCAAAGAACAAAAATTTTCCCAAGTTGGTGTAGTGATTGTCTTCTTTATCCAACGATACCAAGAATTAGCATCACCCTTGAGATGAGCAGCAGCAATTGGAATTTTAAAAGCGTCAATAACTCCATGTAAGTTGAAATATTGATCACCTTGAAAAATCCGAATTTCCGGATCGATTCCTTCAAATGTGGGAAACTTCAAGTTGATTGATCCTGCACGAATGGTAGTTTCAGCTCCACCATTATTCTGGTTATTTCCATTATTCTGGTTATTATGTTGAAAAATAGGACCACCAGTATTCTTGTCATTCCCAAACGTCTCTTTCATAATGTCGCGGAAAACTTCTGCCAAAGCAAGCATATCATCTTTACGATCTTGCGTCACGATTAGCTCGGTCGATCTCTTCTTTAATCTTAGCATTGTCCATATCTTCCAGACGCTGTTTAGTTAAAGTTTCTAGAAAAGTATGGATTTCATCCTTGAGACCCTTAACTTCCTCAGTTAATTCCACAACTGTCATGATTTTAAAAAAAAAAATTGTGCTAAAATCTATGGATAGAACAAACCTGCTCAACCGGATGTTAGGGTTCTAAACCAAAACATCTGAATGAATATAAGAACCCTAAGATAAATATACTTTTTTATGGGGATTAGCCACCTCTGTGTGTAAACAATAATGTAACCGAGTTTTGTATTGATTGAATGACTATTACTGAGCTAGAGAAGAGTATTTATAACTCTGTAAACTTGGCTAGCAAGGAAAAGAACTCACGAGTTTGATAATAAAAGAACTCTACCTAAATCAGGAAACTACTCAACTAGCTAGACCGGAATAATTAAGGAAACTAGTAAACTAAGGAGTTGGCATCGCAACACATAACAGATGACAACAGTGTAAACATGAGTAAAGTGTGGTAATTTAGCGAAATTAAAGATATTTGCGAAATTAACATTTACAAGCTCATGAGGTTACCGCAAGCTAGATCCGGAAATAGGGGCCCTATTAGCTGTCATCCACTATGTAAACACCTATAAAGAGGAGAGAAGGAGAGAGAAAAGGGGACACATTTTGTTAAGAGAGAGATATTTTTAGAGAGGGATTTATTTTCTTTATCATCTTCTTCCCCCAAATATTAGATCTAGAGCTCTACAAAATATTCGTTAATGGAGATTGTAAATGTAATATTAATGTAACCTCAACAATCATAGTGAAGAACCATGGATGTAGATCACATTGATCGAACCATGTAAAAAATCTTATGTGTCTACTTAAATTTCTAGCACTTATATTTTGAGATTTAGATGATTATTATGTTTAGATCTAGAAATTAGTATCAAGATATCACAAGGGGTGTGTTGTGGGATTTCCTGCAACTACAAACTTTTTGGAATTTTTTTCTATAATATGGTATCCAAAGACCCGTTTAACAAATTTTTGTGGTAATTTTGCCTAATTTTTAACACTTATGGCACTATTGACTTCCGCAAAATCACTCAAGAGTGGTGAATTTTGATAGGAAAAGGGCCAACGGTAAAGACATGTAACTACGTCACATGGTCCTCAGTTTTTTTAGCAATATTCCATCGTTTAAGAGGGCAAAAGGACGTTTTCTGTTTTCCGAGCGCTTTTGGAGCGCTTTTATGGATGCGTCCCACAGGCTAAGAAAATATCCCGTTTGAAACCAATGACCTGGGATTAGTAAATATACTAATGAGGCATCTAGTTTGATGGGAAATGGTGTTCAACTTTTTGGTATTTTTTCCATAATATGGTACCCAAAGACCCGTTTTTACCGATTTTTGTGGTAATTTTGCCTAATTTTTAATACTTATGCCACTTTTGAGTTCCATAAAATCACTTAAGAGGAGTGTATTTTGATTGGAAAAGGGCCAATTAAGACATGTAACTACGTCACATGGTCCTCAGTTTTTTAGCCATATTCAATCGTTTAAGATGGCAAAAAGGACGTTTTCTGTTTTCCAAGCGCTTTTGGAGCGCTTTTATGGATGCTTCCTACAGGCTAGGAAAATGTCCCGTTTGAAACCAATGACCTGGCAGTAGTAAATACAGTCAAGAGGCATCTAGTTTGATGGGAAATGGTGTTCAACTTTTTGGAATTTTTTACATAATATGGTATCCAAAGACCCGTTTTACCGTTTTTTGTGGTAATTTTGCCTAATTTTTAACACTTATGACACTTTTGACTTCCGCAAAATCACTCAAGAGGGGTGCATTTTGATGGGAAAAGGGCCAACGGTAAAGACATGTAACTACGTCACATGGTCCTCAGTTTTTTAGCAATATTCCATCGTTTTAGAAGGCAAAAAGGACGTTTTCTGTTTTCCGAGCGCTTTTGGAGCGCTTTTATGGATGCTTCCCACAGGCTAAGAAAATATCCCGTTTGAAACCAATGACCTGGGATTAGTAAATACACTAATGATGCATCTAGTTTGATGGGAAATGGTGTTCAACTTTTTGGTATTTTTTCCCATAATATGGTATCCAAAGACCCGTTTTACCGATTTTTGTGGTAATTTTGCCTAATTTTTAATACTTATGCCACTTTTGAGTTCCGTAAAATCACTTAAGAGGAGTGTATTTAGATGGGAAAAGGGCCAACGGGCAAGACATGTCACTACGTCACATGGTCCTCAGTTTTTTTAGCCATATTCCATCGTTTAAGATGGCAAAAAGGACGTTTTCTGTTTTCCAGGCGCTTTTGGAGCGCTTTTATGGATGCTTACTACAGGCTAGGAAAATGTCCCGTTTGAAACCAATGACCTGGCAGTAGTAAATACAGTCATGTGGAATCTAGTTTTATGGGAAATGGTGTTCAACTTCTTGGAATTTTTTCCATAATATGATATCCAAAGACCCGTTTTACCGATTTTTGTGGTAATTTTGCCTAATTTTTAACACTTATTGCACTTTTGAGTTCCGCGAAATCACTCAAGAGTAGTGCATGTTTATGGAAAAGGGGCCAAGAGTCAAGACATGTCTCTATGTCACATGGTCCTCAGTTTTTCAACAATATTCCATCGTTTAAGAGGGCAAAAAGGACGTTTTATGTTTTCCGAGCGCTTTTGGAGTGCTTTTACGGATGCTTCCCACATGCAAGGAAAATGTACTATTTGAAACCAATGACTTGTGATTAGTAAATACACTTCGAAGGCATTTAATTTGATGGGAAATGGTGTTCAACTTTTTGAATTTTTTTTCATAATATGGTATCCAAAGGCCCGTTTTACCGATTTTTGTGGTAATTTGGCTTAATTTTTAACACTTATGGCACTTTTGACTTCGGCAAAATCACTCAAGAGGGGTGCATTTTGATGGGAAAAGGGCCAACAGTCAAGACATATCACTATGTCACATGGTCCTCAGTTTTTCACAATATTCCATCGTTTAAGAGGGCAAAAAAGGACGTTTTCTGTTTTTCGAGCGCTTTTGGAGCGCTTTTATTGATGCTTCCCACAGGCTAGGAAAATGTCTCATTTGAAACCAATGACCTGGGATTAGTAAGTACACTTAGTAGGCATCTAGTTTGATGGGAAATGGTGTTCAACGTTTACAATTTTGAAATTTTATTAAGTACATCGTTTAAAATTTTATTGATGCTTCCTACAGGCTAGGAAAATGTCTCGTTTGAAACCAATGACCTGGCAGTAGTAAATACAGTTATGAGGCATCTAGTTTGATGGGAAATGGTGTTCAACTTCTTGGAATTTTTTCCATAATACGGTATCCAAAGACCCGTTTTACCGATTTTGTGGTAATTTTGCCTAATTTTTAACACTTATTGCACTTTTGAGTTCCGCAAAATCACTCAAGAGTAGTGCATTATTATAGAAAAACGGCCAACAGTCAAGACATGTCACTATGTCACATGATCCTCAGTTTTTCAACAATATTCCATCGTTTAAGAGGGCAAAAAGGACGTTTTATGTTTTCCGAGCGCTTTTGGAGGGCTTTTACGGATGCTTCCCACATGCAAGGAAAATGTCCTATTTGAAACCAATGACTTGTGATTAGTAAATACACTTCGAAGGCATTTAATTTGATGGGAAATGGTGTTCAACTTTTTGAATTTTTTTCATAATATGGTATCCAAAAACCCGTTTTACCAATTTTTGTGGTAATTTTTCCTAATTTTTAACACTTATGGCACTTTTGAGTTCCGCAAAATCACTCAAGAGGGGTGCATTTTGATGGGAAAAGGGCCAACAGTCAAGACATGTCACTATGTCACATGGTCCTCAGTTTTTCAACAATATTCCATCGTTTAAGAGGGTAAAAAGGACGTTTTCTGTTTTCCGAGCGCTTTTGGAGCGCTTTTATTGATGCTTCCTACAGGCTAGGAAAATGTCTCGTTTGAAACCAATGACCTGGGATTAGTAAGTACACTCAGTAGGCATCTAGTTTGATGGGAAATGGTGTTCAGCATTTTGGAATTTTTTTCTATAATATGGTATCCAAAGACCCGTTTAACAAATTTTTGTGGTAATTTTGCCTAATTTTTAACACTTATGGCACTTTTGACTTCCGCAAAATCACTCAAGAGTGGTGCATTTTGATGGGAAAAGGGCCAACGGTAAATACATGTAACTACTTCACATGGTCCTCGGTTTTTAGCAATATTCCATCGTTTAAGAGGGCAAAAAGGACGTTTTACATTTTCCGAGCGCTTTTGGAGCGCTTTTATGGATGCTTCCCAGGCTAAGAAAATATCCCGTTTGAAACCAATGACCGGGATTAGTAAATACACTAATGAGGCATCTAGTTTGATGGGAAACGGTGTTCAACTTTTTGGTATTTTTTCCATAATATGGTACCCAAAGACCCGTTTACCGATTTTTGTGGTAATTTTGCCTAATTTTTAATACTTATGCCACTTTTGAGTTCCGTAAAATCACTTAAGAGGAGTGTCTTTTGATGGGAAAATGGTCAACATGCAAGATATGTAACTACGTCACATGGTCCTCGGTTTTTAGCCATATTCCATCGTTTAAGTTGGCAAAAGGACGTTTCTCGTTTTCCAAGCGCTTTTATGGATGCTTCCTATAAGCTAGGAAAATGTCCCGTTTGAAACCAATGACCTGCAGTAGTAAATACAGTCAAGAGGCATCTAGTTTGATGGGAAATGGTGTTCAACTTTTTGGAATTTTTTCCATAATATGGTATCCAAAGACCCGTTACTGATTTTTTGTGGTAATTTTGCCTAATTTTTAACACTTATGACACTTTTGACTTCCGCAAAATCAGTCAAGAGGGGTGCATTTTGATGGAAAAAGGGCCAACGGTAAAGAAATGTAACTACGTCACATGGTCCTCAGCTTTTAGCAATATTCCATCGTTTAAGAGGGCAAAAAGGACGTTTTATGTTTTCCGAGCGCTTTTGGAGTGCTTTTATGGATGCTTCCCACAGGCTAGGAAAATGTCTCGTTTGAAACCAATGACCTGGGTTTAGTAAGTACACTCAGTAGGCATCTAGTTTGATGGGAAATGGTGTTCAACTTTTTGGAATTTTTTTCCATAATATGGTATCCAAAGGCCCGTTTTACCGATTTTTGTGGTAATTTTTCCTAATTTTTAACACTTATGGCACTTTTGAGTTCCGCAAAATCACTCAAGAGGAGTGCATTTTGATGGGAAATGGGCCAACGGTCAAGACATGTAACCATGTCCCATGGTCCTCAGTTTTTTAGCAATATTCCATCGTTTAAGAGGGCCAAAAAGGACGTTTTCTGTTTTCCGAGCGCTTTCGGAGCGCTTTAAATTATGCTTCCCACAAGCAAGGAAAATGTCCTCTTTGAAACCAATGACCTCGGATTAGTAAATACACTTCGAAGGCATCTAATTAGATGGGAAATGGTGTTCAACTTTTCAAATTTTTTTCCATAATATGGTGTCCAAAGACCCGTTTAACACATTTTTGTGGTAATTTGGCGTAATTTTAACACTTATGGCACTTTTGACTTCCGCAAAATCACTCAAGAGGGGTGCATTTTGATGAGAAAAGGGACAACGGTAAAGACATGTAACTACGTCACATGGTCCTCAGTTTTTTTAGCCATATTCCATCGTTTAAGATGGCAAAAAGGACGTTTTCTGTTTTCCAAGCGCTTTTGGAGCGCTTTTATGGATGCTTCCTACAGGCTAGGAAAATGTCCGTTTGAAACCAATGACCTGGCAGTAGTAAATACAGTCATGTGGAATCTAGTTTTATGGGAAATGGTGTTCAACTTCTTAAAATTTTTTCCATAATATGATATCCAAAGACCCGTTTAACACATTTTTGTGGTAATTTGGCGTAATTTTAACACTTATGGCACTTTTGACTTCCGCAAAATCACTCAAGAGGGGTGCATTTTGATGAGAAAAGGGACAACGGTAAAGACATGTAACTACGTCACATGGTCCTCAGTTTTTCAACAATATTCCATCGTTTAAGAGGGCAAAAAGGACGTTTTATGTTTTCCGAGCGCTTTTGGAGTGCTTTTACGGATGCTTCCCACATGCAAGGAAAATGTCTTATTTGAAACCAATGACTTGTGATTAGTAAATACACTTCGAAGGCATTTAATTTGATGGGAAATGGTGTTCAACTTTTTGAATTTTTTTTCATAATATGGTATCCAAAGGCCCGTTTTACCGATTTTTGTGGTAATTTGGCTTAATTTTTAACACTTATGGCACTTTTGACTTCGGCAAAATCACTCAAGAGGGGTGCATTTGGATGGGAAAAGGGCCAACAGTCAAGACATATCACTATGTCACATGGTCCTCAGTTTTTCACAATATTCCATCGTTTAAGAGGGCAAAAATGACGTTTTCTGTTTTTCGAGCGCTTTTGGAGCGCTTTTATTGATGCTTCCCACAGGCTAGGAAAATGTCTCGTTTGAAACCAATGACCTGGGATTAGTAAGTACACTTAGTAGGCATCTAGTTTGATGGGAAATGGTGTTCAACGTTTACAATTTTGAAATTTTATTAAGTACATCGTTTAAAATTTTATTGATGCTTCCTACAGGCTAGGAAAATGTCTCGTTTGAAACCAATGACCTGGCAGTAGTAAATACAGTTATGAGGCATCTAGTTTGATGGGAAATGGTGTTCAACTTCTTGGAATTTTTTCCATAATATGGTATCCAAAGACCCGTTTTACCGATTTTTGTGGTAATTTTGCCTAATTTTTAACACTTATTGCACTTTTGAGTTCCGCAAAATCACTCAAGAGTAGTGCATTTTTATTGCAAAACGGCCAACAGTCAAGACATGTCACTATGTCACATGATCCTCAGTTTTTCAACAATATTCCATCGTTTAAGAGGGCAAAAAGTACGTTTTATGTTTTCCGAGCGCTTTTGGAGTGCTTTTACGGATGCTTCCCACATGCAAGGAAAATGTCCTATTTGAAACCAATGACTTGTGATTAGTAAATACACTTCGAAGGCATTTAATTTGATGGGAAATGGTGTTCAACTTTTTGAATTTTTTTTCATAATATGGTATCCAAAAACCCGTTTTACCAATTTTTGTGGTAATTTTTCCTAATTTTTAACACTTATGGCACTTTTGAGTTCCGCAAAATCACTCAAGAGGGGTGCATTTTGATGGGAAAAGGGCCAACAGTCAAGACATGTCACTATGTCACATGGTCCTCAGTTTTTCAACAATATTCCATCGTTTAAGAGGGTAAAAAGGACGTTTTCTGTTTTCCGAGCGCTTTTATTGATGCTTCCTACAGGCTAGGAAAATGTCTCGTTTGAAACCAATGACCTGGGATTAGTAAGTACACTCAGTAGGCATCTAGTTTGATGGGAAATGGTGTTCAACATTTTGGAATTTTTTTCTATAATATGGTATCCAAAGACCCGTTTAACAAATTTTTGTGGTAATTTTGCCTAATTTTTAACACTTATGGCACTTTTGACTTCCATAAAATCACTCAAGAGTGGTGCATTTTGATGGGAAAAGGGACAACGGTAAAGACATGTAACTACTTCACATGGTCCTCAGTTTTTTAGCAATATTCCATCGTTTAAGAGGGCAAAAAGGACGTTTTCTGTTTTCCGAGTGCTTTTGGAGCGCTTTTATGGATGCTTCCCACAGGCTAAGAAAATATCCCGTTTGAAACCAATGACCTGGGATTAGTAAATATACTAATGAGGCATCTAGTTTGATGGTAAATGGTGTTCAACTTTTGAAATTTTTTCCATAATATGGTGTCCAAAGACCCGTTTAACACATTTTTGTGGTAATTTGGCGTAATTTTAACACTTATGGCACTTTTGACTTCCGCAAAATCACTCAAGAGTGGTGCATTTTGATGGGAAAAGGGCCAACGGTAAAGACGTGTAACTACTTCACATGGTCCTCAGTTTTTTAGCAATATTCCATCGTTTAAGAGGGCAAAAAGGACGTTTTCTGTTTTCCGAGCGCTTTTGGAGCGCTTTTATGGATGCTTCCCACAGGCTAAGAAAATATCCCGTTTGAAACCAATGACCTGGGATTAGTAAATACACTAATGAGGCATCTAGTTTGATGGGAAACGGTGTTCAACTTTTTGGTATTTTTTCCATAATATGGTACCCAAAGACCCGTTTTACCGATTTTTGTGGTAATTTTGCCTAATTTTTAATACTTATGCCACTTTTGAGTTCCGTAAAATCACTTAAGAGGAGTGTATTTTGATGGGAAAATGGTCAACATGCAAGATATGTAACTACGTCACATGGTCCTCGGTTTTTTAGCCATATTCCATCGTTTAAGTTGGCAAAAAGGACGTTTTCTGTTTTCCAAGCGCTTTTATGGATGCTTCCTATAGGCTAGGAAAATGTCCCGTTTGAAACCAATGACCTGGCAGTAGTAAATACAGTCAAGAGGCATCTAGTTTGATGGGAAATGGTGTTCAACTTTTTGGAATTTTTTCCATAATATGGTATCCAAAGACCCGTTACCGATTTTTGTGGTAATTTTGCCTAATTTTTAACACTTATGACACTTTTGACTTCCGCAAAATCAGTCAAGAGGGGTGCATTTTGATGGCAAAAGGGCCAACGGTAAAGAAATGTAACTACGTCACATGGTCCTCAGTTTTTAGCAATATTCCATCGTTTAAGAGGGCAAAAAGGACGTTTTATGTTTTCCGAGCGCTTTTGGAGTGCTTTTATGGATACTTCCCACAGGCTAGGAAAATGTCTCGTTTGAAACCAATGACCTGGGATTAGTAAGTACACTCAGTAGGCATCTAGTTTGATGGGAAATGGTGTTCAACTTTTTGGAATTTTTTTTTCCATAATATGGTATCCAAAGGCCGTTTACCGATTTTTGTGGTAATTTTTCCTAATTTTTAACACTTATGGCACTTTTGAGTTCCGCAAAATCACTCAAGAGGAGTGAATTTTGATGAGAAAAGGGACAACGGTAAAGACATGTAACTACGTCACATGGTCCTCAGTTTTTCAACAATATTCCATCGTTTAAGAGGGCAAAAAGGACGTTTTATGTTTTCCGAGCGCTTTTGGAGTGCTTTTACGGATGCTTCCCACATGCAAGGAAAATGTCCTATTTGAAACCAATGACCTCGGATTAGTAAATACACTTCGAAGGCATCTAATTTGATGGGAAATGGTGTTCAACTTTTTGAATTTTTTTCCATAATATGGTGTCCAAAGACCCGTTTAACACATTTTTGTGGTAATTTGGCGTAATTTTAACACTTATGGCACTTTTGACTTCCGCAAAATCCCTCAAGAGGGGTGCATTTTGATGAGAAAAGGGACAACGGTAAAGACATGTAACTACGTCACATGGTCCTCAGTTTTTTAGCAATATTCCATCGTTTAAGAGGGCAAAAAGGACGTTTACTTTCCAAGCGCTTTTGGAACGCTTTTATGGATGCTTCCCACAGGCTAAGAAAATATCCGTTTGAAACCAATGACCTGGGATTAGTAAATATACTAATGAGGCATCTAGTTTGATGGGAAATGGTGTTCAACTTTTTGGTATTTTTTCCATAATATGGTACCCAAAGACCCGTTTTACCGATTTTTGCGGTAATTTTGCCTAATTTTAAAACTTATGACACTTTTGACTTCCGCAAAATCACTCAAGAGGGTGCATTTTGATGGGAAAAGGGCCATTTGGTAAAGACATGTAACTACGTCACATGGTCCTCGGTTTTTTAAGCAATATTCCATCGTTTTAGAGGGCAAAAGGACGTTTTTAAATTTTCCGAGCGCTTTTGGAGCGCTTTTATGGATGCTTCCACGAGGCTAAGAAAATATCCCGTTTGAAACCAATGACCTGGGATTAGTAAATACACTAATGAGGCATCTAGTTTGATGGGAAATGGTGTTCAACTTTTTGGTATTTTTTCCATAATATGGTATCCAAAGACCCGTTTTACAGATTTATGTGGTAATTTTGCCTAATTTTTAATACTTATGCCACTTTTGAGTTCCGTAAAATCACTTAAGAGGAGTGTATTTTGATGGGAAAAGGGCCAACAGGAAAGACATGTAACTACGTCACATGGTCCTCAGTTTTTTGCCATATTCAATCGTTTAACATGGCAAAAGGACGTTTCATTTTCCAAGCGCTTTTGGAGCGCTTTTATGGATGCTTCCTACGAGGCTAGGAAAATGTCCCGTTTGAAACCAATGACCTGGCAGTAGTAAATACAGTCAAGAGGCATCTAGTTTGATGGGAAATGGTGTTCAACTTTTTGGAATTTTTTCCATAATATGGTATCCAAAGACCTGTTTTACCGATTTTTGTGGTAATTTTGCCTAATTTTTTAACACTTACGACACTTTTGACTTCCACAAAATAACTCAAGAGGGGTGCATTTTCATGGGAAAAGGGCCAACGGTAAAGACATTTAACTACGTCACATGGTCCTCAGTTTTTTAGCAATATTCCATCGTTTAAGAGGGCCAAGGACGTTTTCTGTTTTCCGAGCGCTTTCGGAGCGCTTTAAATTATGCTTCCCACAAGCAAAGAAAATGTCCTCTTTGAAACCAATGACCTCGGATTAGTAAATACACTTCGAAGGCATCTAATTTGATGGGAAATGGTGTTCAACTTTTTGATTTTTTTTTCCATAATATGGTGTCCAAAGACCCGTTTAACACATTTTTGTGGTAATTTGGCGTAATTTTAACACTTATGGCACTTTTGACTTCCGCAAAATCACTCAAGAGGGGTGCATTTTGATGGGAAAAGGGACAACGGTAAAGACATGTAACTACGTCACATGGTCCTCAGTTTTTTAGCAATATTCCATCGTTTAAGAGGGCAAAAAGGAAGTTTTCTGTTTTCCAAGCGCTTTTGGAACACTTTTATGGATGCTTCCCACAGGCTAAGAAAATATCCCGTTTGAAACCAATGACCTGGGATTAGTAAGTACACTCAGTAGGCATCTAGTTTGATGGGAAATGGTGTTCAGCTTTGTAGGATCCAAATATCGCAACAACGACACACCAGCGAAAATCTCATCAACAACGATTGCGAGGACGTCATAAAATAATTACATGAACGACATAACGAGATGACAACGGTGTAAACATGAGTAAAGTGTGGTAATTTAGCGAAATTAAAGATATTTGCGAAATTAACATTTACAAGCTCGCGAGGTTACCGCAAGCTAGATCCGAAAATTGGGGCCCTATTAGCTGTCATCCACTATGTAAAAACCTATATAAAGAGGAGAGCAGGGAGAGAGAAAAGGGGGACACATTTTGTTAAGAGAGAGATATTTTTAGAGAGGGATTTATTTTCTTTATCATCTTCTTCCCACAAATAATTAGATCTAGAGCTCTACAAAATATCCGTTAATGGATGTAAATGTAATATTAATGTAACCTCAACAATCACAGAGAAGAACCATGGATGTAGATCACATTGATCGAACCATGTCAAAAATCTTATGTGTCTATTTAAATTTCTAGCACTTATATTTTGAGATTTAGATGATTAATATGTTTAGATCTAGAAATTAGTATCAAGATATTACAAGGGGTGTGTTGTGGGATTTCCTGCAACTACATTTTTGGCGCTAGAAACAGGAAGGAGTAAAGGATTTATCCTTCCTGTAACTTGTTGATTCAAGAAGTTTCCATGAATATTAGATACTGTTCATATTTATTTTTAGATCTTAAAGTTTCAGTAGCAAAACGGAAATTTCATGGAAGAAGTTACACTTTCAGGGAGTAAACATCATCAACAATTTAAAGACATGAAAAGAAGAAGAGAAAAAAAAAAATTAGTTGTTGTGGTGAAATTCGGGGAAGAAAACTAAAGTTTCAATGGAAAATTTTCATGTTCAGGAGAAGAAGGCAAATGTGAAAGAAATTAAGGAAAGACAAAGAGAAGATAAGAGGCAGACGTTGCAATTCTTATCACAAATAAAAATTCGCACAGATGGTTTGAGTTGGAGCAAATAGGCAAGAGGTCACGTGTTCGAATTCGCAGAGATACATATTTTTCATTTTTTTCTCATCTTCAGTGGCGAATAAGAGAATAAGGAAAAAAGTTATGAGTTAATTTCGCAAGAAGTTCTTGAACAGTTGGTCCAAATGAGCGAGTATGTGAGTTTGAGGTCGCAAGTTCGAATTCGCCTGCGAGCATATTTTTTATCTTTTTACAGAGGGCGAAAAAATGAATAATTTCGCAATATTGTTTCATTATTTCGCAAACAAGAGGTATCACAGTTGGTCATCTGCGAAATTAATGAGTTTAAGGTCGCGTGTTCAAATCCCAACAAATGTGTATTTTTCGCATGGATATTTCGCAAGGGTATTTCGCACAGAAGAAAGTAGATTATTATTTCGCAGAGATAATTCGCAAACAGAAGCCAGCAAAGTTGGTCAGAGGTAAAGACAATGAGCTTGAGGTCGCAGGTTCAATTCCCACCTCCCGCGAATTTCCGCATCTTTTTTTGACTACCAGAGAAAGACAAGTTTTAACAAGTGTGCGATAATTTCGCACAAGAGAACTGGCACAGTTGGTCAAGAGGCATGAATGCAAGCAGTAGGTCGCAGGATCAATTCTTGCTTCTCGCACATTTATTTTTGTTATGCGAAATTTCACACGAACTATGATTATTTCGCAAAGAAGAAAGTTGATGATTAGATGTAGGATCCAAATATCGCAACAACGACACACCAGCGAAAATCTCATCAACAACGATTGCGAGGACGTCATAAAATAATTACATGAATGACATAACAGATGACAACAATGTAAACATGAGTAAAGTGTGGTAATTTAGCGAAATTAAAGATATTTGCGAAATTAACATTTACAAGCTCGCGAGGTTACCGCAAGCAAGATCCGGAAATAGGGGCCCTATTAGCTGTCATCCACTATGTAAACACCTATATAAAGAGGAGAGCAGGAGAGACAAAAGGGGGACACATTTTGTTAAGAGAGAGATATTTTTAGAGAGGGATTTATTTTCTTTATCATCTTCTTCCCCCAAATAATTAGATCTAGAGCTCTACAAAATATCCGTTAATGGAGATTGTAAATGTAATATTAATGTAACCTCAACAATCACAGTGAAGAACCATGGATGTAGATCACATTGATCGAACCATGTAAAAAATCTTATGTGTCTATTTAAATTTCTAGCACTTATATTTTGAGATTTAGATGATTATTATGTTTAGATCTAGAAATTAGTATCAAGATATCACAATGGGTGTGTTGTGGGATTTCCTGCAGCTACAAACTCTTTGGAATTTTTTTCTATAATATGGTATCCAAAGACTCGTTTAACAAATTTTTGTGGTAATTTTGCCTAATTTTAAACACTTATGGCACTTTTGACTTCCGCAAAATCACTCAAGAGTGAAGCATTTTGATAGGAAAAGGGCCAACGGTAAAGACATGTAACTACGTCACATGGTCCTCAGTTTTTTTAGCAATAATCCATCGTTTAAGAGGGCAAAAAGGACGTTTTCTGTTTTCCGAGCGCTTTTGGAGCGCTTTTATGGATGCTTCCCACAGGCTAAGAAAATATCCCGTTTGAAACCAATGACCTGGGATTAGTAAATATACTAATGAGGCATCTAGTTTGATGGGAAATGGTGTTCAACTTTTTGGAATTTTTTCCATAATATGGTATCCAAAGACCCGTTTTACCGATTTTTGTGGTAATTTTGCCTAATTTTTAACACTTATGAAACTTTTGACTTCCGCAAAATCACTTAAGATGGGTGCATTTAGATGACAAAGGTCCGACGGTAAAGACATGTAACTACGTCACATGGTCCTCAGTTTTTTAGCAATATTCCATCGTTTAAGAGGGCAAAAAGGACGTTTTCTGTTTTCCGAGCGCTTTTGGAGTGCTTTTATGGATGCTTCCCACATGCAAGGAAAATGTCCTATTTGAAACCAATGAATTGGGATTAGTAAATACACTTCGAAGGCATTTAATTTGATGGGAAATGGTGTTCAACTTTTTGAATTTTTTTTCATAATATGGTATCCAAAGACCCGTTTTACCGATTTTTTTGGTAATTTGGCTTAATTTTTAACACTTATGGCACTTTTGACTTCGGCAAAATCACTCAAGAGGGGTGCATTTTGATGGGAAAAGGGCCAACAGTCAAGACATGTCACTATGTCACATGGTCCTCAGTTTTTCAACAATATTCCATCGTTTAAGAGGGCAAAAAGGACGTTTTCTGTTTTCCAAGCACTTTTGGAACGCTTTTATGGATGCTTCCCACAAGCTAAGAAAATATCCCGTTTGAAACCAATGACCTGGGATTAGTAAGTACACTCAATAGGAATCTAGTTTGATGGGAAATGGTGTTCAACTTTTTGGAATTTTTTTCTATAATATGGTATCCAAAGACCCGTTTAACAAATTTTTGTGGTAATTTTGCCTAATTTTTAACACTTATGGCACTTTTGACTTCCGTAAAATCACTCAAGAGTGGTGCATTTTGATGGGAAAAGGGACGACAGTAAAGACATGTAACTACGTCACATGGTCCTCAGTTTTTTAGCAATATTCCATCGTTTAAGATGGCAAAAAGGACGTTTTCTTTTTTCCGAGCACTTTTGGAGCGCTTTTATGGATGCTTCCCACAGGCTAAGAAAATATCCCGTTTGAAACCAATGACCTGGGATTAGTAAATACACTAATGAGGCATCTAGTTTGATGGGAAATGATGTTCAACTTTTTGGTATTTTTTCCATAATATGGTACCCAAAGACCCGTTTTACCGATTTTTGTGGTAATTTTGCCTAATTTTTAATACTTATGCCACTTTTGAGTTCCGTAAAATCACTTAAGAGTAGTGTATTTTGATGGGAAAAGGGTCAACAGGCAAGATATGTAACTACGTTACATGGTCCTCGGTTTTTTTAGCTATATTCCATCGTTTAAGATGGCAAAAAGGACGTTTTCTGTTTTCCAAGCGCTTTTGGAGCGCTTTTATGGATGCTTCCTACAGGCTAGGAAAATGTCCCGTTTGAAACCAATGACCTGGCAGTAGTAAATACAATCAAGAGGCATCTAGTTTGATGGGAAATGGTGTTCAACTTTTTGGAATTTTTTCCATAATATGGTATCCGAAGACCCGTTTTACCGATTTTTGTGGTAATTTTGCCTAATTTTTAACACTTATGACACTTTTGAATTCCGCAAAATCACTCAAGAGGGGTGCATTTTGATGGAAAAAGGGCCAACGGTAAAGACATGTAACTACGTCACATGGTCCTCGGTTTTTAGCAATATTCTATTGTTTAAGAGGGCAAAAAAGACGTTTTATGTTTTCCGAGCGCTTTTGGAGTGCTTTTATGGATGCTTCCCACATGCAAGGAAAATGTCCTATTTGAAACCAATGAATTAGGATTAGTAAATACACTTCGAAGGCATTTAATTTGATGATAGTTGGTGTTCAACTTTTTGAATTTTTTTTCATAATATCGTATCCAAAGACCCGTTTTACCGATTTTTGTGGTAATTTGGCTTAATTTTTAACACTTATGGCACTTTTGACTTCGGCAAAATCACTCAAGAGGGGTGCATTTTGATGGGAAAAGGGCCAACAGTCAAGACATGTCACTATGTCACATGGTTCACAGTTTTTCAACAATATTCCATCGTTTAAGAGGGCAAAAAGGACGTTTTCTGTTTTCCGAGCGCTTTTGGAGCGCTTTTATTGATGCTTCCCACAGGCTAGGAAAATGTCTCGTTTGAAACCAATGACCTGGGATTAGTAAGTACACTCAGTAGGCATCTAGTTTGATGGGAAATGGTGTTCAACTTTTTGGAATTTTTTTCCATAATATGGTATCCAAAGGCCCGGTTTACCGATTTTTGTGGTAATTTTTCCTAATTTTTAACACTTATGGCACTTTTGAGTTCCGCAAAATCACTCAAGAGGAGTGCATTTTGATGGGAAATAGGCCAACGGTCAAGACATGTAACCATGTCACATGGTCCTCAGTTTTTTAGCAATATTCCTTCGTTTAAGAGGGCCAAAAAGGACGTTTTCTACATTTTCCGAGCGCTTTGGGAGCGCTTTAAATTATGCTTCCCACAAGCAAGGAAAATGTCCTCTTTGAAACCAATGACCTCGGATTAGTAAATACACTTCGAAGGCATCTAATTTGATAGGAAACGGTGTTCAACTTTTTGAATTTTTTTTCCATAATATGGTGTCCAAAGACCCGTTTAACACATTTTTGTGGTAATTTGGCGTAATTTTAACACTTATGACACTTTTGAATTTCGCAAAATCACTCAAGAGGGGTGAATTTTGATGGAAAAAGGGCCAACGGTAAAGACATGTCACTACGTCACATGGTCCTCAGTTTTTTAGCAATATTCTATCGTTTAAGAGGGCAAAAAAGGACGTTTTTATGTTTTCCGAGCGCTTTTGGAGTGCTTTTATGGATGCTTCCCACATGCAAGGAAAATGTCCTATTTGAAACCAATGAATTAGGATTAGTAAATACACTTCGAAGGCATTTAATTTGATGGTAAATGGTGTTCAACTTTTTGAATAATATCGTATCCAAAGACCCGTTTTACCGATTTTTGTGGTAATTTTGCCTAATTTTTAACACTTATGACACTTTTGAATTCCGCAAAATCACTCAAGAGGGGTGCATTTTGATGGAAAAAGGGCCAACGGTAAAGATATGTAACTACGTCACATGGTCCTCGCTTTTTTTAGCAATATTCTATCGTTTAATAGGGCAAAAAGACGTTTTATGTTTTCCGAGCGCTTTTGGAGTGCTTTTATGGATGCTTCCCACATGCAAGGAAAATGTCCTATTTGAAACCAATGAATTAGGATTAGTAAATACACTTCGAAGGCATTTAATTTGATGATAATTGGTGTTCAACTTTTTGAATTTTTTTCTATAATATGACCTGGGATTAGTAAGTACACTCAGTAGGCATCTAGTTTAATGGGAAATGGTGTTCAACTTTTTGGAATTTTTTTCTATAATATGGTATCCAAAGACTCGTTTAACAAATTTTTAACACTTATGGCACTTTTGACTTCCGCAAAATCACTCAAGAGTGGTGCATTTTGATGGGAAAAGGGATGACGAGAAAGACATGTAACTACGTCACATGGTCCTCAGTTTTTAGCAATGTTCCATCGTTTAAGAGGGCAAAAAGGACGTTTTCTTTTTCCGAGCGCTTTTGGAGCGCTTTTATGGATGCTTCCCACAGGCTAAGAAAATATCCCGTTTGAAACCAATGACACTGGGATTAGTAAATACACTAATGAGGCATCTAGTTTGATGGGAAATGATGTTCAACTTTTTGGTATTTTTCCATAATATGGTACCCAAAGACCCGTTTTTACGATTTTTGTGGTAATTTTGCCTAATTTTTAATACTTATGCCACTTTTGAGTTCCGTAAAATCACTTAAGAGTAGTGTATTTTGATGGTAAAAGGGTCAACAGGCAAGATATGTAACTACGTCACATGGTCCTCGGTTTTTTTAGCTATATTCCATCGTTTAAGATGGCAAAAGGACGTTCTGTTTTCCAAGCGCTTTTGAGCGCTTTTATGGATGCTTCCTACAGGCTAGGAAAATGTCCCGTTTGAAACCAATGACCTGGCAGTAGTAAATACAATCAAGAGGCATCTAGTTTGATGGGAAATGGTGTTCAACTTTTTGGAATTTTTTCCATAATATGGTATCCAAAGGCCCGTTTTACCGATTTTTGTGGTAATTTTTCCTAATTTTTAACACTTATGGCACTTTTGAGTTCCGCAAAATCACTCAAGAGGAGTGCATTTTGATGGGAAATGGGCCAACGGTCAAGACATGTAACCATGTCACATGGTCCTCAGTTTTTTAGCAATATTCCATCGTTTAAGAGGGCCAAAAAGGACGTTTTCTGTTTTCCGAGCGCTTTCGGAGCGCTTTAAATTATGCTTCCCACAAGCAAGGAAAATGTCCTCTTTGAAACCAATGACCTCGGATTAGTAAATACACTTCGAAGGCATCTAATTTGATAGGAAATGGTGTTCAACTTTTTGAATTTTTTTTCCATAATATGGTGTCCAAAGACCCGTTTAACACATTTTTGTGGTAATTTGGCGTAATTTTAACACTTATGACACTTTTGAATTCCGCAAAATCACTCAAGAGGGGAGAATTTTGATGGAAAAAGGGCCAACGGTAAAGACATGTCACTACGTCACATGGTCCTCAGTTTTTTAGCGATATTCTATCGTTTAAGAGGGCAAAAAGACGTTTTATGTTTTTCGAGCGCTTTTGGAGTGATTTTATGGATGCTTCCCACATGCAAAGAAAATATCCTATTTGAAACCAATGAATTAGGATTAGTAAATACACTTCAAGGCATTTAATTTGATGGTAAATGGTGTTCAACTTTTTGAATTTTTTTCATAATATCGTATCCAAAGACCCGTTTTACCGATTTTTGTGGTAATTTGGCTTAATTTTTAACACTTATAGCACTTTTGACTTCGCAAAATCACTCAAGAGGGGTGCATTTTGATGGGAAAAGGGCCAACAGTCAAGACATGTCACTATGTCACATGGTTCTCGGTTTTTCAACAATATTCCATCGTTTAAGAGGGCAAAAAGGACGTTTCTACATTTCCGAGCGCTTTTGGAGCGCTTTTATTAATGCTTCCCACAGGCTAGGAAAATGTCTCGTTTGAAACCAATGACCTGGGATTAATAAGTACACTTAATAGGCATCTAGTTTGATGGGAAATGGTGTTCAACGTTTACAATTTTGAAATTTTATTAAGTACATCGTTTAAAATTTTATTGATGCTTCCTACAAGCTAGGAAAATGTCCCGTTTGAAACCAATGACCCGGCAAGAGTAAATACACCCATGAGGCATCTAGTTTGATGGGAAATGGTGTTCAACTTCTTGAAATTTTTTCCATAATATGGTATCCAAAGACCCGTTTTACCGATTTTGTGGTAATTTTGCCTAATTTTTAACACTTATTGCACTTTTGAGTTCCGCAAAATCACTCAAGAGTAGTGCATTTTTATAGCAAAACGGCCAACAGTCAAGACATGTCACTATGTCACATGGTCCTCAGTTTTTCAACAATATTCCATCGTTTAAGAGGGCAAAAAGGACGTTTTATGTTTTCCGAGCGCTTTTGGAGTGCTTTTACGGATGCTTCCCACATGCAAGGAAAATGTCCTATTTGAAACCAATGACTTGTGATTAGTAAATACACTTTGAAGGCATTTAATTTGATGGGAAATGGTGTTCAACTTTTTGAATTTTTTTTCATAATATGGCATCCAAAGACCCGTTTTACCGATTTTTGTGGTAATTTTTCCTAATTTTTAACACTTATGGCACTTTTGACTTCGGCAAAATCACTCAAGAGGGGTGCATTTTGATGGGAAAAGGGCCAACAGTCAAGACATGTCACTATGTCACATGGTCCTCAGTTTTTCAACAATATTCCATCGTTTAAGAGGGCAAAAAGGATGTTTTCTGTTTTCCGAGCGCTTTTGGAGCGCTTTTATTGATGCTTCCCACAGGCTAGGAAAATGTCTCGTTTGAAACCAATGACCTGGGATTAGTAAGTACACTCGGTAGGCATCTAGTTTAATGGGAAATGGTGTTCAACTTTTTGGAATTTTTTTCTATAATATGGTATCCAAAGACCCGTTTTAACAAATTTTTGTGGTAATTTTGCCTAATTTTTAACACTTATGGCACTTTTGACTTCCGCAAAATCACTCAAGAGTGGTGTATTTTGATGGGAAAAGGGACGACAGTAAAGACATGTAACTACGTCACATGGTCCTCAGTTTTTTAGCAATGTTCCATCGTTTAAGAGGGCAAAAAGGACGTTTTCTTTTTTCCGAGCGCTTTTGGAGCGCTTTTATGGATGCTTCCCACAGGCTAAGAAAATATCTCGTTTGAAACAATGACCTGGGATTAGTAAATACACTAATGAGGCATCTAGTTTGATGGGAAATGATGTTCAACTTTTTGGTATTTTTTCCATAATATGGTACCCAAAGACCCGTTTTACCGATTTTTGTGGTAATTTTGCCTAATTTTTAATACTTATGCCACTTTTGAGTTCCGTAAAATCACTTAAGAGTAGTGTATTTTGATGGGAAAAGGGTCAACAGGCAAGATATGTAACTACGTCACATGGTCCTCGGTTTTTTTAGCTATATTCCATCGTTTAAGATGGCAAAAAGGACGTTTTCTGTTTTCCAAGCGCTTTTGGAGCGCTTTTATGGATGCTTCCTACAGGCTAGAAAAATGTCCCGTTTGAAACCAATGACTTGGTAGTAGTAAATACAATCAAGAGGCATCTAGTTTGATGGGAAATGGTGTTCAACTTTTTGGAATTTTTTTCATAATATGGTATCCGAAGAACCGTTTTACCGATTTTTGTGGTAATTTTGCCTAATTTTTAACACTTATGACACTTTTGAATTCCGCAAAATCACTCAAGAGGGGTGCATTTTGATGGAAAAAGGGCCAACGGTAAAGATATGTAACTACGTCACATGGTCCTCAGTTTTTTAGCAATATTCTATCGTTTAATAGGGCAAAAAAGACGTTTTATGTTTTCCGAGCGCTTTTGGAGTGCTTTTATGGATGCTTCCCACATGCAAGGAAAATGTCCTATTTGAAACCAATGAATTAGGATTAGTAAATACACTTCGAAGGCATTTAATTTGATGATAATTGGTGTTCAACTTTTTGAATTTTTTTCTATAATATGACCTGGGATTAGTAAGTACACTCAGTAGGCATCTAGTTTAATGGGAAATGGTGTTCAACTTTTTGGAATTTTTTTCTATAATATGGTATCCAAAGACTCGTTTAACAAATTTTTAACACTTATGGCACTTTTGACTTCCGCAAAATCACTCAAGAGTGGTGCATTTTGATGGGAAAAGGGATGACAGTAAAGACATGTAACTACGTCACATGGTCCTCAGTTTTTTAGCAATGTTCCATCGTTTAAGAGGGCAAAAAGGACGTTTTCTTTTTTCCGAGCGCTTTTGGAGCGCTTTTATGGATGCTTCCCACAGGCTAAGAAAATATCCCGTTTGAAACCAATGACCTGGGATTAGTAAATACACTAATGAGGCATCTAGTTTGATGGGAAATGATGTTCAACTTTTTGGTATTTTTTCCATAATATGGTACCCAAAGACCCGTTTTACCGATTTTTGTGGTAATTTTGCCTAATTTTTAATACTTATGCCACTTTTGAGTTCCGTAAAATCACTTAAGAGTAGTGTATTTTGATGGTAAAAGGGTCAACAGGCAAGATATGTAACTACGTCACATGGTCCTCGGTTTTTTTAGCTATATTCCATCGTTTAAGATGGCAAAAAGGACGTTTTCTGTTTTCCAAGCGCTTTTGGAGCGCTTTTATGGATGCTTCCTACAGGCTAGGAAAATGTCCCGTTTGAAACCAATGACCTGGGATTAGTAAATACAATCAAGAGGCATCTAGTTTGATGGGAAATGGTGTTCAACTTTTGGAATTTTTCCATAATATGGTATCCAAAGGCCCGTTTACCGATTTTTGTGGTAATTTTGACTAATTTTTAGCACTTATGGCACTTTTGAGTTCCGCAAAATCACTCAAGAGGAGTGCATTTTGATGGGAAATGGGCCAACGGTCAAGATATGTAACTATGTCACATGGTCCTCGATTTTTAGCAATATTCCATCGTTTAAGAGGGCCAAAAGGACGTTTTACTTTCCGAGCGCTTTTGGAGCGCTTTAAATTATGCTTCCCACAAGCAAGGAAAATGTCCTCTTTGAAACCAATGACCTCGGATTAGTAAATACACTTCGAAGGCATCTAATTTGATAGGAAATGGTGTTCAACTTTTTGAATTTTTTTTCCATAATATGGTGTCCAAAGACCCGTTTAACACATTTTTGTGGTAATTTGGCGTAATTTTAACACTTATGACACTTTTGAATTCCGCAAAATCACTCAAGAGGGGAGAATTTTGATGGAAAAAGGGCCAACGGTAAAGACATGTCACTACGTCACATGGTCCTCAGTTTTTTAGCGATATTCTATCGTTTAAGAGGGCAAAAAAGACGTTTTATGTTTTTCGAGCGCTTTTGGAGTGATTTTATGGATGCTTCCCACATGCAAAGAAAATATCCTATTTGAAACCAATGAATTAGGATTAGTAAATACACTTCGAAGGCATTTAATTTGATGGTAAATGGTGTTCAACTTTTTGAATTTTTTTTCATAATATCGTATCCAAAGACCCGTTTTACCGATTTTTGTGGTAATTTGGCTTAATTTTTAACACTTATAGCACTTTTGACTTCGGCAAAATCACTCAAGAGGGGTGCATTTTGATGGGAAAAGGGCCAACAGTCAAGACATGTCACTATGTCACATGGTTCTCAGTTTTTCAACAATATTCCATCGTTTAAGAGGGCAAAAAGGACGTTTTCTGTTTTCCGAGCGCTTTTGGAGCGCTTTTATTAATGCTTCCCACAGGCTAGGAAAATGTCTCGTTTGAAACCAATGACCTGGGATTAATAAGTACACTTAATAGGCATCTAGTTTGATGGGAAATGGTGTTCAACGTTTACAATTTTGAAATTTTATTAAGTACATCGTTTAAAATTTTATTGATGCTTCCTACAAGCTAGGAAAATGTCCCGTTTGAAACCAATGACCTGGCAGTAGTAAATACAGTCATGAGGCATCTAGTTTGATGGGAAATGGTGTTCAACTTCTTGAAATTTTTTCCATAATATGGTATCCAAAGACCCGTTTTACCGATTTTTGTGGTAATTTTGCCTAATTTTTAACACTTATTGCACTTTTGAGTTCCGCAAAATCACTCAAGAGTAGTGCATTTTTATAGCAAAACGGCCAACAGTCAAGACATGTCACTATGTCACATGGTCCTCAGTTTTTCAACAATATTCCATCGTTTAAGAGGGCAAAAGGACGTTTATGTTTTCCGAGCGCTTTTGGAGTGCTTTTACGGATGCTTCCCACATGCAAGGAAAATGTCCTATTTGAAACCAATGACTTGTGATTAGTAAATACACTTTGAAGGCATTTAATTTGATGGGAAATGGTGTTCAACTTTTTGAATTTTTTTTCATAATATGGCATCCAAAGACCCGTTTTACCGATTTTTGTGGTAATTTTTCCTAATTTTTAACACTTATGGCACTTTTGACTTCGGCAAAATCACTCAAGAGGGGTGCATTTTGATGGGAAAAGGGCCAACAGTCAAGACATGTCACTATGTCACATGGTCCTCAGTTTTTCAACAATATTCCATCGTTTAAGAGGGCAAAAAGGATGTTTTCTGTTTTCCGAGCGCTTTTGGAGCGCTTTTATTGATGCTTCCCACGGGCTAGGAAAATGTCTCGTTTGAAACCAATGACCTGGGATTAGTAAGTACACTCAGTAGGCATCTAGTTTAATGGGAAATGGTGTTCAACTTTTTGGAATTTTTTTCTATAATATGGTATCCAAAGACCCGTTTAACAAATTTTTGTGGTAATTTTGCCTAATTTTTAACACTTATGGCACTTTTGACTTCCGCAAAATCACTCAAGAGTGGTGTATTTTGATGGGAAAAGGGACGACAGTAAAGACATGTAACTACGTCACATGGTCCTCAGTTTTTTAGCAATGTTCCATCGTTTAAGAGGGCAAAAGGACGTTTTCTTTTTCCGAGCGCTTTTGGAGCGCTTTTATGGATGCTTCCACGTGCTAAGAAAATATCCCGTTTGAAACAATGACCTGGGATTAGTAAATACACTAATGAGGCATCTAGTTTGATGGGAAATGATGTTCAACTTTTTGGTATTTTTTCCATAATATGGTACCCAAAGACCCGTTTTACCGATTTTTGTGGTAATTTTGCCTAATTTTTAATACTTATGCCACTTTTGAGTTCCGTAAAATCACTTAAGAGTAGTGTATTTTGATGGGAAAAGGGTCAACAGGCAAGATATGTAACTACGTCACATGGTCCTCGGTTTTTTTAGCTATATTCCATCGTTTAAGATGGCAAAAGGACGTTTTACTTTCCAAGCGCTTTTGGAGCGCTTTTATGGATGCTTCCTACAAAGCTAGAAAAATGTCCCGTTTGAAACCAATGACTTGGTAGTAGTAAATACAATCAAGAGGCATCTAGTTTGATGGGAAATGGTGTTCAACTTTTTGGAATTTTTTTCATAATATGGTATCCGAAGAACCGTTTTACCGATTTTTGTGGTAATTTTGCCTAATTTTTAACACTTATGACACTTTTGAATTCCGCAAAATCACTCAAGAGGGGTGCATTTTGATGGAAAAAGGGCCAACGGTAAAGACATGTAACTACGTCACATGGTCCTCAGTTTTTTAGCAATATTCTATCGTTTAAGAGGGCAAAAAAGACGTTTTATGTTTTCCGAGCGCTTTTGGAGTGCTTTTATGGATGCTTCCCACATGCAAGGAAAATGTCCTATTTGAAACCAATGAATTAGGATTAGTAAATACACTTCGAAGGCATTTAATTTGATTATAATTGGTGTTCAACTTTTTGAATTTTTTTTCATAATATCGTATCCAAAGACCCGTTTTACCGATTTTTGTGGTAATTTGGCTTAATTTTAACACTTATGGCACTTTTGACTTGCAAAATCACTCAAGAGGGGTGCATTTTGATGGGAAAAGGGCCAATAGTCAAGACATGTCACTATGTCACATGGTTCTCAGTTTTTCAACAATATTCCATCGTTTAAGAGGGCAAAAGGACGTTTTACATTTCCGAGCGCTTTTGGAGCGCTTTTATTGATGCTTTCCACAGGCTAGGAAAATGTCTCGTTTGAAACCAATGACCCGGGATTAGTAAGTACACTCTTGAGGCATCTATTTTGATGGGAAATGGTGTTCAACTTTTTATAATTTTTTTCCTTAATATGGTACCCAAAGACCCGTTTTACCTATTTTTGTGGTAATTTTTCCTAATTTTTAGCACATATGACACTTTTGAGTTCCGCAAAATCACTCAAGAGGAGTGCATTTTGATGGGAAATGGGCCAACGGTCAAGATATGTAACTATGTCACATGGTCCTCGATTTTTAGCAATATTCCATCGTTTAAGAGGGCCAAAAGGACGTTTTCGTTTTCCGAGCGCTTTGGAGCGCTTTAAATTATGCTTCCCACAAGCAAGGAAAATGTCCTCTTTGAAACCAATGACCTCGGATTAGTAAATACACTTCGAAGGCATCTAATTTGATAGGAAACGGTGTTCAACTTTTTGAATTTTTTTCCATAATATGGTGTCCAAAGACCCGTTTAACACATTTTTGTGGTAATTTTGCGTAATTTTAACACTTATGACACTTTTGAATTTCGCAAAATCACTCAAGAGGGGTGAATTTTGATGGAAAAAGGGCCAACGGTAAAGACATGTCACTACGTCACATGGTCCTCAGTTTTTTAGCAATATTCTATCGTTTAAGAGGGCAAAAAAGACGTTTTATGTTTTCCGAGCGCTTTTGGAGTGCTTTTATGGATGCTTCCCACATGCAAGGAAAATGTCCTATTTGAAACCAATGAATTAGGATTAGTAAATACTTTTCGAAGGCATTTAATTTGATGGTAAATGGTGTTCAACTTTTTGAATTTTTTTTCATAATATCGTATCCAAAGACCCGTTTTACCGATTTTTGTGGTAATTTGGCTAATTTTTAATACTTATGGCACTTTTGACTTCGCAAAATCACTCAAGTGTGCATTTTGATGGGAAAAGGGCCAACAGTCAAGACATGTCACTATGTCACATGGTTCTCAGTGTTTCAACAATATTCCATCGTTTAAGAGGGCAAAAAGGACGTTTTCTGTTTTCCGAGCGCTTTTGGAGCGCTTTTATTAATGCTTCCCACAGGCTAGGAAAATGTCTCGTTTGAAACCAATGACCTGGGATTAGTAAGTACACTTAGTAGGCATCTAGTTTGATGGGAAATGGTGTTCAACGTTTACAATTTTGAAATTTTATTAAGTACATCGTTTAAAATTTTATTGATGCTTCCTACAAGCTAGGAAAATGTCCCGTTTGAAACCAATGACCTGGCAGTAGTAACTACAGTCATGAGGCATCTAGTTTGATGGGAAATGGTGTTCAACTTCTTGAAATTTTTTCCATAATATGGTATCCAAAGACCCGTTTTACCGATTTTTGTGGTAATTTTGCCTAATTTTTAACACTAATTGCACTTTTGAGTTCCGCAAAATCACTCAAGAGTAGTGCATTTTTATAGCAAAACGGCCAACAGTCAAGACATGTCACTATGTCACATGGTCCTCAGTTTTTCAACAATATTCCATCGTTTAAGAGGGCAAAAAGGACGTTTTATGTTTTCCGAGCGCTTTTGGAGTGCTTTTACGGATGCTTCCCACATGCAAGGAAAATGTCCTATTTGAAACCAATGACTTGTGATTAGTAAATACACTTTGAAGGCATTTAATTTGATGGGAAATGGTGTTCAACTTTTTTTGAATTTTTTTTTTCATAATATGGCATCCAAAGACCCGTTTTACCGATTTTTGTGGTAATTTTTCCTAATTTTTAACACTTATGGCACTTTTGAGTTCCGCAAAATCACTCAAGAGGGGTGCATTTTGATGGGAAAAGGGCCAATGGTCAAGACATGTCACTATGTCACATGGTCCTCAGTTTTTCAACAATATTCCATCGTTTAAGAGGGCAAAAAGGATGTTTTCGTTTTCCGAGCGGTTTTGGAGCGCTTTTATTGATGCTTCCACGGGCTAGGAAAATGTCTCGTTTGAAACCAATG
This sequence comes from Papaver armeniacum, assembly GCA_023531295.1. Lineage (NCBI taxonomy): Eukaryota > Viridiplantae > Streptophyta > Magnoliopsida > Ranunculales > Papaveraceae > Papaver > Papaver armeniacum. Next base: position 1,006,935 of record JAJJWW010019264.1, on the reverse strand, counting down.
ACCTGGGATTAGTAAATACACTCAGTAGGCATATAGTTTAATGGGAAATGGTGTTCCACTTTTTGGAATTTTTTTCTATAATTTTGTATCCAAAGACTCGTTTAACAAATTTTTGTGGTAATTTTGCCTAATTTTTAACACTTATGGCACTTTTGACTTCCGCAAAATCACTCAAGAGTGGTGCATTTTGATGGGAAAAGGGCCAACGGTAAGACATGTAACTATGTCACATGGTCCTCAGTTTTTTAGCAATGTTCCATCGTTTAAGAGGGCAAAAAGGACGTTTTCTTTCATTTTCCGAGCGCTTTTGGAGCGCTTTTATGGATGCTTCCACAAGGCTAAGAAAATATCCCGTTTGAAACCAATGACCTGGGATTAGTAAATACAATAATGAGGCATCTAGTTTGATGGGAAATGATGTTCAACTTTTTGGTATTTTTTCCATAATATGGTACCCAAAGACCCGTTTTACCGATTTTTGTGGTAATTTTGCCTAATTTTTAATACTTATGCCACTTTTGAGTTCCGTAAAATCACTTAAGAGGAGTGTATTTTGATGGGAAAAGGGTCAACAGGCAAGATATGTAACTACGTCACATGGTCCTCGGTTTTTTTAGCTATATTCCATCGTTTAAGATGGCAAAAAGGACGTTTTCTGTTTTCCAAGCGCTTTTGGAGCGCTTTTATGGATGCTTCCTACAAGCTAGGAAAATGTCCCGTTTGAAACCAATGACCTGGCAGTAGTAAATACAGTCAAAAGGCATCTAGTTTGATGGGAAATGGTGTTCAACTTTTTGGAATTTTTTCCATAATATGGTATCCAAAGGCCCGTTTTACCGATTTTTGTGGTAATTTTTCCTAATTTTTAACACTTATGGCACTTTTGAGTTCCGCAAAATCACTCAAGAGGAGTGCATTTTGATGGGAAATGGGCCAAAGGTCAAGACATGTAACCATGTCACATGGTCCTCAGTTTTTTAGCAATATTCCATCGTTTAAGAGGGCCAAAAAGGACGTTTTCTGTTTTCCGAGCGCTTTCGGAGCGCTTTAAATTATGCTTCCCACAAGCAAGGAAAATGTCCTCTTTGAAACCAATGACCTCGGATTAGTAAATACACTTCGAAGGCATCTAATTTGATAGGAAATGGTGTTCAACTTTTTGAATTTTTTTTCCATAATATGGTGTCCAAAGACCCGTTTAACACATTTTTGTGGTAATTTGGCGTAATTTTAACACTTATGACACTTTTGAATTCCGCAAAATCACTCAAGAGGGGAGAATTTTGATGGAAAAAGGGCCAACGGTAAAGACATGTCACTACGTCACATGGTCCTCAGTTTTTTAGCAATATTCTATCGTTTAAGAGGGCAAAAAAGACGTTTTATGTTTTCCGAGCGCTTTTGGAGTGATTTTATGGATGCTTCCCACATGCAAGGAAAATATCCTATTTGAAACCAATGAATTAGGATTAGTAAATACACTTCGAAGGCATTTAATTTGATGGCAAATGGTGTTCAACTTTTTGAATTTTTTTTCATAATATCGTATCCAAAGACCCGTTTTACCGATTTTTGTGGTAATTTGGCTTAATTTTTAACACTTATATCACTTTTGACTTCGGCAAAATCACTCAAGAGGGGTGCATTTTGATGGGAAAAGGGCCAACAGTCAAGACATGTCACTATGTCACATGGTTCTCAGTTTTTCAACAATATTCCATCGTTTAAGAGGGCAAAAAGGACGTTTTCTGTTTTCCGAGCGCTTTTGGAGCGCTTTTATTAATGCTTCCCACATGCTAGGAAAATGTCTCGTTTGAAACCAATGACCTGGGATTAGTAAGTACACTTAGTAGGCATCTAGTTTGATGGGAAATGGTGTTCAACGTTTACAATTTTGAAATTTTATTAAGTACATCGTTTAAAATTTTATTGATGCTTCCTACAAGCTAGGAAAATGTCCGTTTGAAACCAATGACACAGCGGTAGTAAATACATGGTCATGAGGCATCTAGTTTGATGGGAAATGGTGTTCAACGTTTTGAAATTTTTCCATAATATGGTATCCAAAGACCCGTTTTACCGATTTTTGTGGTAATTTTGCCTAATTTTTAACACTTATGGCACTTTTGAGTTCCGCAAAATCACTAAAGAGGAGTGCATTTGTAGGATCATAATATCGCAACATACAAGGCTCATGGGATTAATAAACGAAGGTGTCAAATGAGGCGTTTTCCGATTTTATGGATGCAGATAGCTAAAATAAACGACGCAATGAATAACGGCAAACAAAACAATTGGAAGACATGAAACAATGAGGGTAAGAAGTGTCGCGAGAATGAATATTTGTGTATTTGCGACACTTCGCGAGATATTCCCAAAAATAAAGGATAACTTAGTCTGTCATCTACTATGTATTACCCTATATAAAGAGCTAAATGAGTCTGTTGAAAGGGAGAGATCTTTTGAGTGGTTAAGTGAGTCATTAGGAGAGAGAAAGTTTAAGAGTGTTTTAATTCCTAAGTGTAATTCTATTTACTTATGTAAACATTTCATGAACTCAATCAATAAATATTCTTGATCTTACATCTTTCAATGGATTAATTAAGCAAAATTGAGTAAGGGGTGTAGTGTGGGAAATCCTGCAACTACATATGCGCTAGAAACAGGGGACGATCATTGGTAAAAGAGAGAGGATTGTAATTAAAGTTGTTTGAATCAGGAAAATGAGAAAGGAAAATCTTGAATCGGATGAAAAAGATATGGCATGCAGCACAGATACACAAGAGTAATGATTAGCGAATTTCATGAAAATATCGAGGAAGAATACACAAACGAGATTTTGAAGGAAAGAAGATTACGGATAGAGAAATAACATCACCTTTGAAGGATTGGGAAAAGCAAGAGATAACATTCACGGCGGGGAAATATCCAAAGAAAATTTGGATCACGCATCTCCACTGGTGATCGCAATAAACGCGTATAAGGAAGGAGAGGAATTAGAGAACACGGTGAAAACATGGGTAGTGAATGGAGTTTTAATTGATACAGGGAGTCTGGTGAACATCATGTTTTATCACGCTTACAAAAAGATGGGATATAAAGACGAAGATATGATTTTCGCGGCATACAACATTCAAGGTTTTGGTAAATCCATAACAAAAGTTAAAGGGGAGATAGAAATACGTATTCCGTTAGGAGGAATCGAAACACAGGTGACGCTGAGTGTAGTGGATATGGAATCACCGTATAACATATTACTAGGAAGACCATGGGTACATGCAATAAAAGGCGTGGCGTCGACGCTTCATCAATGTATCAAATTTCCTACACCAACCGGAATCGGCGAGATCAAAGGGGATCTTTGCTAAAGGAAGAATATATTATCAAAATGAAGTAAAGTGTTGCGAAGAACAAGTAAACAAGCGAAAGAGTATATCAAAGTATCGCAAAAAGATGGCAAAGGCGGCTAAGAAAGAAGAAGAATTCAGAGTTTACATGATAAAAGCGAAGGAAGGGAAAGGCATACCTAGCGAGATCTCGGGAGAAGAAAATGATCTTGCGAAAGAACCAAAAGGACCGACCCCTATGGGAGAACCGAAGGCCAGTTACGTCGCGGCAGAACAAACCAAAGAAGTAAATATTGGAACCAAGGAAAAACCCAAGATGCTAAAGATTGGAACTAACATGGGAGTGGATGAAGAGAAAAGAACCGTCGATCTATTGCGGGATTATAAAGATATCTTCGCGTGGGATATGGATGAAGTGCACAGTATAGATCCATCGGTAGCTTGTCACAAGTTGGAAATTGATAAAAATGTGAAGCCATTCAAACAAAGAATTAGAAAGATAGCAACACATATCACCCTCGGATAGAAGAAGAACTACAAAGATCTTTGGATGCGGGAATTATTAGACAAGCAAAATATCCTGAATGGATAGCGAATATGGTTATAGTTCCAAAGAAGAACAAGGGAATAAGGATTTGCATTGATTTCACTGATCTAAATAAGGCTTGCCCTAAAGACAGTTTTCCATTACCAGACATTCCACAGTAGTCGAATCAGTGAATGAAAGAGTATCATCGCTGGATGGATACAAAGGTTACAATCAAATTCCTCTCGCCAAGAAGACCAAGAGCACATTGCTTTCTTCGCTCCAAGAGGATTATACTTGCTATACTAAAATGCCGTTTGGTTTGCGAAATCTTTGGAGCAACGTATCAAAGGATGGTAGAAAAAGTATTCGCAGAATGGATACATAAAACATTAGAGGTATACGTAGATGACATGCTAGTAAAAAGTAAAAAGGCAGAAGATCATGTGCGAGACTTGAAAGAAATTTTTGAACAAATGAGGCGTTTCAACATCAAAGTCAATCCCGAGAAAAATGTACCTTCGGAGTAGCGTCGGGGAAGTTCTTGGGTTACATTATATCAAAGGAAGGAATACATGTTGACCCGGAGAAAGTAAAAGCGATTCGCGATATGCCGACACTGCGCGACAAGATAAAGGATGTTCAAAAGCCGAATGGGTTGCTAGCATCACTAGGAAGGTTCATCTCGCGGTCATCGATAAGTGTAAACACTTTTAGCGTTCAAAAAAGGATCGAAATTTTAGTGGACGGACGAATGCGAAAAGGCTTTACAAGGGATCAAAGAGCATTTAATGGATATATCCATTATGCAGAAGGCAGAACCATGAGAGGAATTATTAATATACCTCGCGACAACATCGCATGCCTTAAGTGCAGTTTTACTGCGAACGGACGCAGGAGTAGAAAAACCAATCTATTATATCAGCAAAACTTTTAATGCTTTGCGAAAGAAATTATTCGAAGATTGAAAAACTAATCCTCGGCGTTAGTCTATGCGTCGTTTAAACTTCGCATATATTTTCGTGCACATCTTGTTAGAGTGGTAACAAAGGTACCAATTGAGTCGGTAATGAAAAATTCAAAAAGATCAGGAAGAGTCGAAAGATGGAATGCTCAAATAAGCCATTGCAAACTCAAATATGAAATATTATCTTCAACCAAGTCACGGGTTGTCATGAGACTTTCTCGCGAGAATTTCCTTTGGAGGAAGATGAAGCAGTGGATGAAATGATGGATGTAGAAGAAGAGCATGGAGATCCAAAGGACTTGTTAACTGAGCCAGACCGGTGGGAAATATTAGTGGATGGATCATCAAATGGAGAAGAAATGAAACTGGAGAATGTGAGGATCACCAGTAATGAACGGAGTGACTAATACATGCTCTACGATTTGCAATAGAAATGCAATTTGTCAGATAACAGAGAAGTATGCTACAAATGATCCATCTCTACAAATACAGGAAGCTTGTAGAAGTGTTGTCAGCACGGATACCGAAAATAAAATGGAGGCACATATCAAGGAGAGATAATAGACTCGCGAGACGCTTTTGCCTTTATATCAAGTATGATGACAGACCCAACTGCGAGGAATATCAAAATACGAGCGCTCACACGGGCGCCATCAATTAATAAAGAGGAGGGACAAGAAGCGAGATATAATGATGGTGGTAGATGAAATGCAATGTCGCGAGGAAGACTGGAGAGTAGAACTTCACGCGTACTTAATGAAAGGCGAGGTACCAAGAAATAGATTGGAAGCACACAAGTTAAAGAGCGGGCGACAAATTATGAATTACGAGATGGCGTGCTTTATCGGCGTTCTTTTGATGGACCTTCGCTTCGATGTCTAACAAGGAAAGAAGGAGAAACCATATTGAAGATGCTTTGCATAGTGGGGATGCCGGAAATCATAGCGGCGGGAGATCTTTGGCATATAAGGCAAAGACGCAAGGATATTATTGGCCATATATGCATGAGGACGCGAGAGCAATATCCGAGACGCTGCGAAGATTGTCAAAGACATGGGAAGAAGATACATGCACCTGGAGCACCGTTAAATTCTTCGAGAAGTGTGTGGCCTTTTGGAAAATGGGGTTTAGATATTGTGGGACCATTTTTACCGATCGGGACAAAGAAGGTACTTAATTGTCGCAACGGACTATTTCACAAAATGGGCGAGAGGTGAAAGCGGTCCAACACATTCGCGATAAGGATGTTTTTACTTTCATATTTGAAAATATTATATGCAGATTTGGGATCCCCGCACAATTGGTATCTGATAATGGGAAGCAATTTGAAGGGCAAAATATAGAGTTGCTGCTTAATGCATTTCAGATAAGATGTGGAAAATCAACTCCATTATATCCACAAGCTAATGGCCAAGCGGAGGCAACAAACAAAACAATTGCCGATATATTGAAGAAAAAGTTGGAAGGACACAATAGGGGATGGTGCGAACAAGTACCCAATGCAGTATGGGCTTATAATACAACTAGAAGAGAAGCCACGGGAATGTCCCCTTTTGCTTAACTTACGGAGTTGAAGCGGTACTCCCAACGAGAGGTCGTGATTCCGACAACCAAAAAAGAGGTCCAGGATAAAAATCTTAGCGCAGGCAACATTCTAATCAAGTTGGATGAATTGGAAGAAAAACGAGAAAAGGCATTGCGACACATGGAGAATTATCAGCGAAGATTGGCTAGAGAATATAACAAGCGTGTAAAAATACGTGAGTTCCAACCGGGAGACTTGGTGTTGCGAGAAACCCCAATATATCAACGTGAAAGTGGAGGCAAGTTGGCGAGAAAATGGGATGGACCTTATATCATCAAAGAGGTAGTTGGTACAGGGGCATATAGATTGATGGATCCCGAAGGAAAAGATGTGGGGCAAAAATTGGATAGACCATGGAATAGATTATATTTAAAAAAGTATTACCCGTAAAATAAAAATGGGAGAGGAAAAATGAATCAAGATGAAGTACTTCAATTCGCAAAATCCGAGAAGATCTCGCATAAGAATGACAAGAAGTCATGAATGGCTTAACAAAACAACAAGAGAGAATGAATGATTAAATGAATGAATCGGCGAATATCTCACTAGCAAAATAACAAATGATGAAGAATGATTGAGTAAAAGAATGAATGAATGGGACGAACCTTTATGGCGTACACCCTAGTTCGCGAATAACATTTCGTAAGAGGCAAATGTAAGACCTAAAGTGCGTCATATAAGGGGGTATCTCTCGACATGGCTCGGGGGAAGGTTACACCGCTCCCGAAGCTGAGTCATGAAAATTTGGGGCCCATAAAAGCCTATCCTGGGAGAGGTACCTTGGATTCCCAACTATATATATAAGGTTATACCCTGGTTGGGCGACCGAGGTCTCTTCCAAGGAGTCGGTGTATGCTCAAGGCGCCGGGGTACACGGTTGAGCCGAGTGCCGGGATGGATGAACCTACCCTGGCCATTCTTGGCAAGTCTTGGCATATGTTGCACTCGCCGAAGAAAACTCCACTTAGGGTGCGCCTTGTAACCATAAACCATATAGGTATAAGGGATAAGAGGCTGCGAAAACAAGCTGGTTGTTGTTAAGACCGGATGGGAGGAGCTAGTCTTGTATGGCGATGTTTCGCCTCCTTGAAGGGGCAACCGGGGAGATGATAAGGGCGACGCTCTCCATTAGGGGGTGTCAAACAGACGCAAATGTCATAAGGCTATGTTTTTCGCAAGAGAATTTAGGCTTGTCATATTTGTGCAATGATCCTGCAGAGGCAATAATACTAACGCGAGGGTAAGGCGAGATCAATGGGTCTTTACACGACGTGTGTACGGACGTCTGCGATTTCGTCGCAAGACGGCAATGTCATGGGGCTTTATGTTCGCAAGGATATCTAGACCTGTCATATTGTCGCAACTAAAACATCTGCAGAGGCAAAAATACTTGGAAAATGATAAGGCAAGATCAATGGGTCTTTACATGCAAGTGTAAAGACGTCCTGCGATTTTGTCGCGATGAAAGGTGGCAGGGGAAGGCCTCTAATTAGGGAGGTCTAACTTGGAAGACCACACAAAAATGATAAGGCAAAGTCAATCGGCCTCTGCATGAAAATGTAAAGGCGGCCTGCGACTTTGTCGCATGAAAGAATTAAAATCAAATCCACGATGGGATGGATTTACTTAATAAAAGATTCAATGAGCAAACATGCTCGCAAGGTGGTCTTAACTAAGAAAGGAAGAAAGAAATATGGAAATTACTCAATCAAAAGAGTTAAGTCATTCAAACAAAAAGGAATTCTAACAAATTACAAAGGAATTCAACTCTCTACTTCGCATTATCAAATACGAGGGTTGTTGAGACTTTTGCGCCTTTATCGACTTCACATCCGCCATTGATGGATTTTCTTCGAAATGTTTTCATCACCTTTGTTCTCGCCGATTCTTTGGACTTTCATCGAAATTTTTCTATTCGGATCTTCATCGACGACTTCCTTACTAGGGAGATCTTCGCCGCTTTCATAGTCATAATCACTATCGGGAGAATTAGGGACTTCATCGTCACTTACTTCCGAGGATCAACATGTATAGGATCAAGAGACTTAGACGGTAAAATCTCATTCACGAGGATTTCGGCTTGGAGGGGGAATTGACGAAACAAGCGCTTTTTGACGGTTTTTACTATCTATGTCTTTACAGTCAGACATGTAATCAAATCTACGTTCTGCACGATCGCGAGAACGAGCGAGGGAGGAAGCGAGTAATTTATTTTCTTTGCGAATTTTGGAATAATCTGATTTGAGAGTAGAAACGACAGGTGAAGCTTCTTCTCGAGAATCACATAATAAACACGCAAGAAAAGATTAAAAGAGATCCTTACAACAGATCTTTGGAACTTTCAGAATAATTAAAAATTTGTGAAATAAATGAATTAAGGTAGTCAAATAATTTGACTACCTTCCTTTTGAAGAGTAAGTTGTTGAATTAAAGCCGCGAAGTTACTCCCCAGACAGTCCATGGCATCATCAAATGAGTCTCCGACTAAACCTTTCAATTGAGATCGCAATTTCTTGTCATTAGAAACAAGTATGGAATTTTCGGTGGCGAGAGTAGAGTTGGATTTTCTAATTTGGTGCATTGTTCTGGAATTGCTTCGCTTTTACACTCAAAGTTATTCTACCTTGAATAAGTTTATCTCTCTCGGTGGAACTCTCTTCCAGTTGATTTTTCAAAGTATGAATGACCTGTTCTTGTTCTTTGCATAGTTTTTGACAAGCATCATACTGTTGCGAGTAGATCGCCACCTTATTCAACAGAGAACGTTTCTCTTGTGAAAGAGTTCGATTCTCATCTGATAAAGTTTCCAACTCCAAATTAGTTTTAGTCAAAGAATAAGAGAGGCGAGATAAGTCATTACTTAATGAGTCTTGCTTTTGTGATAAATCAAAATTCTCTTTAGACAAGTTATTTATTTGATCAATTGCATAGGTATGAAGATTATCTAAGAGATTATCTTGCTCCATCCAAGCATCTCTTTCAACTCGAACTTCTTCAACGATAGACTCCGTCGATATATCTCCATTATTCGTTTACGGTTTAATACTTGGAGGACGAGCAAGGGTTTGAGTTGTCAAAAAAAAAAAAAAAAAAAAAAAAAAAGATGGCGAGAGCATACCTTTTAATTCTTCATTCTTCTTGCGAAGATTATCACGATCTAGTGAGATCTTGAGAAATTTTTGATTTTCAAGGTGGAGATTATTGCATTTCATAGCCATAACTTGGAGATCATCCTTCAGCTTATTAATCTCTTGAACTAAAGATGCTTGCGAGATCCTATCAGGACCAAGATGCTTACTTAAAATCTCGCAGACATTGGATTTGACAGGATCGCCGAGAAGTCTTTTTGGCATCATTCACGAGATCGAAAGGACTTTAAAGGCCACATCTATCCCCTCCAAATTTTCCGCATTAGAGGAATTTGTTCAAACAAAGAAGATGAGTCGTCTTTTGTCAAAGGAACCTCATGAGAAGAGGAGGTTTCGGGGAGAGAAGTGATTGGAGAAATAGCGGGGACATTGATAGCGAGGAGGAGGTATAATATCGTTTGTAGTAGGACGGTTGTAAGGAACTTGGTCTATGAGGAGTTGAGGTATAGAAATATTGTCGCTAGTAATGTTACCGAGAAGAAAGAGGCACAAAATTATCTTGCGAAGATTTCGCGAGGAGACGAAGATGTGAATGAAGGAAATGGAACGTTGGGGGTAACAGGTTTAGAGTAGCGAAGCCTTTTGGGAGTATTACCAGTAGTTTTATCATCCTGCGAATGACAAATTAAATAAGAAACAGAGGCAACAATGCATTGTTAATAAAAACAAATGTTTCTTAGATACCTTGTCACTCACAGACTGTCTTTTTGAAGCCATAGATTTTGCTCGCGAAGAGGGCTTTTGTTGCGTGAGGGATTCTTGTTGCGAAGTAGGTTTCGGTGGCGAGCCCAAAGAAAGAAGAGGGTCCTTCACGGTAAACTTAGTTACGGGTTGGTTCTTGCTAAACAACAATGGCGAAAGAGAACTACAAAGTTAATCATACCGTGTGATTTCAACAAGAAAAGCTAATTTGATCAACCACAAAATCAGCCGGATATGGCAAAATTAACAAACACAGACGCCATGAGAGTAACAACTGCTAGGGAATAGCAAAAATGGTGAAGAAGACGGTAAGAGACAATAATAGGCAAACACTTGCAGAACGATGAAGAAGAAGAACACTTGCAGACGATGAAGAAGATGAAAAGGAAAAGGAAAATTCTTTACAGGGGATGCTCCTATAAATAGATGAGAAAAAAATGTTATGACCGGTTAACATTAAATGCACCGGTAAAAGAGGTAAGTATAGACACGTGTAAACGGTCACTACTAAATCCAAGGAAGCCAGACGAAAAGAACTTTAGTAGAATCCAAATATACAACATATTTCCTAATAGGCGAGAATAGCTTGCGAAATTGATTATTTTCTGTAATTCAAGAGGCAAGAAATGACACTTCGTATATATATTACAAAGAAGCTTCGGAACTTCACAAAAGAATAGAGGCAAGTACGTACTTTTCAAGTCCAGTATTCTTCCGCTCGTTCCTTCATCAACAAAGATCAAAGGATACTACAACAACAGGTTTTCCTTAAATATCGCTCTTCAAGCAATATTTAAGGAAAAAGAGGCAAGATGTAGGATCATAATATCGCAACATACAAGGCTCGCGGGATTAATAAACGACGGTGTCGCGAGGCGATCATGATAGCTAAAATAAACGACGCAATGAATAACGGCAAACAAAACAATTGGAAGACATGAAACCAGCGAGGGTAAGAAGTGTCGCGAGAATGAATATTTGTGTATTTGCGACACTTCGCGAGATATTCCCAAAATAAAGGATAACTTAGTTGTCATCCACTATGTATTACCCTATATAAAGAGCTAAATGAGTCTCATTGAAGGAGAGATCTTTTGGAGTGGTTAAGTGAGTCATTAGGAGAGAGAGAAAATTTAAGAGTGTTTTAATTCCTAAGTGTAATTCTATTTACTTATGTAAACATTTCATGAACTCAATCAATAAATATTCTTGATCTTACATCTTTCAATGGATTAATTAAGCAAAATTGAGTAAGGGGTGTAGTGTGGAAATCCTAACTACAACATTTTTATAGCAAAAATGGCCAACAGGGGTCAAGACATGTCACTATGTCACATGGTCCTCGATTTTCAACAATATTTCATCGTTTAAGAGGGCAAAAGGGCGTTTTATGTTTTCAGGCGCTTTTGGAGTGCTTTTACGGATGCTTCCCACATGAAAGGAAAATGTCCTATTTGAAACCAATGACTTGTGATTAGTAAATACACTTTGAAGGCATTTAATTTGATGGGAAATGGTGTTCAACTTTTTGAATTTTTTTCATAATATGGCATCCAAAGACCCGTTTTACCGATTTTTGTGGTAATTTTTCCTAATTTTTAACACTTATGGCACTTTTGAGTTCCGCAAAATCACTCAAAGGGGTGCATTTTGATGGGAAAAGGGCCAACAGTCAAGACATGTCACTATGTCACATGGTCCTTAGTTTTTCAACAATATTCCATCGTTTAAGAAGGCAAAAGGATGTTTTACGTTTCAGAGCGCTTTTGGGCGCTTTTATTGATGCTTCCCACGGGCTAGGAAAATGTCTCGTTTGAAACCAATGACACTGGATTAGTAAGTACACTCGGTAGGCATCTAGTTTAATGGGAAATGATGTTCAACTTTTTGGAATTTTTTCTATAATATGGTATCCAAAGACTCGTTTAACAAATTTTTGTGGTAATTTTGCCTAATTTTTAACACTTATGGCACTTTTGACTTCCGCAAAATCACTCAAGAGTGGTGCATTTTGATGGGAAAAGGGCCAACGGTCAAGACACATGTAACTACGTCACATGGTCCTCGGTTTTTAGCAATGTTCCATCGTTTAAGAGGGCAAAAGGACGTTTTCTGTTTTCCGAGCTCTTTTGGAGCGCTTTTATGGATGCTTCCCACGAGGCTAAGAAAATATCCCGTTTGAAACCAATGACTGGGATTAGTAAATACACTAATGAGGCATCTAGTTTGATGGGAAATGATGTTCAACTTTTTGGTATTTTTTCCATAATATGGTACCCAAAGACCCGTTTTACCGATTTTTGTGGTAATTTTGCCTAATTTTAATACTTATGCCACTTTTGAGTTCCGTAAAATCACTTAAGAGGAGTGTATTTTGATGGGAAAAGGTCAACAGGCAAGATATGTAACTACGTCACATGGTCCTCGGTTTTTAGCTATATTCCATCGTTTAAGATGGCAAAAGGACGTTTTTGTTTTCCAAAGCGCTTTTGGAGCGCTTTTATGGATGCTTCCTACGGGCTAGGAAAATGTCCGTTTGAAACCAATGACCTGGCATTAGTAAATACAGTCAAGAGGCATCTATTTTGATGGGAAATGGTGTTCAACTTTTTGGAATTTTTTCCATAATATGGTATCCAAAGACCAGTTTTACCGATTTTTGTGGTAATTTTTCCTAATTTTTAACACTTATGGCACTTTTGAGTTCCGCAAAATCATTCAAGAGGAGTGCATTTTGATGGAAAATGGAAAAACGGTCAAGACATGTAACCATGTCACATGGTCCTCAGTTTTTAGCAATATTCCATCGTTTAAGAGGGCCAAAAAGGACGTTTTGTTTCAGCGCTTTTGGGAGCGCTTTAAATTATGTTTCCCACAAGCAAGGAAAATGTCCTCTTTGAAACCAATGACCTCGGATTAGTAAATACACTTGAAGGCATCTAATTTGATAGGAAATGGTGTTCAACTTTTTGAATTTTTTTCCATAATATGGTGTCCAAAGACCCGTTTAACACATTTTTGGTAATTTGGCGTAATTTTAACACTTATGACACTTTTTGAATTCCGCAAAATCACTCAAGAGGGAATGAATTTTGATGGAAAAAGGGCCAACGGTAAAGACATGTCACTACGTCACATGGTCCTCGGTTTTTAGCAATATTCTATCGTTTAAGAGGGCAAAAGACGTTTTATATTTTCCGAGCGCTTTTGAGTGCTTTTATGGATGCTTCCCACATGCAAGGAAAATATCCTATTTGAAACCAATGAATTAGGATTAGTAAATACACTTGAAGGCATTTAATTTGATGGTAAATGGTGTTCAACTTTTTGAATTTTTTCATAATATCGCATCAAAGACCCGTTTTACTGGTGATTTTTGTGGTAATTTGGCTTAATTTTTAACACTTATGGCACTTTTGACTTCGGCAAAATCACTCAAGAGGAGTGCATTTTGATGGGAAAAGGGCCAACAGTCAAGACATGTCACTATGTCACATGGTTCCCGATTTTTCAACAATATTCCATCGTTTAAGAGGGCAAAAAGGACGTTTTACATTTCCGAGCGCTTTTGGAGCGCTTTATGGATGCTTCCCACAGGCTAGGAAAATGTCTCGTTTGAAACCAATGACCTGGGATTAGTAAGTACACTTAGTAGGCATCTAGTTTGATGGGAAATGGGGTTCAACTTTTTGGAATTTTTTTCTATAATATGGTATCCAAAGACTCGTTTAACAAATTTTTGTGGTAAGTTTTCCTAATTTTTAACACTTATGGCACTTTTGACTTCCGCAAAATCACTCAAGAGTGGTGCATTTTGATGGGAAAAGGGCCAACGGTAAATACATGTAACTACGTCACATGGTCCTCAGTTTTTTAGCAATGTTCCATCGTTTAAGAGGGCAAAAAGGACGTTTTCTGTTTTCCGAGCGCTTTTGGAGCGCTTTTATGGATGCTTCCCACAGGCTAAGAAAATATCCCGTTTGAAACCAATGACCTGGGATTAGTAAATACACTAATGAGGCATCTAGTTTGATGGGAAATGATGTTCAACTTTTTGGTATTTTTTCCATAATATGGTACCCAAAGACCCGTTTTACCGATTTTTGTGGTAATTTTGCCTAATTTTTAATACTTATGCCACTTTTGAGTTCCGTAAAATCACTTAAGAGGAGTGTATTTTGATGGGAAAAGGTCAACCAGGCAAGATATGTAACTACGTCACATGGTCCTCGGTTTTTAGCTATATTCCATCGTTTAAGATGGCAAAAGGACGTTTACTTTTTCCAAGCGCTTTTGGAGCGCTTTTATGGATGCTTCCTACGAGGCTAGGAAAATGTCCCGTTTGAAACCAATGACACAGGATTAGTAAATACAGTCAAGAGGCATCTAGTTTGATGGGAAATGGTGTTCAACTTTTTGGAATTTTTTCCATAATATGGTATCCAAAGACCCGTTACCGATTTTTGTGGTAATTTTGCCTAATTTTTAACACTTATGACACTTTTGAATTCCGCAAAATCACTCAAGAGGGGTGCATTTTGATGGAAAAAGGGACAACGGTAAAGACATGTAACTACGTCACATGGTCCTCAGTTTTTTAGCAATATTCTATTGTTTAAGAGGGCAAAAAAGACGTTTTCTGTTTTCCGAGCGCTTTTGGAGTGCTTTTATGGATGCTTCCCACATGCAAGGAAAATGTCCTATTTGAAACCAATGAATTGGGATTAGTAAATACACTTTGAAGGCATTTAATTTGATGGTAAATGGTGTTCAACTCTTTGAATTTTTTTTCATAATATCGTATCCAAAGACCCGTTTTACCGATTTTTGTGGTAATTTGGCTTAATTTTTAACACTTATGGCACTTTTGACTTCGACAAAATCACTCAAGAGGTGCATTTTGATGGGAAAAGGGCCAACGATCAAGACATGTCACTATGTCACATGGTTCTCAGTTTTTCAACAATATTCCATCGTTTAAGAGGGCAAAAAGGGCGTTTTTACATTTCGTTTTTAGAGCGCTTTTATTGATGCTTCCCACAGGCTAGGAAAATGTCTCGTTTGAAACCAATGACACAGGATTAGTAAGTACACTCGAGAGGCATCTAGTTTGATGGGAAATGGTGTTCAACTTTTTGGAATTTTTTTCTATAATATGGTATCGAAAGACCCGTTTAACAAATATTTGTGGTAATTTTGCCTAATTTTTAACACTTATGGCACTTTTGACTTCCGCAAAATCACTCAAGAGGGGTGCATTTTGATGGGAAAAGGGCCAACGGTAAAGACATGTCACTACGTCACATGGTCCTCAGTTTTTTAGCAATATTCCATCGTTTTAGAGGGCAAAAAGGACGTTTTCTGTTTTCCGAGACATTTTCCTAGCCTGTGGGAAGCATCAATAAAAGCGCTCCAAAAGCGTTCGGAAAACAGAAAACGTCCTTTTTGCCCTCTTAAACGATGGAATATTGTTGAAAAACTGAGGACCCTGTGACATAGTGACATGTCTTGAATGTTGGCCCTTTTCCCATCAAAATGCACCCCTCTTGAGTGATTTTGCCGAAGTCAAAAGTGTCATAAGTGTTAAAAATTAGGCAAAATTACCACAAAAATTTGTTAAACGGGTCTTTGGATACCATATTTTAGAAAAAAATTCCAAAAAGTTGAACACCATTTCCCATCAAACTAGATGCCTAATGAGTGTACTTACTAATCCCAGGTCATTGGTTTCAAACGAGACATTTTCCTAGCCTGTGGGAAGCATCAATAAAAGCGCTCCAAAACCGCTCGGAAATCGAAACGTCCTTTTGCCCTCTTAAACGATGGAATATTGTTGAAAAATCCCGAGGACCATGTGACATAGTGACATGTCTTGAATGTTGGCCCTTTTCCCATCAAAATGCACCCCTCTTGAGTGATTTTGCCGAAGTCAAAAGTGCCATAAGTGTTAAAAATTAGGCCAAATTACCACAAAAATCGGTAAAACGTGTCTTTGGATACCATATTATGAAAAAAATTTCAAAAAGTTGAACACCATATCCCATCAAATTAAATGCCTTCGAAGTGTATTTACTAATCCCAAGTCATTGGTTTCAAATAGGACATTTTCATTGCATGTGAGAAGCATCCATAAAAGCACTCCAAAAGCGCTCGGAAAAACATAAAACGTCCTTTTTTCCCTCTTAAACGATGGAATATTGTTGAAAAACTGAGGACCATGTGACATAGTGACATGTCTTGACTGATGTCCCTTTTCCCATTAAAATGCACTCCTCTTAAGTGATTTTGCGGAACTCAAAAGTGCAATAAGTGTTAAAAATTAGGCAAAATTACCACAAAAATCGGTAAAACGGGTCTTTGGGTACCATATTATGGAAAAAATACCAAAACGTTGAACACCATTTCCCATCAAACTATATGCCTCATTAGTGTATTTACTAATCCCAGGTCATTGGTTTCAAACGGGATATTTTCTTAGCCTGTGGGAAGCATCCATAAAAGCGCTCCAAAACCGCTTGGAAAACAGAAAACGTCCTTTTTGCCATCTTAAACGATAGAATATTGCTAAAAAAACCGAGGACCATGTGACGTAGTTACATGACTTGCCCGTTGGCCCTTTTCCCATCAAAATACACTCCTCTTAAGTGATTTTACAGAACTCAAAAGTGGCATAAGCATTAAAAATTAGGCAAAATAATCACAAAAATCGGTAAAACGGGTCTTTCGATACCATATTATGGATAAAATACCAAAAAGTTGAACACCATTTCCCATCAAACTAGATGCGTCATTAGTGTATTCACTAATCCTAGGTCATTGGTTTCAAACGAGATATTTTCTTAGCCTGTGGGAAGCATCCATAAAAGCGCTCCAAAAGCTCTTGGAAAACAGAAAACGTCCTTTTTGCCCTCTTAAACGTTGGAATATTGTTAAAAAACTGAGGACCATGTGACGTAGTTACATGTCTTTACCGTTGGCCCTTTTCTCATCAAAATGCACCCCTCTTGAGTGATTTTGCGGAAGTCAAAAGTTCCATAAGTGTTAAAATTAGGCCAAATTACCACAAAAATGTGTTAAACGGGTCTTTGGATACCATATTATGGAAAAAAATTCAAAAAGTTGAACACCATTTCCCATCAAATTAGATGCCTTCGAAGTGTATTTACTAATCCGAGGTCATTGGTTTCAAATAGGAAATTTCCTTGCCTGTGGGAAGCATCCATAAAAGCGCTCCAAAAGCGCTCGGAAAACATAAAACGTCCTTTTTGCCCTCTTAAACGATGGATTATTGTTGAAAAACTGAGGACCATGTGACATAGTGACATGTCTTGACTGTTGGCCCTTTTTCCATCAAAATGCACTCCTCTTGAGTGATTTTGCGGAACTCAAAAGTGCAATAAGTGTTAAAAATTAGGCAAAATTACCATAAAAATCGGTAAAACGGGTCTTTAGATTCCATATTATGAAAAAAATTCAAAAAGTTGAACACCATTTCCCATCAAATTAATGCCTTCGAAGTGTATTTACTAATCCCAAGTCATTGGTTTCAAATAGGACATTTTCCTTGCATGTGGGAAGCATCCATCAAAGCACTCCAACAGCGCTCGAAAAACATAAAACGTCCTTTTTTCCCTCTTAAACAATGGAATATTGTTGAAAAACTGAGGATCATGTGACATAGTGACATGTCTTGACTGTTGGCCCTTTTCCCATCAAAATACACTCCTCTTAAGTGATTTTACAGAACTCAAAAGTGGCATAAGCATTAAAAATTAGGCAAAATAACCACAAAAATCTGTAAAACGGGTCTTTGGATACCATATTATGGATAAAATACCAAAAAGTTGAACACCATTTCCCATCAAACTAGATGCGTCATTAGTGTATTCACTAATCCTAGGTCATTGGTTTCAAACGGGATATTTTCTTAGCCTTTGTGGGAAGCATCCATAAAAGCACTCCAAAAAGCTCTTGGAAAACAGAAACGTCCTTTTGCCCTCTTAAACGTTGGAATATTGCTAAAAACTGAGGACCATGTGACGTAGTTACATGTCTTTACTGTTGGCCCTTTTTCTCATCAAAATGCACCCCTCTTGAGTGATTTTGCGGAAGTCAAAAGTTCCATAAGTGTTAAAATTAGGCCAAATTACCACAAAAATGTGTTAAACGGGTCTTTGAATACCATATTATGGAAAAAAATTCAAAAAGTTGAACACCATTTCCCATCAAATTAGATACCTTCGAAGTGTATTTACTAATCCGAGGTCATTGGTTTCAAATAGGAAATTTTCCTTGCCTGTGGGAAGCATCCATAAAAGCGCTCCAAAAGTGCTCGGAAAACATAAAACGTCCTTTTTGCCCTCTTAAACGATGGATTATTGTTGAAAAACTGAGGACCATGTGACATAGTGACATGTCTTGGCTTGTTGGTCCTTTTGCCATCAAAATGCACTCCTCTTGAGTGATTTTGCGGAACTCAAAAGTGCAATAAGTGTTAAAAATTAGGCAAAATTACCACAAAAATCGGAAAGCAATTCGTTGGATACCATATTATAGAAAAATTTCAAAAGTTGAACGCCATTTCCCATCAAACTAGATGCCTCCTGAGTGTATTTACTAATCCCAGGTCATTGGTTTCAAACGGGGCATTTTCCTAGCCTCGTGGGAAGCATAATTTAAAGCGCTTGAAAGCGCTCGGAAATGCAAACGTCCTTTTGGCCTTCTTAAACAATGGAATATTGCTAAAAAAATGAGGACCATGTGACATAGTTACATGTCTTGACCGTTGGCCCTTTTCCCATCAAAATTCACTCCTCTAGAGTGATTTTGCGGAACTCAAAAGTGCCATAAGTGTTAAAAATTAGGCAAAATTACCACAAAAATCGGTAAAATGGGTCTTTAGATACCATATTATGGAAAAATTCCAAAAAGTTGAACACCATTTCCCATCAAACTAGATGCCTTGTGACTGTATTTACTACTTCCAGGTCATTGGTTTCAAACGGGACTTTTTCTAGCACGTAGGAAGCATCCATAAAAGCGCTCCAAAAGCGCTTGGAAAATAGAAACGTCCTTTTGCCATCTTAAACGATTGAATATGGCTAAAAAGCTGAGGACCATGTGACGTAGTTAAATGTCTTGCTGTTGGCCCTTTTCCCATCAAAATGCACTCCTCTTAAGTGATTTTACGGAACTCAAAAAGTGGCATAAGTATTAAAAATTAGGTAAAATTACCACAAAAATCGGTAAAACGGGTCTTTGGATACCATATTATGGAAAAAAATACCAAAAGGTGAACACCATTTCCCATCAAACTAGATGCCTCCTCAGTGTATTTACTAATCCCAGGTCATTGGTTTCAAACGGGATATTTTCTTAGCCCGTGGGAAGCATCCATAAAAGCGCTCCAAAAGCGCTCGGAAAACAGAAAACGTCCTTTTTGCCCTCTTAAACGATGCAATATTGCTAAAAAACTGAGGACCATGTGACGTTGTTACATGTATTTACCGTTGGCCCTTTTCCCACCAAAATGCACCCCTCTTGAGTGATATTGCGGAAGTCAAAAGTGTCATAAGTGTTAAAAATTAGGCAAAATTACCACAAAAATTTGTTAAACGGGTCTTTGGATACCATATTTTAGAAAAAAATTCCAAAAAGTTGAACACCATTTCCCATCAAACTAGATGCCTACTGAGTGTACTTACTAATCCCAGGTCATTGGTTTCAAACGAGATATTTTCCTAGCACATGTGGAAGCATCAATAAAAGCGCTCCAAAGCGCTCGGAAATCGAAACGTCCTTTTTTCCCTCTTAAACGATGGAATATTGTTGAAAAATTGAGGACCATGTGACATAGTGACATGTCTTGAATGTTGGCCCTTTTCCCATCAAAATGCACCCCTCTTGAGTGATTTTTCCGAAGTCAAAAGTGCCATAAGTGTTAAAAATTAGGCCAAATTACCACAAAAATCGGTAAAACGGGTCTTTGGATACCATATTATGAAAAAAATTTCAAAAAGTTGAACACCATTTCCCATCAAATTAAATGCCTTCTAAGTGTATTTACTAATCCCAAGTCATTGGTTTCAAATAGGACATTTTCCTTGCATGTGGGAAGCATCCATAAAAGCACTCCAAAAGCGCTCGGAAAACATAAAACGTCCTTTTTTCCCTCTTAAACGATGGAATATTGTTGAAAAACTGAGGACCATGTGACATAGTTACATGTCTTGCCTGTTGGCCCTTTTCCCATTAAAATGCACTCCTCTTGAGTGATTTTGCGGAAGTCAAAAGTGCAATAAGTGTTAAAAATTAGGCAAAATTACCACAAAAATCGGTAAAACGGGTCGTTGGATACCATATTATAGAAAAATTTCAAAAAGTTGAACGCCATTTCCCATCAAACTAGATGCCTCCTGAGTGTATTTACTAATCCCAGGTCATTGGTTTCAAACGGGGCATTTTCCTAGCCTGTGGGAAGCATAATTTAAAGCGCTTCGAAAGCGCTCGGAAAACAGAAAACGTCCTTTTTGGCCTTCTTAAACAATGGAATATTGCTAAAAAAATGAGGACCATGTGACATAGTTACATGTCTTGACCGTTGGCCCTTTTCCCATCAAAATTCACTCCTCTAGAGTGATTTTGCGGAACTCAAAAGTGCCATAAGTGTTAAAAATTAGGCAAAATTACCACAAAAATCGGTAAAATGGGTCTTTAGATACCATATTATGGAAAAAATTCCAAAAAGTTGAACACCATTTCCCATCAAACTAGATGCCTTGTGACCGTATTTACTACTTCCAGGTCATTGGTTTCAAACGGGACTTTTTCCTAGCCTGTAGGAAGCATCCATAAAAGCGCTCCAAAAGCGCTTGGAAAATAGAAAACGTCCTTTTTGCCATCTTAAACGATTGAATATGGCTAAAAAACTGAGGACCATGTGACGTAGTTAAATGTCTTGCCTGTTGGCCCTTTTCCCATCAAAATGCACTCCTCTTAAGTGATTTTACGGAACTCAAAAGTGGCATAAGTATTAAAAATTAGGTAAAATTACCACAAAAATCGGTAAAACGGGTCTTTGGGTACCATATTATGGAAAAAATACCAAAAAGTTGAACACCATTTCCCATCAAACTAGATGCCTCATTAGTGTATTTACTAATCCCAGGTCATTGGTTTCAAACGGGATATTTTCTTAGCCCGTGGGAAGCATCCATAAAAGCGCTCCAAAAGCGCTCGGAAAACGAAAACGTCCTTTTTCCCTCTTAAACGATGGAATATTGCTAAAAACGAGGACCATGTGACGTTGTTACATGTATTTACCGTTGGCCCTTTTCCCATCAAAATGCACCCCTCTTGAGTGATATTGCGGAAGTCAAAAGTGTCATAAGTGTTAAAAATTAGGCAAAATTACCACAAAAATTTGTTAAACGGGTCTTTGGATACCATATTTTAGAAAAAAATTCCAAAAAGTTGAACACCATTTCCCATCAAACTAGATGACTACTGAGTGTACTTACTAATCCCAGGTCATTGGTTTCAAACGAGACATTTTCCTAGCCTGTGGGAAGCATCAATAAAAGCGCTCCAAAAGCGCTCGGACATCAGAAAACGTCCTTTTTGCCCTCTTAAACGATGGAATATTGTTGAAAAACTGAGGACCATGTGACATAGTGACATGTCTTGAATGTTGGCCCTTTTCCCATCAAAATGCACCCCTCTTGAGTGATTTTGCCGAAGTCAAAAGTGCCATAAGTGTTAAAAATTAGGCCAAATTACCACAAAAATCGGTAAAACGGGTCTTTGGATACCATATTATGAAAAAAATTTCAAAAAGTTGAACACCATTTCCCATCAAATTAAATGCCTTCTAAGTGTATTTACTAATCCCAAGTCATTGGTTTCAAATAGGACATTTTCCTTGCATGTGGGAAGCATCCATAAAAGCACTCCAAAAGCGCTCGGAAAACATAAAACGTCCTTTTTTCCCTCTTAAACGATGGAATATTGTTGAAAAACTGAGGACCATGTGACATAGTTACATGTCTTCCCTGTTGGCCCTTTTCCCATTAAAATGCACTCCTCTTGAGTGATTTTGCGGAAGTCAAAAGTGCAATAAGTGTTAAAAATTAGGCAAAATTACCACAAAAATCGGTAAAACGGGTCTTTGGGTACCATATTATGGAAAAATACCAAAAATTTGAACACCATTTCCTATCAAACTAGATGCCTCATTAGTGTATTTACTAATCCCGGGTCATTGGTTTCAAACGGGGCATTTTCCTAGCTTTGTGGGAAGCATAATTTAAAGCGCTTCGAAAGCGCTCGGAAAAGCGAACGTCCTTTTAGGCCCTCTTAAACAATGGAATATTGCTAAAAAACTGAGGACCATGTGACATAGTGAAATGTATTGAATGTTGGCCCTTTTCCCATCAAAATTCACTCCTCTAAAGTGATTTTGCGGAACTCTAAAAAGTGCCATAAGTGTTAAAAATTAGGCAAAATTACCACAAAAATCGGTAAAACGGGTCTTTAGGTACCATATTATGGAAAAAATACCAAAAAGTTGAACACCATTTCCCATCAAACTAGATGCCTTATTAGTGTATTTACTAATCCCGGGTCATTGGTTTCAAACGAGATATTTTCTTAGCACGTGGGAAGCATCCATAAAAGCGCTCCAAAAGCGCTTGGAAAATGAGAAAAAGTCCTTTTTGACATCTTAAACGATGGAATATTGCTAAAAAAACTGAGGACCATGTGACGTAGTTATATGTCTTGCCCGTTGGCCCTTTTCCCCTTGAAATACACTCCTCTTAAGTGATTTTACAAAACTCAAAAGTGGCATAAGCATTAAAAATTAGGCAAAATAACCACAAAAATCTGTAAAACGGGTCTTTGGATACCATATTATGGATAAAATACCAAAAAGTTGAACACCATTTCCCATCAAACTAGATGCGTCATTAGTGTATTCACTAATCCTAGGTCATTGGTTTCAAACGGGATATTTTCTTAGCCTGTGGGAAGCATCCATAAAAGCGCTCAAAAGCGCTTGGAAAACAAAACGTCCTTTTGCCCTCTTAAACGATGGAATTTTGCTAAAAAGCGAGGACCATGTGACGTAGTTACATGTCTTTACCGTTGTCCATTTTCTCATCAAAATGCACCCTTCTTGAGTGATTTTGCGGAAGTCAAAAGTTCCATAAGTGTTAAAATTAGGCCAAATTACCACAAAAATGTGTTAAACGGGTTTTGGATTCCATATTATGGAAAAAAAAACAAAAAGTTGAACACCATTTCCCATCAAACTAGATGCCCTCACTGAGTGTACTTACTAATCCCAGGTCATTGGTTTCAAACGAGACATTTTCCTAGCCTGTGGGAAGCATCAATAAAAGCGCTCCAAAAGCGCTCGGAAAACAGAAAACGTCCCTTTTGCCCTCTTAAACGATGGAATATTGTTGAAAAACTGAGGACCATGTCACATAGTGACATGTCTTGAATGTTGGCCCTTTTCCCATCAAAATGCACCCCTCTTGAGTGATTTTGCCGAAGTCAAAAGTGCCATAAGTGTTAAAAATTAGGCCAAATTACCATAAAAATCGGTAAAACGGGTCTTTGGATACCATATTATGAAAAAAATTCAAAAAGTTGAACACCATTTCCCATCAAATTAAATGCCTTGAAGTGTATTTACTAATCCCAAGTCATTGGTTTCAAATAGGACATTTTCCTTGCATGTGGGAAGCATCCATAAAAGCACTCCAAAAGCGCTCGGAAAACATAAAACGTCCTTTTTTCCCTCTTAAACGATGGAATATTGTTGAAAAACTGAGGACCATGTGACATAGTGACATGTCTTGACTGATGGCCCTTTTCCCATTAAAATGCACTCCTCTTGAGTGATTTTGCGGAACTCAAAAGTGCAATAAGTGTTAAAAATTAGGCCAAATTAACACAAAAATCGGTAAAACGGGTCTTTGGGTACCATATTATGAAAAAAATACCAAAAAGTTGAACACCATTTCCCATCAAACTAGATGCCTCATTAGTGTATTTACTAATCCCGGGTAATTGGTTTCAAACGGGATATTTTCTTAGCCTGTGGGAAGCATCCATAAAAGCGCTCCAAAAGCGCTTGGAAAGCAGAACGTCCTTTTTCCATCTTAAACGATGGAATATTGCTAAAAAAACTGAGGACCATGTGACGTAGTTACATGTCTTGCCCGTTGGCCCTTTTCCCATCAAAATACACTTCTCTTAAGTGATTTTACAGGACTCAAAAGTGGCATAAGCATTAAAAATTAGGCAAAATAACCACAAAAATCGGTAAAACGGGTCTTTGGATACCATATTATGGATAAAATACCAAAAAGTTGAACACCATTTCCCATCAAACTAGATGCGTCATTAGTGTATTCACTAATCCTAGGTCATTGGTTTCAAACGGGATATTTTCTTAGCCTGTGGGAAGCATCCATAAAAGCGTTCAACGGCGCTTGGAAAAGAAAATGTCCTTTTTGCCCCTTTAAACGATGGAATATTGCTAAAAAGCGAGGACCATGTGACGTAGTTACATGTCTTTACCGTTGGCCCTTTTCACATCAAAATGCACCCCTCTTGAGTGATTTTGCGGAAGTCAAAAGTTTCATAAGTGTTAAAATTAGGCCAAATTACCACAAAAATGTGTTAAACGGGTCTTTGGATACCATATTATGGAAAAAATACCAAAAAGTTGAACACCATTTCGCATCAAACTAGATGCCTCATTAGTGTATTTACTAATCCCGGGTCATTGGTTTCAAACGGGATATTTTCTTAGCCTGTGGGAAGCATCCATAAAGGCGCCCAAAAGCGCTTGGAAAAAAGAAAACGTCCTTTTTGCCATCTTAAATGATGGAATATTGCTAAAAAAACTGAGGACCATGTGACGTAGTTACATGTCTTGCCCGTTGGCCCTTTTCCCATCAAAATACACTTCTCTTAAGTGATTTTACAGGACTCAAAAGTGGCATAAGCATTAAAAATTAGGCAAAATAACCACAAAAATCGGTAAAACGGGTCTTTGGATACCATATTATGGATAAAATACCAAAAAGTTGAACACCATTTCCCATCAAACTAGATGCGTCATTAGTGTATCCACTAATCCTAGGTCATTGGTTTCAAACGGGATATTTTCTTAGCCTGTGGGAAGCATCCGAGCGCTTGGAAAACAGAAAACGTCCTTTTTGCCCTCTTAAACGATGGAATATTGCTAAAAAACTGAGGACCATGTGACGTAGTAACATGTCTTTACCGTTGGCCCTTTTCCTATCAAAATGCACCCCTCTTGAGTGATTTTGCGGAAGTCAAAAGTGCCATAAGTGTTAAAAATTAGGCAAAATTACCACAAAAAGTTTTTAAACGGGTCTTTGGATACCATATTATAGAAAAAAATTCCAAAAAGTTGAACACCATTTCCCATCAAACTAGATGCCTACTGAGTGTACTTACTAATACCAGGTCATTGGTTTCAAACGAGACATTTTCCTAGCCTGTGGGAAGCATCAATAAAAGCGCTCCAAAAGCACTCGGAAAACAGAAAACGTCCTTTTTGCCCTCTTAAACGATGGAATATTGTTGAAAAACTGAGGACCATGTGACATAGTGACATGTCTTGAATGTTGTCCCTTTTCCCATCAAAATGCACCCCTCTTGAGTGATTTTGCGGAAGTCAAAAGTGCCATAAGTATTAAAAATTAGGCAAAATTACCACAAAAATTTGTTAAACAGGTCTTTGGATACCATATTATAGAATAAAATTCCAAAAAGTTGAACACCATTTCCCATCAAACTAGATGCCTACTGAGTGTACTTACTAATCCCATGTCATTGGTTTCAAACAAGACATTTTCCTAGCCCGTGGGAACCATCAATAAAAGCGCTCCAAAAGCGCTCGGAAAACAGAAAACGTCCTTTTTGCCCTCTTAAACGATGGAATATTGTTGAAAAACTGAGGACCATGTGACATAGTGACATGTCTTGAATGTTGGCCCTTTTCCCATCATAATGCACCCCTCTTGAGTGATTTTGCCGAAGTCAAAAGTGCCATAAGTGTTAAAAATTATGCCAAATTACCACAAAAATCGGTAAAACGGGTCTTTGGATACCATATTATGAAAAAAAATTCAAAAAGTTGAACACCATTTCCCATCAAATTAAATGCCTTCGAAGTGTATTTACTAATCCTAAGTCATTGGTTTCAAATAGGACATTTTCCTTGCATGTGGGAAGCATCCATAAAAGCACTCCAAAAGCGCTCGAAAAACATAAAACGTCCTTTTTCCCTCTTAAACGATGGAATATTGTTGAAAAACGAGGACCATGTGACAGACTGACATGTCTTGACTGTTGGCCCTTTTCCAATTAAAATGCACTCATCTTGAGTGATTTTGCGGAACTCAAAAGTGCAATAAGTGTTAAAAATTAGGCAAAATTACCACAAAAATCGGTAAAACGGGTCTTTGGATACCATATTATGGAAAAAATACCAAAAAGTTGAACACCATTTCCCATCAAACTAGATGCCTCATTAGTGTATTTACTAATCCCAGGTCATTGGTTTCAAACGGGATATTTTGTTAGCCTGTGGGAAGCATCCATAAAAGCGCTCCAAAAGCGCTTGGAAAACAGAAAACGTCCTTTTTGCCATCTTAAACGATGGAATATTGTTAAAAAAACTGAGGACCATGTGACGTAGTTACATGTCTTGCCCATTGGCCCTTTTCCCATCAAAATACACATCTCTTAAGTGATTTTACAGAACTCAAAAGTGGCATAAGCATTAAAAATTAGGCAAAATAACCACAAAAATCTGTAAAACGGGTCTTTGGATACCATATTATGGATAAAATACCAAATAGTTGAACACCATTTCCCATCAAACTAGATGCGTCATTAGTGTATTCACTAATCCTAGGTCATTGGTTTCAAACGGGATATTTTCTTAACCTGTGGGAAGCATCCATAAAAGCGCTCCAAAAGCGCTTTGAAAACAGAAAATGTCCTTTTTGCCCTCTTAAACTATGAAATATTGCTAAAAAACTGAGGACCATGTGACGTAGTTACATGTCTTTACCGTTAGTCCTTTTCTCATCAAAATGCACCCCTTTTGAGTGATTTTGCGGAAGTCAAAAGTTCCATAAGTGTTAAAATTAGGCCAAATTACCACAAAAATGTGTTAAACGGGTCTTTGGATACCATATTATGGAAAAAAATTCAAAAAGTTGAACACCATTTCCCATCAAATTAGATGCCTTCGAAGTGTATTTACTAATCCGAGGTCATTGGTTTCAAATAGGAAATTTTCCTTGCCTGTGGGAAGCATCCATAAAAGCACTCCAAAAGTGCTCGGAAAACATAAAACATCCTTTTTGCCCTCTTAAATGATGGAATATTGTTGAAAAACTGAGGACCATGTGACATAGTGACATGTCTTGACTGTTGGCCCTTTTGCCATCAAAATGCACTCCTCTTGAGTGATTTTGCGAAACTCAAAAGTGCAATAAGTGTTAAAAATTAGGCAAAATTACCACAAAAATCGGTAAAACGGGTCTTTGGATACCATATTATGGATAAAATACCAAAAAGTTGAACACCATTTCCCATCAAACTAGATGCGTCATTAGTGTATTTACTAATTCTAGGTCATTGGTTTCAAACGGGATATTTTCTTAGCACATGTGGAAGCATCCATAAAAGCGCTCCAAAAGCGCTTGGAAAACAGAAAACGTCCTTTTTGCCCTCTTAAACGATGGAATATTGCTAAAAAACTGAGGACCATGTGACGTAGTTACATGTCTTTACCGTTGGCCCTTTTCTCATCAAAATGCACCCCTCTTGAGTGATTTTGCGGAAGTCAAAAGTTCCATAAGTGTTAAAATTAGGCCAAATTACCACAAAAATGTGTTAAACGGGTCTTTGGATACCATATTATGGAAAAAATACCAAAAAGTTGAACACCATTTCCCATACAACTAGATGCCTCATTAGTGTATTTACTAATCCCAGGTCATTGGTTTCAAACGGGATATTTTCTTAGCCCGTGGGAAGCATCCACAAAAGCGCTCCAAAAGCGCTCGGAAAACAGAAAACGTCCTTTTTGCCCTCTTAAACGATGGAATATTGTTTAAAAACTGAGGACCATGTGACATAGTGAAATGTCTTGAATGTTGGCCCTTTTCCCATCAAAATGCACCCCTCTTGAGTGATTTTGCCGAAGTCAAAAGTGCCATAAGTGTTAAAAATTAGGCCAAATTACCACAAAAATCGGTAAAACGGGTCTTTGGATACCATATTATGAAAAAAATTTCAAAAAGTTGAACACCATTTCCCATCAAATTAAATGCCTTCGAAGTATAATTACTAATCCCAAGTCATTGGTTTCAAATAGGACATTTTCCTTGCATGTGGGAAGCATCCATAAAAGCACTCCAAAAGCGCTCGGAAAACATAAAACGTCCTTTTTTCCCTCTTAAACGATGGAATATTGTTGAAAAACTGAGGACCATGTGACATAGTGACATGTCTTGAATGATGGCCCTTTTCCCATTAAAATTCACTCCTCTTAAGTGATTTTGCGGAACTCAAAAGTGCAATAAGTGTTAAAAATTAGGCAAAATTACCACAAAAATCGGTAAAACGGGTCTTTGGGTACCATATTATGGAAAAAATACCAAAAATTTAAACACCATTTCCTATCAAACTAGATGCCTCATTAGTGTATTTACTAATCCCAGGTCATTGGTTTCAAACGGGGCATTTTCCTAGCCAGTGGGAAGCATAATTTAAAGCGCTTGAAAGCGCTCGGAAAAGCGAGAAAACGTCCTTTTAGGCCCTCTTAAACAATGGAATATTGCTAAAAAACTAAGGTCCATGTGACGTAGTTACATGTATTGACCTTCGGCCCTTTTCCCATCAAAATTCACTCCTCTTTAGTGATTTTGCGGAACTCTAAAGTGCCATAAGTGTTAAAAATTAGGCAAAATTACCACAAAAATCGGTAAAACGGGTCTTTGGGTACCATATTATGGAAAAAATACCAAAAAGTTGAACACCATTTCCCATCAAACTAGATGCCTTATTAGTGTATTTACTAATCCCAGGTCATTGGTTTCAAACGAGATATTTTCTTAGCTTTGTGGGAAGCATCCATAAAAGCGCTCCAAAAGCGCTTGGAAAAACGAGAAAAAGTCCTTTTGCCATCTTAAACGATGGAATATTGCTAAAAAACTGAGGACCATGTGACGTAGTTATATGTCTTGCCCGTTGGCCCTTTTCCCCTTGAAATACACTCCTCTTAAGTGATTTTACAAAACTCAAAAGTGGCATAAGCATTAAAAATTAGGCAAAATAACCACAAAAATCTGTAAAACGGGTCTTTGGATACCATATTATGGATAAAATACCAAAAGTTGAACACCATTTCCCATCAAACTAGATGCGTCATTAATGTATTCACTAATCCTAGGTCATTGGTTTCAAACGGGATATTTTCTTAGCCTGTGGGAAGCATCCATAAAAGCGTTCCAAAAGCGCTTGGAAAACAGAAAACGTCCTTTTTGCCCTCTTAAACGATGGAATTTTGCTAAAAAACTGAGGACCATGTGACGTAGTTACATGTCTTTACCGTTGTCCATTTTCTCATCAAAATGCACCCTTCTTGAGTGATTTTGCGGAAGTCAAAAGTTCCATAAGTGTTAAAATTAGGCCAAATTACCACAAAAATGTGTTAAACGGGTTTTGGATTCCATATTATGGAAAAAAACAAAAAGTTGAACACCATTTCCCATCAAACTAGATGCCTACTGAGTGTACTTACTAATCCCAGGTCATTGGTTTCAAACGAGACATTTTCCTAGCCTGTGGGAAGCATCAATAAAAGCGCTCCAAAAGCGCTCGGAAAACAGAAAACGTCCCTTTTGCCCTCTTAAACGATGGAATATTGTTGAAAAGTGAGGACCATGTGACATAGTGACATGTCTTGAATGTTGGCCCTTTTCCCATCAAAATGCACCCCTCTTGAGTGATTTTGCCGAAGTCAAAAGTGCCATAAGTGTTAAAAATTAGGCCAAATTACCATAAAAATCGGTAAAACGGGTCTTTGGATACCATATTATGAAAAAAAATTCAAAAAGTCGAACACCATTTCCCATCAAATTAAATGCCTTCGAAGTGTATTTACTAATCCCAAGTCATTGGTTTCAAATAGGACATTTTCCTTGCATGTGGGAAGCATCCATAAAAGCACTCCAAAAGCGCTCGGAAAACATAAAACGTCCTTTTTTCCCTCTTCAACGATGGAATATTGTTGAAAAACTGAGGACCATGTGACATAGTGACATGTCTTGACTGATGGCCCTTTTCCCATTAAAATGCACTCCTCTTGAGTGATTTTGCGGAACTCAAAAGTGCAATAAGTGTTAAAAATTAGGCCAAATTACCACAAAAATCGGTAAAACGGGTCTTTGGGTACCATATTATGAAAAAAATACCAAAAACTTGAACACCATTTCCCATCAAACTAGATGCCTCATTAGTGTATTTACTAATCCCAGGTCATTGGTTTCAAACGGGATATTTTCTTAGCCTGTGGGAAGCATCCATAAAAGCGCTCCAAAAGCGCTTGGAAAACAGAAAACGTCCTTTTTGCCATCTTAAACGATGGAATATTGCTAAAAAAACTGAGGACCATGTGACGTAGTTACATGTCTTGCCCGTTGTCCCTTTTCCCATCAAAATACACTTCTCTTAAGTGATTTTACAGGACTCAAAAGTGGCATAAGCATTAAAAATTAGGCAAAATAACCACAAAAATCGGTAAAACGGGTCTTTGGATACCATATTATGGATAAAATACCAAAAAGTTGAACACCATTTCCCATCAAACTAGATGCGTCATTAGTGTATTCACTAATCCTAGGTCATTGGTTTCAAACGGGATATTTTCTTAGCCTGTGGGAAGCATCCATAAAAGCGTTCCAACAGCGCTTGGAAAACAGAAAATGTCCTTTTTGCCCCTTTAAACGATGGAATATTGCTAAAAAACTGAGGACCATGTGACGTAGTTACATGTCTTTACCGTTGGCCCTTTTCTCATCAAAATGCACCCCTCTTGAGTGATTTTGCGGAAGTCAAAAGTTCCATAAGTGTTAAAATTAGGCCAAATTACCACAAAAATGTGTTAAACGGGTCTTTGGATACCATATTATGGAAAAAATACCAAAAAGTTGAACACCATTTCCCATCAAACGATTAGTGTATTTACTAATCCTAAGTCATTGGTTTCAAATAGGACATTTTCCTTGCATGTGGGAAGCATCCATAAAAGCACTCCAAAAGCGCTCGAAAAACATAAAACGTCCTTTTTTCCCTCTTAAACGATGGAATATTGTTGAAAACTGAGGACCATGTGACAGATCGACATGTCTTGACTGTTGGCCCTTTTCCAATTAAAATGCACTCATCTTGAGTGATTTTGCGGAACTCAAAAGTGCAATAAGTGTTAAAAATTAGGCAAAATTACCACAAAAATCGGTAAAACGGGTCTTTGGATACCATATTATGGAAAAAATACCAAAAAGTTGAACACCATTTCCCATCAAACTAGATGCCTCATGAGTGTATTTACTAATCCCAGGTCATTGGTTTCAAACGGGATATTTTGTTAGCCTGTGGGAAGCATCCATAAAAGCGCTCCAAAAGCGCTTGGAAAAGCAAACGTCCTTTTGCCATCTTAAACGATGGAATATTGTTAAAAAAACGAGGACCATGTGACGTAGTTACATGTCTTGCCCATTGGCCCTTTTCCCATCAAAATACACATCTCTTAAGTGATTTTATTGAGAACTCAAAAGTGGCATAAGCATTAAAAATTAGGCAAAATAACCACAAAAATCAGAAAACGGGTCTTTGGATACCATATTATGGATAAAATACCAAATAGTTGAACACCATTTCCCATCAAACTAGATGCGTCATTAGTGTATTCACTAATCCTAGGTCATTGGTTTCAAACGGGATATTTTCTTAACCCGTGGGAAGCATCCATAAAAGCGCTCCAAAAGCGCTTTGAAAACAGAAAATGTCCTTTTTGCCCTCTTAAACTATGAAATATTGCTAAAAAACTGAGGACCATGTGACGTAGTTACATGTCTTTACCGTTATTCCTTTTCTCATCAAAATGCACCCCTCTTGAGTGATTTTGCGGAAGTCAAAAGTTCCATAAGTGTTAAAATTAGGCCAAATTACCACAAAAATGTGTTAAACGGGTCTTTGGATACCATATTATGGAAAAAAATTCAAAAAGTTGAACACCATTTCCCATCAAATTAGATGCCTCCGAAGTGTATTAACTAATCCGAGGTCATTGGTTTCAAATAGGAAATTTTCCTTGCCTGTGGGAAGCATCCATAAAAGCACTCCAAAAGTGCTCGGAAAACATAAAACGTCCTTTTTGCCCTCTTAAATGATGGAATATTGTTGAAAAACTGAGGACCATGTGACATAGTGACATGTCTTGACTGTTGGCCCTTTTGCCATCAAAATGCACTCCTCTTGAGTGATTTTGCGGAACTCAAAAGTGCAATAAGTGTTAAAAATTAGGCAAAATTACCACAAAAATCTGTAAAACGGGTCTTTGGATACCATATTATGGATAAAATACCAAAAAGTTGAACACCATTTCCCATCAAACTAGATGCGTCATTAGTGTATTCACTAATTCTAGGTCATTGGTTTCAAACGGGATATTTTCTTAGCATGTGGGAAGCATCCATAAAAGCGCTCCAAAAGCGCTTGGAAAACAGAAAACGTCCTTTTTGCCCTCTTAAACGATGGAATATTGCTAAAAAACCGAGGACCATGTGACGTAGTTACATGTCATTACCGTTGGCCCTTTTCTCATCAAAATGCACCCCTCTTGAGTGATTTTGCGGAAGTCAAAAGTTCCATAAGTGTTAAAATTAGGCCAAATTACCACAAAAATGTGTTAAACGGGTCTTTAGATACCATATTATGGAAAAAATACCAAAAAGTTGAACACCATTTCCCATACAACTAGATGCCTCATTAGTGTATTTACTAATCCCAGGTCATTGGTTTCAAACGGGATATTTTCTTAGCCCGTGGGAAGCATCCATAAAATCGCTCCAAAAGCGCTCGGAAAACTGAAAACGTCCTTTTTGCCCTCTTAAACAATGGAATATTGTTTAAAAACTGAGGACCATGTGACATAGTGAAATGTCTTGAATGTTGGCCCTTTTCCCATCAAAATGCACCCCTCTTGAGTGATTTTGCCGATGTCAAAAGTGCCATAAGTGTTAAAAATTAGGCCAAATTACCACAAAAATCGGTAAAACGGGTCTTTGGATACCATATTATGAAAAAAATTTCAAAAAGTTGAACACCATTTCCCATCAAATTAAATGCCTTCGAAGTGTAATTACTAATCCCAAGTCATTGGTTTCAAATATGACATTTTCCTTGCATGTGGGAAGCATCCATAAAAGCACTCCAAAAGCGCTCGGAAAACATAAAACGTCCTTTTTCCCTCTTAAACGATGGAATATTGTTGAAAAACTGAGGACCATGTGACATAGTGACATGTCTTGACTGATGGCCCTTTTCCTATTAAAATTCACTCCTCTTAAGTGATTTTGCGGAACTCAAAAGTGCAATAAGTGTTAAAAATTAGGCAAAATTACCACAAAAATCGGTAAAACGGGTCTTTGGGTACCATATTATGGAAAAAATACCAAAAATTTGAACACCATTTCCTATCAAACTAGATGCCTCATTAGTGTATTTACTAATCCCAAGTCATTGTTTCAAACGGGGCATTTTCCTAGCCTGTGGGAAGCATAATTTAAAGCGCTTCGAAAGCGCTCGGAAAAATGCGAAAACGTCCTTTTAGGACCTCTTAAACAATGGAATATTGCTAAAAAACTTAGGACCATGTGACATAGTTACATGTATTGACCGTTGGCCCTTTTCCCATCAAAATTCACTCCTCTAAAGTGATTTTGCGGAACTCTAAAGTGCCATAAGTGTTAAAAATTAGGCAAAATTATCACAAAAATCGGTAAAACGGGTCTTTGGGTACCATATTATGGAAAAAATACCAAAAAGTTGAACACCATTTCCCATCAAACTAGATGCCTTATTAGTGTATTTACTAATCCCAGGTCATTGGTTTCAAACGAGATATTTTCTTAGCCTGTGGGAAGCATCCATAAAAGCGCTCCAAAAGCGCTTGGAAAACAGAAAAAGTCCTTTTTGCCATCTTAAACGATGGAATATTGCTAAAAAAACTGAGGACCATGTGACGTAGTTGTATGTCTTGCCCGTTGGCCCTTTTCCCCTTGAAATACACTCCTCTTAAGTGATTTTACAAAACTCAAAAGTGGCATAAGCATTAAAAATTAGGCAAAATAACCACAAAAATCTGTAAAACGGGTTTTTGGATTCCAT
Source organism: Papaver armeniacum (assembly GCA_023531295.1). Lineage (NCBI taxonomy): Eukaryota > Viridiplantae > Streptophyta > Magnoliopsida > Ranunculales > Papaveraceae > Papaver > Papaver armeniacum. The sequence continues at coordinate 972,146 of JAJJWW010019264.1, read as the reverse complement.
ATTATGGAAAAAAAACAAAAAGTTGAACACCATTTCCCATCAAACTAGATGCCTACTGAGTGTACTTACTAATCCCAGGTCATTGGTTTCAAACGAGACATTTTCCTAGCCTGTGGGAAGCATCAATAAAAGCGCTCCAAAAGCGCTCGGAAAACAGAAAACGTCCCTTTAGCCCTCTTAAACGATGGAATATTGTTGAAAAACTGAGGACCATGTGACATAGTGACATGTCTTGAATGTTGGCCCTTTTCCCATCAAAATGCACCCCTCTTGAGTGATTTTGCCGAAGTCAAAAGTGCCATAAGTGTTAAAAATTAGGCCAAATTACCATAAAAATCGGTAAAACGGGTCTTTGGATACCATATTATGAAAAAAAATTCAAAAAGTTGAACACCATTTCCCATCAAATTAAATGCCTTCGAAGTGTATTTACTAATCCCAAGTCATTGGTTTCAAATAGGACATTTTCCTTGCATGTGGGAAGCATCCATAAAAGCACTCCAAAAGCGCTCGGAAAACATAAAACGTCCTTTTTTCCCTCTTAAACGATGGAATATTGTTGAAAAACTGAGGACCATGTGACATAGTGACATGTCTTGACTGATGGCCCTTTTCCCATTAAAATGCACTCCTCTTGAGTGATTTTGCGGAACTCAAAAGTGCAATAAGTGTTAAAAATTAGGCCAAATTACCACAAAAATCGGTAAAACGGGTCTTTGGATACCATATTATGAAAAAAATACCAAAAACTTGAACACCATTTCCCATCAAACTAGATGCCTCATTAGTGTATTTACTAATCCCAGGTCATTGGTTTCAAACGGGATATTTTCTTAGCCTGTGGGAAGCATCCATAAAAGCGCTCCAAAAGCGCTTGGAAAACAGAAAACGTCCTTTTTGCCATCTTAAACGATGGAATATTGCTAAAAAAACTGAGGACCATGTGACGTAGTTACATGTCTTGCCCGTTGGCCCTTTTCCCATCAAAATACACTTCTCTTAAGTGATTTTACAGGACTCAAAAGTGGCATAAGCATTAAAAATTAGGCAAAATAACCACAAAAATCGGTAAAACGGCTCTTTGGATACCATATTATGGATAAAATACCAAAAAGTTGAACACCATTTCCCATCAAACTAGATGCGTCATTAGTGTATTCACTAATCCTAGGTCATTGGTTTCAAACGGGATATTTTCTTAGCCTGTGGGAAGCATCCATAAAAAGCGTTCCAACAAGGCGCTTGGAAAACGAGAAAATGTCCTTTTTGCCCCTTTAAACGATGGAATATTGCTAAAAACCGAGGACCATGTGACGTAGTTACATGTCTTTACCGTTGGCCCTTTTCTCATCAAAATGCACCCCTCTTGAGTGATTTTGCGGAAGTCAAAAGTTCCATAAGTGTTAAAATTAGGCCAAATTACCACAAAAATGTGTTAAACGGGTCTTTGGATACCATATTATGGAAAAAATACCAAAAAGTTGAACACCATTTCCCATCAAACGATTAGTGTATTTACTAATCCTAAGTCATTGGTTTCAAATAGTACATTTTCCTTGCATGTGGGAAGCATCCATAAAAGCACTCCAAAAGCGCTCGAAAAACATAAAACGTCCTTTTTTCCCTCTTAAACGATGGAATATTGTTGAAAAACTGAGGACCATGTGACAGACTGACATGTCTTGAGTGTTGGCCCTTTTCCAATTAAAATGCACTCATCTTGAGTGATTTTGCGGAACTCAAAAGTGCAATAAGTGTTAAAAATTAGGCAAAATTACCACAAAATCGGTAAACGGGTCTTTGGATACCATATTATGGAAAAAATACCAAAAAGTTGAACACCATTTCCCATCAAACTAGATGCCTCATTAGTGTATTTACTAATCCCGGGTCATTGGTTTCAAACGGGATATTTTGTTAGCTTTGTGGGAAGCATCCATAAAAGCGCTCCAAAAGCGCTTGGAAAACAAAAACGTCCTTTTGCCATCTTAAACGATGGAATATTGTTAAAAAAGCGAGGACCATGTGACGTAGTTACATGTCTTGCCCATTGGCCCTTTTCCCATCAAAATACACATCTCTTAAGTGATTTTGAGAACTCAAAAGTGGCATAAGCATTAAAAATTAGGCAAAATAACCACAAAAATCAAAACGGGTCTTTGGATACCATATTATGGATAAAATACCAAATAGTTGAACACCATTTCCCATCAAACTAGATGCGTCATTAGTGTATTCACTAATCCTAGGTCATTGGTTTCAAACGGGATATTTTCTTAACTTTTGTGGGAAGCATCCATAAAAGCGCTCCAAAAGCGCTTTGAAAACAGAAAATGTCCTTTTTGCCCTCTTAAACTATGAAATATTGCTAAAAAACTGAGGACCATGTGACGTAGTTACATGTCTTTACCGTTAGTCCTTTCTCATCAAAATGCACCCCTCTTGAGTGATTTTGCGGAAGTCAAAAGTTCCATAAGTGTTAAAATTAGGCCAAATTACCACAAAAATGTGTTAAACGGGTCTTTGGATACCATATTATGGAAAAAAATTCAAAAAGTTGAACACCATTTCCCATCAAATTAGATGCCTTGAAGTGTATTTACTAATCCGAGGTCATTGGTTTCAAATAGGAAATTTTCCTTGCACACATGTGGAAGCATCCATAAAAGCACTCCAAAAGTGCTCGGAAAACATAAAACATCCTTTTGCCCTCTTAAATGATGGAATATTGTTGAAAAACTGAGGACCATGTGACATAGTGACATGTCTTGACTGTTGGTCCTTTTGCCATCAAAATGCACTCCTCTTGAGTGATTTTGCGGAACTCAAAAGTGCAATAAGTGTTAAAAATTAGGCAAAATTACCACAAAAATCGGTAAAACGGGTCTTTGGATACCATATTATGGATAAAATACCAAAAAGTTGAACACCATTTCCCATCAAACTAGATGCGTCATTAGTGTATTCACTAATTCTAGGTCATTGGTTTCAAACGGGATATTTTCTTAGCCTGTGGGAAGCATCCATAAAAGCGCTCCAAAAGCGCTTGGAAAGCAAAACGTCCTTTTTGCCCTCTTAAACGATGGAATATTGCTAAAAACGAGGACCATGTGACGTAGTTACATGTCTTTACCGTTGGCCCTTTTCTCATCAAAATGCACCCCTCTTGAGTGATTTTACGGAAGTCAAAAGTTCCATAAGTGTTAAAATTAGGCCAAATTACCACAAAAATGTGTTAAACGGGTCTTTGGATACCATATTATGGAAAAAATACCAAAAAGTTGAACACCATTTCCCATACAACTAGATGCCTCATTAGTGTATTTACTAATCCCAGGTCATTGGTTTCAAACGGGATATTTTCTTGGCCCGGTGGAAGCATCCATAAAAGCGCTCCAAAAGCGCTCGGAAAGAAAACGTCCTTTTTGCCCTCTTAAACAATGGAATATTGTTTAAAAACGAGGACCATGTGACATAGTGAAATGTCTTGAATGTTGGCCCTTTTCCCATCAAAATGCACCCCTCTTGAGTGATTTTGCGAAGTCAAAAGTGCCATAAGTGTTAAAAATTAGGCCAAATTACCACAAAAATCGGTAAAACGGGTCTTTGGATACCATATTATGAAAAAAATTTCAAAAAGTTGAACACCATTTCCCATCAAATTAAATGCCTTCGAAGTGTAATTACTAATCCCAAGTCATTGGTTTCAAATATGACATTTTCCTTGCATGTGGGAAGCATCCATAAAAGCACTCCAAAAGCGCTCGGAAAACATAAAACGTCCTTTTTTCCCTCTTAAACGATGGAATATTGTTGAAAAACTGAGGACCATGTGACATAGTGACATGTCTTGACTGATGGCCCTTTTCCCATTAAAATTCACTCCTCTTAAGTGATTTTGCGGAACTCAAAAGTGCAATAAGTGTTAAAAATTAGGCAAAATTACCACAAAAATCGGTAAAACGGGTCTTTGGGTACCATATTATGGAAAAAATACCAAAAATTTGAACACCATTTCCTATCAAACTAGATGCCTCATTAGTGTATTTACTAATCCCAAGTCATTGGTTTCAAACGGGGCATTTTCCTAGCCTGTGGGAAGCATAATTTAAAGCGCTTCGAAAGCGCTCGGAAAACAGAAAACGTCCTTTTAGGCCCTCTTAAACAATGGAATATTGCTAAAAAACTTAGGACCATGTGACATAGTTACATGTATTGACCGTTGGCCCTTTTCCCATCAAAATTCACTCCTCTAAAGTGATTTTGCGGAACTCTAAAGTGCCATAAGTGTTAAAAATTAGGCAAAATTATCACAAAAATCGGTAAAACGGGTCTTTGGGTACCATATTATGGAAAAAATACCAAAAAGTTGAACACCATTTCCCATCAAACTAGATGCCTTATTAGTGTATTTACTAATCCCAGGTCATTGGTTTCAAACGAGATATTTTCTTAGCCTGTGGGAAGCATCCATAAAAGCGCTCCAAAAGCGCTTGGAAAACAAAAAGTCCTTTTGCCATCTTAAACGATGGAATATTGCTAAAAAAAGCGAGGACCATGTGACGTAGTTGTATGTCTTGCCCGTTGGCCCTTTTCCCCTTGAAATACACTCCTCTTAAGTGATTTTACAAAACTCAAAAGTGGCATAAGCATTAAAAATTAGGCAAAATAACCACAAAAATCTGTAAAACGGGTCTTTGGATACCATATTATGGATAAAATACCAAAAAGTTGAACACCATTTCCCATCAAACTAGATGCGTCATTAGTGTATTCACTAATCCTAAGTCATTGGTTTCAAACGGGATATTTTCTTAGCATGTGGGAAGCATCCATAAAAGCGCTCCAAAAGCGCTTGGAAAACAGAAAACGTCATTTTTGCCCTCTTAAACGATGGAATTTTGCTAAAAAACTGAGGACCATGTGACGTAGTTACATGTCTTTACCGTTGTCCATTTTCTCATCAAAATGCACCCTTCTTGAGTGATTTTGCGGAAGTCAAAAGTTCCATAAGTGTTAAAATTAGGCCAAATTACCACAAAAATGTGTTAAACGGGTTTTTGGATTCCATATTATGGAAAAAAAAACAAAAAGTTGAACACCATTTCCCATCAAACTAGATGCCTACTGAGTGTACTTACTAATCCCAGGTCATTGGTTTCAAACGAGACATTTTCCTAGCCTGTGGGAAGCATCAATAAAAGCGCTCCAAAAGCGCTCGGAAAACAGAAAACGTCCCTTTTGCCCTCTTAAACGATGGAATATTGTTGAAAAACTGAGGACCATGTGACATAGTGACATGTCTTGAATGTTGGCCCTTTTCCCATCAAAATGCACCCCTCTTGAGTGATTTTGCCGAAGTCAAAAGTGCCATAAGTGTTAAAAATTACTCCAAATTACCATAAAAATCGGTAAAACGGGTCTTTGGATACCATATTATGAAAAAAAATTCAAAAAGTTGAACACCATTTCCCATCAAATTAAATGCCTTCGAAGTGTATTTACTAATCCCAAGTAATTGGTTTCAAACGGGATATTTTCTTAGCCTGTGGGAAGCATCCATAAAAGCGCTCCAAAAGCGCTTGGAAAACAGAAAACGTCCTTTTTGCCATCTTAAACGATGGAATATTGCTAAAAAACGAGGACCATGTGACGTAGTTACATGTCTTGCCCGTTGGCCCTTTTCCCATCAAAATACACTTCTCTTAAGTGATTTTACAGGACTCAAAAGTGGCATAAGCATTAAAAATTAGGCAAAATAACCACAAAAATCGGTAAAACGGGTCTTTGGATACCATATTATGGATAAAATACCAAAAAGTTGAACACCATTTCCCATCAAACTAGATGCGTCATTAGTGTATTCACTAATCCTAGGTCATTGGTTTCAAACGGGATATTTTCTTAGCCTGTGGGAAGCATCCATAAAAGCGTTCCAACAGCGCTTGGAAAACAGAAAATGTCCTTTTTGCCCCTTTAAACGATGGAATATTGCTAAAAAACTGAGGACCATGTGACGTAGTTACATGTCTTTACCGTTGGCCCTTTTCTCATCAAAATGCACCCCTCTTGAGTGATTTTGCGGAAGTCAAAAGTTCCATAAGTGTTAAAATTAGGCCAAATTACCACAAAAATGTGTTAAACGGGTCTTTGGATACCATATTATGGAAAAAATACCAAAAAGTTGAACACCATTTCGCATCAAACTAGATGCCTCATTAGTGTATTTACTAATCCCAGGTCATTGGTTTCAAACGGGATATTTTCTTAGCCTGTGGGAAGCATCCATAAATGCGCTCCAAAAGCGCTTGGAAAAAAGAAAACGTCCTTTTTGCCATCTTAAATGATGGAATATTGCTAAAAAACTGAGGACCATGTGACGTAGTTACATGTCTTGCCCGTTGGCCCTTTTCCCATCAAAATACACTTCTCTTAAGTGATTTTACAGGACTCAAAAGTGGCAGAAGCATTAAAAATTAGGCAAAATAACCACAAAAATCGGTAAAACGGGTCTTTGGATACCATATTATGGATAAAATACCAAAAAGTTGAACACCATTTCTCATCAAACTAGATGCGTCATTAGTGTATCCACTAATCCTAGGTCATTGGTTTCAAACGGGATATTTTCTTATCCTGTGGGAAGCATCCATAAAAGCGCTCCAAAAGCGCTTGGAAAACAGAAAACGTCCTTTTTGCCCTCTTAAACGATGGAATATTGCTAAAAAACTGAGGACCATGTGACGTAGTAACATGTCTTTACCGTTGGCCCTTTTCCTATCAAAATGCACCCCTCTTGAGTGATTTTGCGGAAGTCAAAAGTGCCATAAGTGTTAAAAATTAGGCAAAATTACCACAAAAAGTTTTTAAACGGGTCTTTGGATACCATATTATAGAAAAAAATTCCAAAAAGTTGAACACCATTTCCCATCAAACTAGATGCCTACGAGTGTACTTACTAATACCCGGGTCGTTGGTTTGAAACGAGACATTTTCCTAGCCTGTGGGAAGCATCAATAAAAGCGCTCCAAAAGCACTCGGAAAACAGAAAACGTCCTTTTGCCCTCTTAAACGATGGAATATTGTTGAAAAACTGAGGACCATGTGACATAGTGACATGTCTTGACTGTTGGCCCTTTTGCCATCAAAATGCACTCCTCTTGAGTGATTTTGCGGAACTCAAAAGTGCAATAAGTGTTAAAAATTAGGCAAAATTACCACAAAAATCGGTAAAACGGGTCGTTGGATACCATATTATAGAAAAAATTTCAAAAAGTTGAACAACATTTCCCATCAAACTAGATGCCTCCTGAGTGTATTTACTAATCCCAGGTCATTGGTTTCAAACGGGGCATTTTCCTAGCCTGCGGGAAGCTTAATTTAAAGCGCTTCGAAAGCGCTCGGAAAACAGAAAACGTCTTTTTTGGCCCTCTTAAACAATGGAATATTGCTAAAAAACTGAGGACCATGTGACATAGTTACATGTCTTGACCGTTGGCCCTTTTCCCATCAAAATTCACTCCTCTAAAGTGATTTTGCGGAACTCAAAAGTGCCATAAGTGTTAAAAATTAGGCAAAATTACCACAAAAATCGGTAAAAACGGGTCTTTGGATACCATATTATGGAAAAAATTCCAAAAAGTTGAACACCATTTCCCATCAAACTAGATGCCTCATTAGTTTATTTAATAATCCCAGGTCATTGGTTTCAAACGGGATATTTTCTTAGCCTGTGGGAAGCATCCATAAAAGCGCTTCAAAAACGCTCGGAAAACAGAAAACGTCCTTTTTGCCATCTTAAACGATGGAATATTGCTAAAAAACTGAGGACCATGTGACGTTGTTACATGCCTTTACCGTTGGCCCTTTTCCCATCAAAATGCACCCCTCTTGAGTGATTTTGCGGAAGTCAAAAATGCCATAAGTGTTAAAAATTAGGCAAAATTACCAAAAAAAACGGTAAAACGGATCTTTGGATACCATATTATGGAAAAAATTCTAAGAAGTTGAACACCATTTCCCATCAAAATAGATGCCTCCTGAGTGTATTTACTAATCCCAGGTCATTGGTTTCAAACGGGACATTTTCCTAGTCTGTAGGAAGCATCCATAAAAGCGCTCCAAAAGCGGTTGGAAAACAAAAAACGTCCTTTTTGCCATCTTAAACGATTGAATATGGCTAAAAAATTGAGGACCATGTGACGTAGTTACATGTCTTGCCTATTGGCCCTTTTCCCATCAAAATACACTCCTCTTAAGTGATTTTACGGAACTCAAAAGTGGCATAAGTATTAAAAATTAGGCAAAATTACGACAAAAATCGGTAAAACGGGTGTTTGGGTACCATATTATGGAAAAAATACCAAAAAGTTGAACACCATTTCCCATCAAACTAGATGCCTCATTAGTGTATTTACTAATTCCAGGTCATTGGTTTCAAACGGGATATTTTCTTAGCATGTGGGAAGCATCCATAAAAGCGCTCCAAAAGCGCTCGGAAAACAGAAAACGTCCTTTTTGCCATCTTAAACGATTGAATATTGCTAAAAAACTATGGACCATGTGACGTAGTTACATGTCTTTACCGTTGGCCCTTTTCCCATCAAAATGCAACCCTCTTGAGTGATTTTGCGGAAGTCAAAAGTGCCATAAGTGTTAAAAATAAGGCAAAATTATCACAAAAATTTGTTAAACGGGTCTTTGGATACCATATTATAGAAAAATATTCCAAAAAGTTGAACACCATTTCCCATCAAACTAGATGCCTACTGAGTGTACTTACTAATCCCAGGTCATTGGTTTCAAACGAGACATTTTCCTAGCCTGTGGGAAGCATCAATAAAAGCGCTCCAAAAGCGCTCGGAAAACAGAAAACGTCCTTTTTTCCCTCTTAAACGATGGAATATTGTTGAAAAACGAGGACCATGTGACATAGTGACATGTCTTGAATGTTGGCCCTTTTCCCATCAAAATGCACCCCTCTTGAGTGATTTTGCCAAGTCAAAAGTGCCATAAGTGTTAAAAATTAGGCCAAATTACCACAAAAATCGGTAAAAAAGGTTCTTTGGATACCATATTATAGAAAAATTCCAAGAAGTTGAACACCATTTCCCATCAAAATAGATGCCTCCTGAGTGTATTTACTAATCCCAGGTCATTGGTTTCAAACGGGACATTTTCCTAGTCCGAGTAGGAAGCATCCATAAAAGCGCTCCAAAAGCGCTTGGAAAAAAAACGTCCTTTTGCCATCTTAAACGATTGAATATGGCTAAAAAATTGAGGACCATGTGACGTAGTTACATGTCTTGCCTATTGGCCCTTTTCCCATCAAAATACACTCCTCTTAAGTGATTTTACGGAACTCAAAAGTGGCATAAGTATTAAAAATTAGGCAAAATTACGACAAAAATCGGTAAAACGGGTGTTTGGGTACCATATTATGGAAAAAATACCAAAAAGTTGAACACCATTTCCCATCAAACTAGATGCCTCATTAGTGTATTTACTAATCCCAGGTCATTGGTTTCAAACGGGATATTTTCTTAGCATGTGGGAAGCATCCATAAAAGCGCTCCAAAAGCGCTCGGAAAACAGAAAACGTCCTTTTTGCCATCTTAAACGATTGAATATTGCTAAAAAACTATGGAACATGTGACGTAGTTACATGTCTTTACCGTTGGCCCTTTTCCCATCAAAATGCAACCCTCTTGAGTGATTTTGCGGAAGTCGAAGTGCCATAAGTGTTAAAAATAAGGCAAAATTATCACAAAAATTTGTTAAACGGGTCTTTGGATACCATATTATAGAAAAATATTCCAAAAAGTTGAACACCATTTCCCATCAAACTAGATGCCTACTGAGTGTACTTACTAATCCCAGGTCATTGGTTTCAAACGAGACATTTTCCTAGCCTGTGGGAAGCATCAATAAAAGCGCTCCAAAAGCGCTCGGAAAAACGAACGTCCTTTTTCCCTCTTAAACGATGGAATATTGTTGAAAAAAGCGAGGACCATGTGACATAGTGACATGTCTTGAATGTTGGCCCTTTTCCCATCAAAATGCACCCTCGTGAGTGATTTTGCCGAAGTCAAAAGTGCCATAAGTGTTAAAAATTAGGCCAAATTACCACAAAAATCGGTAAAACGGGTCTTTGGATACCATATTATGAAAAAAAATTCAAAAAGTTGAACACCATTTCCCATCAAACTAGATGCCTCATGACTGTATTTACTACTGCCATGTCATTGGTTTCAAACGGGACATTTTCCTAGCCTGTAGGAAGCATCCATAAAAGCCCTCCAAAAGCGCTTGGAAAACAGAAAAAGTCCTTTTGCCATCTTAAACGAAGGAATATGGCTAAAAAAACTGAGGACCATGTGACGTAGTTACATGTCTTGCCCGTTGGCCCTTTTCCCATCAAAATACACTCCTCTTAAGTGATTTTACGGAACTCAAAAGTGGCATAAGTATTAAAAATTAGGCAAAATTACCACAAAAATCGGTAAAACGGGTCCTTCCTACAGGCTAGGAAAATATCCCGTTTGAAACCAATGACATGTAACTAAGTAACTAGGAAAATATCCGCAAAATCATTCTAGAGGAGTGCATTTTGATGGAAAATGGGCCAACGGTCAAGACATGTAACTAAGTCACATGGTCCTGAGTTTTTTAGCAATATTCCATCGTTCAAGAGGGCCAAAAAGGACGTTTTCTGTTTTCCGAGCGCTTTAAATTATGCTTCCCACAGGCAAGGAAAATGTCATATTTGAAACCAATGACCTGGGATTAGTAAATACACTTAGAAGGCATCTAATTTGATGGGAAATGGTGTTCAACTTCTTGAAATTTTTATATAATATGGTATCCAAAGACTCGTTTTACCGATTTTGGTGGTAATTTTGCCTAATTTTTAACACTTATTGCACTTTTGAGTTCCGCAAAATCACTCTAGAGGAGTGCATTTTGATGGGAAAAGGGCCAACGGTCAAGACATGTAACTATGTCACATGGTCCTCAGTTTTTTAGCAATATTCTATCGTTTAAGAAGGCCAAAAAGGACGTTTTCTGTTTTCCGAGCGCTTTCGGTGCGCCTTAAATTATGCTTCCCACAGGCTAGGAAAAAGTCCTGTTTGAAACCAATGACTCGGGATTAGTAAATACACTCGGGGAGGCATCTAGTTTGATGGTAAATGGTGTTCAACTTTTTGAAATTTTTCTATAATATGGTATCCAAAGACCCGTTTTACCGATTTTTGTGGTAATTTGGCCTAATTTTTAACACTTATGGCAATTTTTACTTCCGCAAAATCACTCTAGAGGAGTGCATTTTGATGGGAAAAGGGCCAACGGTCAAGACATGTAACTATGTCACATGGTCCAGATAGGTGTAGAATACACCGTATTTACTATCTAGTAGTTTATGCTTTCTTTGCTATTTTTCTAGTAAATTATGTATTTTACGTGTGTTTTTGAGTTATTAGGTACTGCGAGTCGCACGGAGAAAACAAAGAGGAAATCACCAAAATTAAGCAGAAAAGGCCAGAAAAGTCATTTCACAGGCGAACACTATCTGGAGCCCAGTCAAGGTTAAAAGGTGACTCAAATTACTAAAGAAAGGACAGTTCAAGTTAAGGGGCTGCCAAACTGGGTAGCCCTTATCCAAAAACGTAGTGCTGTTATCAGTTGGTAAAATGGATGGGTTATGTCCATGGATGTTGAAACCCAAACCCATAGACCCACACCCGTACCCGGATCCATGCCCGAGTCCGAAACCAATTTATAACCCTGCTTCTTTAACCTAAATCGAGAGAACAATCTCTCAATCATTTTGCATCTAAAAGAGTTACTGGCGGAGGAGCTACAAACCGTTCGAGGTATTAATGGCGAGAAACCGAGAAGGAGTGTTGGTGGTCTTTGTGGGATCGAGAATCGAGAGATGAAGAACACTCAAAAATGGTGGTCGATGTTCAACCAAGAGATGAAGAGAAATACACAGAGATGATGGGTTCTGCTGTTCGATCTGTGGAGAGATGGGTATGGTGGCGATTTCAAACAACAGAGGAGCTCAGAGCAGATGAAGACAGAGACGGATATGGCTCTGCTCTGAAAGTGTTGATGATGTTCTGCCGATTTAGGAAAATGGGTTTTCCTCAGATGGGTCTGTGATTCTAATGGGGAGTGATGGAGTTGCACTGAATGGCTGTTGCTGTGGAATCGATAAATGATCGAGAACTGTAAGAATTAATGAAGAAATTGGTGGTCGCTGTTTGAAGATTGAAAATGGGTTGTCTCAGAGAAATTTGAAACATCAGAAGCTGGTTATGTGTATTGAATCGTGGTTGACTAGAGTTCAGCATCAATTGAGTAACAGGTGAGGAGATGTTGATTTTCAGGGTTGTGGTGAAATTTGAAGAACAAATGCTGATGCTGTATATGCTGGGAATTACAGGGAAGTTCAGTAGCTGCTGTTGGTATGAATATGGGTCTAAGAAGCTGTTGCTGCTATTGAATCGGAGAAGGTAATCTTTGTGAGTTTGAGATGGGTGTTTCCACTGTAATCTTTCGAGAATTAAGAGATATGGAAATGGGTTGGGCCGGTGATTGAAGCCCTGTTGATAAATGGAATGAATTGAATAGATGAATGTCGGGATTTGTACGGGGAGAAGAATCGGCTGAAATTGGCTTGCGAATTGTCGTAAAATCGAGAGGAAACTCGGCCATTTTTATGCTCCGGCGAGTCGACTCGGTGCTTGGCGATGACCGATCCGGATGAGTCGATGACCGCTCGAGCGATCCCGATGAGCCGATCCGACCCACTCACCTGATTAAGACGGACCGACCGATCGTGACTCCTTCCTCCCGCTTTGACCAATCAATTGAGTTAGAAGGCGACTCGATGGTGACTCATTCCTTTGCCTTGACCGTTGACTGACGGTTGACCCGTTTGACCGTTAGTCCTAACAGTGGACTGACGGAATATTCCGTCGAATATTCCACTGACGGAGAAATTTTCAGTTGGCCGGCGGCGACTATTCCGGCCGGATTAGGCCACAATACTGATTTTCCGTCGAGCCAAAAATTCCAATTTTCTATGGACTTCTCTCATGGGTGTGAAGACTTGGGCTAGGAATTGGATGGAGAATTGGACTCAAATTTGGAAAGAGAAGATGGAAGAAGAGAAAGACTTGAATTTGGAAATTGAATTGCTAAAGGAAAAGGATTCTATTCCTTGGAAGATTTGGAGAATATTGAAGCCTATAAATAGAGAAGTTTTCTACATCTTTTACACACCTCTCTACACACACAACACTTTTCTTTTCTTATTCTTTGTGTGAACTTTTAGCATGAGTAGCTAATTTTCTTATTGATTGAGGATGAACTCCTAGTTCTTAATATGATTTAAGTTTTTGTTTTCAATTCTATCTTGAAGTTTTTCACATAATTATCGTTTGTTTTTACTAATAGGAATGATCTTAATGACATTCATGATTGATTGATAGATTGTTTGGGTGGCCAACTAAATTGATTTATTAATTTGATCTAAAGCTAGTGAAAGTTAGGGGATAAGTAATCGTTTCTTGACTCTTTACATAAGTAGCAAACACGAGACCTTGCGGAGGGATTCCGTGGAGCAATTGTGTGTGAAAACAACGTTAGCAAGTAGACCTTGATCTAAGAGTCCAACTACTAATATTGACCTAATAAGTTCATAAATCTTAATGCGTTTATTAAAATTACATCTAGAGTGATCTACTACTAGGTGGTTTGGTAAATAGAATCCGGTGATCGAGAACTTCCGTATCCGGTGATACAAGGATTTAGGGGTTTAGCACCGATCTAGCTTGCTTTACCTACGGTTGGTGATAATTTGTGACTAATAACAAGTAGAAAAGAACATAACTTGATTCATTGTTTCGTAACGAAGAAGGATTCCTTGGTCTTGTCTCTCTTATTGCTTTCAACTTTATCTTTTAATTGCTTTGCTTATTTTCTTTTGCGTTTTACACCCCCCTTTCGTGACAATTTTTACAACTAGAATCTCTTGCTCCTCGTGGGAACGAACTTGACTTCCATTATATTATTTTTAATTGAGTGGAAATATTGATTAATTTGATTGCACCTACGACACGCTTTAAATTTTGGCGCCGCTGCCGGGGAGCAGCGGATGATTTTAGTTGTTTTTATTTTTCTTTTTGCCGTATTCTTGCTTTGTTGGATTCTATTTCGTATCTAACTTAAGTTTTTGAATCTTATTTCAGGTATCGGTTTTCCATGTATGGTGGACAAGAGCAAGCATATTACAACAATCAATACGGTTTTCAACCTCAACATTATGACAACTTCCAACCATCCTTAGGATACAATCAAAACCAATATTTTGGCTATGATAAATTTCCTCTGAGAACCTTATGGATATTCTCATACATATCAACAACCTTATGACGGGTATGTAAGTGGACAATCACAGGGATGGAAGGATAGTTATGCATCTAACAATTTGTTTTCTAGTAATGTGCAGACAGAGAATTTGGAATATACTCCTCTTCATTGTGTTTTTCCTTCACTTTTTCCAAAAGAGGAGATACAGTCTAGAAACTCTATCAATGATGGTAAGCGTGTGAACGTCAGAAAACTTGCACAGAAATTATACAAATTGGAAGATGATGGAGACTCGGAAGAGCTTGTCGCGAAATTAGTAGGACTATTCATATGGAACTTAAACGACGTCGGGATAAAGGTTATGAAACCGATGAAGATTCTTTTATGGTGAGTCTGAAAATGAAGATGATTGTGTTGAAAAGGACCAACCTTTGGATACTTTTGATGACGATAGTGTAGCTTACTCGAGCCTTGATCTTAATAATGATCAAGCACCTATTCAAAAGGTAGAGCTTGAGGAAGATACAATTAGTACTTGGAAAAAATTCCTTAGGGAAAGATATGAGTCCGTGGAATTGTATGAACGTTGCAACAATGAGGAAGTTATTCCAACTCCTGATCATAATAACGATCCTTCACCTATTCAAAAGGAGGAGATTGGGTGTGACTTACCTATTGTTATAAACGGTGTAACACCCTCACAAGAAGATCTTACAATTTATACCGACGAGAATCATTTTAGTGAATGGCCCGATTCCGATGATGAGAATGTTGAAGAGATGATACTAGAGGATGAAACCACATTCATTGATTTTGTGGAAGACCCAATTGAACTAGCCAATGATTTTAATGATGCCAAAACTTTGGTTAAGGTAGAAAACGACGAAGAATGGTTGCAAGGTTTAATAGAGGACCACGATATACAAGAGGTAAGTAATTCACTTGAATTTTTTAAGGATGAAGAGGATTCTATAATACAAGAAATTGTGCAAGGTTTTTCTAACCCTTTGCATATTGATTCTTCTCCTTTACCTATTATTGGTTTGAATGTTTGTGCTTGAAAGTATTTTTGGATGATTTTGTTTCTAGATATCCACCATTGGAAACACTTGATGCTAACACCATGCAGGTTTGCCAAGAGGAACACATGGAAGTTCCAAAATTCTATGTTCTTTATACACTTCCGAGTGTGGACGAGAATAAGTGTGGGGGAAATTTCTATCGAGCGATAATTTCACTATTGTTGTCTTGTGCTAATATTTGTATGGAGTTATTGTTTGCAAAACAGGTATTATGGGTGGATCCTCAAATTTTCAGATTGTTAGTATATGGGGAATGAATCATGCAAGAGCTAAGTCGGGCCGTCGACTTTAAAACAAGCGCTTAATGGGAGGCAACCCATCGGTTTTGTATTTCTTATCCTTTTGCTTTTTATTATTTCTTTTTCTCGTTCCTTATCATGTTAAAATTTCCCACCTTGACTTTACTAGGAGGATTCAATTACATTGAGGACAATGTAAGGTTTAAGTGTGGGGGAGTGGTTAAGCATGTTTTTAAAAACAAAAAATTACAAAAAAAATTAAAAATTTTGAAAAAAAAAAAAAAAAAAAAGTTTTACTTAAAACTCCAACTTTTAAAGATTTTAGAGTCACTAGCATACTTCTAGGTATGTTTACATAGAGATTTTGACCGACATAATTGAACTTGGAAATGTTAGAGAACTACATTCGGATTTCTTGTTTGTTTGAGTGTTAAATAATGGATTTAATCATGCGGTGATGCGAATTTGGTGCGGAGAAATGCATTATTAGAGTTGCTGATCAATCATTAGTGGAGACTACCCGTATTCATATCATGTGAGGCACCGACCAGAAATTCTTCCATCTACTAAAGAGCTTCTTTTGATTGTGTGTCACCGTACGTAAATTCCGGGTAGAATGGTGAGCTACCCAACCTCCCACCAATAGAAGCACTACTCTTTGATCTCTTGAGTGCTAATTTTGTCAATCATGAGGGTGACGTCTATAGATGAAAGCCTCCTTCTTGTAGTTCGATTTGCAGTTAGCACCATTCTCTCTCGCGACAACAACGGATCCATAGAAACATCATCATCATCAACAAGGAGCGACATCAAAATCTACAAGGAAAGTTGGAAAAGTTTATGGTTTATAAGCAACGGAACGAGAAAAAGAGTAAATTTCATATTCAAGTAAAGCAACATACAAATGAGCGGATTTTACATATTTGTTGAGGACTTACAATATAATGAGGTAATTTTATATCCAAGTATAAAGACTTATTCACAAGAGCGAAGAAAATCAAAAGGTGAGAATTGTTGAAGTTTATGATTTTGAGGCAATACAAGTTGTGAAGAATCAAGCGGTAAAATACTTCTCCCACGGCCATGGTTTATTTTGTATTTAATTTCTCAATTCAAAAAAAAAAAAAAAAAAAAAAAAAAAAATTAAAAAAAAAAGAGAGAAATATTTGTTCTTATTTTTATTTAATGAGCCGTGGGGAAGGAAAATATATAAGGAGGTTTCAAGCGACAAGGATTTTTAAGGTAAAAGAGTTACAAATTGTTAAGGATTTATGAAATTCAAGGGTTTATCATCAATAGTTGAAGACGAAGACCAAGAAGATAAAGACGAGGAGCGGAAGACGTTTCTATTGGATGCCATGAGAGTGGTGTTATCATAATTGGCGATCGGATGTGAAGGTGAGTAAGTAATCTCATCCTCGATAAAAATGGTTGATTTCCTTTCTTAGAGATCGTCAGAAAAATGGTTTTTCAAAATATTAAAAGATGTGGGTTTTTAAAAATATTTCGGAAGTTGTCCTTCCCACCATTCAACGTGTTGCAGGAATTCTCTCTTCATTCCTACTGCACACATGTGAGACCCATAAAAAAGCCGTCTTTTTGAGTGCAATTATCATAAAATCCTATTTGGTGAGGCAGAAGTCGAGGCGAAATGCTTATTGATCGTTCTCAAACACGCATTCTCTCATTATGGTGTGGTTATTTCTCACTCAACATTTAAGAATGAGAATATGTTCTTTAGTATTTCTAACTTCTTATTACTAGCATGCAGAAACTCTATGTCCACATAGCTTTTTGGATGCTTGGGACGCTTGAACGCCTTGAAGTTGTGAGTTTTTAGTTTGATTTGCTCGAGGACTAGCAAAGTCTAAGTGTGGGGGAATTTGATAGGTGTAGAATACACTGTATTTACTATCTAGTAGTTTATGCTTTCTTTGCTATTTTTCTAGTAAATTATGTATTTTACGTGTGTTTTTGAGTTATAAGGACTCTGGAGTCGCACGGAGAAAACAAAGAGGAAATCACCAAAATTAAGCAGAAAAGGCCAGAAAAGTCATTTCACAGGCGAACACTATCTGGAGCCCAGTCAAGGTTAAAAGGTGACTCAAATTACTAAAGAAAGGACAGTTCAAGTTAAGGGGCTGCCAAACTGGGTAGCCCTTATCCAAAAACGTAGTCTTTGTTATCGATTGGTAAAATGGATGGGTTATGTCCATGGATGTTGAAACCCAAACCCATAGACCCACACCCGTACCCGGATCCATGCCCGAGTCCGAAACCAATTTATAACCCTGCTTCTTTAACCTAAATCGAGAGAACAATCTCTCAATCATTTTGCATCTAAAAGAGTTACAGCGGAGGAGCTACAGCCGTTCGAGGTATTAATGGCAGAAACCGATAAGGAGTGTTGGTGGTGCTGTGGGATCGAGAATCGAGATATGAAGAACACTCAAAAATGGTGGTCGATGTTCAACCAAGAGATGAAGAGAAATACACAGAGATGATGGGTTTTGCTATTCGATCTGTGGAGAGATGGGTATGGTGGCGATTTCAAACAACAGAGGAGCTCAGAGCAGATGAAGACAGAGACGGATATGGCTCTGCTCTGAAAGTGTTGATGATGTTCTGCCGATTTAGGAAAATGGGTTTTGCTCAGATGGGTCTGTGATTCTAATGGGGAGTGATGGAGTTGCACTGAATGGCTGTTGCTGTGGAATCGATAAATGATCGAGAACTGGAAGAATTAATGAAGAAATTGGTGGCCGCTGTTTGAAGATTGAAAATGGGTTGTCTCAGAGAAATTTGAAACATCAGAAGCTGGTTATGTGTATTGAATCGTGGTTGACTAGAGTTCAGCATCAATTGAGTAACAGGTGAGGAGATGTTGATTTTCAGGGTTGTGGTGAAATTTGAAGAACAAATGCTGATGATGTATATGCTGGGAATTACAGGGAAGTTCAGTAGCTGCTGTTGGTATGAATATGGGTCTGAGAAGCTGTTGCTGCTATTGAATCGGAGAAGGTAATGATGTGAGTTTGAGATGGGTGTTTCTGTAATCTTTCGAAATTAAGAGATATGGAAATGGGTTGGAGCTGGTGATTGAAGCCCTGTTGATAAATGGAATGAATTGAATAGATGAATGTTAGGATTTGCACAGGTAGAAGAATCAGCCTGAATTTGGCCTCTTGGTGTCGTAAAATCGGAGAAACTCGGCCATTTTATGCTCCGGCGAGTCGACTTCGGTCTTTGGCGATGACCGATCAGACGAGTCGATGGCCGCTCGAACGATCCCGATGAGCCGTCGACCCCACTCGGCTGATTAAGACGGGCCGGTGACTCCTTCCTCCCTTTGACCCGGTCACCGGTGAGTTAGAGGTGACTTCGATGGCCCACTCATTCCTTTGCCTTGACCGTTGACTGACGGTTGACCCGTTTGACCGTTAGTCCTAACGGTGGACTGACGGAATATTCCGTCGAATATTCCACTGACGGAGAAATTTTCAGGTGGCCGGCGACGACTATTCCGGCCGGATTCCGGCCACAATACCAGTTTTCCGGCGAGCCAAAAATTCCAGAATTTTCTATGGACTTCTCTCATGGGTGTGAAGACTTGGGCTAGGAATTGGATGGAGAATTGGACTCAAATTTGGAAAGAGAAGATAGAAGAAGAGAAAGACTTGAAATTGGAAATTGAATTGCTAAAGGAAAAGGATTCTATTCCTTGGAAGATTTGGAGAATATTGAAGCCTATAAATAGAGAAGTTTTCTACATCTTTTACATACCTCTCTACACACACAACACTTTTCTTTTCTTATTCTTTGTGTGAACTTTTAACATGAGTAGCTAATTTTCTTATTGATTGAGGATGAACTCCTAGTTCTTAATATGATTTAAGTTTTTGTTTTCAATTCTATCTTGAAGTTTTTCACATAATTATCGTTTGTTTTTACTAATAGGAATGATCTTAATGACATTCATGATTGATTGATAGATTGTTTGGGTGGCCAACTAAATTGATTTATTAATTTGATCTAAAGCTAGTGAAAGTTAGGGGATAAGTAATCGTTTCTTGACTCTTTACATAAGTAGCAAACACGAGACCTTGCGGAGGGATTCCGTGGAGCAATTGTGTGTGAAAACAACGTTAGCAAGTAGACCTTGATCTAAGAGTCCAACTACTAATATTGACCTAATAAGTTCATAAATCTTAATGCGTTTATTTAAATTACATCTAGAGTGATCTACTACTAGGTGGTTTGGTAAATAGAATCCGGTAGTCGAGAACTTCCGTCCGGTGATACAAGGGATTTAGGGGTTTAGCACCGATCTAGCCGCTTTACCTATGGTTGGTGATAATTTGTGACTAATAACAAGTAGAAAAGAACATAACTTGATTCATTGTTTCGTAACGAAGAAGGATTCCTTGGTCTTGTCTCTCTTATTGCTTTCAACTTTATCTTTTAATTGTTTTGCTTATTTTCTTTTGCGTTTTACACCCCCCTTTCGTGACAATTTTTACAACTAGAATCTCTTGCTCCTCGTGGGAACGAACTTGATTTCCATTATACTATTTTTAATTGAGTGGAAATATTGATTAATTTGATTGCACCTACGACACGCATCAGGTCCTCAGTTTTTTAGCAATATTCCATCGTTTAAGAGGGCCAAAAAGGACGTTTTCTGTTTTCCGAGCGCTTTAAATTATAATTCCCACAGGCTAGGAAAATGTCCCGTTTGAAACCAATGACTTGAGATTAGTAAATACACTCAGGAGGCATCTAGTTTTATGGGAAATGGTGTTCAACTTTTTGAAATTTTTCTATAATATGGTATCCAAAGACCCGTTTTACCGATTTTTGTGATAATTTTGCCTAATTTTTAACACTTATTGCACTTTTGAGTTCCGCAAAAAAACTTAAGAGGAGTGCATTTTGTTGGGAAAAGGGCCAACAGTAAAAACATGTAACTATGTCACATGGTCCTCAGTTTTTCAACAATATTCCATCGTTTAAGAGGGCAAAAAGGACGTTTTCTGTTTTCCGAGCGCTTTTGGAGCGCTTTTATGGATGTTTCCCATAGGCAAGGAAAATGTCCTATTTGAAACCAATGACTTGGGATTAGTAAATACACTTCAAGGAATCTAATTTGATGGGAAATGGTGTTCAACTTTTCTAATTATTTTCAAAATATGGTATCCAAAGACCCGTTTTACCGATTTTTGTGGTAATTTGGCTTAATTTTTAACACTTATGGCAGTTTTTACTTCCGCAAAATCACTCAAGAGGGGTGCATTTTGATGGGAAAAGGGCCAACGGTCAAGAAATGTAACTACGTCACATGTTCCTCATTTTTTTAGCAATATTCCATCGTTTAAGAGGGCAAAAAGGACGTTTTCTGTTTTCCGAGCGCTTTTGGAGTGCTTGTATGGATGCTTCCCACAGGCTAGGAAAATATCACGTTTGAAACGAATGACCTGGGATTAGTAAATACACTCAGGAGGCATCTATTTTGATGGAAAATGATGTTCAACTTTTTTGAATTTTTTTCCAGAATATGGTTTCCAAAGACCCGTTTTACCGATTTTTGTGGTAATTTTGCCTAATTTTTAGCACTTATGGCACTTTTGAGTTCCGCAAAATCACTCTGGAGGAGAGCATTTGGACGGGAAAAGGGCAAACGGTCAAGACATGTAACTATGTCACATGGTCTATCAGTTTTTTAGCAATATTCCATCGTTTAAGAGGGCAAAAAGAACGTTTTCTGTTTTCAGAGCGCTTTTGGAGCGCTTTTATGGATTCTTCCCACAGGCTAAGAAAATATATCATTTGAAACCAATGACCTTGGATTAGTAAATACACTAATGATGCATCTAGTTTGATGGGAAATGGTGTTCAACTTTTTGGTATTTTTTCCATAATATGGTATCCAAAGACCTGTTTTACCGATTTTTGTGGTAATTTTGCCTAATTTTTAACACTTATGGCACTTTTGACTTCCGCAAAATCACTCAAGAGGGGTGCATTTTGATGGGAAAAGGGCCAACGGTAAAGACATGTAACTACGTCACATGGTCCTCAGTTTTTTAGCAATATTCCATCGTTTAAGAGGGCAAAAAGGACGTTTTCTGTTTTCCGAGAGCTTTTGGAGCGCTTTTATGGATGCTTCCCACAGGCTAAGAAAATATCCCGTTTGAAACCAATGACCTGGGATTAGTAAATACACTCATGAAGAATCTAGTTTGATGGGAAATGGTGTTCAACTTTTTGGAATTTTTTCCATAATATGGTATCCAAAGACCCGTTTTACCGATTTTTGCGGAAATTTTGCCTAATTTTTAACACTTATGGCACTTTTGAGTTCAGTAAAATCACTTAAGAGGAGTGTATTTTGATGGGAAAAGGGCCAACGGGCAAGACATTTAACTATGTCACATGGTCCTCAGTTTTTTAGCAATATTCCATCGTTTAAGATGAGAAAAAGGAGGTTTTCTGTTTTCCAAGCGCTTTTGGAGCGCTTTTATGGATGCTTCCTACAGGCTAGGAAAATGTCCTGTTTGAAACCAATGACCTGGTGATGTGATTTTTATGTTGTTGTAGAAAGTGGCAAGAAAGATGCCGTTCCTCTCAGACTTGTGAAGGATTTTTAGGCTCAAATAAAACTAGAAAACTCAGAATAAATTGTATCAAGATTTTAAAAGCACTTTGAGACTCGTGGATTCCACCAATATCCAATTTTTATGTGATTTAATCTAATCAATATTCATGCAACTCTTTACGTTTAAAGTGATTCTAATATTTTGCATAAGTAGATTTTCGAATGACAAGTGTATTTCGAAAGCATAGAATATCAAAAACCTAGGTCTAAGCATAATCTATCAAGAGAAATCACAATTGCTTAGGAAAAATCATTCAATCAATTTTCAATCAAGGCAAATAATCTTAAAAGAGATTGCAAAAATTAATTGAAATAGAAATTACCACACACATCATTGAAAATTGGCTTCCTCCTCGCCTCAAGCAATGGGGTTTAGCTCCTCATATTAATCACTTCTCAAAATAGTGATGCGTGTCGTAGGTGCAATCAAATTAATTCAATATTTCCACTCAATTAAAAATAATATAATGGAAGTCAAGTTCGTTCCCACGAGGAGCAAGAGATCTTAGTTGTAAAAGTTGTCACGAAAGGGGGGTGTAAAAAGCAAAATAAAAATAAACAAAGCAATTAAAATCGAAAGTTGAAAGATGAAAGCAATAAGAGAGAGAAGATCAAGGAATCCTTCTTCGTTCGGAAACAATGATTAAAGTTATGTTCTTTTCTACTTGTTATTAGTCACGATTATCACCAACCGTAGGATAGCAGGTCCGCTTAGCTAGCCCCAAAATCCCTAATTTCACCGAGTAACAGTCCGCTTAGTTATCGATTCTATTCAAAAGAACCACCTTGAGGTCCGCTTACAAGATGTAATTCCCGAGAATGCATTAAGATTTATGAATTTAGGTTTAGTACTAGTAGTTAAACTCGGTTCGCTTGGTTCACTTTCTAGCGTTGTTTCTACACACAATTGCTCCACGGAATCCCTCCGCAAGGTCTTGTGTTTTCTACTTGTGTAAAGTGTCGAGAACGATTACGTATTCCCTAACTTATACTAGATATAGATCAATTAACAAATCAATTTAGCGTGCACTCCAAACAATCTATCAATCAATCATGAATGTCTTTAAGATCACTCCTATTAGTAAAAACAATCGATAATCATGTGAAAAACTTCAAGATAGAATTTGAAAACAAAAACTCAAATCATGTTAAGAACTAGGAATTCATCCTCAATCAATAAGAAAATTAGCTACTCATGTTTTTGAAATTCACACAAATAATAATAATAATTAAAAGAAGAATTTTCAAGTTCACACAAGTAATTAAAAAGAAAAATCTTAGAAAAGCAAGCAAAAACACAAGTGATGTGTGTGTAGAGAGGTGTGTAGAAGTTGTAGAAAACTTCTCTATTTATAGGCTTCAATATTCTCCAAATCTTCTAAGGAATAGAATCCTTTTCCTTTTGCAATTCAATTTCCAAATCCAAGCTTTTCTCAACTCTTCCACCTTCTCTTTCCAAATTTGAGTCCAATTCCCCATCCAATTCCTAGCCCAAGTCTTCACACCCATGAGGGAAGTCCATAGAAAATTCTGGAATTTTTGGCTCGCCGGAAAACTGGGATTGTGGCCGGAATTTGGGTGGAAAACGTCATGGAAAGTGTCTCGAGTGGCCGTGAAAGTCAAACTTGGTCACCGGTCAACGAGTCAGGACCGCCGGGTTAACTCGGGTCAACTCGGTCAGACCGAGTCAAACCGAGCCAGCACATTTGTCAGACGAGTCAGGTCATGACTCAGATGTGAGTCAGCCGTTCTTGAGCTGAATTGCCAGGCCTAATTCTTGCACAGGCCAAATGCTGTGATGCACAATGATTGTGCTTCAGCCATGATGGCCCTGTGTACAACTCACTCATTCAATCCTCCCTGTAACTTCAAGACAATACCTACACAGCACCAACTCCATTGGAATAGACAACAGTCACTGGCAAATCTTCCCTGAATTGCACCACCAGTTCTAAGTATCAACAGCAGCCACATCTCAGCCTTGCGGTGCCAATACCAGCGACAAACACCACCTGCAATGCAGCCTTCACTCCAGTCATCACCACAATTACCCATTAGCTCCATCATTTCTTGCAAGCCCTGCCACTAATTCCTGCCATCAAACAACTCGGTCCCGAGCCACCGCAACTCAAGAGCCACTAGCTCAGGCCAGAACCTGCAATCTTTCATTGCATTTGCTGTAGCTTACCACCTGCACCAGTTACATCTTTTCATAAGTTCAGCTGCACTTGGACTCCTTGTGCAAACTCTTCACAGCACAGCCAAGCTGCCATTCCAATATCCACAGACCCCAGCTCAACTTCAGCACCAAAACTTCATTGCAATCCAGCTGAACCTCCAATGCAACTCAGACCACTCCCTCAACTCCATTACATTCCACAACCAAGTGCAACCTATTAACTTCTCAATCTAAAACACAGATTCTGCGACACTTATTCCTTGCATCACAGCCAGCGAACCCATGACCATCCTCCGATAAACCCCTGAGTTCAACAGCCCAAAGCTTGCAGCAGCTTGCAATTCCTGTAGTTCCATTCTTGCGCCAGAACTGCACCTGCAACAAATCACTTCCACCTGACCCTGTCAAAGCCTCAGTTGCTTCCTAGCCATTGCATCCCTGGTAACTCAGCTGTAGCTATCATTTCATTCTTCATTTTACAGGGGCGACAAAAACCATTCTTCTCAATCTGTGAAACCCCCAAATCAACAGCACCAACCCATCTGCAACAGATCACCCAACACCTGAATCAACAGCAGCAAGAACACTCACTCCTGGTAACCACTAGAACCAACAATTCACCAAGCTCAGACTTCCCATAACCACCATCTATCAACCCCTTGCAGATTCTCTTCCATTCTCTGTCACTAGCCAGGTGCAACCAATTGATATTGACTCCACAACTGCCAAGCTCACGAACACGAGACTTCTCAAGCTCCCCTGCATTGTTCTCGAATAGCAACACCTGGCTCTCGGATCAGTTCCAACAATCACCTTCGTTAGGGCTGAAAACCAATAACAGAGCTTCATCTCACATCGCCATCAATCGGCATCTCTCGACATCACCATCACACCGTAACTAAACCATCTCCACCAAATTCCATCTTCATTGTCATCCCATAACACCATCAATTCTCGGTCATTAACAAATCAACCGTGTTCGATTATAGCCACACAAACTCTTGAACTCAGGGATCCCTTTCTTCTAATTCCTTCATCACAAACTCAGAAGCAAACCCCACCATCATCAACATCTCAGCTCGACCACAGATTCATCTCCCTGAGCTTCACAACAAAAACCAAAAACCCCGTAGCTTATTCAACCCCAACTGCATTTCATTAGCAAAGAATAACACCTCTTCTCGCAGCTTCGATCCACAAAAGAACCTCTTTAGATTTCTCGGACAAACAATAACAACAATGGGCTGCTTCTCTATCTCGATTCATATAACATCGAACCCTAATTTCTCGGGTTTCGAGTTCATCATTAATGCAAGCAGACCATGGCGCTTGTTCTTTCTCGTTTTCAGATTTTCTTTCAAATGATTGAGAAATCTCAATTTAGGTTTCAGCAGCCAAATTCAATTCAGGTGAAAACTAATTGAACTGAATTTCTCGAGTTTGGGTTTGGGTTATGAAAGCTGGGCAGATTCGGGTACGGGTGTGGGTGTGGGTCTATGGGTTTATGCATCCATGGACATAACCCATCCATTTTACCAGCTGATAATAGCACTACATTTCTGGATAAGGGCTACCCGGTGTTAATAACACCCACTGCTGAGTGATAAGGGGTACCCTGAATGAGAGCCCCTTAACCACTCTGGGCTCCCGGATAGTGTTTGCCCGCAAAATGACCTTTTTGCCCCTTTTTGCTCAAATAGAGTAATTTCTTCTTCTTTTCCTCCGTGCGACTCCAAAGTAGCTATAAAACTCAAAACAAGCGTAAAATACATAATTTACAAGAAAAATAGCAAAGAAAGCATAAACTCTTAGATAGTAAATATGGTGTATTCTACACCTATCAAATAGGTGTTCATAGCTCAAAGGTGTGGAAAACAAGAGAAACAAATAAAGCAAAATGTAGTTTGCAACGCTGCAGTGGGCGTTACAAAGAAATTTACATGGAAGAAATAAGACCGCCTCTTTAAACGATACTTTTGTGCTTGTTTGTTTACGAACCTCTCGCGAATGTTCTGATCGTCCAATGTTCTTCGTGTTCTTCCTCTACACCAACAGAAACAAATTGCGACAACTCCTCCCCGTTGATTTCTCGCAGTGTTCTAAGCTTCCCCCAAAGTATCCGTATTATTTGCTCGACCTCACAAAGTGACTTATATATATCCAACGATTGCCTTAAAACTCGAGTTAAATCTTCCAAAACTAAAAACTTTTCTTCGACCAAAAGTCACGAGAATAACTCTCTGCCTTCTTTACGCGTCTTCCAAACCAATCCAACGTCCCAAATTCTCTCAAAGATAATCTTAACTCCAACGAAAAATCTTATTTCCTTATCTGCCTGCATCTTTCCCAAAATTCCAAACAACAAGCCCGAGTATCTCTTCATGACTCTGTTTCCTTTTTTCGGCTTATCCAGCCCAATTCAAGCGACCCAATCGAACGTACCCAACCACGTTATGCTTCAGAAGTCCAAATTGTGAAAATAGGCCATTGAATCTCCATAGAAATCGCTCAAAAACTCGATTTACAAATCCGCTTTGTCCGCTGCCATTTTTCCCGCCCTTTTTAATATTTGAAATGTTGAAGATGAGGCGCCCCCTATCCAGAGTAGGGGTGCCTATAGCAGGTGCCTTATGGGGTGTCCTGAGGGCTCCCCTTAGTAATTTGGGTACCCCTTATCCGTGGTGAGGGTCCGAATAGTAGGTGTCCTCTAGGTGCAACTTTCCGAGCCGATTTTTCCAAAAAATGTTTATTGGCCAAAAATACCTACACACACATAAAACACCATAATAAGTACAAAAATGAGCACTATCAATATAAAGAATCGAGACAAATTAGACACAAAAATGTGTCTATCAAATACCCCCAAACCTATTATTTGCTAGTCCTCGAGCAAAAAATAAAATAAAATCCTAACTCACCTGTCGCAGGCATCGTCGATTGCATTTAGCGTATGCAACAAGCCTTTAAACCCCTAGGTGGCCCTAGTGGCCGAGTTATAGTCTCGGGAGGGTTTACCAGAGGTGTACCCACAAAACCTTTACTCCAGACCCTAACTATCTACGCAGAACTTTGGAAGGCACTAAAGAATATCCTTGGTTGGCATACTTATTGACTACAGGAGGAAGTACCCTGATGCGAAATTCCAATTGCTGTACACGAGTTTGCACTCAAGCGTACTAAAATTCATATATAAGTCACAAAGCTCTACTCAGATAGTTTCTGGACATCATAACCGGAGTCAACCAATCACATGGAAAGATTAAGAAGATGGATGAGAAAAACGTAGATGGTTTTGATGTTGACTAAGGTGAATGGTGTTTCTCATATATGTCTGAAGGCCACTGCCAAAATAAACCTATCCTAATACTGGTCTGGACTAATATCAACATACTGGCATATACAAGGGAACCAGTAGTCGATAACCCTAATTCTAGGTCAACACAACTGGCATATACAAGGGTTCCAGTGGTCGACTTTATTAAATTTATTTCGGTTGGTCTGATGGTCTGGTCTCAACTTTTTTTTTTTTTTTTTTTTTTTTCACTTTTTTTTTTTTTTTCTTTTGGGTATCTCAATCACTCTATTTCACCCTAGCAGTGGTAACAACTTGAATCGTGAGCCCCACCTAATCACTTAGACAAACATAATTTAAAGAAAACAAAATAAAAATAGAAGTGAAAAGGATTCAACGAGATATGGCGAAACTACCGTGTTTTTTTCTTTAATTCTAACACCTGAGCTCTGTGCTTTTATGAATAGACTCTTTAGATGTTTCCATCTAATCAGATTGGTTCCTCAACTCCTATAGCCAAAATGCTTCCATCCACTTAAATTGGTTAGTGCCATCCTTAATAAGCATAAATTTCTAGGCTCTGGAGTTTATCAATGCAACTAAAAGTTTCTCCCATACCCCCAAACTTAAATCTAAAATTGTCCTCAATGTTCTAAAGATAAAATTAAAAGCATGAACAAGGAGAAATTGTTACCATTTGAAGCAAAAGAGTTAAGGAAAGATATTACCGTGTCGCATGAATATTGGGTTACCTCCCAAGAAGTGCTAAGTTTAACGTCTTCAGCCAGACATTACGTACCCAAAAAATGGCTAATTACCCTTTCAAATCGTATATCAATAGTCGAAACAACTGTGGATCATCAAAATCAATTAAAACTGCCACAATTATGAGACAAATGCACCAAATCAGAAAAATGAACAGACAGAGCACATCCTCATCCAAGGTTTCCTGCAAGATAACTGGTTTTTCCTGTGGTGCCCACTTGGGATTCATATGAGTGTCTTGATAAACGGATTTACCCAAATAACGAGTCTCAAATAGCTGGATTTCCTACTGGATAGTATCAGGAGGATCGGGTTGTGGAGTCGGAAGAGACTCAGGTAATACCTCAGACACACTAGGCTCGAGTCCCAAGTTAGGGACTTCAAATAGGGATACTTGACGATTATTACCCCCAAACATAGAATTTTCGGTGTCTCTAGATAGACTAGTCACAATATTCCTAATTTCTAGACCATTAGGTTCCTGAAAAAGGTCAATTGCTTTCTCTAATTTATAATCGTGTGGTTCATCCTCTAAATGCATCCGAGGCACACAAACCGTAGGACTTATATGTTTCATATCCTCTATGGGAAACCCTAAAGTTTCCTTATTGTTTTGAAGTACGGTCACTGGCCTACTCTCAGGATCACTATCCAAATCGGAAGCTATAGACAAAATCTCAGATGGGCCTAAAAATGCATAATTAGGGTCCAACTTAGAAGGATCTCTAGGCTCTTCGAAACAAGGGCTTAAGGTAGATTCAGTAGCTAGTGGTTCGAACCTAGCTTTCCATTTATCGGTATCTAACATAGGAATAGAATCCAACAGAGCATTTACTTGTTCAATGTTGCTATCATCGTCAAAATCCATGCTAAAATTGGCTAGACAACTCTCTAATGGATCTTCCGATAAGGTGTTTGGTAATGAATCCTGAACTAAGGTTCCTATCATGTTCACCTCTTCAATGCATGTGTCATCTAGCTCAGAATGTAGCTTATTGACATTAAAAATATTCAACTCAATAGTCATATTACCAAAAGATAGATTCATAATACCATTTCGACAGTTTATGATCGCATTAGACGTAGCTAAAAATGGGCGACCTAAAATCACAGTGTATCCGGTTCTCTGGGGTCGTGGACGGGTTGGGTATCTAAGACCACGAAATCCACAGGATAAATAAACTTGTCGACCTCAATAAGAACATCTTCTATCACACCACGATGAATTTTAACAGACCTATCAGCTAACTGCAGTGTTATCTTGGTAGGTTTCAATTCACCAAGTCCTAGCTGTAAGTACACATGGTACGGAAGTAAGTTCACACTCGCTCCTAAGTCAAGTAAAGCTTTATCTACCCGATGTTTTCCTATTGTGCACGCAATGGTAGGGGCACCTGGGTCTTTATATTTAGGAGTTGTGTTGTTCTGAATGATCAAACTTACATGACTAGCTAAAAAGGCTTTTTTAGGGACACTAAGCTTGCGCGTACACATATCCTTAAGGAATTTGGCATAAGCCGGAAGTTGCCTAATTGCTTCTAGTAACGGAAGGTTTATGGTAACTTTCTTAAAAACCTCCATTATGTCATTAAAGTTGGATTCATTCTTTGTTGGTACTAATAATTGGGAAATGGGGCTCTAGGCATGAAATAGGGCCTCTCGGGAACCGAATCGGCATCATCGAGATTTTATCGGTCCCTCGGCTATGGATGGTCCCGAGGGGTGAACTACAATATGCTCACTATCGGGCATGGTTACCCGATTGTCTACTACTCTTCCACTCCTAAGGGTTCTAAATGAATTCAACCGATGTGATGGTTTTTCGCCTACTTCATGAACTCCTCTAGGGTTTGTTTGTGTTTGACTAGAAACCTACCTTTTTCTCTCAAAAATTCATTTATCGACCAACTCCGGGTTTTTAACTCGGAAATATCCCGACTATTTTCTTGTCCTATCCTCGTTACTAGCTTGTAGACTTTGTTCTACCGATAGCTGAAATTTTGTAGTTTGCCGAGTCAACAAAGTTGAGAGACTCCTTTAAGCTTAGGATTTTCTTATCCGACCGATTCGAAACGAGTTGGTCCCGAAGGATTCTTAGTATAGCCAAAACCTGGGGAGCATTTGAATTACTAAACTGACCTTGATTCTGGTCCTTAGACCATGAGAGGTTCTCGATGGTTTCTCCAACCAGGATTATAGGTATACGAATATGGGTCAAAATTTTGACTGATTTATCAAATCTAGTGTTATTATTATAAAGAGCATTGGCTTTCTCTTCAATAGTATGGCCTTCCCAAAAAGGCTCCACTCTACCGCTAGTGTGACCCAATTCTAAAGCTTCTAACCTTTTAGCTATTCTTTGCAATTTTGGCATCCGATTCAAAGCCTCCTTCAGCCTATTAACGTTTCCTCTTCCTAGAAGAATTGTTTTCTTAGGTTCCCTACTATTTTCCCATTCTTTGGTCTTTTTTTCACATTTCATGCAAATATGTCATCGCCTCATCAACTCGTTTGGTTTTCAAACCCACCTGTACACATAGATTCTACTGTGGTCGTAGTGGAATAATCTAAACCCTCATAAAGGATCTGAACTAACCTAAACTTTTCGAGACCATGATGAGGACATTGGGCTAATAAATCATTGAACCTTTCCAAATACCTATACAAAGATTCTCCCTCCTGTTGAGAAAACGTGCAGATTTGTGTCCTAATAGACGATGTTTTGTGCCTAGGGAAAAACTTGTTCAAAAGGCGAGATGTAAGTTGTTCATATGTTTCAATTGAACCGAGAAGCCAAACTATATAGCCACGATTTGGCTTTATCTTTCAAGGAAAAGGGAATAACCTGAGTTTCAAAGCATCATCATCAAGGTTTCTAATCTTTAGGGTAGTACAAATTTCCTCAAAGTCCCTAACATGGAAATAGGGTTTTCATTTTCTTTCCCTAAGAAGATTGGGAGCACTGTAAGGTCCCGGGTTTAAGTTTATAAGTTGCTTCCGTTTCACCTAACTCCGATACACGAGGGACGAGTAGTCCTAGCTCGGGTTCAATAAAGCTTTCAAAGTTTCCATTTCCGCACTATCGAATATTAGGGATTGTCTCCTCGGAAAAGACGGACGTTCAAAATTGGACTCTTCAAAAATCGGACTTTCTAAATTGAGGTAATCGAGACGCTTAGAACTACTAGGTTTCTCTTTAACAAATCTACCTAGGCGTCTCTTTTTACGTTCCTAAGATGCAAACGAATAAGGAAGGGGATTCTATGCAATCACAAAACAAGGCTGACTCAACCAAATCAAACCTACTGATTTCTAGCAAACAAAAAGCATGATGGCTCCACTTAGATTGTTTCTAGACCAGCTTCTAATCCTTCGAAAGGGAATTCGTTACAATTCAAGCAAACCCTCTCGAATCAATCCGAGTCAAAGTAAGTTGAATAGAGGCGAGGGAAGCTCAAAGTGGAGCTTTGATACCCAAGGCCTCACCGGAATTACAATGCGGCGCAGTCACGCATTCAACTCACGAAAACCTTCATGAACTTCAAGTGTGCTTAAAAGAGTAACCAATATTTTTCGAATGACTTTCCTATTAAGATCGTTACCCTATCGGTCTTGTTCTAGTCAAAATTTTAAGGCTTAGGTTCGCGTAGGTTACGTGTTCCTAATGCGGGCAAGAAGAGAACGGTGATGAAATCCGAACCCTTATCTTATATGGCCAGGCCTTGCCCTTTACTAGAAAATTAAAACAACCGTATTCAAGTCCTCAACATATATGCAAACGAAGGAGTCCAAAGAACTCGCTGACAGGGATTCGCGAGTGTTCAGATCTTACCTCCGTTCCATACGGGGATGAATCGGTTGTAGTCGACTCGGGCCACTGACTCCTATGTCAGTGTACGAACCCAAGGTGTAGAGACAATATCGTAATTGTCCTCCTTCTCTGCAAACAGTTTATATTTAAGACTACCCTTCTGTAGGGTTTAAGAATAATGTCCTAAGTCCCAAAAATGTCCAAAAAGTACAAAAATAAAAAGAAAAATTACAAAAATAATTATAAACCCTAATACAGTTTTCGAAAAACCCTAAAAAAATAAAAAAAATAAATAAAAATAAAATTCTTTCTCTTTTCCTCCTTTCTTTTCGCTTTGTCTTTGACTCCAAGTCTTTAATTATTCACCAAATCTTTGGCTCAGCTTTCTTTTCGATCCGGGATCCAAAACCTGTAACCACAAGACAAATACCCAAGAAAACGTAAAATAGAACAAAAGAATAAAAAAAAAAGAAAAAAAAATAAAAAGAAAAAAAAATCTAAAACCCTAAAAACAAGTCCGCGTCGGCGGCGCCAAAAAGTGATGTGATTTTTATGTTGTTGTAGAAAGTGGTAAGAAAGATGTCGTTCCTCTCAGACTTGTGAAGGATTTTTAGGCTCAAATAAAACTAGAAAACTCAGAATAAATTGTATCAAGATTTTAAAAGCATTGAGACTCAGGATTCCACCAATATCCAATTTTTATGTGATTTAATCTAATCAATATTCATGCAACTCTTTACGTTTAAAGTGATTCTAATATTTTGCATAAGTAGATTTTCAGAATAACAAGTGTATTTTGAAAGCATAGAATATCAAAAACCTAGGTCTAAGCATAATCTATCAAGAGAAATCACAATTGCTTAGGAAAAATCATTCAATCAATTTTCAATCAAGGCAAATAATCTTAAAAGAGATTGCAAAAATTAATTGAAATAGAAATTACCACACATCATGGAAAATTGGCTTCCTCCGTCGCCTCAGCAATGGGGTTTAGCTCCTCATATTAATCACATGCTCAAAATAGGTGTTCATAGCTCAAAGGTGTGAAAAACAAGAGAAACAAATAAAGCAAATGAGTTTGCAACGCTGCAGTGGCGTTAAAAGAAATCACATGGAAGAAATAAGACGCCTCTCTTTAAACGATACTTTTGTGTTGTTTGTTTACGACTGCCTCTGCGACTGTTCTGGATCGTCCAATGTTCTTCGTGTTCTTCCTCTACACCAGCAGAAACAAATTGCAGCAACTCCTCCTGTTGATCTCTGTAGTGTTCTAAGCTTCCCCCAAAGTATCCGTATTATTTGCTCGACCTCACAGCAGCTTATATATATCCAACAGTGCCTTAAAACTCGAGTTAAATCTTCCAAAACTAAAAACTTTTCTTCGGCCAAAAGTCACGAGAATAACTCTCTGCAGCTTCTTTACGCGTCTTCCAAACCAATCCAACGTCCCAAATTCTCTCAAAGATAATCTTAACTCCAACAGAAAATCTTATTTCCTTATCTGCCTGCATCTTTCCCAAAATTCCAAACAACAAGCCCGAGTATCTCTCCATGACTCTGTTTCCTTTTTTAGGCTTATCCAGCCCAATTCAAGCAACCCAATCGAACGTACCAGCCCTGTTATGCTCTAGGAAGTCCATCCCAACGAAAATAGGCCATTGAATCTCCATAGAAATCGCTCAAAACTCGATTTACAAATCCGCTTTGCTTCTGCCATTTTCCCGCCCTTTTTAATATTTGAAATGTTGAAGATGAGGCGCCCCCTATCCAGAGTAGGGGTGCCTATAGCAGGTGCCTTATGGGGTGTCCTGAGGGTGCCCCTTAGTAATTTCGGTACCCCTTATCCGTGGCGAGGGTCCGAATAGTAGGTGTCCTCCGGGTGCAACTTTCCGAGCCGATTTTTCCAAAAAATATTTATTGGCCAAAAATACCTACACACACATAAAACACCATAATAAGTACAAAAATGAGCACTATCAATATAAAGAATCGAGACAAATTAGACACAAAAATGTGTCTATCACCTGGGATTAGTAAATACACTCAGGAGGCATCTAGTTTGATGGGAAATGGTGTTCAACTTCTTAGAATTTTTTCCATAATATGGTATCCAAAGACCCGTTTTACCGATTTTTTTGGTAATTTTGCCTAATTTTTAACACTTATGGTACTTTTGAGTTCCGCAAAATCACTCCATATGAGTGAATTTTGATGGTAAAAGGGCCAACAGTCAAGACATGTAATTATGTCACATGGTCCTCAGTTTTTCAGCAATATTCCATTGTTTAAGAGGGCAAAAAGGACGTTTTCTGTTTTCCGTGCGCTTTTGGAGCGTTTTTTATGGAGGCTTCCCACAGGCTAGGAAAATGTCCCGTTTGTAACCAATGTCCTCGAATTAGCAAATACACTCAGGAGGATCTAGTTTGATGGGAAATGGTGTTCAACTTTTTGGAATTTTTTCCATAATATGGTATCCAAAGACCCGTTTTACCGATTTTTGTGGTAATTTTGCCTAATTTTTAGCACTTATGGCACTTTTGAGTTCCGCAAAATCATTCAAGAGGAGTGCATATTGATGGGAAAAGGGCAAACGGTCAATACATGTAACAACAATTCCATTATGAAGCATTTTCTATATGAACATCTGTATTCTGGGAGAAATCTTCGAAACTTTCCAGAAAGCCGACCACGGGAAAGCACTTTTGGAAGAAGAGGTTGGGATCTCATCTGTTAAAAGTTTATAACAAGATTTGGCTGTGAACCTGCCTGAATTTGTCTTGGACCAAACTAGAGTATCCGTTGCTTCTTCTTCTCTAGAGGGATAAGCAAAATATAGTTATAAATACTAAATATATAGGAGTCCTGAACTAGGGCCGCGTACTGTGGCACAAAAAGTATAACCTAGTTGAAGAAGTATCATCACGAGCCATGAACCGACGTAACCAGAGGCACCTCCACAACAAGACCCTTCATCTTCATTGTTTTCGTCATTTCATCTTCATCCATAGTACCACTAATTGAACCCATTTCTTTACCTATACCTTACGGCGCCTTAACTTTATTCCTGATCATGTTTATATATACACA
This sequence comes from Papaver armeniacum, assembly GCA_023531295.1. Classification (NCBI taxonomy): domain Eukaryota; kingdom Viridiplantae; phylum Streptophyta; class Magnoliopsida; order Ranunculales; family Papaveraceae; genus Papaver; species Papaver armeniacum. The sequence continues at coordinate 936,657 of JAJJWW010019264.1, read as the reverse complement.
ACTTGTTGGGTAACTCTGAAAATAATATTGGTAGCTAGAACATGCATGGTTTCTGACATCTAACACCCAGACCTATTGTCCATTTAGGTGCCCAATGTTGAATCTCTTTTATGTATGATGAATGGCGGATGAATCTCTTTTATGTCCACACATGTCCACACCTTCGTAATTAAATGATTCTTAGCTTTCAAAAAGATATTGAATAATCTTTACACAAATACGTGAAAATGAACGTCAAGCTCAAATTGAAGCATCAACACTGATGTAAAAGAGGTTTGGGACAAGATTAATTTTTCAGTGGTTTGGAAGCTTTTGAAGGTAAGGAACACTAGAGTACTAGAGTCTTCAGTATTCTCCATAAGGGAGTCGATGAACTTACTGTGCTTGTTAAACAAATTGTTTATACCCAAAAATATTTCCAGGCACATAACACGATTAATCTGGTGATGATGATGAAAACTAGGATTTTACACAAAACAAACAGAAATATGAAAGACACAAATATTACGTGGTTCGACAAGTTTTGCCTACATCCACGGACGAATCTCCGTAGGGAGAGATATTTATTAATGTATTGATTACAATGGTTTTCTGATCCTTTTTAGGGTTTGCTGGTATATTTTCGTGTATCAGGGTGTGTCCCCTTAGGGTTATAATTCCCCCCTGTTTAAATTTATACAGTTGAATACTTGGGTTAAACCCTAATTTCGAGATAAACACCATATGAAAGTAACTTGACCAACAAGTCATCTGGAACATTCCAAAATCTTCTTCCAGGGTTTTTGCACTGGATCGGTGGAAACGTGATAAATCGACATGGGCTTTCTGGGCTTGACCAACGACCTTGACATTGACTGGCATGGTTTACTTTTGAAGTTGACTGCGACTATCGATCTTCAACTAGAAGGCTGCCATGACTAGAGACATGGATGGAGACTGGATGGAGGTCGGGGTCGACAGTCAGGATCGCGACTTGGCCGGAAACTAGTTGGAAGAAAGACCGACAACTTGGTCGATGATCTTGGTTAGCGGGCTTGACAACATGGATGGAAACTGGTTGGCATCACCGATGGCAACATGGATGGAAACTGGCTGGCAGTGTAATACCCCGATATTCGACAGTGGTTGGCCGAATAGAATATAAGTAATGGTAATAGTTGGTACTTTCCTAACACCGAGGTCTTTTTCAAAGCACAATTGACTCCAGAGTTAGCGAGTAAAACTCGCAGCTTAAACGTGCTCGGGTGGGAGCAATCCAAGGATGGGTGACCTCCCGGGAAGTTATTGTTGGATGACCGGAGCGATGCCCGTTGAAACCCCACACTGCCGGGATATCCGCAAAGTGGCTAAGTGGGGACAATATCGATGGAGGTAATGCTGGGTCATTACAATTGGTATCGATCCGACCACGGGTCACCCGCCGAGGGTGGGAAGGCACGCTAGATATGATTGTTCCAGGTGCCCCTCATGAGGGGCATGGAACGTCGAAGATATGGGCTTGTACATATTTTGGAGCCGAGGACGGCTCCAATTTAAGGTGGTGGTATTGTAATACCCCGATATTCGGCAGTGGTTGGCCGAATGGAACATAAGTAATGGTTGGTTCTTTCTTAACACTGAGGCCTTTTCAGCACAATTGGCTCGAGTTTGCGTAAAACTCGCAGTTAATCGTGCTCGGGAGAGAGCAATCCAGGGATGGGTGACCTCCCGTGAAGTTGTTGTTGGATGACCGCAGCGATGCCCATTAAAAACCCCACACTGGCGGATATCCGCAGTAGCTAAGTGGGGACAGTATCGGTGGAAGGACGGGTCATTACAGGCAGCACCGCTAGCAACATGGATGGAAACTGGTTGGCAGCACCGCTGGCAACATGGCCTCGATAGTTTCATCGATGGTTGACTTTGACCGTTGATCGGTCATTGACTTCACCATTGACCAAAGGTTGATTTTGACCGTTAACCGGTCGTTGACTTTGACCAGTGACCGACAATTAACTTTGACCATTGACCGGCCAAAATATTTGGTAGCCTACATACTGAATTGCTTGGCCGAATGGCAGACTTGAATGAGGGCCATATGGCGGTTCCAGTAGCAATCTGGTCCAATATTGTGGCATTTTTACTCATGGTACAAACACAAATATTACTTCTTTGGTTTTGTGATAAGGATGTTTTTAAGCATACTAGTGCTACTCATATTTTGTATAATTTGAAGGATGTTCTTTATATCTAATGTAAAAAAGAACTATCCCCTTCTTTGTAAAAAACATTGGCACGTGGTGTCCATTTTTACTGCAGTAAACTTTCTTGAGGGCCGCAAGTTGGTTTCCTTGAAACTGAAAGAATTCAAAAAAAACTAAGACTAAAAAGTCACGGAGGCTTAAATTATAGATTCTTCTAGTTTAAATTCTTCGAAAACCAAAACCCAAGGTTAGAAAGTATACTTAATTAACCATACACAAAATTGGTTAAAAAGACCAAAATCAAAATTTCTTGGGTGAAAAGGACAAATTGATTTGATATCTTGCTTAAATGGACAAAAATTTAAAAATAGGGGATGTAACCAGTTTCATCCCGTCAATTTTCAAATATTTTTTCTTATTTTTATTTTACACAGGATGCATCCCGGTTTTATCCTTGCTATTTTTTAAGTTTAAGCCAGGATGAATCCAGTTTCATCCTTGCTATTTTTTTTTGTCCATTTCACCCATAAATTTTTTTACTCGTCCATTTGAACCGTGTTTTAAATTTTTTTGGACAAATGACCCATTTTCCGTTAACCATATTGATGAGATGAGCCAAGGAAATGAAACTTCTTTCGGAGAAATGTAGCTTCATCGGCTTGTGCCACTTCAAGCAGGCACTAATACCCTCTCACATTAAAAAAAAAAAAAAAAAAAAAAATGTAGGATCGATCAAGAGAGAAATAAACTTGCGGAGGAGAATAAACTTGACGACTACATTGATAATAATTCGATGTACTAATTCTCTTGGCTCAATAGCCTATTTATAGTTTAACAAACTTGACGACTAAGTAATAAACTTTCCTAACAAAGATCAAACTCTAAACAAAGACTTTCCTAGAATATTCTAACGCACACAAACTGAAACTTGTGAAACAAAAATACTTAAACCATTATTCATATCTTATCATTCAATAGTTGAGACCGTCCTTTTATAGGCTTACATAAATAAAACCCTACAATCTTAAAACAAATATTCCTAAAAATTAGGAATTACTCGGTAAATTTAAATGTGAAAAATAAACTCCTACAGATTAGGATTACACTTGGACTAAATTAAAAATATTCAAAACTCAAACCCTAAAATATTTAAAGTTCAAAAATCCTAAAAGACCGATTGATCGGTTTGAATTAATTCCAACAAGCGCGCCCCTGCGCTAAAGCTAAATGTTATTTAAAGTACCTGAGACCGTCCACAATTTTACACATATACGTTATACTTTTATTCATAATGGATGCGTCCAAAGCTAACCGAGTACGACTGTACAAAAATTCTTTGCCTAACCTTCCATATGTCCGATAGGTTTCCTCAAGGGGTAAGTGTTCTCTGTCAACAATGGCAGAGAAGTTTATTATTATTAGTGATAGTGTTGGTCCTGAAGGAAGTTGTTTATGCATAGTTGAATGACGTCTAGAAAACTTATTATAAAATTTGTTCACACTAATAATATTACATCTTTAACTACTTTATAGAAAATTTGGTCGATAAAATACATTAAAAAAAATCACATGTAAAAGATGAGAATGGTATCCAAAGTTTATTGAAATGGGGTGGACGGCAGAATACTATATAGAGAATAATCAAACTGTTCCTAGACATACTATCTATAAATACTGAGAACCATTTGTAGAGCCTCATATTGATTATATGCAAGTGTAAGAAATTATCAGTTTACAATCGATGGATAAAGTCATTCAAAACGTCCACATGAATGGAGGCACTGGTGAAACAAGTTATTCTGCTAATTCATCAGTCCAGGTCTCTCTCTCTCTCGCACGTTTGAGAACAATTTTGATATTTTTAGGGTCTGTTTGGTAGAATTTACGATCAGTTCTTTATGGTTACCTATAAATATAATGAGAAAAATATAATTACATGCAAGTTATCGTGTAAGTTATAATGAGAAAAAAATTATGATTTTTTTCATACCGTTGGCAAACCTTTTTTTTCCCCCCCAAAATCATTTACATGCAAGTTAATTTACAAAGAAACATCTTGGTTCCAATCGATCTGGCAGCAATTGCTTTTTTTTTTTTTTTTTTAATTGAGCTATTTTTGTTGTTGTTTTCTAATAAAATTATCTTGTATATACGTTGCCAAACAACCCCTTACATATTTTGTTTTGCTGATTCTTAACATTGAACAGAAAAGAGCTATACTCCTAACCAGGTCAATAGTAAAGGAAGCAGTAATGGACATACTAGCAAAGTTGTATAATAGTACGAATGACATCGTCTCGGAAACGTCGACGTTTAAGCCGAAGAAGACTACTATAGGCATCGCAGATTTGGGTTGTTCTTCGGGACCTAATGCACTGCTTGTCGTCTCTCATGTTCTGGATACTATTTACACCAAACATTATGAATCTGGCAGTCTTACGCCAGAGATTCTCGTGTTCCTTAATGATCTTCCAAGCAATGACTTTAACACCCTTTTTAAGGATGTGGGAAGTTTCCGTGATGAACTAAAAAGAACCAAAGGAGATAGCTTTGGACCATGTCTTGTTGCTGGAATGCCTGGTACATTCTATGGTCGACTCTTTCCTAGTGACACTCTTCACATCGTTCATTCTTCCTACAGCCTTCAGTGGTTATCACAGGTGCCTAGAATAACATTATATGTACCATTCTTCCTAGAATTATGATCGTTACCTAACTGAAATATCTTGGAACAGGTTCCAGAAGGGGTTGAGAAGACTAATAAGGGAAACTTTTACATCACAAAATCAAGTCCTCCATCTGTAATTACAGCTTACTTAAACCAATTCAAGAATGATTTTAGGGTGTTTCTGGAGTGCCGTTCAGAGGAATTAGTCGATGGAGGAAAAATGGTGTTAACACTTGTGGGTAGGAGCGGTTCGGATCCTACCAGTAAGGATTGTTGTTCTTTCTGGGAACTATTAGCTCTGTCTGCCCATGACATGGTTTTACAGGTAAGATATCTATATGTAGTTGCATACATATGCACTAAAAAATATATTATGCTCATATGAAATAAAAAAGTGTTGCATTACATTTATTCGGATTTTAAGGTGCGTATAAGATCCAAGTTATTTGAGAAATTTTTTTGATGGGGTGAAATCTGAAGGAGACATGGAGGACAAATGATATGTTGACACGTGTCTTTGATATCTATTTTCTGAATCAAGTTAGGCTAAATGAAATAACTGTAATTCTTATGTAGGGAGCCATTGAAGAGGAGAAATTAAACTTATTCAACATTCCTAATTATTTTCCTTCTCCTGAAGAAGTAAAGTCTGTAATTCAGAGTGAAGGTTCATTCACAATTAATCAATTAGAGACATTTCACGTGAATTGGGATGGTAGCGATCCTAAGGGAGATGACAATTCGGTGATAAATAGGTTGAAAAGTAGCTATGACGCAGCTAACATCCTCAGAGCTGTTTCAGAACCCTTACTAGCAACTCAGTTTGGAGAGGAGATAATGGACAAGTTGTATGGGAGGTTCAGGGAGAGGATCGCAGATTATGCAACCAAAGAGAAAACTGAGTTCACCAACCTAGTTATCTATATGACTAAGGTTGAAGAAATTTGATGCAGGCAATATAGTATTGTCTCTATGCTGATGCATGTCTTCCCACTTCCCCCGAACACTAGAAAGAAGTTAGGTGAAAAGATTGTGTCAAATGTTTTATATATATATATATATATATATATAAATGGCATGTTTTTCAGGTTCTGTTGTCATTTTGGGGGTGTTATATAAATATAGTATGTGTTTGATTGTTATTTTGGGAGTGACGTACGCTGGGGTGGCTAGATGTCTCTAGCAGGTTTGTTAAGATATGCCTAAATTCAATTCTTTATTATAATTTATAAATAAAAAATGTACTCCCTCCGTCCCACTAATAAGTGACCTAGTTACTTTTAGATTTTGTCCCACCATTAAGTGACCTATATCACTAAACAAGGAGATATTCCTAAAATTATCCTTTTAATTGATTATATGAAATATAATAAATATGCATAATTTGATAGTCATGTTTATATTCGTTACGTAGGTGTTTTAAAATGCTTTTCAATGGTACAAAGTTTGCGAACATCCGTGGTGTAGTTTGAGAGATAAATAATTTTAAAATTTTACTATTTATTATCCATAAGGGTATAATTGTAAAAAGTGCTTAAAAATACTTTTCCCTTGCTTGCCTTAAAAATTGTGCAAACTTGAACTAGGTCACTTAATAGTGGGACGGAGGGAGTATTTTTTTGTATTATTGGAGCAAAATGACAACGCTAAATAATTACGTGTATAATTTGATCATGGATTCCAATACTTGCGTTATTTGGATCAAACCAAAAACCTTCATCATCCCATAAACTATGGAAGCTGCTTATTTTTTTTGTTTTATTTTTGATAAGAATACTGCATATGGTTAGTTTCCAAATGGTTAGGCACCAAATAAATGATTTGCATTGATTGTCTTTGAGTGGTTGATTCACCATTGGTGGTTAACCGACACGCACCTAATTATTTAGCATAGTTGTGCCAAATAGTTCGACGAATTCTACATGAGTCAACTAAACTACGAGAGTTAGAGAGTTAGTTTCCAATTCAACTCGATGTAAAGTTAAAGTTGAATATGAAGGACCATTGGAGTTAGCGTGTCGTCAAAAATCGCTTCCAAATATTACTTAAAACACATGAAAAATCATTTCCAGTTGGTTTAAGACTTCAAAGCTCATTAATATGTATCTCATGCTTAGTTAATGAGTTAATTAGTGTTTGGGTCCTAGATTTTGGTATGATATAGTATTTGGGTCCTAAGTTTGTCCATTTTAGTGTTTGGGTCGTTGACCCGTTAGTCAAACCAGTCAAATGGTCAAACTGTTAAGGTTCTTCCTTATTTCCTCGGCAACAAATCAATTCACAATCCCACCAAACTCTTACCAAATTTTCATTACCTCTCCTGACCTATGAATTCTCTTCTAACATGTTGAAAACACCCATTTAACCATGATTCAGGGCTGTACAAACTAAGGAAGACGTGTAGGAGACTTCTGTCGAACACTTGATGGGCAGGACCTGGTAATGTGGTTGTCCATCAAGGAATCATCATTTGCTACTCTCAAATTCCCAGCAAACAAGATGGTTCATGTGGTACTTCATGCACCCAATTGTTCTTGGTACAATTCATCTGACATTAGCCATAAGATTAACCATACCATCGAACACAAATACTTTAAGGTCACCAACTGCAAATCCGTCATATCACCGATTGTAATACACTTATAACAACAGAAGCAGCAAGCTATTACGAAGCCCCCTTCAATTGTCTTCGATTCAATCGATTTTTTCCTGCCCTACAGAATTCCCCCAATTCCATTGCCCTAATCTTTCTATAACATGATTTCATAAGTTGCAAGAAATAGATTCGAAACTAGCATGAATGATTGAAGGAGATAACCGTCCTCTTATCAGTCAAAGAGAAGTAAAGTTGTTGTGGAGGTGGTGATTAAAGGAGATAATTGTTCTCTTATCAGTCGAGACGTGGCGGAGATAAAATACCAGAGTTGACAGTGCGGCAAACGTGTGAATAAAATCTTAACGGATGTTAACAGATTGACCAGTTTACGTAGTTGACTAACGGGTCAACGACCCAAATACTAAAATGGACAAACTTAGGACCCAAATACTCTACCATACCAAAATTTAGGACCCAAACACTAATTAACTCTTAGTTAATTTGTATCTCATAGAATCACATGTCGAAAATAAATTGAATTTTAATTTGTATCTTATACTAGTACTCTTTTTTTTTTTTTTTTTTTTGAAAAAGTATGCTAGTACTCGTATTTGTAATAAATATATCACGAGGTAATATTTTCTTATTTTTGTTTGCAAGTAGGTATTTATTTCCGTCCTTACAGTACTGTTAAATCCCTTGAAAAAGAAACACACGTAAAATCTGGCACACAAACTAGGGAAATGCTGAGACAATCAATCTTAAAAGGAGCCTTATGCAAAATTAAATGGTAGGCTTTTCTTGTAACGGCGGCGGTGGTGGTGGTGCCAGAGAAGTTGGTAATAATTTCTTTTCCTTGCATGATTGAATAGCTCCATCAAACATATCTTCCCAAGTGTACTTGTATTGAAATCCCAAGTCCGTTAGCTTCTTTGAAGAGAAACGAACTGGTTCAATTGACTCCTCAATTCCATCGAACCTACGTACAAAAACAAATTGACATTAAAAAGATGATCACGGGAAAAACCATGCAACTATCTAGAGAGCCACAATACTTTGTAGGGATGCAGTATTCGGGATATCTGTTTCGAAGCATGTCTGCGAGCTGGTAGATTGTGGTATCTTCAGAAGAACATATATATCTTCCCTCAGCTTCAGGATTTTCCCAAAGGAAAATATGTGCGTTACACAAATCATCTAAGTGAACCAGTTGGATTGCCTTTAAAATTGAATAATGCGCTTCATTTCCTGGATCAAAATTGTAGATCGAAATAAGAGAATTAAAATAAGATCGAAAAGGTTTTATTTAGATATATATTTACTGTTAAACTCGACGAAACATATATACCTGTGATCAGAGCCAAGGCCGTGAGCATACTAGGCGGCATGGTATTCATAATGAAAGGACCTACGACTAATGTCGGTATGATACTGATGAAATGAATGCCATTCTCCTCTGCGAATTCCTGCGCAGCTTTCTCGGCTAGTGATTTTGACACGAAATACATCTGGTTTAACCAAGTACAAACACTTAAAAGAGGATTCACTCTTGCTTACAAATAATAAGAAGGCTTTTGCCATTGAAATTTTAAAGCTATGAACACATACCCAACCAGTCATCTTGGTCTTCCAGCAAAAGTCAAGATCACTCCATGAGGATTCATTATAAACCGGCTTTTGGTGCTCTTCAACACATACTGTTCCAGCAGAAGTTGTGTATATAACACGCTTTACGGTCTTGGCTTTCTTGCAAGACTTCATCACATTTAGAATTCCATGGAGTGTGGGTTTGATAATTTCGTTCTGTATGAAAATAAATAAATAAATAACGAATTAATTACTTCAGATCATCTTCCTATAGTGCGTAATGAAGGAAAAATATTCACTTGAATGAAGCCACACTATGCAACAACCTCAGGATCTGTTGATTCAAAGTCCATTGGGGTGGCTAAATGAAAGACACCAATAGATCCATCAATCACTCGATCGAAGCTTCCTTCATCGACTAGGTCTGCCTTCCATAGAGTTAATCGTTCTTTTGCCCCAGGTATAGCCAACAAGTGTTTGGTTTTTTCAATTTTAGCTGCATAATTAGTATATTCATCACAATTAGATAAGACTAACAGAACTAAAAGCAGATACTATTGTAAATACTAAATGTATACGAGTACTGAACTGGGGTCGCGTACTGTGGCACGAACAGTATAACCAAGTTGAAGAAGTCTCATCACGAGCCATGAACCGACGTAACCAGCAGCACCTGTTACAACAACAGGACCCTTCATCTTCATTGTTTTCCTCGTTTCATCTTCATCCATAGTACCTCTAACTGAACCCATTTCTTTACCTATACCTTATGGCGCCTTAACTTTATTCCTGATCATGTTTATATTATATACACTATAACTCTGAAGATAATATTGGTAGATAGAACGTGCATGATTTTTGACATCTAACACTCAAACTTAGTGTCCATTTACATACCCGACGTTGAATCTCTGTTCTGTACGATGAATGGCGGATGAATCTCTACAATGTCCACACACGTCTACACCTTCTATAATTAATGAATGATTCTTAGCTTTCAAAAAGAAACTCTTTAATGACCTACAACACAGAGAATGAAGATGCTGACATTATCAAGACCTTCCCGGCCTTCTCTCCTTACCCACCACCCTGCCCTGTCAATTTTATGTTTCGCAGACGAAAATGACACTTGGATCTCAAATTCTCCACATCCACCGCATACAATGCTAGTAGTTTATCGGGTTTAGTCTCATCTCAAATCAACATTGGACGTTGGCACACTCCAAAAGATAAAAAAAAAACAATTGCACATAACAGTAGTAAAGTTATTGGGTAGTAATGCTAGTGACAGTTCAAAACTTGCGAGCAACAAATTCTTTATTGATCAGTAAAAAAAAAAAAAACCGAAAAGGGTTGGGTTTTCCAGTGACGGTGCCACAAAATGGATAAAGTTGTAGTATTAATTTTATATGAGCACAATATAGCAATCACAAAATTGGTTAAAAAGACCAAAATTAAAATTTCCAGGGTGAAAATGACAGTTAGATTTTGATACTGTTTAAATGGACAAAATTTTTAAAATAGGCAGGATGTAACCAGTTTCATCCTGCCCATTTTCAAATACTTTTTCTTATTTTTAATTTACACAGGATGCGTCCAGTTTCATCCTCGCTATTTTGTAAGTTTAAGCCAGGATGAATCCAGTTTCATCCTTGCTATTTTTTTTCCTGGCACTTTTAGGGGCGACCCCGAAAGAATTAGGGGCGACTTTTTTATTCCCAACCCATATACAACGTTAAGGGATGTCCAAAAACGCGGAGAATACGTTAATGCCCTTACACAATCGGAAGCTATTTTGTTCCCGATTATAATAATGAAATCGGAAGCTTAGTAGCTATATTATACTACCGATTATATTGATTTTGTGCCAAGCGCGCATCTGGCTTCTATAACAATCGGTAGGAAAAACAACCTCACGAGACTACCGATTATAGTAGCTCCTAAATACCCAAAATTGGTGATTTCGCCAAGAAAGAAATTTGGGGCAACTCTATAATCGGAAGCCTTATTAACTACCGATTATTCTAGTCCCCAAATTCGAAAAAAATGACATTTCTGCAAAAACAAAATTTGGGGCAACTGTATAATCGGTAGGTTATTAGCTACCGATTATACTCCAACTACCTGCAAAAAATGTAGGTGATATTGTTATGAATTTCAAAATATTTATGAAAATCGGAAGTTTTAATTGTTGATCTAACTACCGATTATACTCCAACGGCTAGTTCGTTCAAAATAAACTAGCCGTGCCTCGTAAACCACACACAATCGGTAGATAATACATATTGACAAACCTCCGATTATGTTGAAGTAACCGTTTTTTTTTAAAAAAAACTAGCCGTTGGGTACTTTTTGCTATAAATAGAGACCAATCTCTACCAAACTTATTCACCCATCACATTCAATCTTCCTAAATCAGTCACCCATCACTTTGAATCACCAAAAATGGCTACAACTCCGTTCAATAATATAGAAGATGTTGCTATTGTCAGAGCACACACCACACTCACAAAGCACTCCGTTGAGGAAGCGCAATGGGTGACTGATGAACGAAGACCCAACAAGAGGGCCTTACTTTGGGATGATCAAAACACCAATGCTTGGTGGAAACGGGTGTTTAAGGTTTTTAAAGCACTAAGCGGAAATCGTTATAGGAGGACGCTCCATGAAATAAGGGAAAGGTACGCATATTTATACAATGAATGCGTCATGGCGAGAAACGAATTGAAAGCTCGTAAGGACGCTATGCCAAACGAAGACCGAATGAGTAGAGTAAGTTTGTGAATCAATAGGCCTCTTATCAAAAATTATTTATTTGGTTATGATTATTCAACAACGCTAACTTATTTAAAAAATTGTTTTCCCAAAGATACTTTGGGTCTGAGCCAATACGAATTAAGGTACGGTCATGAGTTTACGCACGAGGACTCGCTACACTCTCTTGGAGGAAGTTGAATGGCAATTAGCCCAATATAATTAAACTCGTAGAGAATCCCTAGGGCGATGTATTGAACAATTTTATGTGTTTTACTTCTATTTTATTTCAACTACATGTATGTTTTTTCGATTCAATAAAATGAGTGACTTCAAATATTGGTTCAATTTTAGTTTGGTGTGGAAATAAGGATTTTAGAAAAAACTCATTTAGGGGCAACCTATAATCGGTAGTCTTTGGAACCTATCTTCCGTACGATTATGGCTACATCCAAATCACGAACCACATGGTTAGGCCTGGCTTTGTACCCTCTTAACCTATGGATTCTGGCAAGGGTTCGATCTGGGGCTCCTTACAATCGATAGTTTATTAAGTTGAGTATACTACCGATTATGGTAGATTTCAAATTTCCTACAATGAATGATTTTACAAAAAACTCATTTTGGGGCAACCTATAATCGGGAGGTTGGGTAACCTACTTGGCTTCCGATTATTGCTAAATCCAAATCACGAACCACATGGTTATGGTTTGCTCTGCACCCCTCAAAACCTAGGAATTTGGCCAATGCTCAATTTGGGGCTTCCAATAATCGGTAGGTTATAAGTAACCATTTCTACCGATTTTGGGCTACTCAACAATCGGTAGCTAATGAGGTGGTATTACCTCACCGATTAATAACCGTTGTGATGATAAAACCAAAGTCGACCTAAATTCAAATTCATTTCATTTTCTTTTCAACTTCAACTTCAACTCCTCTTCTCCTCTTTCCTTCCGATTGCATAGAGGAAAACTCTCCCCCTCTCCTCGCTATACATCGTTCATCGTCGAATCGAATCATCGTCGATTATTTTCTATAAAGATGAAAGAAACGGAACGTAAGAAAGCTCGAACCAAAAACGTTGTCAGCGCGGTGACGATCCGAATATTGGATTGCATGCCCGTAATAAAGAGGTTTTAACTCACGAACCCGAAGAACACGAAGACGATGAAGTAGGCGATACGATAGCCAAACTCTCGTGCAACTTCAAATGGCGCCGATTAGGTAAGATTCTACCATTAATTTGGTTTATATTGCTTCAATTGGACGAATCCATGTTTATTTTTTTTAGGGTTTTCGGTTATTACCCAGAATCGGTAGGTTAGGTATTGTTATAAACTTCCGATTGGGGTCGAACTCTTCATTTCACGAGAAAATTTGTCATATTCGGGTGTTAAAAATTTTGGTATCCTACCGATTATATAACGTTTTTCATTCCTGAGGCCTAATTCAATCATAATCGGAAGCTAATTGTGATTTATCCTTCCGAATAAACTAGGGAAGAACAAGTATTAGAGACGCAATAATCGGGTGAAATATTCGTAATATCTTTCCGATTGTTTAGGCTAACAACTTGATTTGTTTGGATACAAAGAGACGCATATTCGGTAGACATTAGTTTTGTTAGGCTTCCGATTGTGTGGAATTCGGAGGGTTATGTTGAACTTTAGGTTCCGATTATTGTGTGTAGATAAACATATTCGAACACCAAAAAGTTTATTTTGTTTCCGATTATACGTATTCGGTAGCTTTAGGTTAACTGATACTTACGATTGTGAATAATCGGAGGCAATTTGTTAAATTAACCAACCGAATATTTAGTTTCATAACTTTTGTTGTACTTTTTGTTGTTGTTTAGGGATAAAGCGAGGTAAAAACATCCAAGATTCAATTGTCTCGGGTAGTGCAAGGAAGGATAGGGTGTCGAGAACCTCGATGACTAGTGCAAGGAGAGCTAGGATCGCTAACGCCGCTTCAAGTGGTCAAGTTGGAACTCAACAAGCAAGCCAAGAAGCTGTTCAACCTAGTGCCTCTCAATCACAACCCATCCAAGAAGTTGTTCAACCAAGTGCCTCTCAATCACAACCAATCCAAGAAGGTGTTCAACCAAGTGCCTCTCAATCACAACCAATCCAAGAAGTCGTTCAACCAAGTGCTTCTCTATCACAACCAATCCAAGAAGGTGTTCAACCAAGTGCTCCACCATCACAACCAGAAATTGAACAAGTAGAAGAAGTAGGACAAGCGAAAAGAAAAATCCTCCTCGAAAGAAAGCGAAACACCTTGTCCCGTATGAACCGAAGGTGAAGGATATTCCAGAAGGTGTAATCCTTGGGCTGCCGGGAGGATGGAGGACAATTGTTATTTGGATACAAAGAATCCCGGGCGAGAGAAATATATGAAACCGAGGTAATGATCGTATCCATTTTATTAACCTATTATGTTTTTCTTCGTAATACTTTTAAGGGTTGTAGTTTTAGGTTATTCTAATTTTATTTTTAACTTGTCATGTGTTTAATAGTATCATTCCGACGCGGTTCGTTTACTCAAAGCGACCGCGCACCAACAAAAATGCTAGATTGGCCTTTGGAGGGTGAATGTGAAAGGTTCAAGACCATTATTGCGAATCGGGGTTGGCCAATGTTTGCGGAGAACTCAATGTTGGAACATGACCGGGTGGCTATATCGGCGTTTGTGGAGAGACTTTATCCCGAGACCGACACCTTCCATATGCCGTTTGGGGAGATGACGATAACCCCGTGATGATGTTGAGTGATTCTTAAACTCCCCGTCCATGGCAAGGGTGTTAGGGCCGAGTTCACTAAGCAGTTGGAATGGAGGAATCTTTATGATCTGACTAAGAGGTGTTTGGGTTGGGATGAAGAAACATCAACAACTGAGTTCAAAAGATGCATGAAGTATAGAACTAGACAAATTCAACATGGGTACTCGATGGATATGTTCAAGGGCACCAAGGAAAAAGAAGAGAAAGGAACTTTAACGGACGAGCAAGTCAACCACGCGGCCACCGCATATCTCCTATGTGTATTGGGATGTGTCATTTTCCCCAATACCGGTGGAAATCGGGTCGACGCCAACCTTTTACAACTTCGGATCCTTTCGATAAAGTGCATGAGTACTCTTGGGGCACGGCATGCCATGCGTGGTTGATGGAAGAGTTGAGAAAGGCGTCGAGGGTTGGAATTAGCCAAGTGGCCGGGAACGTGAGTCCTGCTACGGGTATTGTTTATTAACTCCACATACTTGGTTATTTTTTTATTTTTTTATACTATTGAAGAATCAATTTCCTAATACTTGCAAAAATGACATTATAGACTTGGATCTCGGCCACTTCCCTATCTTGGAATTGGCCATTGAAAACCTTGGCGTGGGAGAAAGGTGACCCTATAGGAAGAAAGTACGTCTTCGATGACAACCTATCTAGGACGAAGGAGCATCAGTTGATTCGTTTGAGGGAGATTTTGGACTCACTTAAAGCCCAAGACGTATGCTTTGATCCATACAAGGAAGACCGAGCTACTGGACATATCGCGGGTCGGTCCGATTTGGCACTTTATTTTGGACCGTTGTGGCACCCCACGGGATATGTGATGTACAATGCCTCAAGGGTGATGCGACAACACGGCTTTGTACAAGGTATACCAAAGGAGGAAATCCATGGCAATTTCACTTTGGTTCTGGAGCAATGCAAGTCTGATAAAGATTCTGTCACGGTGGTTCACAAGGGTTCACCATCCTGTCAATTCCATTGGGATAGAAGGGCGCATTACTTGATCAACCAAGGAAGGGCAGCCAACCAAGGTTTTGAAAATGCTCCCAACTACATGGATTGGTACCGCAATGTTTCTCATGTTCGTGTAATCCGTGATCTTAAAGCAAAGCCAGCTTCGTACAAGAGTATCCTGAAAGAGAAGCCTGCGGGTTTTGATAGATTGGTACGTATTGTTTTGTTAATTTAGTTTAATATTATGGGTCAAAATATAGTAATAACCGTTTGATGGTATGCTATGTTTTAAAACAGATGAACAGGTTCAAGCGTTTGTCGAAATGGTGCACTGATTGTATAAAGGCCGGAAAGCCTGTTTCAATTGAGAAGATAAAAGACCACAAACAGTTGATTGACAACGTTGACAATGAGGAGTATGCATCTCAGTTCGGGGAAAAATTGCAAAAGAAACCTGCAACCAAGGTGAACAAAAGAACTCGGGCTTCATCAAGCACTCAAGTTGATGAAACCCATGATGATGCTGGTCCAAGTCGTAGAGCTAATAAAAATCGCAAAGTCAAAGCAAATAGGAACAAGTGAACTCTCGGTGTTGTAAACTCTCGATGTTTTTCGTTAACTTTATGGATAACTTTGTTTATGTTGGTTATGTCGGATTATGTCGTTTTCAAAGATTGTGTCGGAATATTAGTTGTTTCGTTATGGATTAAGAATAGTTATTTTACACATTTTATGCATTTAACGATGACTCGCAAGCGAATCACATGAAGAGACATGAAAGTGTTGAATTTTGGAACACAATCGGAAGATAGGTTTATATATTAACCTACTGATTCAGGGATGTTCAATTTTTAGTCGAAATCGGTAGGGTTATACGTTATTAACCTACCGATTCTGGGATTGTGCAAAATATTTTGTCGAAATCGGAGGATTGCTAATATACTTTGCTCTCCGATTATCATGTGTAAAGAAAACTGCCTTCTCTTACGTATCCAAACAACACCACAATCGGAAGGTAAATGTGCACCTTAACTTCCGAATAACAATAATCGGTTGGTTTATTTGTAATGTTCCTTCCGATTTGTTATAAGTAAAAAAAAATTTGTTCTCTGAATTAACAACACCATATTCGGAAAGTAATTGAGCGCATTTACTACCGAATATTTGTAATCGGATGTTTGTGGTTTCGTTAATGTCCGATTATTATACTAAAAAACAACTATGGTTTACAGTAACCAAACAACACCATAATCGGAGGGTCCAGTAATATATTGAACTCCGATTATGGCCGCATCCAAATCACGAACCACATGGTTATGCCGAGCTCTGTACACTCAAAACCTATGGAATTTGGCAAGGGTTCGATGTGGGGCTCCTTATAATCGGTAGGTTGTGAAGTTGTTCACCCTACTAGGATTATGGTAGATTTCAAAATTCATCACATGAATGATTTTAGAAAAAACTCATTTTGGGGCAACCCATAATCGGATGGGTTGGTAATATATTTAACTCCCGATTATGGCTGCATCCAAAACACGAACCAAGTGGTTATGGTCTGGTGTGTGCACTCAAAACCCATGAAATATGGCAAAGGTTGGATCCGGGCTCGTTATAATCGGCGGGTTATATAATAATATACCCTACCGATTATGGTGGATTTCAAAATTCATTACGTGAAGGATTTTAGAAAAACTAAATTTGGGGCAACTTATAATCGGTAGTTTATGTAACATATTATACTTAGATTATGGCTACATCCACAGCTCAAGCCAAGTGGTTATGGTTGGCTCGCACCCCTCAAAACCTATGGAATTTGGCCAAGGCTGAATACGGAGCTCCTTATAATCGGTAGTCTTATAAGTTGGATAAGCTACCGATTATAAAGGGGATTATTAGCCTAAGTATCAACACAACAATCGGTAGGTATAGTTTCATTTTAACCTACCGATTGCATGTTTACCTACCGATTATGGTGTTGGCTACCGATTATATAAGGGCATATTGGCCATTTCGAAAAATCGAAGATAAGGGTTAGCTTAGATTTACGTTTGGGTGACCTTTTTTGTCTTTTAGTGTCGCCCCTAATTCTTTCGGGGTCGCCCCTAAAAGTGCCAGGATTTTTTTTGCGTCCATTTCACCCATAAAATTTTTTACTTGTTCATTTGAAGTTTTAAACTTTTTTGGACAAATGACACATTTTCCGTATAACAATGCACTCAAACAAAAAAACATACAAAAGACAAAGCACGTCTAGCTCAAAGCCTCGAACAATTGAAGCACCCAACACTGACACATGGTTATGGACTATCTTGGATATAACCCGCCATCTACAGTTCTTACGAATTTTGATTCTTCGAATAGGAATGTGTCACAAGGCAAATGCAAAGAGGTGTTGGACACGATTCGTTTTGCCGTGGGCAGCCTTTGAAGGATAGGAATAGTAGTCCTTAGTGTTGGCCCCAAGGGAGTCGATGAACTGATTGTGCTTGTTAAACAAACATTAGTTCTTTCGTTTTGTGATGACGATGTGTTTAAGCATATTAGTGCTACTCATATATACTTTGTTTAACAGGGAGGATATTCTTCATATCTAATGTAAAAAAGAACATCCTCTTCGGGATTTTACTTTGTTTAACAGGGAGTCTCCTCTTCTCTGTAGGAGTCCAATTTTGTGCACACTCCTTTAACTAGTGTGCACATAACAAAACAATCGAGAAAATAGGTCATTTGTCCAAAAAAATTTAAAACACGATTCAAATGGACAAGTAAAAAAAAGTACGGGTGAAATAGCCAAAAAAAAATAGCAAGGATGAAACTTGGATTCATCATGGCTTATACTTAAAAAATAGCAAGGATGAAACCGGATGCATCCCTGTAAAATAAAAATAAGAAAAAAATATTTGAAAATGGACGAGGATGTAACCAGTTTCATCCTGTCCTATTTTTAAAATTTTGTCCATTTAAACAGTATCTTTTTAATTTTTGGCTATTTAAACAGTATCAAAACCTAAGTGTCTTTTTCACCCAGGAATTGTTGATTTTGGTCTTTTTGACCAATTTTGTGAAAACAATCTTATTGGTTGATTGTAACAAACCGTTATTAATTTCATAATTAATGCCTTTTATTATTTTTAATTTAATTTTAATCTAAAATTGGTAAAAGAGAAATAGAATATCTATTTATTACCTCAAATATAACCGTTTAAAGGGATAGTTAGTTGATGCATGCAAGGATAAAGGATAAACGTGAAAATGAAAGAGCAGGTGAATACAAGACATGGCAAGGTGAACTTACAATGGTATTTGACATTTTCTAAGAAAGGATTTGTATATCATTAAAATTCGAGAAAGACAATGAAACAATTTACGCATATAAGGTTATAGTTAATGATGATCGAAGGAACACTAGTATATCTTGTCTATGGTACACAATCGACTAATTGTTGATTATTTATTTTTTATTTAAAACTCATCATGATTCTTTTTCTATTGATTATATGGATTTTTTTGATCGGATCTTATAATACGTAAGATTATAATTAGTTGTAATTAGTTTGATAACTAATATCTCTTCCCTATTAAGAATGCTATATTTTAGGTAATTTATAGATTTGGGTATATCCTTCAATTCCTCCCTACCTTATTAAGATTAAAATTTAATTAAGAAAATAAGTATTGTAATAATTATAAAACTGACTAGGCATCACCGGGGCCTTACGGCCCCGGCTCAACCTTTCCTTACAGTCTTACGTGTGCATACATGATACCTACATTTTTATAACATCAATAGTAATAGAATCAGTTTAGGCACACAGTTCTAATAAAAATATATTTTGAACTTAAAAAATATCAATCACTTTATTTAATTTCATTGTTATTGAAGTTATCACGTTTAACCAAAATAAGATAGTAGCAATGTATGTTGGTTAATTAAAAAAATTACATAAAAACAGCCATAAAGTTTAATGTAAAATGTAGCAGACATAACCTTTTAATCCTATTTGACTTTTATTAATCATTCAAATCTTAACAAAATCTATATGTCTTTGAGTTGCACTCAATTTCTCATAATCTTTCGACAACTTCTTATACTATAAGACCTTCTTTGCATATTTTCATTCTTTCTTGATTGCAAATTCTATCCATGCTTACACCATACTTTTACCGCAAAAGTTATTTGAATGATTTAAATTTCAACATTCTTGTCTTTTTTACTTTTCGTTCATTTATGTAGTGATATTTTCCTAATTCTTCCATTTGTTCTTAAAAGCCATGGTTTTTGAAAAGACTCATATATCTGGTATGTTATATGCTTTCTTAGGAAGGAAACCATTTATCCTTTTATTTCTTGTAGTATTTTCTTTTTTAAACAATATTTGGAAAACAAAAATTGTCTATCTTTTAATGCTGCAAAGATGCCTTTGTAGTTCGTTTGAATCCATCCACTCACAAGTCTTTGAAATTTTTCTGAAAGTTTTCCTCCGTAAATAAGCTCAAGCATTTTACTATCACGTGACAATAAATGAGTTGTATAATTTTGTTCCTGCATTGTTGGTTTCGTCAGTGTCATCAAATTCTATGCTAAAAGTGATGCCACTCCAATCTTTGTCTAATTTTTTATATTGTCTAAATTTTGTCAACTTGTAATTTTGTTTTCTCTTTTCATTTATACATATTATCCTATTATAATAAACTTTAATCAAATCCTTTTTAGACTCATAAAACTCAATCGGATAATACTGTGATAACGTGATATTGTACTGATATTGTTCTCTCCGTATATACCGTTCCAACTCATATATGTCATTAGAATCCACTGATTTTCTATTAAGGATATGAGGTCGTTATGTGTAAGGTTTCTTTTTTGTTGTGCCGTAACTAACATTATTTGATTGATAACACTCTGTTCTTCAGATATTGAACTGTTTGGATCCGAAGTTTGAACTATCTTTTTGTGGAGAGATAAAATTATCTTTTTATTGTTCTCAAACTCTAAGTGTTGTCATACGAAAACTCAGTTATTTTCCGGTTTTATGTAGCGGTAAACCTTGTTATATGTTGGTTTATATATTCTATTTTCGATGCCATCTTATTATTCTTATGCTTGTTATTGATTGTTGAATATTTGGAGGTCTAAACGATTTTTTTGATGAGTTGAGGAATATTGTTCCTGCGTTGTTGATTTCTTCGGTGTCATAAAATTCTACGCTAAACGTGATGCCACTCCAATCTTTGTCTAATTTTTTATATTGTCCAAATTTTGTCATCTCGTAATTTTGTTTTCTCTTTTCATTTATACATATGATCCTATTGTAATAAACTTTAATCAAATCTTTTTTAGACTCATAAAACTCAATCGGATAATACTGTGATAACGTGATATTGTACTGATAAAGTTCTCTCCGTATATAACGTTCCAACTCATATATGTCCTTAGAATCCACTGATTTTCTATTAAGGATATGAGGGCGTTGTGTGTAAGGTTTCTTTTTTGTTGTGCCGTACCTAACATTGCTTGATTGATAACACTCTGTTCTTCAGATATTGAACTGTTTGGATCCGAAGTTTGAACTATCTTTTTGTGGAGATATAAATTTATCTTTTTATTGGTCTCGAACTCTAACTGTTGTCATACGAAAACTCAGTTATTTTCCGGGTTTATGTAGCGGTAAACCTTGTTATATGTTGGTTTATACATCCTATTTTCGATGCCATCTTGTGATTCTTATGCTTGTTATTGATTGTTGAATATTTCGAGGTCTAAACGATTTTTAGGATGAGTTGTAGAATTTTTTTCTTGCATTGTTGATTTCGTCGGTGTCATCAAATTCTACGCTAAACGTGATGCCATTCCAATCTTTGTCTAATTTTTTTATATTGTCTAAACTTTGTCAACTCGTATTTTTGTCTTCTGTTTTAATTATACATATGATCATATTGTAATAAACTTTAATCAAATCTTTTTTAGACTCATAAAACTCAATCGGAAAATATTGTGTTAACGTGATATTGTACTTATATTGTTCTCTTTGTATATACCGTTCCAACTCATATATGTCATTTGAATCCATTGATTTTCTATTAAGGATATGAAGGCGTCGTGCGTAAGGTTTCTTTTCTATTGTGCCGCAGCTAACATTACTTGATTGATAACACTATGTTCTTCATCTATTGAACTATTTTGATCCGAAGTTTGAACTATCTTGTTGTGGAGATATAAATTTATGTTTCTATTATTGTTCTCAAACTCTAACTGTTGTCATACGAAAACTCAGCTATTTTCCGGGTTTATGTAGCGGTAAACCTTTTTAATAGTTGGTTTATACTTCCTATTTTCCATGCCATATTGTGATTCTTATGCTTGTTATTGATTGTTGAATATTTGGAGGTCTAAACGATTTTTTGGATGAGTTGTAGAATTTTTTTTTCCTGCATTGTTGATTTCGTCAGTGTTATCAAATTCTACGCTAAACGTGATGCCATTCCAATCTTTGTCTAATTTTTTATATTGTCTAAACTTTGTCAGCTCGTATTTTTTTTCTTCTCTTTACATTTATACACATGATCCTATTGTAATAAAATTTAATCAAATCTTTTTTAGACACATAAAACTCAATCGGACAATACTGTGATAACGTGATATTGTACATATACTGTTCTATCTGTATATACCGTTCCAACTCATATATGCAATTAGAATCCATTAATTTTCTATTAAGGATATGAGGGCGTCGTCTGTAAGGTTTCTTTTCTGTTGTGTCGTACCTAACATTTATTGATTGATAATACTCTGTTATTTATCTATTGAACTGTTTTGATCCGAAGTTTGAACTATATAATTGTGGAGAGATAAATTTATCTTTCTATTGTTCTCAAACTCTAACTGTTGTCATTAGAAAACTCAGTTATTTTCTGTGTTTATGTAGCGGTAAACCTTGTTATTATATTGGTATATACATCCTATTTTTGATGCCATCCTGTGATTCTTATGCTTGATATTGAGTGCTGAATATTTGGAGGTCTAAACGGTTTTTTTGATGAGTTGTAGAATTTTGTATATGCATTGTTGATGCCGTCAATGTCATCAGATTCTACGCTAAACGTGATGCCATTCCAATCTTTGTCCAACTTTTTATATTGTCTAAACTTTGTCAGCTCGTATTTTTGTCTTCTCTTTTCTTTTATACATATGATCCTATTGTAATAAATTCAATCAAATCTTTTGTAGACTCATAAAACTCAATCAAATAATATTGTGATAACTTGATATTGTACTTATACTTTTCTCTTTATATATAACGTTCCAACTCATATGTTGATTTCGTCGGTGTCATCAAATTCTACGCTAAACGTGATGTCATTCCAATCTTTGTCTAATTTTTCTATTTCTAAACTTTGTCAGCTCGTATTGTTGTCTTCTCTTTTTATTTATACATATGATCCTATCGTAATAAACTTTAATCAAATCTTTTTAGACTCATAAAACTCAATCGGATAATATTGTGATAATATGATATTGTACGACAATTGTTTTCTTTGTATATGTCATTAGAATCCATTGATTTTATGTTAAGGATATGAGGGCATTGTGTGTAAGGTTTCTTTTTCTGTTGTGTCGTACCTAACATTGCTTGATTGATAATACTCTGTTATTCATCTATGAACTGTTTTGATCCAAAGTTTGAACTATATAGTTGTGGAGAGATAAATTTGTCTTTCTATTGTTCTCAAACTTTAACTGTTGTCATACGAAAACTCAGTTATTTTGCGGGTTTATGTAGCGGTAAACCTTGTTATTATGTTTGTTTATACATCCTATTTTTCATGCCATCTTGTTATTCTTATGCTTGTTATTGAGTGTAGAATATTTGGAGGTCTAAACGATTTTTATGATGAGTTGTAGAATTTTTTTCATGCATTGTTGATTTCGTCAGTGTCCTCAGATTCTATGATAAACATGATATCATTCCAAGCCTTGTCTAAATTTTTATATTGTCAAAACTTTGTCATCTCGTAATTTTGTTTTCTCTTTTCATTTATACGTATGATCCTATTGTAATAAACTTTAATCAAATATTTTGTAGACTCATAAAACTCAATCGGATAATATTATGATAACATAATATTGTACTGATACTATTCTCTTTGTATATACCGTTCCAGCTCATATATGTCATTAGAATCCATTGATTTTCTATTAAGGATATTAGGGCGTCGTGTGTAAGGTTTCTTTTCTGTTATGTCGTACCTAACATTAATTGATTAATAACACTTTGTTCTTCATCTATTGAACAGTTTTGCTCCGAATTTTGAACTATCTTGTTGTGGAGAGATAAATTTATCTTTCTATTGTTATCAAACTCTAACTGTTGTCATACGAAAACTCAGTTATTTTCCGGGTTTATGTAGCAGTAAACCCTGTTATTATGTTGGTTTAAACATCATATTTTTGATGCCATCCTGTGATTCTTATGCTTGTTATTGAGTGTTGAATATTTTGAGGTCTAAACGATTTTTCAGATGAGTTGTAGAATTTTTTTCATGCATTTTTGATTTCGTTAGTTCCATCAGATTCTTCGCTAAACGTGTTGTCATTCCAATCTTTGTCTAACTTTTTATATTGTCTAAATTTTGTCAGCTCGTTTTTTTGTCTTCTCTTTTCTTTTATACATATGATCTTATTGTAATAAACTTTAATCAAATCTTTTGTAGACTCATAAAACTCAATCGATAATCTTTGTGATAATGTGATATTGTTAAAACACTTTATTTTCTCTGTATATGTCATTAATTTTCTATTAAGGATATGAGGGCATCGTGTATAAGAATTCTTTTATGTTGTATCATACCTAACATTTAATAATACTCTGTTATTCATCTATTGAACTGTTTTGATCCGAAGTTTGAACTATCTTTTTGTGTAGAGGTAAATTTATCTTTCTATTGTTCTGAAACTCTAATTGTTGTCATTACGAAAACTCAGTTATTTTTGGGGTTTATGTAGCGTAAACCTTGTTATTATGTTGGATTATACATCCTATTTTTGATGCCACCTTGTGATTCTTATGCTTGTTATTGAGTGTTGAATATTTTGAGGGCTAAATGATTTTATTGATGAGTTGTAGATTTTTTTTCCTGCATTGTCGATTTCGTCAGTGTCATCAGATTCTACGCTAAACATGATGCCATTCCAATCTTTGTCTAACTTTTTATATTCTCTAAATTTTTTCAGCTCTTATTTTTTCGGCTCTTTTCATTTATACATATGATCTTATTGTAATAAACTTTAATCAAATCTTTTGTAGACTCATAAAAATCAATCAGATAATACTATGATAACATGATATTGTACTTATATTGTTGTCTTTGTATATACCGTTCCAACTCATATATGTCATTAGAATCCATTGATTTTCTATTAAGTATATGAGGGCGTCGTGTGTAAGGTTTCTTTTCTGTTGTATCATACCTAAAATTGCTTGATTGATAACACTCTGTTCTTCATCTATTGAACTATTTTGATCCAAAGTTTAAACTATCTTGTTGTGGAGATATAAATTTATCTTTGTATTGTTCTCAAACTCTAATTGTTGTCATACGAAAACTCAGTTATTTTCCGGGTTTATGTAGCGGTAAACCTTGTTATCATGTTTGTTTATACATCCTATTGTTGATGCCATCTTGTGCTTTTTATGCTTGTTATTGAGTTTTGAATATTTGGAGGTCTAAACGATTTTTTTGATGAGTTGTAGAATTTTTTCCCTGCATTGTTGATTTCCTCAATGTCATGAGATTCTACGCTAAACGTGATGCCATTCCAATCTTTGTCTAACTTTTTATATTGTCTAAACTTTGTCAGCTCGTATTTTTGTCTTCTCTTTTTATTTCATACATATTATCCTATTGTAATAAATTTTAACCAAATCTTTTGTAGACTCATAAAACTCAATTGGATAATATTGTGATAACGTGATATTGTACTTATGTTGTTCTCTTTGTATATACTTTTCCAATCATTGCAGCCTACGGGCGGGGCTCAACCTCTATCGATTTTTTTATGTTGTTTTGTCCACCGATCTGTAACCTCTCATAATATTTTAGTCAATATGTAAGTTAATCGAGCTCAATAGGTACTTAAATAACCATTTTATAATATCGGTTTTAGTAAGACGAATATTTTTGGAAAATAGTGTATGTTACATTAAGATTAGCCATTTTTAATTAGAAAAATAAGTTAGATTAGCAAACCTAATTATATTTGGGAACTTAGTCACCACAAACCTAATGTTAGTAGTGTTTAGGATTAGTGGCTAGGTTAGGGCTAGCTTTGTCCCTAACCCCAGCCTGCAGCAGAACCTCAACCTCTTCGGGGGAAAAAAAATATTGTGTCTTATGGTTTGTTTTTTCACGTTATTGAAATAAATGCCTGGTTGATTAGTTTATCTCCCTATGATTAGTTCATAAACAATTGCAATAAAGGATTTTATTATAATTTATTTTCTTTCTTTACTATCACTTATTGAGTTGTTATAGATCAAAGTTGTTGGGAGTCAACAAAATGTCGAGATCAGTCATTTAGTCTAACCCAATTTGAGTTAAATCTTGGGCAAAAACATTTTTCTACCCTCCTTTACATCTAATGATTACTGAGAGTGCAAAAACTTTGATGCGATGGCAACAAAAGAATAAAATACCATTCATCACTGAAACTCATCACGTACCCCGAAAGTAAGTAGCATAAGCTTGCAGTAGACGAACTCCATGCATCAAACGTAAAAAAATTAACAGAATATTGGAATCATTAGATTATTGAAGAAGAAGAAGAAGAAGAAGAAGAAGAAGATGGAAATTTACCTGATCTTGGCTTTTAGCCTTCTATCTACTCTATCATGACAATTCAACTCAGTAAAAATTATAAAGTCATTAACAATAAAGAATAGTCATGAAAAATTGGTAAACAAATTAACCTGAAATTGGATAGAGCTCACATTAGAAGATGTTGGAAGGACCGCACGACCCGAATGTAGTAAACAATGTGATTTTGGGCCATGTATAATTTTGTCTCTTAATTACTTGGAGAAACCTTTTCTCCATTACGACTCTCATTAACACCATTCACGCTTGTTTGGCATCCTCGCTCCACCATGAAACTGAAGCCAACATAATGGTTGGCATTGCTTATATCTTCTTGAACTTTTTCAGTTTTTGCAGACAAAGAAGCAGGCAGCCTCTCTATTGCCAATCTAGCTGCTATCTCAATGTTCTTAGAATCTTCAACAACTTATATAACATACCCAGATAACAAACTAAATAGTGCACATCTCAACCAAAAACAGAAAATAATACTTCAACTGTATTTGTAAGACACGGTTAAATGTTGGCAATTGGACCTGACGTGAATCAAACACGTAACCTTCTGACATGGAGTCAGACGCGCTACCATTGCGCCACAGATCCATGATTTAAAAGACTGGTCTTTAGTATAGACAGATCTGAAATAGAAAATCGAGCTTTAAATGAACTGCATATGCCATAATAAGAAAAGAATAAATACCTGGACGTGATTCAGTGGTCCTTTCTGCATTAAAGTTGTTGAGTAGGTTCCGGCAAGAATATTAAATTCTCAAACTTAAAATTTTCAGATTTTGAAGCATGCAAATTCGTTAAGCTAATACAGCCATTAACATTAACAACCTCAAAAGCCGTTACGACATCCAGTTATTCCAAGAAAAAAATATCGAGATATGAGCAATTGTAGATAATGTCGAAAAAGAAAGGATATCACCACACTGAGCTTTATAGCGGGACTTGGCGAGAATTCTCTGAATAAAGGATTTCACCCAGACGTGCTTGAATGAAGTGAACTAATTCCATATTGAACTGGCCATCTTCAAAAGTCAAAGCCTTCTTCATTCGGCATGAAAGGAGATTCTTCTAGTATTAATTGCTAAAATTCTAGTATTGATTACTAAAATATACAGGTTGCCTTCTTGCCAAGCCCTATTGTTCCGATGCCCCCGATATCCACTCAAGACCTTTAGGGACTCTGAAATAAGCATAATGAACAAAATCATTAGAAAAAGAAAACATAAGAACATGATTATATCAAGATACACACGAACTCTATTTATGTAGTCATATGATTAGATGTAGAGTAAGTAGAGTGCATAAAAAATCTACTAACCTCACACATAAATATAACGTTACAAACTTCAGCTTTTCTAAAAGTAAAGAACAATAGTTCTCCTGGTGCCTTGGAAACAATTAGTTCCACTGCAGCCTTTGCAATAGGAGAAAGGGACATTAATATGTTTATGCAGAACCAAATGATCAACAATTAAAAGAACAATGGAATTATGATCCGTTAGACTACAACAATGGGAAATATTATATGTTTTTTCAAACAACACCTTTTTTGGTTGATCCCAAGTGACATTATATCCAAGTTTATTATTCTGACATACATAAATGAATAGTGGCAAAGCAAAAGGTTGACACATCTTACTGGTATAAATCGAATAAGCAGACCCTTAAAATCAGAAAAACATGAAAGGAAAGAACAGTAAAAACCATAAAAAGCCTAACCAAACAAATAAGAAAAGAAAGCAAAAAACCATATTACCGTGAAACATGTTGGAAAAACAGGTTCCTTCCCGTTGTACAACAGGTTCGAAATGCTTCTTATAACATTGACCCTACTATTTAGCAGCAGTTGATCCTGTACAAAATTTAAATTTCAACTCTTTTGTGATCTTCAAAAATTATTGTCTAAGTATAGCTATATGAATTACCAAAAATATAAAGAAAAAAACGAATTAAATAGAACTTCGAATTTGCAGGGCCCAAAACCATTTTGATAACTACCTCTTTCGCTGTAAATTTGGTTTTTCTTTGGTGACAACTCGGAGCACAGACCTACTCCGACGCAATACAGTTGTATGCCAAACAACCTCCACAATTTATAAAGTTCGAAGCTTGAAAAAGCAACCCCATGAATCACTTTCAAACTACAATAAAAAATCACCATCTACAATTCAGCACCACATTAAGAGCTTAGTAGTAAGAATCACTAAATAAATACGACTATTCATGTATATTGACCGGAACTAAAACCATACCTACATTTTTTTTAAAAATATTTCTACCTTTACAATTCGCACAACACCCTAAAAATAATCAAGACGTATAGAATTTAATTGTGAATCAAACATATGGAAGACTTGTATGTATTATCGCAAATCAAAGAAAGTTACCTTGATATGGAGGAAGCCAAAGTTGTAGCAATTGGATCAGTCTGGACACTGCTCAATCCGGGTTAATAGTTTTCGTCATAGCAGTCAGTATGGAAGTTAAGACAAGTGTGGTAATATTTTGCTCACTCTGGAAGCTTCTAATACATCAATACCAAGAGATACGCCCATCCCAACAAAAAATGCGGATATGGTTGAATGGTAAAATCTCTTGGCCCGCTCTTTCATACTCACTTTTATCAACTAACGTTGTCATGCAGCTGGCCTTGCTTTTTGGTAGTATCTGCAAAACATGACAAACAAAACGAATCAATATGTGCTCATCATAAAAGTCGTACAGAGCAGATGCTTCAAACTCGTCTAGTATCTGTAAGAAGTGATAAATGAGACCTTGATTCGAATACCACTGCCTCGTAATAGGACAATGTTACAAAAAAATTCCCCCCTTCAACGAAACGTTTTAAATTCAATTGGAGAACAATCAGAAGTTTATACTTCTATTGAAAAATACCACATTACAGTTCTCCTTATTGGGCCATCATGATTCCAATCCTTTCCTAAATGGTTTTAAAACTTCTGGTTCGTGATTTCAGTTGTAGAAAATGAAGTGATAGACCTTTCGGTCCTATTAAACTTCTAGGAGTTTTCCCATTTAAAAATAGATAATACGGAGCATATATAATGGGATAAGATGAAAATACTTGAACAAAACCCATGAATAAGCAAGAAAAGAAAAAAAATAACCTATAAAATCCTAAGTTTCAATAAAATTATAAGGATTTCATCGATCGGCTTCTAACTCTATGTTAACCTTTCAGTAGCATTTTCCACTGAATCTCGTCACACAAATCAATAATTAATTCTCCCCCAACAAAACCTTAATAACCAAATCAATTCATCAAAAAAAAAAAAAAAACCCTAAGAAAACAGAAAATACTCGAAACAGATGCACGTAATACCTCAATTAAAGCCCTTGCATAATTGAATTGCCATTTCCAGTTGAAAGTACAGTTGCAGAAGATGGAGGAGTAACATCAACTCAAGCAACAGTTGATCCACTTGTAGTATGTGCAATAAAATATTTCATGTATCTGGTCAGGACACAACTCATACGGGAGCTAGATACATCATACATAAAATATGTTATTAACTTAATTCAGTAACAGAAACCACTATTCCGTGAACACCTAGTAGAACAAAAATTCAAGATAAGCACTTACGGGAATACTAAAAGATAGGTGTGCCCTGAAAAGCCAATTTTAGAACCACAACTATAGTCCCCACGTATAGGACATTAGGCACCAGTGTTCCCATGCCTCCTAAAAATTTGGTGTTATATTATCACATAAACTATGATTATTGTAATAAAACGATCAAATCATTACATGAACTATGACTATGAGGCGGTCGCATCTAGTTAATTTTTTACGCGTCGAATTCATTGGTGGGAGTCGCCAAAAATTTCTCACATGTGAAGATTGAATTAGTACCACTAAGACAGCCGAGTGCTTTCTCCGTAGAGTGCTAGCTTCGAGATGGATAAATGAACACAACCCGCCGATGGCCTTTACCATTGCATTTAGCATCCCAATTCGAGTTGTAGCGATTATCCAGATCATATTCCATATTTTTACTGCCTAACGAAAAGAAAAAAGTTGCAATGAGGTCTTCATTGTGGAAGAACGCTACAATGTACATAGTTTTCTATTATTCCACAAACATATTCCCACAATCAAGCTTACATAAATAATAATCAAGCTTACTATCCGATGAGTTTGTTCTTCTCATCTAACAAAAACTTAAATCTGAACCTTCCAAAAATCCTAAAGCAATTTAAAAGAACGTCTAAGAATGACATTTCAAAACGGTTCAATTCTTGTTGCAGAAGCCTATTCGATCTCTTCATCTATATACCTCGGAATCAGCAGCTTGAATTGCAAAGTGGATGGAAATGTCTCTAACATTAGTTTAGGAAAAGTGACAGGCCTTCATTTTCCATCAAGTGATGAACTTGTAGAAACTATTTTCCAATGAATAAATTAAGAAATTCACCCCAAAACGGAGGAAAAAAAGTCACCGTAAGCGAGAATTGATTGTTTCTGTGACCTAATAATTTAAATATCAGAATCTCTAACCTCGAACTTCCAAATAATGTTTTTAGGAACCACCTTTTGAGTTTCATCTCCTTACAATACAAAAACAACTCCGTCAATTAGATTCTAGCATGTTATGAAAAAACTGCATAAGGACTTCTCGGAATGTTAATGACATTGTATATGATAAACATGCCACTTAACACATCTATATGTGCTTCTAAAGCTAGAATTATAGACTACAATTACAATTATGGTTGCTGTGACCACCTTAAACCTCAAAACCTTGAACAAAATACACCTTTAGTTTAAGGTCATAGTCAAGTTTAAGCCTTAGTCCTTCCCATTGCCAAAGAAAAAATGAAGGATGTCCTATGCGGAAAAAGCACTTTAAAGCTGAAAATGCAATCATTCATATACCTTATGTTTCACTCTTACATTCCTAAGGACCCAATTTCAAAATCATCATGCCAAAAACACAACTCATAAAATCTAAAACGACCTTCCATTCTAACCCAGAACCGAAACCTCTTAAAGGACCATAAGAATAATCCCAACGAAACTAAGCATTTATATAAATTTCTCAACTCTTGATACTCAGCATAACAGACCCTCAAAAGTTAAGTTGAAATTAGAGCAATAGTAAATCTAGTTTAAAAACTGTATGCCCAACATTAGCATAATAATCTGTTGATATTAAAAAGAATTGAATTGCAAAGAAGATTACCTTTGTCTATCAAACATTAATAACCATAAAAAAAAACTTCCAAGATGTGTCAATACTACTGGTATCTTCACTACCACAAACTTACAAAACACATATAATCAAATAATAAAACACACTTGAGTGTGGGAGTTTGAAGACAAAATAAAGAAGAAACACTCAGAAAAACAGAAGAAAAAATTCCTAGGTCTAGAGTTCTTAGACAATTCTAAGGTTAGCTATCAATCAACCAATCCAATGGAATTACTTGAATAAAAATTATCTGAAAAGATTGAAAGTTTAATTCTAAATACCTGTAACTGATTGCTAGATACAGAAAGACCTTCCCAACAACCAATAATGTCAGATTGAAAGTTCAATTCCAAAATCTTCAATGTTATAAACTTAGCTTCCCAAATTTCCTGCAACAATCAAGCAAACATTGAAACCCTAGATATCATATAAATTGAAAAATTAGGGATTGCTGTGAGATCCATACCTCTTCGAAGAACTACAACATTTTCCTCTTGAAGTTCTGCGAACCATATAAAAGATCTGTAATTTCGTAAACAAAATTGCAGATAGAAAAAAATCAAAGCCACAAAAAAGAGTATCTCAATAATTCGAAACAAAAACGTATAAAGAACCAAAACCAACCTAAGTAACACCCCTAACACCCACATTCACCTTACTCCCACCATAAAAAAAAATCAGCCTAAGTGACGCCCCTTGCATAAAGGTAGTCGCATTGAACACGAATTGCAAACATCCACAGCTTAAGCGCAGATATTTCAAAGATGATCCCCATTGCCTTGCAACAGAAATATGCCACAGCTAAGATTACATTGATGACCCTATAAGAGACTTGCAAGAGACGACAGTCTGTAAGAAAAATGTTGCACATATTAAAGATAAAGGAAAAGACCACAACACCTGAAACTTAACAGTACATAAAAAAAATTTGAAAATTATCTATTCGATTCCTTTAGGTGGGATTTATAAACTAAACTGAAGACAGAAACCTCAATCATCAAATTAATCTTACCTTGTGTCAGAAAAGAAGGAATGCTCCTATAAATTCCTACTCAAAAAGTAATGCATTAGTGTGCATAGCTAATATTAGCACATATAAACATTAGCAGATGAAAGAGTGTAAAAGGAAATAAACAACAATTAGTCGCAAATTCTAAGGCATTAGCGCAACAGATTCATTTGAGCATGAGAGATTACCACCGGAATTGTGTGATCTTCAGGGGCATTTTGATCATGTAGTTGTGTAAATTTGTGCAGTGGGTATAATTGTCACCGATATACCTACTCTATATATCAGATAAAGCCAAAACTAAGAAGAAACACATAAGAAGAACATGCTTTCATATGCAGTTATTTCTAGCAAAAGTTAAAACCATTCAAGATAAACCAACCTTTCAAAGTAAAATCTGCGCAGTGAATCAACCTTGCTGGCATCTCCTAGATGGTTTTTTTAAGACACCGGTGATGATATTTTAATTTCTCAGAATTATCAGTTAACTAAATAATCAAAATAGACGTCTCACTCAGATTTACACCTTTGTAATGATAGCATGTAAGTGCTCCAAGCTGTGATGGTGCCAAGTGACCCTTTTTCGATATTGTTGCTACAATAAAAACAGTTAGTCGTCGTTAGAGTGGTGTATGATTGCAAATGTATTTATTTTCAGCTAGGTTGGAAATAAAAATGTACACACACACATATATATATATATATATATATATATATATATATATATATATATATAATGATCCTACACCAGCCAATTGCCAAATTATAGTGTTTAATCTAGATAACCTTTCAAGTCTCTGTCTAAGTGTATCTATCAAGATGAAACCAAAATAGTATATTCACTAAAGTTAAACAAATAGAAAGGAGAAATGGGTACTACTTGAGAGAATATCTCACCTTTATATACCAAAAGGTCCTCCAATGCAGATCCAAGCAAAAGTTCGAGATAGCCAAATTTTCATAATCGAAAAATAACAAAAATACAACCACCCCAAAATTTCAACCATAAGATTATTGAATCAGTTGGGCTATCTTGGCGATTGCATACGTCAGTTAAATACAACAAATAAGATTGAAGAAATTGATAGAAACCCCTAAATTCATGCATGAAGCAACAGAAAAAGAAATGGTTTTCTCCCGAATTGTTACCTAATAAAACTTACTTTAGATAGCCTAAGAGACTTGACAGGAAGGTTGATAAGTATATCTTCTAGTGATATCGTGAAAAAGAGAGCATCGATTTGCGGCTTTTATATTTCAGAGTTGTTGTCAGACTCCGCATCTTGATGGGGGCGCAATCTAATTTCACCCTTAAGGTTAGGAAAAGTTCCCGAGTAGCCATGCATGCCAGCGTCTTTCTGTATAAAGGACAACAGAATCAATACAGAACAATGGTTAGGTATCAGTATAGAGGACGGTAAAATAACTATAGCAAATCAAATCTTCTTCTTTTTCAATTTTGTTATGTTTCTTTATATTAGTTGGTGTTTAAGAATAAGGGATAGTAGATTATACAACTGCAATGAAACATGGGATGATCTTTCATGTTTGAGGGATTTCGAAAAACAAAAATGTCTGATCCAGAGTCATTGCACCTAAGTCGAGTTAAAATATACTGTGAAAGCACACAACTAATACCAAAATAAAATAAATTAAAAAAGCTTAATACAAAATAAGTTATTCCCATGCATGCATCTGCTTGATATCCTACTATAATTAAGGTCTCTAGCATCTCCTTAGTATGGACTAAAATCTAAACATTTTAGCACCGGGGCGAGTGAAATTTCATGTGAGATCCAAATATTATTAGTAGAGCATCATTCCATAATGATGTCTTACTACTTGCACCAAAGTCCAAAGATGAAAGAAGAAAACACAACATTTAGTTCAAAGATGAAAAAAACACAACATTTAACTTAGTAAAGTTATCGTCTTGATGTGGAGGTAGCCGGACTCATAGGCTCATAGCCACCTGGCTCACTGTTTGATGACCGAGTTGGAGCCGATAGAACTTTTACTATCAGCTATATCATTCACTAGAAGTTAAGAGACGCGGATAGTTTCATGTTGCTCCGTGCTTTTAGGATATAAATATTAAGAGATAGGTTGGGCCCAGCAAAAAATTTGGTAGAGGAAACCATGCCTGAAAACAATCTATACTTTATTTTAAAAGGTATAACTTGCAGTACCATTTCATCTCTTCTTGTACTATCTCACGACAACTGTGCAGAAAAATACTACAACCTATCACACATAAGGTTAAATTTGACGCTA
This sequence comes from Papaver armeniacum, assembly GCA_023531295.1. Classification (NCBI taxonomy): domain Eukaryota; kingdom Viridiplantae; phylum Streptophyta; class Magnoliopsida; order Ranunculales; family Papaveraceae; genus Papaver; species Papaver armeniacum. The sequence goes on along the minus strand of JAJJWW010019264.1, from coordinate 901,762 downwards.
CCTTACAGAAACACCTAAAACCTCAAGAGGTAATTAAGATTCATTATTACCCAGACATAAGGTAACTACTTTCATCAACTGTTACCAACTAATAAACTTCCACTGAGTCACTGACTGTGGCTCGGAGTCTCAATCTACTCAACCACTAATTGATACTAATATTATCTCAAAAATAATCCCAAGGCACTAAGATTTAGTCATTTTATAGTAAGAATCAGACAAATTACAATTTGTTAGAAGGCTAACCATACTTAGGTGAGTATGCTGAGGAACTGTTCTCGTTTCCAGTTGTTTGCAAGATCTGAATATATATGTGGCGCCTATATTTCAACAATTTCATGAACAAATGACAGATTTATCCCCACATAACTGTGATCAGATTGTAATTCTATACTCCATTGATCTACTGGCGATGGGCTTGAAGATATGGATTCACATGAGTCTAGCATTAGCTCGTGATACTGACTGATCTCTCTTGCTTACTTTAATTTTTCGGCCAAGCTGGTATCACCCTACCTATCATTTGTCAAAGGAAAGTAAAATTCACAAGTGTAAACACAATGTTGATTAATATAATGATACAACGAAGCTCCTGCAAAAAAGAACCAAGAAATTGTATCAACCAATTGGTATAAACCTGAGAAAGTTATTAGAAAAAGATACCCGAGAAAAGTATGCAGTTAAGATTTTAAAATATATATATGAAATTACTTTTGCTTTCTCTTAATTACCCCTTCCTTCCATTATACCCACGTTATGATAAACTCCTACAATGCCTTTTCAGAACCTTGATCCGCTCAACTACTTATCAAAAAGTTTTTTTTTTCTTGTTAGAGTACTGACAACGTAAATCAAAGTTCATGAGAAGGCTGATTATATATAGATGAATATCCCCGTAAGTCATCCAATCAGGTGAGTATGTTATGAATCATTCCATTGTCGAGCACCTAACTTTCAACAACTTCACGAACAAATGGCAGACTACTATATTGATCCGATAACGATGAGCCTAGTGACATGGGTCTAGCATTAGTGAGCTAGACTGATTTTTCCTCCACAAATTAATCCACCCCAGTAAATGGTTGTCTCTCCTTTCTTAATTATTCTTTGTTGGATTTTGCATCCACCTTCTTACAATATGCAAAGTACAGATATAATACCAATTGACATGTAAATATGGTTGAAAGGAAACAGTAGAGCTGTAAATTTTAGTTATGTCAACCCAAGTAAGAGCATGTAAATCCATCAATTTGAGTAACTTCAAGCCAAAATTAGAGCCTTAGATAATATGAACTTTAGCCAAATATGTAATGGTGTATCTAGACCTGCATAATTTGTTGCGCCGATGCACGAAATATAAACAACAAATCAAAACCTATTATAAGCCCTAGTCTTTTGGAAACTTGATCAATATGTTAATAGCTGCAGTACATAATTAAGCTTCATACCTAGCTAGGCATTGTTTGTGTATGCCTAAAAAAATAATTATAGATGAAAAATCTTCTTTGAGAAATATAAAACAGCCCTAATAAATCCAATGCAGTAAACTACAACCTCATACAGTACACATCATGATTAGAATTTATAAAAAAAAGAAAAAAAAAAATCAAACCATGATTAGAATTTATAATTAGCTAATTCATGGTTAAACCATGATATTATCTTCTTAGCATGAGAAGATTGATATTGCCAGCAGAAAAAAAACCAAGAAAAGTTAAAACAAAATTTAACTTCACACATGTTCACAATTCTTTCTCTAGAACTAAAAATTGAATAGCGGATCCAAGATTCATTAATTCGTCAATTCACACATTCTCGAGCAAAGATTTTCCTCGTAGCTGCAGTAAATTAGTTGATAAGGGCTTAGCACAACAATTACCGTTAACCCTGATTGCTAAGCTCCATAAACCCATTGGCAGAGCATAAAAAAGTTGGTAACTTAACGCACACCTTCGGGATATTGGATTCATGACTATTTGGACCTCCTTAGATTTATTCCAAGCATATGCTTAGTTATTGCTTTGTAGGGATCCCTGAGTTTTAATTATCCCCAGCTAGGTTTCTTATTTCCACCAGAACTTGTGTCAACCTAGAGACAAACCTCCACTTCAATGATCCTCTCCTTCTTCTTTGTTAAAACCATAAAATATTGACCCTGACCAAGATATAATGGTAATACCAAGATTCATTAGAAGATAATCTTATCACGTGTAGGAATATTTTAAAATACAAAAAATTTAAAAAAGTTGAGGAAATACAACTAAGAGAATACACCACTTCCTTGCGTGTTTGGGATCAGCTTATGCAATCTCAAAAAGTTTTTTAGTTAGCCATTGTTAATAATATAACATAAATCCACAGCGTAAAACGGAAGTTGTCCACGGGTAGCAGATGTCCACTTCATTAGTAAAGTAACCGAGTTAATATAGCTAGTAAATGCATGGTTCCATATAGAGTAATCAATAGAACTATAGCCCATATTTTCAATTACCGAGTCAATATAGCAAGTAATTGCTTCCTATTCTCCTCTGAAACAATCTCTATGGTCCATATATTTAGTTCTCAAAACCTGTACTGCAATTCTGATGATAATATCGACTGTTAATACTCTGCATTTTTTTAAAAAAAAAATTGAACTGATGCAAGCCTATCATAAAATAAAGTATCCATTTAAGCCAAATAGATACATATATGCACAACCAAAAAATACAATTTAGTGATAAAACTAACATTCTAGTACGGAAGAAAAACGGAAGAAGACATTAACAGAAGTCGTTTACCTTTCTGTAATTGTGATCATCTGAGCTCAGGTTGACTTGAAGTTCTATTGCAAACTTATGCCGCCTGCTGCAAAGATTACAACGCATGGACTTTCGGAATTCTTAACTTTACTTTGAATTTGCTGCTCACGGTATACTACCAGCTGGATTTTCATCGAGTACACGAAGCAGACAGTAGAAGCCACATGGTAATTAAAAGTGTAGCAAAAAATTTTAGACCATCTAAGCTGAATGTTGCCCTCTTATAGCATTCCAATTTAATCTTTTTTAAATTAAGTCATTGATATTATCAAAATCCAGATTTATAGAGAGACTTCTATGTTGAAACTTCTAAAGGTTCCAGATACAATTTACCTATCATTATTTCATCAAAAATCAAAACCTCAAACATATAAAATCCAATCGTTTTACAATCAACTTGAGCTTCAAACTGCTCTAGAATATATAAAGGGTAAATCAGTTACCTCTAGTAAACTGGGACCAAGATGGTGACTGCAAGCATCAGAACTACATCCTCCTTAATTTGTCATCTCTATTGCATCCTATACAAACTAAACTACAATCAAATTAACAATACTTAACAATGAAAATTTCTCAAACATGCAACGAAGTTCGATATATGCTAATTACAATCCCAATAATAGGGCTTTTATATCTATCACTTTTGTTAAAAAGAGTAACTTTGAAGCAAATAAAGAGACAGTAAACATATATACGACTGAACATGATTAGTGAGTTACATTCTATAAACTCTTCACTGTAATAAAAATAATCTTCACCTGGATCATAGTGGTAAGTTAAAGAGGCATAAGGATGTGAAGCTCGTAGCACTCTCTCTCTCTCTCTCATGCATTGAACTGATGTTGTGTGGCTTTAGATGCGATTTCCAAAACTGAGCCATTATCCACTACAAATAGGTGAATTAGAGGACATAGAGCATGCAAATTATTCTAATTCAATGCAATTAACAAATATTTGAGAGCGCAAGACATAGAAAATTCGAGTTCTATACAATTTAGAAAGTCGTCTTAAATGCAGAGACAGATTGACTCTAGTAGATTGTCACTTAATAAAGCCAAATAGAACACCTTTCCTGTAATATTGGGGATGAAAACACAAACGATTAATGGAATGGCTTCCGACAACAGAGTACTATAGAATGATACAAACTCGAATGAGACGACTAATATAAAATTGCTTACATTTTTAATAAGCATCCTAGTTGCATCTCAAATCAAATTTTCCTCTTGGTCAACTACCAAACAGGTATAAGCCTTTACATAATACTCCAAGTCCCTCATTCTTAACTGTTTTGTTAAATCCCTTAATAAGAGAAATAAATCTACAATCAAAGTTTATTAATAAATGGAACCGGCAGTTTGATAAGAAGATTGTCACTTATGTATAATCAATCAATAATGTAATTAGATGAAATTTTTTTGTTTGAAGATGGGGATAAGATTGAACCTTCACAATTCGGCATATAATCTCTCTTTCACGATCGAGGTTTCCACTTTCCACATGTTTACCTTGTTCTTCCCTCCCTCTGCATTTTCATCATACATGACACACATAAAGCAAAAACAAATCAGCACATATCAATCGAGAAATAAAAAATAAAAAAATAAATCAGATTTAAAATTTCTAGGGTTACCGCTGCATCGTCCTTTCGATTAAATAAACCTTTCCTACAAATCAAACCTACAGAACCAAAAATTCAAAAATTACAGGTAATCAACACCTAATCAATTGAATCCCAAATAACTAATAAAGAAGGATTCCTCTGAATCAGAGATAACAAACACCAATTCAGAAGAAGATTACAAAATTAAAATTACACTAAAATAATAATAGAACCACTGAAATTAGAAAAACTAAGAATTTTGATTTTGTTTGAGGGTCAACATAACCTTAATTTGAGACCCATTTCTTTCTCTTGGAAAACTAAATCAGAGAAAAACGAAAAGAGAAAAATACCTTCATTAATGAAACCCTAGGTTTCAAATTCTGAATTCATTACAAAATCAATCACCAAAATCTCTCCTTGCCAGTGATAGAATCCCACAATCATCTGAATTCATGACTCAAGACCACCGCATTATGTTATTCACCACTATGGTTTTCAAACAAACAACCTAAAATCAACACAAAAAAAAAAAAAAAAAAAAAAGATGAAGATGTCGCGGGGACTTGCCCGGTATGAGAGAAGGCGATGATGTATTTGACCAATCACTATTGTAACGCTCGAGAAGGAAAGTAGATGAAGGTAAACGAGGTAACGGGAAAGAAATTGCGGGGGTTAGGTTTCTCAATTGGGTTTCAATCTCTGATCGTGGTTTTGAGAAAAAAGAGATTACCTCAAAAAGATACGGTACATACGGGCTAAATTAGCCAAAACAGAACCGACCCTTTCCCAGCCGTCCAAGTCATAGCTCGATCCGGATGATTAAACCACCGGGATCATGGTCCCCATCAAATCCTGTCCGTCTAATGACTCTCAAATCTCAGAGTCAAAGACCACCTTTTTTTATAATAGTGATACCGGTTGGTTATTAACAACCAATAAGATTGGTTTGTTATGTGCACACTCGTTAAAGGAGTGTGCACAAAATTGGACTCTGTAGGGCTTTTATTTTTAACCTCTCCTCTTTCGGGGGGAAAAACATTGACACGTGGTGTCTATTTTCATCACCGTAAACTCATGTGAGGACAAGCTTTTTTTCTTTCAAACCGTACACTGAAAGAAATAAAAAAAAGCTAAGGCTAGTTAAAATGTCATGGAGGCTTATATAAAGTTAAAATAGAGAAGAATGATGAGGTTTAAGTGATTAATTATTAGTAGTTAATGAGATTTGAAGGGCTAACCAACATGACAAGTGACAACTAGTTGAGTGTGACCAGAAAGGCCTGATCCAGCTTTGCTTGTGTCAAAATAAAATGGCATTCTTATCCTTTGTGGTATACCTGGTCCAAGGTGTTAGGCCACAAATGGCCGAGCAAAACATGATGGCGGTCCTGAATATACGTGTGATGTCTCAAGTTATTTATTTAAAAAAAATATATATTCAGACAAACTGATATAATTCTTTTTTCAAAAAGAAGTAAGGTGCAAAACGTACACTGATTTGCTAATTGCAAAGAAATTAGGAAAAGTACATAAGAGGAGAATAGTGTACAGTAGACAAACAAGAAATTAAGAAAGAAAGAAGAGTGTACTTAGTTGCAAGTGCTGCATGGGTTAGACGAACACAAACAAGATAAGAAGGAAATCGCTAATTGCTAGCTAGGTGTACTAAGAGTGATCTTACGTCTTAGTTAGCCTTAAATGGTATTCATCTCATGGAAGGGGTCATCAATCTCGTAGATGACAATCTCTACGTAGGTAAGAAAGGAGTTCTGCAAAGTGGACATAATACTTGTTCATGATGGATCCACCGGTCCAAACACTGCCTATGAAAAATATGCTGGCAACTATTCAGCTGCCTAATTTCATCTTTACCTAGGAACTGGCACAGACAGACAATGCAACTGCTAGCTTCTTCATGATAAGTTGTGCACGGATTAGCAATCAAGTCTTCAAAGTTGCTAACAGTTGTAACCCGTCTGAGAAGCTCTGCAACATCATCCGAAGCGTACAGATCATGATATGAGTCTTGCGTAAGGTTCCGCCCAATCGGATCGAATGACACTAGAACTTCTGCTTGGTCAACATCACCAAGGTGACCGAGAATTCGTTTAAGTTTGAGAAAGATTCCTTTGAGGATATTATTTACGATATAAATTATCAGTTGGATGGAGTATGGGATCTTTGAGTTTGGTGCAATGAAAGGTGCCATAACAAATGGAAAGAAACCCATTCTGACTTGTGATTAGTTTGCTCTTTTCGGATGAACATTTTTCATGAATTTCATAATGTATATAGACTAGATTTTTTGAGTCAGCTACAGCACCCACCATTCCACCGACTATATCGTAGACTGGTAGATTTAGCTATTGTCGAAATATATTTGAAACTAAGCAGCCCCGGATTACAACTTGAATATCAAAGGATAATGTGTACAGTAGAAAATACCAACCACAATAAATTACTCCTTCTAACCACATACAAGTGTCATTGTTGTGCGTTTTTCTTACAGCGCATGTGATGTGAGTCATGTGACTTTGTCTGTGTATGGCTTAATCACGTTTTCAATTTCACGGCGGGCAGAAAAATGATAGTGTTCTTTTTCCGGTAGGGTCGTGTTCAAGATATATTGTAGGAACAGTCTCGCAACAATTATATCTCGGCAAAGCTTTAACTAAAGGATGGTTGCGAAGGTCATCGCAGAGTGTTAGAGAAGTGATGTAGCTAGTGACGTCAGCTTAGTTATAAGGAAAGTGTGAAGATTCTGCGAAGATTGGGATTATCTTGCGAAGAGAACCCTTGTAAGCTTGCGAGAACAACGCAGATTAGATCCGAGAATAAAGGCTGACTTAGGCATCATCCATATGTAATATCTTATATAAAGGACCAAGCAAAGTCGAGATGAGGGAGATCTTTTAGAAAGGGAGGAGAACAAATAGGAGAGAGAAAGTCCAGATTTATTTTGATTTCCTTGTATTCATACTATTTTTGTAAGATTCATCAAAAATATAAATAAAGCATTGTTAATTGATCATGCAATTTAGTTAGAATATTGTATAATATTGGAGGGGTGTGGTTGTAGGAAATCCTGCAACCACATATTGGCGCAAGAAACAGGGAACAGATTTGAGGAAGGATATAAGAAATTGGTGAAGTATTTGAAGTATTTGATGAAGAATTTGTGAGGTGTATAACGAATTATTGAAATCAAAAGAGATGATGATGCAAGTCAGTAAATTCATTGAGGAAAAGATCATCAAAATCAAAGAAAACGACAAGAAATTGGAATGTAACTTAATTACAAAGACAATGATTAATGAGTTTCATGAAAATCTCAAAGGAAGAATACATAAACGAGATTTTGAAGGAAAGAAAATTATGACAGAAGAAAAAGTGACACCATTGAAGGAGTAGGAAAAACAGAAAATTACATTCGCAGCAGCAGAAATACCGGGAGAAAGTTTAAACCACACAGCTCCGTTGGTAATCACAGTAACTGCAGCAAGAAAGGAGAAAGATGGACCAGCGAAGTCTATAGAAGAATGGGCGGTGAACAGAACTCTAATAGATACGGGAAGTTCAGTCGATATAATATTTTACCATGCATTCAAAGGGATGGGGTACAAGGATGAAGAGATGACTTGTTCAACATATCATATCCATGGTATTGGTAAATTTACAACAAAACCTAAAGGAGAAATAGTGGTGCGAATACTATTAGGAGAAATTGAAACACATGTGACATTGTGTGTGGTGGATATGGATATTTGATTGTCGCAACAGATTATTTCACAAAGTGGGCAGAAGTAAAGGCAAAGACAAAGATATCCGTGATAAAGACGTTTTCACTTTCATATTCGAAAACATCATTTGTAGGTTTGGAATTCCTGCACAGTTGATGTCTGATAATGGAAAACAATTCGAATGGCAGAATAGAGAAATGTTGCTTAATGAATTTAAGATAAAGTATGGGAAATCCACACCATTATATCCACAAAGTAATGGACAAGCAGAGGCAACAAATAAGACAATCGCAGATACATTGAAGAAGAAGTTAGAGGGGCATAATAAAGCATGGTGTGAACAGGTACCACTACAGGAAAAATATACATCTACAACTGGAGATTTACAACGCTTCGCTAAGTATTGTAGAAAGTCCTATGTTTTACAACTGGTTTCAAAGGAAGAGTTGTCGTATATCATCACTGCCAACCCTTAGGAAACAAGGGTTGCGCTAAGAAAACAAACGACAACTCCTTAAGCAAAACAGTTGTGACGACATTTAGCTATAACAACGTTGTTCCATATATGTAGTGACTTAGCCTATCACAATACTCACAAATGTTGTTGAAGAACACAAAAATATGATAATGAAAAATATGTTAGAGGGGAGATTCGAACATGAACCTACTACATGGAAGTCTAGCTCATCAACCACCCTTTCAGTTCACAAGTTTTGATTTTTTTTTTTTTTTTTTAAATAAAAACCTACAACAACACTTATAAGTGTTGTTGAAGTAAAAATATATAATGTTCCATATATGTAGTGACTTAGCCTATCACAATTCTCACAAGTGTTGTTGAAGAACACAAAAATATGATAATGAAAAATATGTTAGAGGGGAGATTCGAACATGAACCTACTGCATGGAAGTCAAGCTCATCAACCACCCTTTCAGTTCACAAGTTTTGATTTTTTGATTTTTTTAAATAGAAAGCTACAATAAAAATATATAATGTTCCATTTATGTAGTTAGCCTATCACATCTAACAAGTGTTGTTGAAGAACACAAAAATATGATTGAAGTAAAAATATATAATGTTCCATATATGTAGTGACTTAGCCTATCACAATTCTCACAAGTGTTGTTGAAGAACACAAAAATATGACAATGAAAAGTATGTTAGAGGAGAGATTCGAACATGAACCTACTGCATGGAAGTCTAACTCATCAACCACCCTTTCGGTTCACAAGTTTTGATTTTTTTCTTTTTTTAAAATAGAAAGCTACAGCAACACTTATAAGTGTTGTTGAAGTAAAAATATATAATGTTGGAAAAAATGAGGTTGGGGGATTCGATCCACGAGCCTCAAGCGTGGAAGTCTACACCACTAACCATCCTACACTATCACATGTTCTGTCAAGTTTGTGGTTCTTTAATACACTAACTATACACTAACTTTATGACAACCCTTCATAAGTGTTGTAAAACAAAATATAATGCTCAAAAAGTAATGCTCAAGTGATCGAGTCGTAAACAACGTGAAGCTTCTCCGTAATGCATCACATACCGGTTAGATGCATTTGACTCTCGAGAATAGAAAACTTGTCGCGCTTGTTTTGCTAAAACGAATGATCGTTACAGTATTGGTTCTTATGATGTTTTAAATTGACTAATGTAAAGACATCTTCTACCTTCACACCAAAACTGGTTTGAGTCCAATCACATTTGAATATTGGAATTTGAAACATATGATTGTAGTCCAACAATAGAATTTCTTCTAAAACACCGTAGAACCCAAATGGAGCTGTTAACTGTCTATTTTACAAGAAAAATACTAGTGTTAGTAAAGGAAATACAACAAGAGTGACAATGACAGTAAAAATTCAATATAGTAAAAACAATACACTATACTGACTTAGACTAGTCCACTCACGGCCAGGTTTCGATCTCAGAAACTGGTATACGTACAATGTGCAGAAATAGGGTTTGTTTAAGGTTTCGTAGAATATTCCTAAGGAAGAAGGAATCTTACCTATAAATGGATGCATTCATCGTTCTTACCAAGTTTCTGACTTAGACTAGTCCACTCGCGGCAAGGTTTCGATCTCGAATCCTGGTATGCGTACAATATGCATAAATAGGGTTTGTTTAAGGTTTAATAGAATATTTTGGAGGAATCTTACCTGTAAATGGATGGATTCGCCGTTCTTACCAAGTTTCTGACTTATAGTAGTCCACTCACGGCCAAGTTTCGTTCTCGGAGCCTGGTATGCGTACAATATGTAGAAATAGGGTTTGTTTGAGGTTTCGTAGAATATTCCAGAGGAATCTTACCTGTAAATTGATGGATTCGTCGTTCTTACCATGTTTATGACTTAGATTAGTCCACTCACGGCCATATTTCGATCTCGGAGCCTGGTTTACATATAATATGCGAAATAGGGTCATTTAAGGTTTCGTAGAATATTCGAAGGAATCTTACATGTAAATGAATGGATTCGTCGTTCTTACCAAGTTTCTAAATTAGACTACTCCACTCACGGCCAGGATTCGATCTCGAAGCCTGGTATGCGTACAATATGCGAGAAATAGGGTTTGTTTAAGGTTTAGTAGAATATTTCGGAGGAATCTTACACTATAAATGGATGGATTCATTGTTCTTACCAAATTTCGACTTAGAGCGAGTCAACTCGCGGCCGGATTTCGATCTCGGAGCTGGTTTGCATACAATATGCGAGAAATAGGGTTTGTTTAAGGTTTATTAGAATATTAGAAGGAATCTTACTGTAAATTGATGGATTCATTGTTCTTACCAACTTTCTAACTTATAGTAGTCCAGTCCACGCGGCCGTTTCGATCTCATTGCTGGTATGCATACAATATACATAAATAGGGTTTGTTTAAGGTTTCGTAGAATATCTCGAAGGAATCTTACCTGTAAATGGATGGATTCGTCGTTCTTACCAAGTTTCTGACTTAGAGTAGTCAACTCGCGTCCAGGTTTCGATCTCGGAGCATTGTATACATAGAATATGAAAAAATAAGGTTTGTTTAAGGTTTGGTAGAATATCTGAAGGAATCTTACTGTAAATGGATGGATTCGTCATTTTTACCAAGTTTTTGACTTAGAGTAGTCAACTCGCGGCCGTTTCGATCTTGGAGCTTACTTGTAAATGGATGTATGCATACAATATACAAAAATAAGGTTTTTTTGTAAGGTTTAGTAGAATATTTGAAGGAATCTTACCTGTAAATGGATGGTTTCTTCGTTCCTACCAAGTTTCTGACTTAGGGTAGTCAACTCGCGGCCAAGTTTCGATTTAAGAGCGTGGTATGCATACATTTATGCAGAAATATGGTTTGTTTAAGGTTTCATAGAATATCTCGAAGGAATCTTACCTGTAAATGGATGGATTTGTCGTTCTTACCAAGTTTCTGACTTAGAGTAGTCAACTCGCGGCCATGTTTCGATTTAAGAGCGTGGTATGCATACATTTATGCAGAAATAGGGTTTGTTTAAGGTAATATCTAGAAGAAATCTTACCGTAAATAGATGGATTAAATGTCGTTCTTCTTAGAATTTACTTAATTAGAGTAGTCAACTCGCGGCCAAGTTTCGATCTCGGATCCTAGTACGCATACAATATGCAGAAATAAGGTTTATTTTAAGGTTTCGTAGAATATCTCGAAGGAATCTTATATGTAAATGGATGAATTAAATCGTTCTTACCAAGTTTCGACTTAGAGTAGTCAACTCACGGCGAGTTTCGATCTCGGATCACGGAAATGCGCATACAATATGCGAAAATAGGGTTTTTTAAGGTTTCGTAGAATATCTCGAAGAAATCTTACCTGTAAATGGATGGATTCTTCGTTCTTATCAAGTTTCTGACTTAGAGTAGTAAACTCACGGCCAGGTTTCGATCTCGGAGCATGGTATGCATAAAATATGCATAAATAAGGTTTGTTTAAGGTTTCGTAGAATATAGCGAAGGAATCTTACCTGTAAATGGATGGATTCGTCGTTTTTACCAAGTTTTGACTTAGAGTAGTCGATTCGCGGCCAAGTTTCGATCTTTGAGCACAGTATGCATAAAATATGCGAGAAATAAGGTTTGTTTAAGGTTTCGTAGAATATTTCGAAGGAATCTTACACTGTAAATGGATGGTTTCTTCGTTTTTACCAAGTTTCTGACTTAGAGTAGTCAACTCTCGGCCAGGTTTCGATATCGAGCCTGTATGCATATATACATGTATAAATAGGGATTTTTTAAGGTTTCGTAGAATATCTAGAAGGAATCTTACCTGTAAATGGATGAATTCGTCGTTCTTACCAAGTTCCTGACTTATAGTAGTCAACTCGCGGCCAGGTTTCGATCTCGGATCCTGGTATGCATACAATATGCAGAAATAAGTTTTTTTTAAGGTTTCGTAGAATATTTCGAAGGAATCTTACATGTAAATGGATGGTTTATTCGTTCTTACCAAGTTTCTGACTTATAATAGTCAACTCGAGGCCAGGTTTCGATCTTTGAGCCTGATTTGCATATAATATGCAGAAATAAGGTTTGTTTAAGGTTTCGTAGAATATTTCGAAGGAATCTTACCTGTAAATGGATGGATTCGTCGTTCTTACCAAGTTTCTGACTTAGAGTAGTCAATTTCGATGATGTATCATGCTAAGTTTGAAGTCAGAACCCTCTCAGAGCTTCTTGGTTCATAGTTTGTATCTTGTTATACCACATTTGAAGTTCGAATCGACACTAAGCTTCATATTCATAAATTTTCGATGATGTATCATGCTAAGTTTGATGTCAGAACCCTCTCAGAGCTTCGTGGTCCATAGATTATATGTCATTATACCAAGTTTGAAGTTCGAATCGACACTGAGCTTCATGTTTATCGATTTATATGATGTATCATGCTAAGTTTTAAGTCAGAACCCTCCTAGAGCTTCTTGGTTCATATTTTCTATGTCGTTATACCATATTTGAAGTTCGAATCGACTATGAGCTTCATATTTATCGATTTCAATGATATATCATGATACGTTTGAAGTCAGAACCCTCCCAGAGCTTCTTGGTTCATAGTTTGAATGTTGTTATACCACATTTCAAGTTCGAATCGACACTAAGCTTCATATTTATCGATATCGATGATGTATCTGCTAAGTTTGAAGTCCGAACCCTCACGGAGCTTCGTGGTTCATAGTTTGTATCTTGCCGTTATACCATATTCTAAGTTCTAATTAACACTTAAGTTTCATATTTATCAATTTCGATGATGTATCATGCTAAGTTCGAAAGTCTTGAAACCCTCAGGAGCTTCGAACTTACTTCGTGACCTATGTGAATAGTCGAAATTTAAACCCAAAGCACAAAGAGAAAGCACAAAGAAACACACCAATTATCGAATTCACTTCTTATTTTTCAGCTTCATTCTTATATATTTTTTGGATTTTTTTATATCGGAATGTCGATAACAATGTCCTAAATTTATTAATATTTTTTTTGGATTTTTTTTTCATGTCAAAGGTTGATAATAAACCGAATACATGAGTTCGTATTAGCACAAAGAGAAACACAAATGCATCTCAATCCGTATGATCATCACAAATACAATCTCAACCGTCAGATTCTTTTCTCAATCCGTATGAGTGGATCAAACGAAATCTGGTCCGTCCATCATTTTCATTCACCAAATTAACCCTCCTCAACCACTCGAACTCTTATCTGTTTTGCTCATCCTTATCTCCTCCGCTCTTCGTCTACAGATGACCGGCGGTATTACTGGAGAAAATCTAATTCACTCAACCCATCTTTACTCATCATCGCCATCTCCTCTCCCTTTCTTCACTTTCTTCACCAAATCTCCTCAAAAACCCTAATTTTTTTTACATAAAATCAAACCATTTACTTTCTATGGTTCTCCTAGGATAGGTTAGGTCTTGGTCGGGAAGAACACAGACTCAGGGAAGACATGAATTGTGTTGCTACCAGTTGCTGGTTCGATGTGGGGTTTTGATTTTAACTTTAATGCCATGAACTAAATGGGTTTAGATTTGAATCTGAGAAGAGCAAGTTGTTGTCTGAGGTTGATCTAGGTTTGGAATTAGTGAGGATTACTGGAGTTACTCAAATGGAGAAGTGAATCGGAAGGAATTGGGGGTTTTCCTCGTAATCGGAGGTGGATTTGGTGCTTTGATTGTTAAGAATAGAAATTAGGGTTTGGTGGTTCAATCGGGGTTTCTACTGGAGAAATTTTTAAAGAAGGAGAAGAATGGTTACAACAGTTCTTATTAGATGAATGAGATTTGAATTGATTAAAGGGAAGCTGAGCTCGATTTCAATCATAAGAAGATGGGTTTGGTGGTAATTGTGTGGTTGTGTGCTTGTTGTTAGAGTTCAGATGAAGAAGGTATAATGTTGATATTCATGGGTTCGGTTTGATGTTGAAGTTTTGAAGAGGCGATCTTGCTATAGATGAATGTAGCGGTGGTGTTAAGCTGTTTCAATCGATTGAGAACAAAAACAACAAGTTTTGGATATTGAGGATGTAAATGACAGAACTAGTGATGAAGAAATGAAGAAGTGAATGGAGACATATGTGATGGCCTTGATTCCCATTACATCAAGGCGGTGCGGGATTTACGCTCAATTGTTCCCCGGTACATCAAGGCGGGATATGTTAAGAAGCGAGATGGCTTGAATCTCATGCCACATCACCTCGAAGATTCACGGACATATGGGATGGCCTTCAGATTCTAATCAGTATGTCAAGTTTGACCCAGCAATGAGGAGACATGTGCTTGTTGATGTACAAGGTTTGTAATCATTTTTATCTCTTGTATTTTAAAAGAGAAATTTGTGAATTTGTATGTTCACCTCATCGAACTCGAGTGTAGACTTTAAGGTATGTCAAATAAGCTTACGCATTTCAAGAAATACCACGAGAACTACTTATATTTTGAGAAATTAGCGGAGTAGTTGTAGTGCGAATCTCATTGAATATGGATGACCAGCTTATCTTTCAACTTTTAGATTCCTCCCTCATTAAGCTTTTCGGTTCGATGTCAATTACAGGTGGATCCATGCTTATAGATGTTGCCCTTATATATTGGGGTCTTCTTTGCTTTGCTTTTCCTTTAATTTTGGTTTTGTTGATATCAAGAAGTGCCATAATTGTCATATATTCATTTCTATTTTTTACTTTGTCGTGAAAGCAGCCTAGACTCGGCACTCTTGAACTATGGATTTGCCGAATAATGCACAAAACATGAGAAGATATCTCAGTTCTTCATGTCTTCGTCTAGTGGAGCAACAAGAGAAGGTGTAAATTTTTATTTGTTTTTTTTTATTTGAATCCTCATACTTCTTTGATCTAATTCTCTATTGCCCTTGTATATTATGAATTTAGCTAATGAAAATGCGGCGACGATTATGTTTAATCCAGTAGTTATTGGGTGCCAATGGTTTAGTTCAGTAGTTAGTAGCTTATATCGATTATGTTTTTGGGAGTACTTGGTAAATTTTAGAATCTGGCACCTGTCCATGAGTTTATTAGCGCTAGATGTACTACATTTGAAAATTTCATAGCAAGGAATAGGCTGATAGATAAGTGGGCACTTGCACTTTGGTAAAGGTCTACTTGGGTTCTTTACAAGGAGAATTTACTAATTACGAAGATCGATATGGGAAATTGGGATGATACCATTATGATGGTGATAATCCCCCGCTCCAGTGGGCAAATATAGAAGCACAAATTCCATTTCAGAGTTCCATTGTTAGTGAAGATTTGATATGTAATGTCATAGCTTCTTTAAGATCATAGACACTTATAACAACCGTCACTTGATTATTTTTATGTTTTTCTACATTTTGGGCTAGATGTTATTGAGTCTCATCAATTTCTTTGCCTCTCATCTTGAATTGCTTGTTTGGTCCTAAAGCAGACATCATTAATGAGTCGTAGACTTGTATTTGGCTCAAATCGAGTTTCCTTTAAATTGATTACTTAGAATTTTGGTGGTTTGCCATTGTAGGTAGCAATTTTCTCCTGCGGCGAGTTCGAGATCTCTAACGAGGATGAGGTTTGAATATGAATACGAAACATAGGTATCAAAACGATTACTCAAGCTCATTGGTTGTTCCAAAACAAAAGGATGAAGTCTGTTGAAGCAATGATGGGTGATTACGAGGTAAAAATTATGTGAACTCTTATTGATATTCTAGCTCTGTTTCTAACTTTTGTAACTATTAAAACTTCATTGGTTACTCGTAAACAGGCGATGATGATGGAAGAAGTTGGACATCTTTTCAAGTGCGCGTTGGTAAAACACACGAGTAAATATTAAGGTTTGATTTTGCGAAACTAAGCACAAAATAATATCTATATTCTAGTTACTTTTTTTTTCTTCGATTTTTTCTTGTATCTTTCAAAACACCGCATAGTAAACATGTTATCATTGCAACAGGTATACTCAAGACTCGAAGGCAAAACCACTTTGGCCCATGGCAAGTGGTGGACGTCCTTCTAAAGTGATATTCAAAATGCAACTATTGTGATGGCCCTCTATGTTTTGAGATGCGGGTAGAAAACTCAACAGACTTTAAATAGTCTACGATTACCTTTTATTTCCCCCTCATATTGGCATTTACACATCTAGAGGACAGATTTTGACAAATCCAAGATTTTGTTTTTGTTTTTATGGTTCAACAACCATACTAGTTAATCATAGCCTCCTTCCCTCCCTCGTTATGCATACTTGCTTTACTGTGTTTTATCATTTGATCTCCTTGATGATCTTAAGGTACATATATGTATTTTAATGTCATTTGTGGCTTTTGTTTGAGGTTTCACCATGTGCTCTTTTTCTTTGATGTGAAGAACGATGCAAACTCATTTGATTGGGAAACGATAGCGGTATACACTTGCAATTCTGTGAAAAAGTGTTGCCTCTGAGGAATTTGCTTGGGTTCAATTTGAGAAGGAATTAGATGAATGTTAGGAGCTATAATATGCGGTCGTGAATGGTTTTGCGAGAAGGTCAGTAATTGGAAGCTCCGAGGCAATGGATTGAGGGTTTGAGTTATAAGAATGCCATTGCGGGGAAATGGTTCTTTGCTTTAGTTGAGGCCCCGAAGGTCTTTGTGTAATCCAAGTTGCGAGGTAGTTTGTGTGGTTCTCAGTGAGTTGTTGCCATGGCCTAGGTGGTTGTGAAGCTACGAAGATGACATTGCGTGGTGCGCAAATGGCTTGTCTTTGAGTTGCTCGAGTTTGAGTTCAAGATGCGGGGATTTGGAGAATGAAGTACTGTTAAAGATGATTACAAGGTAATTGCGGTGATTACAAGCTGATGTTTGCAGCTGAACTAAAGGTCTTTGTGTAACCACGACTACCATCTTTGGAATGGGTGTGCTACTGCCACATTTGTAGCGGAGGCCCATATCTGCATTTTACCATTTTTATGATATTTAGTCATGTTGAAAGAATCTATCATTTTATTTTCTTTCGTTGCGCAACACATTTTCATACAAGGTGATTTGAAGTTAGCTAGGTAATGCAATTGGAGTGGCATGTCTTGAATGAATGTAAATGTGTTACATTGGCAGGTTAATATGAAATTATGAATGTGAAATATTTTCGGCAATTCGGTTTCAACTATGATATTTTTTTTCTTCAAAATAGATATATGCACACAACTTCTAATAAGAGTTGTGTTTAATATTTTCAACTACACAAACCAAAGGTTATGAAATAATGTCTTTACGACATAACTAGGTGTTGTCCAACATAATTCTACAACTCTAACAAGTGTCGTGCAAATCTTATTCATAATAGTAATAAGAGTTGTTACATATTTCTACAATACACATCCTAGGTTGTCTAAGATAGTCCTTCAACTTATACAAGTGTTGTGTTACATATTTCTACGATACGCATCCTTTGTTGTGTAAAATAGTCCTACAACTTATACAAGTGTTGTGTTACATATTTTTACGATACGCATCATTTGTTGTGTAAAATAGTCCTACAACACAAGCAAGAGTTGTGTTAGGCTTTCAAAAAAAAATCGAAAGAGAATCACAACTTTGCCAAAATATTGTCGAACCATGAATCACATCACCCTTTACAACTCTTAGTCAAGTATTGTAGAAAATCTTGGACTTTCTACAATACCCCACCTACAATACACAAAAAAGCGTTGTAGTAGGGGTACTACAACGCTAATACAGTGTCGTCAATGATGATTTTTCCCATAGTGTACCTAATGTAGTTTGGTCTTATAACACAACTAGGAGAGAAGCTACAAGAGTGTCACCTTTCTGTTTAACATATGGAGTTGAAGCGGTGTTACCAACTGAAGTCATTATACTCACTACCAAAAGAGAAGCATGGGACAAAAATCTAAGTACGGATATGATTTTATCAAAGCTTGATGATTTAGAAGAAAAGATGGAGAAGGCCCTACAGTATATGGAGAACTATCAGAGAAGATTAGCTTGAGTATACAATAAGCGAGTTAAGATAAGAGAATTTCAGCTAGGTGATTTGGTTCTGCGAGAAATGCCGGCGTATCAGCGAGGAAATGATATAAAATTAGAAAAGGATACCTTATATTATTAAAGAAATAGTTGGAACAGGGGCATATAGACTGATGGATCCTGAGGGAAAAACACTGGCCATAATCTTGATAGGCCATGGAATATATTATATCTAAAGAAATATTAGCCATAAAAGATTTGGCGAAAATTACCAGGAAGTAGAGAAAAAAAAAAAAAGAAATTTCCGATTCTATGAAATTATACTTACAGAATGAAAAGTCACGATGATTTGCGGCGATTACTTTTATCGAAACAAGTATGCGATAATTTCGCATAAAATGTATCAGACAGAACAGATGAGAGATATGCGATAATTTCGCAAGATTTATGAATTTAACAAAGAAAATAAAAGAAAATATGAGAATAAACAAAAAAGATAGAGGAACCCAACTTTGGCGTACACCCTAGTTCGCGAATAAAATTTCGCAAGAGGCAAATGTTAGACCTAAAGTGCGTCATTGAAGGGGAGACCTATTACATGGATCAGGGAAAGGTTACACCGCCCCGAACTGGGTCATGGAGACTTGGGGTTTTAAACCCATCCAGCAGAGGCGCCTTGGATTCTCAGCTTAAGCTTATGATTTAGGTTGGGCGACTAAGGTAAGAAGGTTTCTTCTAAGGAGTGCAGAACTCGATCAAGGCGCCGAGGTGCACGGTTGAGCCAAGAGTTCCTGGGGCGTTTGAAGCGTCTTGGCCATCCTTGGCAAGTCTTGGCTATGATGCACTCGGCTCGAAGAAAAATCCACTTAGGGTGCTGTCTTGTAATCATGAGCCATATCGGCGAAGGGATAAAAGGCCGCGAAAACAACTGGTTGTTGTAAAGAGAACGGATGGGAGGAGCCAACCTTATATGGTAGAGGTACGACTCCTTGAAGGGGCAACCAGGGGGATGATAAGGGAGGCACCCTCCATTAGGGAGCTGATAAGTGTCTAAAGACGCAAATGTCATCAGACTTTTTACTCATGGGAGTATTAAGGCTTGTCATATTTGTGCAACGATCCTGCAGAGGTAATAATACTAGAGAAAGATAAGACGAGATTAGAGCTGGCAAACGGGTGGGCCGGGGCTGGCTTGTTACGGGTTACACGGGTTCGGGTTAACACGGGCCAAAACCTGCGGGTTGATATTCTTCACGGGTGGTCATTTCTTCAACCCGCACCCGTAATGGGTAAAGCTTGCGGGTTCACGGGTTAACCCGGCTTGTTTAATAAATGTTAAAATTAAAACTTAATTAAGTTAATTAGGCACATCCTGCAGTTTAAGCTTTGATCTTCAATCTCAATTCAACACAAAAATCAAACCAGGATCCATTCAATTTCAACAAAAAATTCAATCAGGGATTCATTCAACACAAAAATCAAACCAGAATCCATTCAATTTCAACACATTCAATCAGGGATTCATTAACACAAAAATCAAACCAGAATCCATTCAATTTCAACACATTCAATCAGGGATTCATTAACACAAAAATCAAGAGCTGCATCTGCATCTTCACAAGCGTCCTAACATACATCTAAGTCTATATTTTCTCAAACAGCATCAAGAAACCACTGTTTCCACCATTTAATCCCCCAAAATCATTACCAATAGCTCCAACTATCGAACTGAACACAATCAACATCATTTTAGACCAAACCCAAAACCAGAAATCCCCAATTTCAACTGTTGTTTCTGTAATAGAAATTAGCCACCGTTGCTTCACCGATTTCCTCCATTAACAGCATCAAAGCCATCTTGGTTGACTGCGGCTGCTTGGATGAGGCCACTTGAAATCTTCCATTCGAACCACTGAACTAGATATCAACACCTTGCCGTTAACATCAACCCCATTCATCTGATCTTTCCTTTTTTTCAATTAATTGAACTGATTTCCCCCTCCTTCAATTTCAGATCCATTTCCACCTCTTCAACAGCTTCCGTGTCATCTACACCTCAAACCAGTTCAAACCCTAACTCAATCATATCACACAAACTTTAATTTCAAAACCCCATCTTCCTTGTTCAAATTATCAACTAAAACATCTATCCAAATCTTCAAATTGGCTAAACCCATACTTTAATTCCTCAATTCATGATCAATTTTACAGTAATTAGTTATGAATTCAAAGAACCCTAAATTACACCCTCTGAATTACCTTTTCGTTTGCGTCTTTAAATCACCTCCTTGAGTCACACAACCATTTTTAATTTCTTTTTAATCTTTTTCTGCTTTTCTCGATCTCATATAACGATTTCACCTCATAGAAGCGTCACAGACGAAGAGCAGGGGAGGAGAAGAATAAAGAGGAAGACGAGAAAAGAGCACAAAGTGATGGACGCTAGGGTTCTTCTTCGGTTATATATGTTCGACACTTGGAATATAGGTAAGGGCCTGAGGGGACACGCGGTGGGAAAATGGAACTACGGGTTTACGGGTTGTACCCGCGGTTTTACGGGCCGGGACGGGTTAGCCCGTTTTCCCACAAGCCAGCATTTCTCCAACCCTAACCCGGCTTGTTTAGACACCAGCCGAGCCGGGTGCGGGTTTTTTACGGGCCGGGCCGGGTAAACCCGCGGGTTTTGGCTTGTTTGCCAGCTCTAGACGAGATCAATGGGTCAGTGCACGAAAGTGCAAAGACGTCCTACGATTTCGTCGCAAGACGGCAATGTCATGGGGCTTTACGTTCGCAAGAATATTTATGCATGTCATATTGTCGCATGAAAAATATCCTGCTGAGGCAAAAATACAAGAAAATGATAAGGCAAGATCAATGGGTCAATACATGAAAATGTAAAGACGTCGTGCGCTTTTGTCGCAAATATAAAGAGTGGCAAGATAATACCTTTACTTAGGAAGGAAAAATAAGACCACATAACAGAATGGAATTTTGGAAAATTCCAAGATATATATGACAGCGAAATTTTGCAGGAAAATGAATTTATACAAACTAACCATTTAAGTATTGTGCAGGAGACAGATTCAGTTTTCGCAAGATAGATAATGAGAGGCAAGTATGGGAATTAGTAAAGAAGATGCATTATCTATCTCGGTAATAAGGATATATTAAAAAGATATGTGAATTTCAAGATTCATGAAAGTACATTGCTTGACAGGAAATTAAGGTGAACATAATACAATTTAAGTAATTAGAAGAATTTTAGATTTCAACATGTGATTCGCCAAGAGGGGCTAGTCGATGATCTTCTAAAATCATCTCGTTTTCGCAAGCCTTCTCTTTTTCTTGGTTCATCCTAGCTTGCTCTCCATCTTGATTATCCTCAACATTAACTTCCTTGATGGACTCATTTTCTTCATCCTTCTCAAGAATAGAATCATCATCACTTTCGAAGTCAAAATTACTATCAGGATCGTGATCATCCGCATCTATGTCAAGAGGCATAACTTTTGTAGGGGGAAGTGATTTATCTAGTAAAATGCCATTTACAAGCACTTCTGCCTTGAGATGAACTTGGCGAAGAAGTTCTTTCTGGTGATTCCTACTTTCGATATCTTTGAAATGTTGAAGGTAGTCAAATCTTCTTTCTGCACGATCACGAGAGTGAGCAAGGGCAGTAACAAGTGTAGCATTCTCCTTGCGAATCTTGGCCAATTTTGATTCCAAAGAAGATATAGAAGAATGAAGATTTCTCTCAGAATCTGCGAACAGTAAAAACACAAAAGATTGTTGAAGAAGAATATTGCGAAGATAATTAAGCATGAAAGGTTGGATGAGGAAGTCAGATTCTTATGACTACCTTCCTTATGCGAAATAAGATATTGGGCTAAAGCCAGATTATTATTCTCCAAGTTGTTCATTGCATCATCAAAATTATCCCCAATTAAACCTTTCAAGAAAGATCGAAAATTCTTATCATTAGTGATAAGTAAAGCATTTTCCTTCGCTAAAGAAATATAGGAATCCTCTATCCGAGTATGTTGCTCTTTAAGTTGGTTTGCCTTTACGCTCAAAGCTATTCTACCTTGGATGAGTTTATTCTTCTCAGCAATAGACGATTCAATTACTTCTTTAAGTTCACTTCTTAACGAGTGAAGAGATCGCTCTTGTTCATCACATACTTTTTGACGTATATTAAGTTGTTGCAAAGATATCGCTACTTTGTTTAGGAGGATTCGCTTCTCTTGAGACAGGGTTCCATTTTCATCTGACAGAGTTTCAATCTTCAAGTTAGCTTCAATTAATGAATAAGAGAGTTGGGATAGCTTGCTACTTGATACTTCTTGTTCTTGGATTAGTTGGGAATTCTTGTTAGAAAGGTTGTTAATTTTATCAACAAAATACAAGTAAATATTATCTAATTTGTTATATTGGTTAACAAAGCTTCATTGTCGGCACGAGCTTCTTTAGCGGCATATTGAAAGTCGTATCTCTCCATTATTCGTTTCTGAATTAGAACTTAACGTGCGAACAAGAAAAATGAATACAAAAGAAGTAAAATTAACAAAGAAGATAAGGTATAAATGAAAACAAGAAGATCATACCTTTCGAGTTCATCATTTTTTCAAAGATTCTCGCAATCTAGCGAAACATTCTCAAGCTTTTTATTTTTGAGGCGAAGATCATCACATTTCAAAGACATAGCTTGGAGATTCTCCTTCAAAGATTCAATTTCTAAAGATGCTTGCGAAGTTGTTCTTTCAGCATTAAAATACTTACCCAGGGTTTCGCAGACGTTAAGCTTGAGAGGGTCAACAGAAGATCTTCGAGCATCATCAAGAACATCAGACAAAACTCTAAAGGCAATGTCCACTTCATCTAACAACTCCTTCTTAATAGGAAGGGTTTCAGATGAAGAAGTAGTGATACTTGAAGTTATGGGAAGTGAATCATCTTTCGCAATGGAAATCTTTTTCCCATGCGAAGAAGAAAAAGGTTTTATAGGCGACGTTGCGACAGAATCAATCTTTGCGGCATTCGCAAGAGGAGAAGAAGGGGTTTTATTCGAAGAAGGGTTAGCTGGGAGGACGTCATCTGTAATGATATCCTCATGGGAAGGAGCAGTAAATAATAAAGGTTCTGCTGGCGAAGCTGTAGAAGAAGAGGCTAGGGGTTTGAAATGAGGAAATGAAACGGAAGAGATAATAGTCTTTATTTTGCGAGATTTCTTGTAGGGTTTATTAACAGCTTCATCATCCTGCAAATATCAACACAAATAAGAAACAGAGACAACAATATTCTTATTAAAGAAGAGATGTTTCTTATTACCGTGGAATTTGCAGGCTTTCTTTTGACTGCAAAAACTTTGGGTTGCGAGTATTTGGAAACCTTAGGGTTTGGGACTATGAATTTGGTGGAAGAGGTGCTTTTGCTGAAACAGAATCAGTATGGGAATTAGACAAGATAATAAAATTAGTTAAAGAAGTCATTAAAATAAGATTAGTTCTAGCAAAATTGAAGAAGAAAAAGCAAAACTAACCTGGGTGACTCCATGAAAACAGTAGCAGATAAATAAGCTTGTAAGAACCAAAGATGAAGAAAATTGCAGAGGATGAAGATTTACAGAGAGCTTGGAGACGAGGAAGATGAAGTAAAGGAAGAAAATAATATTCCCATCATTCTTCTCCTTAAATAGGCAAAAAGGATGACCGGTTGAAATTGAATGTGCCGGTAAAAAAGGGGAACAGTAAACACGTGTAGACGGTTATGCTAAATTCACGGAAGGTTGTCGGTTGAAAAAGATAGGGAAAAGTAAGTGGTTGCAGCATTTAGAAATAGAAATTCTCATATTCTCTTCTTCGCAGAGAAGTCATAAGAAGAGGCAAGATGTAGGAACAATATCTCGCAACAATTATATCTCAGCGAAGCTTTAACTAAAGGATGGTTGCGAAGGTCAGCGCAGAGTGTTAGAGAAGTGATGTAGCGAGTGACGTCATCTTAGTCATAAGGAAAGTGTGAAGATTCTGCGAAGATTGTGATTACCTTGGTAAGAAAACCCTTGTAAGCTTGCGAGAACAACGCAGATCAGATCCTAAAATAAAGGCTGACTTAGCTGTCATCCACCATGTAATATCTTATATAAAGGACCAAGCAAAGTCGAGATGAGGGAGATCTTTTAGAAAGGGGAGGAGAACAAATAGGAGAGAGAAAGTCCAGAGTTATTTTGATTTCCTTGTATTCATACTATTTTTTTAAGATTCATCAAAAATATAAATAAAGCATTGTTAATTGATCATGGAATTTGGTTAGAATAGTGTATAATCTTGGAGAGGGTGGTTGTAGGAAATCCTGCAACCACATATATCGTTTTGAAACACATGAAGAATCACTTCTAATCGGTTTAACATTCCAGTTAAATGGGGTGAGGCTTTTTTTTTTTTTTTTTTTTTTTTTTGACAAAATGGGGTGAGTTTAAACTCATAAATATGATCTTTGCATTTTTCAGTAAACTAAAATTGCGTTTTGTTTTCTCAAGACCCAAGTGCGAGATATTGAAGGGAACATAATTGCTGGAAAGCAAATGGAAATGGGCGTTTGAAAGCCAAATACCCACTAATTTATGCATTTTACAGTTGCCACTAGTTGCGTATAGCAAATCTAAGCATGCATTATTCCACGTGAAGGACCCTTTCCTCAACTCTAACCATCAAACCATTCTTCATTTTAAGTACAATTGATGGTTTGGGTTTGATAATCTGATCCACCAAAATTTCAACGTGAAAATTGAATATCATGGCTGAAGCTGCTAACTTCATCATCACAAAAGCCATTTCTTGACCTAAGCAGCTCCTAGGACCAATACTGAACCCAAAAAACTTAGACATGGTTTCATGGTTTAACTTCCCGTTTTCATTGATCCATCGTTCTGGCTTGAATTCCAAGCAATCTTTTCCCCATACGTGCTCCATCCTTCCTGCGGCATACATGGAGATCACAATCATCATCCCAGGATCAATTATGGTTCCATCCGGAAGTACATCTTTTTCCAGACAAGTCCTTCGGTTATGTGGAATCGGAGGGAATAACCTTAGAGATTCACATATTGAAGCGTGTAGGTATACAGCATCTTTTAAATCGTCAATATCAAACACCAACGGCATCTCCGGTCGTTCTTCTTTCTCTTGGAAGTTCTTCTTTGAGAATGCAATAAGCTTTAGCTCTTCTAAAATCTTCGCTTCTACATTCAGATTTTTCGCAACCAACCAAAAGAACCAAGCAAGAGCTGTACCTGTTGTATCGTTTGCGCCGATGAAAAACGACATAGCACCATCTCTAACGAATCTGTCGTCGTGTATTAAAACCTCATCGTTCTCCTTTTGTATAAGGTTGCTCATATCTCCTTCACATAGACTACTTGTTTCTGCGGTCCCTTTAATCATATCTTCTCTTTTGGCCTTAATATACATCGCCAAATACCGATCTATAGTCTTCCACGCCTTATTCATCTTTCTTTCACTACCAATCATCAATCGACGACATAATTTCCAACATGCATTGGGCATTACGTTCCTATAAAATAAAGCCTCCATAGCATCATCAAGACCTTGTGCAAGCTCATTAGGAAGAAGGCTGGTCGAAAGATAGTTTGCGCTTCTTCCAAATAGGACACTAAAAGAAATATCAAAGGTATACCTCAAGAACACATCTTGTAAGTCGATAACCAACGATTTTTTGGCAACATGATGTAGAAAAGGAATGAGTGAATCTTTCACTACCTTCTTGCTTGTACCAGCTATAACATTACGTGATAGATTTGACATGAGAGCTCTTCTTGTCAAGCTTCTATGATCGTTCCACGAAGGAGAATCCATTATTAGCGAATCACCAAATATGTCTAACGTCTCTTTAAAATCATCTCCTTTAGGGAAGTTGGAAAAGTTGGTTTTGAGTATGTAGTTGATGTTTCCAGGATCACAAGTGACTAGTCCGCTGAAGCATCCAAAAATGGCTCGTCTTTCAACTATAGTGCATCCCCACAAGTTCACAACATCGACCGTCCAATCATGAATACGATCCATGTTTTGGATGATCGATGGAAACACACTCACAACTGGCCAACGCACTATAACTTGATTCTTCATCTTGTGCTTGCAATACAGCAATGAAATTAGTAAGAGAGATGGAGCTAGCAAGAAGCAAAATTCAGGCCACACTCTCCAGTAGTAAAAACATATCAATGAGAATAAGAGTAGAGCAGATTGGAGATACATGTTTTCGCTTGTGGACTTTCGATCAACTTCCATCTAGTTATTATCACTTTTTTTTCTTTTTTTTTTTTAATAGGTGATCGCACTGTGACAGGTTAACACGCTATGTGACGCATCTGACAGCAGAGGGTCAATAATTAGGTTGGGAAACGGCCTTTGGAGAAGATCAGGTAACATGTACAAATCAAACCCACCATTTTCGCTATTGAATCAAATGTACTAATAATTAGATTATGCATTTTTTGTAAGGTTCAATGCTGATTCAAAATTCACAGTTTCACACGCTACACAAAAATTAAATGGTGTTGCTAAACAATTTGCGGATATTAACCGTTGAATAACTTTCACATGCGAAAGAAAAACTTTCACATGCGAACAACACACAACGGGTAGCTGTTCTACTTGAAATCCGGCGATCGGGTACTGAATATAAAATTTTATGTAGTAATCATGTGATTCATCTGGGTGCATGTATCTACAAATTGATTGCAAAAAAAATTATTGACCTGGTTATAAAGGGGACCATTAGTTATGCAGCTTAATTAATAAAGTTCGAACTTAAAAAAACTACGTCGCTATTATATAAGTTACCATCCAGGAACACTATTTTAATATATGTTGTTGGAATATATGGCATACCCTAGTCAGAAGACCAAGTCAGTAAGGAAGACCAAGTCAGTAACAGTATGTGAAGACCAAGTCTGTTACAAGATGTGGTAATTGAATATGAATGATTTTTTGGGCACTACTCAAAAATGGTTTTGGGACTACTAAGTGATAAAATATAAACCCTATAATTATAAGGGGTGTCCTAAAGTGTGGAAATGACTAACCTACCCTTAACCTATATATATTTAACCACCTCTTCCCATCACCACCACCTATATATATAACCACCTCCTCCCATCACCACCGCCGCTCACCACCACCTACCACCACCACCACCGACCATCTCGAACCACCACCACAGCCACCTCTATATATAACTTAATTTAAATCATTAACAAAGTAAAATCAAAATCAAAATTATAACAAACCCATTAATTGTCATTCGTTTTTGGTTGAAAAAATGAGAAGTAATCATCAAAATGAGTTGAAAATGGAAGTTGCAGAGAGAAGTTCGGCTAGGAATTATCTGAAAAACTTTGCGAACTAGCCGAACTCAACTTTAATGGAGGTTTTTCTTTCGGAGAAAAGTTTGGTTACCTCGCAATTTTTTTTTCCCAGACGAACTTTTAGTTCGGTTACGTCGAAACATTTTTTCCTTTTTCTCCTAGCCGAACTTTTAGTTCGGTTACGTAGCAATTTTTTTCTCCTAAAACCTATATATTGAGTTCGGTTTCGTCGATTTTTTTTTCCCAGCCGAACATGTGGTTTGGTTACGTCGCAACTTTTTTTTCCTAGCCGAATTTTTTTCTGAAAGCAAAAACTCCATTAAAGCTGAGTTTGGATTAATGATTATACTAACACTAATCAATCATTATACTAACTAATTTAATTACCAAGGGCAAGTTTGGTATTAAAAAAAACTTAGATAAGGGTGACTCATTATTACTTCTAATATCCACCTGTTGATGGTGGTTTTTAAACAAGGGGTAAAAACGTAAAACCCCATGACCTAGTGTTACCCGCAACACATTAACTAAGAGCATTTAACTCAGGTGTAAATAATTAATAGGGGTATTTTTTCAAAATACCGATTAGGGTTTTCGACCACGTAACCATAATTCCAAAATTAAGCCGCACACTATCGCACCATGGCAACAACGCCAAACCAAGCCGCATATCTGCGCGCACCATGGCAACAATGCCAAACCAAGCGCACATGCTGCGCACCATGGCAATAATGCCAAACCAAGCCGCAGACTGCGCACCATGCCAACAATGCCAAACCAAGCCGCACACTGCGCACCATGGCAACAATGCCAAACCAAGCCGCACATGCAGCACCATGGCAACAATGCCAAACCAAGCCGCATCTTTTGCGCACCATGGCAACAATGCCAAACCAAGCCGCATCTTGCGCACCATGGCAATAATGCCAAACCAAGCGCGCACACCTGCGCACCATGGAAATAATGCCAAACCAAGCGCATCTTCTTGCGCACCATGGAAATAATGCCAAACCAAGCATCTTTCTGCGCACCATGGCAACAATGCCAAACCAAGCCGCTGCTGCGCACCATGGCAACAATGCCAAACCAAGCCGCATCTCGCGCACCATGGCAACAATGCCAAACCAAGCCGCACATATTGGCAACAATGCCAAATTAAGCGCACCTGGCGCGCACCGTGGCAACAAGGCCATATTTCCAAGCCGCTATGCCTTTGGCCCAAGCCAAATATAGCGCCCTAGGCTTGCAAGACTTGCAACTAGGTCAACATGGCCGTCACGTGCCATTGGCACATGCCAACACGTATCGCGAGCCATATTTCCAAGCCAGTTATGCCTCGGCCCACGCCAAATATAGCGCCCTAGGCTTGCAAGACTTGCCACTAGGTCAACATGGCCGTACGTGCCATTGGCACATGCCAACACGTATCGCAGCCATATTTCCAAGCCGCTATGCCTCGGCCCACGCCAAATATAGCGCCCTAGGCTTGCAAGACTTGCAACTAAATTCAACATGGCCGTACGTGCCATTGGCACATGCTAACGCGTACCACAAGCCATACTTCCAAGCCCATATGCCTCTGGCCCACGCCAAATATAGCGCCCTAGGCTTGCAATACTTGCAACTAGGTCAACATGGACGTACGTCACATTGGCACATGCCAACGCGTACCACAAGCCAAACTTCCAAGCCGCTATGCCATTGGCGCATGCCAAATATAGCGCCACTAGACATGCAAAACGTGCAACTAGGTCAACATGGCCGTACGTGCCATTGGCACATGCCAACGCGTACCACAAGCCATATTTCCAAGCCGCTATGCCTTTGGCGCATGCCAAATATAGTGCCCTAGGCTTGCAAAACGTGCAACTAGGTCAACATAGCCGTACGTGCCATTGGCACATGCCAACGCGTACCACAAGCCATATTTCCAAGCCGCTATGCCATTGACGCATGCCAAATATAGTGCCCTAGGCTTGCAAAACGTGCAACTAGGTCAACATGGCCGTACGTGCCATTGGCACATGCCAACGCGTACCACAAGCCATATTTCCAAGCCGCTATGCCATTGGCGCATGCCAAATATAGCGCCCCTAGGCTTACGAACCATACAACCTAGGCCAAGTCGGCCACGCATGCCATTGGCACATGCCAAACACAGACGCTGGTAGCCTAACTTGCAAACCGTGCAACCTACCACCAAGGCATTCTACACATGCCATTGGCACATGCCAAACACACATGCTGGTAGCCTAACTTGAAAACCGTGCAACCTACCACCAAGGCATTCCGCACGTGCCATTGGCGCATGCCAAACACACACGCTGGTAGCCTAACTTGCAAACCGTGCAACCTACCACCAAGGCATTCCGCACATGCCATTGGCACATGCCACGCACGCCACTAGCAGCTCTGGCATTGCCACTTACACTCAACATTCAACCTACCACCAAGGCATTCCGCACATGCCATTGGCACATGCCACGCACGCCACTAGCAGCTCGGCATCGTCACTTGCGCTCGAAGTACAACCCGCAACAAGGGCATTCCGCACATGCAAATGGCGCATGCCACACGCGCCACTAGCAGCGCCACTTGCACTCAAGGTGCAACCAACGAGATATCAACACAAAACTGGGGGATGCTTTCCAGGGTTTTAGTTTGGCGGTCACAACTTGCAGCGTACACTACGCTCACATTAAGAAAGCGTGAAAAGGAATAAAGCGGTCAAGTAAATGAGGAAATAATGGTGAAAACGTTTTCACCCATTAACACCATGCGGTTACCACCTCCTACCATTATTTCACCCTTTACTCTCTTCCTTCATGAGGCCGAGTGCGTTTCAATCTCGACTTGTATAAATAGGTCTTACCTATTTCCACCAGACACAAGTCTCGGTCAGGAGAAAAATACTACACTCTCAAAAAAAAGGCAACTTTGCAAGCTCTCCAAAAAATCTTTCATCTCTTGCAAGCTTCCTAAGCTTTCACTTTCTGATACAAGTCGAGACACTACTCTCCCAGAACTATTCTGGTCTCAACACTTCCCTCCCCAAATCAACCCTTCTCCTCCACTTTGTGACCGAAGCAAGTCTGGAACGGCCATTTCTTGGTTTAGGCCGGACTTGTAAAGATTGATCTCTCGAATCTATAAAGTGCTCACGTGCAGCACATTTGTTTAGGGTTTGAATCAGTTTCTCACTCACCTACCGAATTTACTGAAATCGGCGAAACGATTTTTACCCATAAACAATTGGCGACCACAGCGGGAGGATTGATCTATCGGCTACAATGTCAGGCTGTCGATCTCGTTCTTCGACCCGGATGTCAAGATGGTGGGGAAGGCGACTCAATCCGACGCAACTATCGACAACCCGGTTACAAGTTGTAAAACTACACGAGAAAACTCGGGGACTTGCCAAGATGCTACCGCTCGATCCGACTCAATCTGCTAGATGCCCGGTTACCGAGTTGTAAAACTACACTTGAAAACCTGGGACTCGTTAAAGATGCTACCAGCAATTGGGGACTTGTGACTCGGTCCGACTCAACCGCCGAGACAACCCGGTTATCGGTTGATTAAAACTACACCGTAAAGCCGGAGACTCACCGAATACGCTACCAAGAATTGGGGACTAATCGCGATGCTACCCGGCAAGGCCGCCTTTACACGGAGAGGGGCGTGTTCACAAAACCTATGAAGTGAGTAAATTTAGACGCACAAGATATACGATCTATTTCTAGGTCCTTAGTAAAACCGTCATACTACTTTCTTGTGCCTATTGCTAGCACACACTTTCATAAAAGCAATATTCCTTTCCCAAAACATAATCGAGTCATATTATCAAAACCATTCATCCCGAAATAATCCAATACCCTAAAAGCTACCAAATTGTCTATCAAAGGTCAAGTTTTGAACCGGACATCCAATATGTCTTTCAAAAAAAAAAAAAACCTAAATGAAAGTTTAACGGAGAAACGTTCAAGGAAAATCATCCAACGAAGTCTGCTCTTTTTTGGAGAAGGTCAACTTCGCATCTTCAAGAGCCGCTCTCTTCATAGTCAACATCTTAGAAAGCTTTTCGAGTTTCATCTCTGTCGTGCAATCTCCTCGGCGGAAAGGCTTTCGATTGCTTTGCATCTTTCAACTTTTGGATCTCGGCAAGGCCTTTGACAAACCACGAAGTGTTGAACTCCTTTTCTACGCACACGTCGCGATGGTGCTCCCAGTCGGCAATAACGTCTTCGAAACGGTGTGACCAGTCACCTCACGCATGTCCTCAATGGAAGATAAAGCCTCTTCCACACGCTTAACCAGCGCAAATCGACTAGTGACTTTCTTGGTTGTAGCCATATGTCCGTGCTTCTCCCAGGATTCCGGTATACAACGCCTCATGCTTAGTCGACGGCACGCTGAAGCCGCCAACCAAGACATGACCTAGATCGGAACCAAGTACGGGGGATCAAAAATGGCGCCCGCACCTGGCCTCACTACTCGCAGAGGGTCTTCTTCCATGTCTACGACAAGAACCATCGAGAATCATCCACCGTTTGAACCACATCCGTGCCTGCAATTGGCTAACGCTCATCTCCAAGTCACCGGCAAAGTGGTCACCAAAGGCAAGTTTTCATGCGGCTCTACCCCAGAATCATCCTCCGAACCGGATTCCTCTTGCGAACTTGAGTCAGATATTTCCCAAAAGAGGAAACAAAAGAAGAAAGAAAAGAAGTGCGAAACTCACCGAACCACTTCCCAAAAGCAGAACAGTCTTCTTTGGAGGAATCACTCTCACTCGTTGAACCTTCTTCTCTCTCGACTCATCATCGCTATGAGAAGGCTCAATGTTTTTGGAGTTCTTTGAAGAAATTGCCGTCTCCCCGGCAACGTGCAAGAGCAATAAAGCATTAACACTACCGAAGCCACGAAGGAAACAAGACACATATTCTCACTAAAATTCACGTGTTTTGAGACAAACCAATGAAGAGGCGACACATACACAGTTATTGGAAGAACCGAAAGACACAAGGGCCGTGGGAGGATCTTGTGAAACCGTCCGGAACCCGCCAAAGACGATTCTTCGTTCTCCGTTCCTTGGCACCGGGCCTTTCCAGACTGCTAGGCAACTTTCGCTTGGGATCTCTCAACATTGGATACTCCTTGAATCTGGCGGGGAAGGTTTGCAACGAACGTTTTCCACCACGTTATTCACAAAATCTCGGATCATAGTAAACTCGTTGCACCAAAACTCATTATAGCCGAAGGTCGTCGAAGTTACTCTTCCCATTTGAAAGAAGAAAGACGGATACCCGGCTTAAGAACCGGGCGTCAAGGGCGACACGCAATGAATCCTTAGGGATCACCGCCAGGTAAACAAGAGGCACCCCTTGATCGAAACCCATGTGACGAAAGCGAAGACGATCAATATTGTAAGCGGTATCTGGAAAGACCCCACGAAGAAAGACGGCATATAACCGACAAGCAGCTTTGAATGAACAGTTTTTCACCAACGCTCAAATCGTCATCAAGACAAAGACATGAGCGGAGCGAAGCAAAAGTGTCAATTTGAGTCACCGACTTATGGACCAGGCCCCCATGGGCGAAAATTGATTTCATGCAACTTATCAAGAAAACTAACCAAGCTCGCGCCAACTCTTGGGCCTTTGTTCACCCATCGAAGAATTCGGGAGCCACCCCAACTCACGGAAGCGAAGGCGGCGGTTTCGGAGCATACTTCTCAAAGTGCTCCCATAGCCGGACTTGCGGAAAAGCAACGTGCACATATGAATCCACTTTCATGAAACCATTCGAAACTTGCATGTTCGCAACTAGGTGATCCTGGATGCACATACGGGGAACCAAGGAATAGCTTGCCAATGGGAAGAACTTCACCCTTTGCCAACTTCACAAAGAATCGCTAACAACTCCGGTCTTATTCCTTTCTTGCCGAACCGTCATCAAAAATGTCTCTGGACAACCAGAGAGCCAAAAATGCGGCGACATGAAGATCACCGCTTTTCTGTTCGTGCTCCAACTCGTCCTAAAACCATTGAGATATCCACCAACCGTAAGGGCACCTTTCATCCTCTTTTCCAAGCAGAATCCTTCGACTTCGCAATGGAGTCTTTCCGAGCAAAATCCCCAACTTAGCGGCCAGGTCATCCCGCATCTTCACCTCACTTTCAAATAATTGGATTTTAAGATTCCCCATTCTAGGAAGGTTCAGCAAGAGAGCCACACTCTCCAAGGAGAAAGTTATCTCGCCCCATCTACATATGATTGTATGGGTGTCCGAACACCATATGGAGATGAAAGCAACCAAGCCTGGGATATCCTTCCTAATATGACCTGCGCTCGAGTCAAGTTAGTATTTATATGCTCCTTGCTCACCATGAACTCAACCCATCTATCAAAAGAACGCAATGGGCTTTGACACATCTTGAAGTCAATGTTGGAAGAAGAATACACCCCTTTATGAAGACAAACCGAATGGTGCTCTCTCGGGCAAACCAACGTGTCTTCCTTTCATCCTCACCACCGGTTAGCAAAATTGGCACGAAGATCGGGTGATTTTTCCGAGCGGGGCGAGGGCTCTAGTGAAGAATTCATCATCTGTGTTCGGTTTAGAATTATGAGCATCCTTCGACGAAGTGAAATTTGATTCAGGTAACATCTTATCAAATTCCTTCATAACAATTTGGTAATAAGATATCTGCACAAAATAAACGGAGAAAGACGAAGTTATCTCCCTGACACATAATCGTACCCAACAACAAAAAAAAAAGAGAAAGGGGAAGGAGGACGTATTTTATTCGGTTTCAAGACTATATACACAGTATTTTATTCGGTTTCAAGACTATATATGCAGTATTTTCTTCGGGTTCGAGACTATATACGCGGCATTCTATACGGGTACAAGTGTGTCTACAGTATCTTTCTTCGGGTTCAGAATTATATACGGAGCATCCACTACGGGTTCAAAATACACACGCAGTATTTTCTTCAGGGTTCAAATATTTCTTTCAGGACCGAAAATTCATATATGCAATATTTCCTACGGGTTCAAACAATATATGCATTATTTCCCTTGGTTGCATACATATTATATTTTCTACAAGAGGCATGCCAAGAAATCATATGCAAGGATTGTGGAAACGCCTACTCTTAAGGTTTACACCTACGTGAAAAGAAAGAAAAAAAAAGAGAAAAGTACTCGAAGACATACACAGAAGCCGGTTTCTCTTTGCCGCTAGTATGAAAAGAGAAACGAATAAAGCGCAGGATGGGAGAAAGGGGCTTTATATATATATATATATATATATATAGGCGTGAAGACTTTGAAATAGGGAAGGATTTCCCTTTTACCAAAATCACGCGTGCAAGAAACGGGCCCACAAAGGGTGCGACTTCCCAATGTCGCCCAAGTCACGCCTGCAAGCACGGTTTCCAAGCTGCACCGGCACCACCAATTGCGCCGACCTGCAAGCACGCACGTCTTCTACACTTTGCGTCGGTCCCACCAGCCATCACACGCAGTTTCCCAAGTCACGCCGCAAGAACGCACAGACTTCCACATTGCGCCGGCCCTACCCGGCCCAGACACGCAATTTCCCAACGTCGCCTGCCGCACCGGCCCCACCAATTGTGCGACCTCCCGATTTGTGCAAAACTACCAGAGGCAAGGGTTCCAAATCCTATTCATAAAAGGTCGACAAGCCTCCTCAATCCTCTTTACGGTTTCTTTGTTGATAGTTTGTCACCATCTTATGCTTACCCCGCAACAAAGCCCTGTTCCGAGCTAAGCGGGGGACTTAATGTTGATGGTGGTTTTTAAACAAGGGGTAAAAACGTAAAACCCCATGACCTAGTGTTACCCGCAACACATTAACTAAGAGCATTTAACTCGGTGTAAATAATTAATAGGGGTATTTTTCAAAATACCCAGTTAGGTTTTCGACAAAGAACCCTAATTCCAAAATTAAGCCGCACATCAAGCGCACCATGGCAACAATGCCAAACCAAGCCGCATATCAGTGCACCATGGCAACAATGCCAAACCAAAGCCGCACATCAAGCGCACCATGGCAACAATGCCAAACCAAGCCGCATATATACTGCGCACCATGGCAACAATGCCAAACCAAGCCGCACATGCGCACCATGGCAACAATGCCAAACCAAGCCGCACATCGCGCACCATGGCAACAATGCCAAAACAAGCCGCATCTTCACAGACCATGGCAACAATGCCAAACCAAGCCGCATCTCAAGCGCACCATGGCAATAATGCCAAACCAAGCCGCATATCGCGCACCATGGCAACAATGCCAAACCAAGCGCGCATCACGCGCACCATGGCAATAATGCCAAACCAAGCCGCATATCGCGCACCATGGCAATAATGCCAAAACCAAGCCGCATCTTTGCACCATGGCAACAATGCCAAACCAAGCCGCACATAACGCACCATGGCAACAATGCCAAACCAAGCCGCATACTGCGCACCATGGCAACAATGCCAAAACCAAGCCGCACACCGCGCACCATGGCAACAATGCCAAATTAAGCCGCACCACGCGCACCGTGGCAACAAGGCCATATTTCCAAGCCGCTATGCCTTTGGCCCACGCCAAATATAGTGCCCTAGGCTTGCAAGACTTGCAACTAGGTCAACATGGCCGTACGTGCCATTGGCACATGCCAACACGTATCGCAGCCATATTTCCAAGCCGCTATGCCTGCGGCCCCACGCCAAATATAGCGCCCTAGGCTTGAAAGACTTGCAACTAGGTCAACATGGCCGTACGTGCCATTGGCACATGCCAACATATATCGCAGCCATATTTCCAAGCCGCTATGCCTGCGGCCCACGCCAAATATAGCGCCCTAGGCTTGCAAGACTTTCAACTAGGTCAACATGGCCGCACGTGCCATTGGCACATGCCAACGCGTACCACAAGCCATACTTCCAAGCCGCTATGCCTCTGGCCCACGCCCAAAATAGCGCCCTAGGCTTGCAAGACTTGCAACTAGGTCAACATGGCCGTACGTGCCATTGGAACATGCCAACGCGTACCACAAGCCAAACTTCCAAGCCGCTATGCCATTGGCGCATGCCAAATATAGCGCCCCTAGGCTTGCAAAACGTGCAACTAGGTCAACATGGCCGTACGTGCCATTGGCACATGCCAATGCGTACCACAAGCCATATTTCCAAGCCGCTATGCCATTGGCGCATGCCAAATATAGCGCCCTAGGCTTACGAACCATACAACCTAGGCCAAGTCGGCCACGCATGCCATTGGCACATGCCAAACACACACGCTCGTAGCCTAACTTGCAAACCGTGCAACCTACCACCAAGGCATTCCGCACATGCCATTGGCACACGCCAAACACACACGCTGGTAGCCTAACTTGCAAACCGTGCAACGTACCACCAAGGCATTCCGCACGTGCCATTGGCACATGCCAAACACACACGCTGGTAGCCTAACTTGCAAACCGTGCAACCTACCACCAAGGCATTCCGCACATGCCATTGGCACATGCCACGCACGCCACTAGCACCTCTGGCATTTCCACTTACACTCAACATTCAACCCACCACCAAGGCATTCCGCACATGCCATTGGCACATGCCACGCACGCCACTAGCAGCTCTGGCATCGTCTCTTGCGCTCGAAGTACAACCCGCAACAAGGGCATTCCGCACATGCCAATGGCGCATGCCACACGCGCCACTTGCAGTGCCACTTGCACTCAAGGTGCAACCAACGAGATATCAACACAAAAACTGGGGATGCTTTCCCGGGGTTTTGGTTTGGCGGTCACGCCTTGCAGCGTACACTACGCTCACATTAAGAAAGCGTGAAAAGGAATAAAGCGGTCAAGTAAATGAGGAAATAATGGTGAAAACGTTTTCACCCATTAACACCATGCGGTTACCACCTCCTCCCATTATTTCACCCTTTACTCTCTTCCTTCATGAGGCCAGGTTACGTTTCAATCTCGACTTGTATAAATAGGTCTTACCTATTTCCACCGTACACAAGTCTCGGTCAGAGAAAATACTACACTCTCGGAAAAGGCAACTTTGCAAGCTCTCCAAAAAAGCTTTCATCTCTTGCAAGCTTCCTAAGCTTTCACTTTCTCGATACAAGTCGAGACACTACTCTCCCGTAACTATTCGGTCTCAACACCTTTCTTTGCTTCCCTCCCAAATCAACCCTTCTCCTCCACTTTGTGACCGAAGCAAGTATGGAACGGCCATTTCTTGGTTTAGGCCGGACTTGTGCAGATTGATCTCTCGAATCTATAAAGTGCTCACGTGCAAAGACATTTGTTTAGGGTTTGAATCAGTTTCTCACTCACCTACCGAATTTACCGAAATCGGCAGAAACGATTTTTACCCATAAACACCACCCCAAAAAATGAAGAGTAGTCCCCCACCATTTTTGAGTAGTCCCCAAAAAACGGTTCTTGAATATTTGTCCCTACTTTTGATGGGCTATACAAATATCCTTATCACATAATAAACATGTCCCTATCCTTGTACAAGCCCATCAGGGGCCCAATACCAAATTATGGACTTCCAAATATACCCCCACTATATATTCAATTACAAACCAAATTTCAGTTATAAACGGGAATAAAAACTGAAAGAGAGAGAGAGAGAGTTTCAGCTGCAGACGAGAGCTGAAATCGTGAAAAAAATCCGATTTTTTTTCACGCGAATCGACGAGCTGCAAAATGATATTGGAATTCTTCTTCTCCTCCTTCATATTCTTCATCTTAATCAACAGAATCAGAGATTTTCAGTCCGTTTTTTAATTATTATTAATCAACAGAAATCGCTAGATCTGTTTTCCTGAAACAAATTGGTAATGTTGATGTTTATTTGAAGATTAATAAAGTTGTTTTTGATGATTGCATATTCGTTTCATAGATTTATATTTCCTTACTTTTGATTTCAGTGTTTTGTTGATGTTGCAGAGATCGTGATTTATGTGGGAAGATTGATTTCGTGATTATTCTGTTAGATTGATTGGTTGATATTTATATAGTTTGATCTTGAGATCCTTATTCATCTCTTAAACAGGTATGTTTTGATCTGTTTTTTTTTCTTAGATCATCTCATCAACTTTGGTTTTATGTTTATGCTGAAATGTTGAAGAATCTTGTTTGTGATGAAATTTAGACACTACTGATTATGTTTTTGATGAGATGTTGATATTATTTTGGATCAACCTTGACTGTTGATACAAAAACTGAGATGATTTTTAGTTTATTTGTGTCAACTGTTGTTGTTGACCCAAATTTCTGAACACAAAATGTTTGTATTTTGTGTTTTTATTTTTTCTGTAGATTGCAGTTAATCATTATGCATTCATTTTGTTGATAATGTAGCTTTTATTTTAGGTTTCTCACATTCTACATTGAATTTAACTTTCACGAGGGGGCGTATCCCCCGAGTGAGGTGCGACGTAATACTATATGTAGCTTAGGGTACTTCAGATTGCTTTCTTTTTGGTTTTGCGCTGAAATTCATGCTTTAATTACCTCTTATTGGATCAAATGTGATATTTTACACAGATTTATTGGATCAACTGTGATTTTTTACACATATTTATTGGATCAACTGTGACTGTTGATCCAAAACTATGATTGCTTACACAGATTTTATTGGATCAACTGTGGTTGTTTACACATATTTATTGGATCATTCATGGATCAAGTGATCCAAAAACTATGATTGATTACACATATTTATTGGATCAACTGTGATTGTTGATCTAAAACTATGATTGCTTAAACATATTTATTGGATCAACTGTGATTGTTGATCCAAATTTCTGAACACCACTGTATGTTATGGTTGTTTCAGGCCAAAGATGGTTGTTGCAGAGTTCAAATTTTGCAATCAGACCATCTCGCATCCTGTTTCAGGGTCAACTACTGTCAAGGAGATGATAAGTGTGGTGAAACAAAAGTGGCCTTATGTTCCTGAAGACCTCATACTTTTTGGTTACACTGTAGAAGGGATTTCAAATGTCATCGATCATGATTTGGATTTGAGGTTTTTCATTCACTACTGCACCTCACAAGGGATTGACTTGGTGAAGTTTGAAATTCAGTTAAGGACTTGTGTTGATTCTATTTCTTCATCATCTTCTTCTGCTCCTGCTCCTTCTTCTTCATCATCATCAAGTTATCTTTCAAGCGATGAGGTAGTTGTAAGGGAAGACGTCACTGATGATGCGTGTTTGATCAAAAAGGTCCCGAAGAAGTCTGATGCTTGGGTCAACATCTTAACTGGAGTAGGGCGGTTGTTTGAAGGTGGTATTGAAGAAGTTAAGGATTACTCATACAAAGTATGAAATATATAGTGGTCGCAAATACAAATTAAAGAAAAGTGACTTGGTACGATACAATGTGGAGTGCAAGTTCAAAAAGAAGAAAAATTGTCGCTGGAGGCTTCACGCCTCTCCTCGCCAATACAAAAGGTGTATTTCAATGCAAGAGATATATTGGAGAGCATTCATGTAGTTTAGCTTGTTCAGACCCATCAAAAGTTAGGATGAGAAAATTGTTTATGAAGAATATATTGGCAGATGATTTACGAGCATCTAAGAAGAAGAAGACGTCTGCTTCTGACGTTATAGATTTACTCCGAATGGAATATGGAGTTGACCTCACGTATAGTCAGGAATACCACAGTTTACAATTCACCAAGCGATTTCTTTAGGGTGATGACATCAAGTCTTATTCAGATTTTGTTTGGTATAAAGATTCCATTGAACATTACAATCCTAGAAGTGTCGTAAATTTTGAGTATAATTTGGGCGCGTCGGTTCAAAAGGTTTTTCGTGGCTTTTGAATCTTCTATAAATGGTTTCAAAAATTACTGTCGTCTGATGCTATTTATCGATTGTACCTTTCTCACTGGGAAGTTCAAAGGTGGTCTTATGGTTGCTTGCGGCAAAACTGGTAACCAAGGTATGACTTTTAGCCTTTTACTACTTGTTGATCCATTATTATGCATTCATTTTGTTGATAAATGTAACTTTTATTTTTGGTTTCTCACATTCTACATAGAATCTTTCACGAGGGGGCGTAGCCCCCGAGTAAGGTGCGACGTAATACTATATGTAGCTTAGGTTAGTTTAGAATGCTTTCTTTTTGGTTTGCATTGAAATTCATGCTTTAACTACCTCTTATTGGTGATATTTTACACAGATTTATTGGATCAACTGTGATTGTTTACACATATTTATTGGATCAACTGTGACTGTTGATCCAAAACTATGATTGCTTACACAGATTTATTGGATCAACAATGGAAGTTGATCCAACTGAAATGGATCAACTTTGTTTGTTGACACTAGTTACTGGTTACTTATTTTTGTTTTTTGTTTTTGGTTTTTGTAGAGATCTATCCAGTTGCATTTGGAATTGTTCCTTGTGAAAATTGTGAGAGTTGGAAATGGTTCTTAACCAATTTGAAGGGTATTATTCGTGAAGATCGTCCACTGACCATCATATCATATCGTGGAATCGTCCTTTTGAAGCATGTGCCTGAAGTCTTCCCAAATACTTTTCATTCTTTCTGTTTGTACCATATGAAAGGAAATATTCCTGTTCCAAAGGGCAGGAGCAGACAAACTGCAGTCAAGTTATTCGAAGAGTGCTACACTGCATTAACAAAGGAAAAAAATTTATGCTTCGGCGAAGAGTATGAGTAATCTAAAGTTGGATTCAGTGATTGCTTGGATGATGAAGATTCAATTTGAGAATTGGGCTACTCATGCATTTCTAGGAGAAATGTGGGGTGAGAACACATCTAATATTACTGAGAGTTTTAACAACATCATTAAGCATGATAAGCCGCTTCCAGTACTTGAACTTGTTGATGTTATTCGTGCTAAGGTAATGGAGTAGAATTACAAGAGGTTAGTGGAGTCTAACAGGTGGAATACAAGGCTTACTCTTCGTATGCAAGCAAGGTTTAATAAGAGGATAAACGACTACCATTCATACAAGTTTCGGAGATCAAGTGAGAAAGTATTTGAGATCATTTCTCCAACAGGGAAGCATACTGTCGACTTGGATTCTAGAACTTGCAGCTGCAAATGGTGGCAAAAACATAGCTTTCCTTGCACTCATGCAATGAAAGAAATGTTGTAGATTGGAAATGATGAACCTTACAACTACATTAGCCCTTACTATACTTCTGACTACTATAGAAGGTTGTACTCTCGACCCATATATCCTATTCCTGACTCTGAGAAGCCACTTGGAATTAATGCAAAGGGGTATGTTTTGCCTCCCAATGGTGGTCGAGAACAAGGTGGAAGGCCTAAAGGTGTTAGGTATAGGGTTCTCATGAAAAGGAGCGCAAGAAGAAGAAGTGTGGCCAATGTGGGATGCTGAACTTTCACAACCATCGAACATGTCGCAGAGCTCCTTTGGCTCCTCGTGCACCAATGTTTCGCAAGGAGTCTCATTCCAGGATTGTCAACTTCTTGAAAAGGATGTTGTTCTGAAGTTTTTGTGGTGTTTTCGTATTTTGAACAACTTGTTTTAGGTTGCTTACTAGTTGGGTGTTTCTTTTTCTTGTTTGGTTTTCACTTGTTATTTTTTTTTCTTGAAATGACATACATTCTTATCTGGTGTCATTTTTTCATTTCTTTAAGGTTAGTTTTTCGAAATACTTTCTTCACAGATTGATTTGGAAAGTCTCCCCTTTTCTAATCTCTTTTAATTCCTCTCAACTTCTTTGTTTCGACAGTTATCTTTCCCTTTGCTGCTCTTCTTCAATTCCTTCTGGTTTTATCTTATGCTTCTCTTTCTTATTCATTATGAGAAACCATAACATTTACAAACACCTTAGTGGACCTTCAGTAGTGCAACGTAATGCAAACTATACTAATGCAGGTTTGCTGCCAACCCCTCCTGTCTTAATGCGTGATTTTGGAATTAAAGAAAATAGTATTCTAGATAGAATCTTTGCAAATGAGTATTATTCTAATGAAGAAATTAGAGGAGTACTTCGCCATTTCTGGGGTAATAACATCTGCTTTCTAATCCGAGAAACAGATCCAAATCTCTTCATTCTTACTTTCCGTACGTCTAAGGACTTGAAATGGATAGCATTAAATGGGCCATGGTACCCTTATGGAAACGTTTTTTCAACTACTTCGGTGTTCTCTGGTATGAATATTTCAACTGAAATAGTCAAAGAAATCCCTCTGTGGGATAGCATATCCAATACCAGGCATGAGCACAGATTTGGTAAACGATTATGGCTAATTGCAAGTAGAATATGAACTGTTAGTCAAGTATGTAAAGGAATCCATTCCTTTGACAGTATCCCAAGAGTTCTTGTTTAGGTCAATATCGAAAAACCTCTTGTAATGAAACTTCTAGTCAAAGTGGCTAACTATCCAGTTAGAGAAATCATATTCACTTATCATAACCTCCCTTCTAGATTTTGCTCCCACTACTCTAGATTTGGTCATAAAATTACGCAATGTGCTATCCTTCAAAATAGACCTTTGGAAGACATTTATGACATTTCAATGCCATCTCCTAGCCCTGCCGATGATATCTATGTTTAGATAATACTCTCATTCAGATATGGAATCTTAAGGATAATCTTGATGCTCATGGATGGATGGAGTCAGTTGAATGTTATCTAGCTATAATAGGAAACAGAGAAACTTTGTATGAGCTATACAGAGAAGAACACCCGAGAGTTGATCAACAAAGTACTCTTCCTATTTCTACTGATCGTCCCTATGAGGTGTTGGGGCCGGTGTTTTATAATGAAGAAATGCCGCTAGCAGCCAACTCTATTCTAGGTAAAAGAACATTCCCTTTTAATCTGCTTAA
This sequence comes from Papaver armeniacum, assembly GCA_023531295.1. Lineage (NCBI taxonomy): Eukaryota > Viridiplantae > Streptophyta > Magnoliopsida > Ranunculales > Papaveraceae > Papaver > Papaver armeniacum. The sequence goes on along the minus strand of JAJJWW010019264.1, from coordinate 857,875 downwards.
AACTTCATTCCTCTTCACGTTTGAGTGATGAATCGTTTAGATCGGCTAACTCGGAAAAACACCGAGTTATCAACTCTATGGAACCGATTGAAGATAACCCAGAACTAATTTCAGATCAAGTTCATATTCTTACGCTTTTGAATAACCTTAGTCTATCTAAAGAACAAGAACCCAATTTAGTTAACTGGAGATTGTCTTTTCTTCTCTTCCTTATCTTGATGCTCGGAGAATTTGGCCTCACCAATTTCTTCGTGTTAATCATCCTAGTTTGCATCCATTGCATATTTCATCTGCATCTCCCAAAACTCAGCCGAAGTCTGCTTTTAAACTCTCTGTCCCGGAGTTTCCATCGTCTTTTTCTTCCAAAGGTCTTTGTATCTTAGATTCATATATGGATGATTCTCTTCAAATTGATCAATACGGCTCTAATTTAAAGGAGTAGACAATGGCAGTCGAAAACTACTTACCGGTACCTTTCAATTTTGATTCCCCATCTGTGCAACAGGTCGAAATTCAGGTAACCTTAATCCCTCTCTTATTTCTAGTTAATCTTATATGTTGTTTCTTTTAGATCGAATTGATTTGGATGAATTGCTATGATTGATTGTTGCCTTGATTTTAGTCTATTCTAGGTTGATTCTTCAAATTTTGTTTAATTGAATTGACCAGTGCCCTATTTGAAATCATGAAAATTATTGCCTGGAATGTGCAGGGGTGTGGTAACCCCTTTACCCAAAATCATTTACAACAATTGATTAATTTAGACAAAATTAGTTAAGTACATACTCAAAACTTTCCCCAATACTCATATAGTGGATCCTATAGGACTTGCAGGAGGCCTTGGAATAGCTTTGGTGGATGGATTCTCCTTTGAAATAGTTCATTGGAGCATTAACATGATCAATATCCTGGTACAAACCAACTCTGAATCACAAAAATTGTTACTAACTTGTTGTTATGGATGCCCTTACCCAGCCAATAGAAATATAGCTTGGGACTTCCTTTCTGAAATAGCGGAACAAGTAGAAAAATAATTTATGCCTTGGATTCTTTTAGGAGATATCAACATGATATTTTGTCAAGAAGACAAAATTGGGGGATTACCTTTAAAAATTATGATTGTGATTACTATCACAATATTCTTAATAAGGCTGGTCTCTTAGACTTAGGATTTAAGGGTTATGAATACACATGGAATAATCATAGAGATGATACAACTAACATACAAGAGAGACTAGATATAGCAGTAGCCAATGTAGAATGGAGTTCACAATTTCCTAATGCTGAACTTACTCACTTAGTGGGAGATGGCTCTGATATCATTGTCCCATAACTTTGAACTTAGATTCCTCATCGTTCAAACTAGAATATACTTTTAAGTTTTATGACACTTGGCAAAAGGAAAACTCTTGTGTAAAGACCATTAAAGATTCCTGGAATCATGTTATTTCAGAAAATCCTACTAACTCCCTGATTTCTAATCTAGAAACTCTCCAAGTTAATCTAAATTTTTGGAAAAAGAATATTTTTGGTCTCCCTTCTAAACAAATAAAGAATAGTCTAAGACAAATAGATACCCTGAATAAATCTAGTCATGTATACAAAAAAGATGATAAGATTAAAGAGAAATTATATCAATTAGAAAACTCTATGATGCTCAAGAAACCATAGCAAAACATCAGTCTAGAGACAATTTAGTTCACTTAGATGAAAAAAATACCAAATTTTTTCACACTAAAACCCCGAAAAGAAGAAAATGGAACAACATAGAATGCCTGAGAATGAGTAATGATGAATTCACCTTTAAAATACCTGAAATTCAAAAAAACCTCTTGGATTATTTTCAAAATCTTTTCTCTGCTCCCTCTCCTCCTCCTCAGATTAACCCTCTCTTATTTCAAAATATTTCCCCTTATTTTTCTACTGAAGATAATGATTTACTTAACTCTGTCCCTTATGTAGAGGAAATTTGGTTAGTTATCAAAAAACTCAAACCAAATAAATCTCCTGGACCGCATGGTTTCAATAGTTTTTTCAAACTTAAATGGGAAACAGTAGGATAACAAGTAGTTTCTGCTATCCAGTATTTCTTTGAATCAGGAGAATTGCATCCTCATTTAAACAAAACCTTTCTTTTTCTTATTCCTAAAAGTAGGCACACTAAAGACCCTAGTGGATTTAGACCAATTTTTCTTTGCAACACCATTTATAAAATTATAGCAAAAATACAATCTAATAGGATGAAACCACTCCTAAACCATATAATATCTCCCTTCCAAGCTGTCTTTTTACCTAAAAGGCTAATCTCTGACAATATTATAATTACTCAAGAGTTAATACATTCCTTTAAGAAGAAGAAAGTGAAACATGCTGGAATGGGAATTAAGATAGGCATGTCTAAAGCTTTTGATAGATTAGATTAGGACTTTTTAATCACTACAATGAAGGCTTTTGGATGATAACAAATTCTGCAACCTTATTTATCAATGTATATCCACCTCTTCTATTGCAGCTTACTCAATGGATGCCCTGGTAATTATTTCAAACCTTCTAGAGGTCTTAGGCAAGGGGATCCTTTATCCCCTTACCTGTTCATTATCTGTATGGAAATATTCTCCAGATTACTCATCTCTGGTGAATCTGAGAATTTAATACATGGTATTAAAATATCTCCTAAGAATAGCTCTATTTCTCATCATTTTTTTTGCTGATGATTGCCTAATATTCATTAGAGCTGACCTTAAAGAATGTCACAACATTTTGGCTTTAATAGATTCTTTTAGTAAAGCCTCGGGTCAGTTAATAAATTTTGAAAAATCAGGTGTCTTCTTTAGCAAAAAATTCCAACCTAAGCATCAAAGAATGATCAGTAAGTTATTAAAAATAAAAACAAATAGATCTAAAAGACTCTTATTTGGGTACTCCTCTCTTTATAACTAAAGAAAAAATAAAACTATTTGAAGGAATAATTGAAAAAATGGAAAACAAAGTTCAAGGTTGGATTGGCAAACTTCTAGCTCAGGCCAGTAAAATGGTACTCAATAAAGAAAACTTAGCCAATATGGCTAGTTATCAAATGAGTTGCTTTATTTTACCAAAGAAAATAACAAAGAAAAATAAAAAATAGATGCTCTTCAAAGAGACTTTTGGTGGGGAAAGGAAACTAATCACAGAGGTTATTACCCAAAGTCTTACTCTTGTCTTTGCAAACCTATAAGTAAGGGGGTATTAGGATTTAAAAATGCTCATAAGTTCAACTTAGCAATGATAACAAAACTTGCTTGGAGACTGCTAACTGAACCAGAAGCCCTTTGGGTATCACAACTCAAACCTAGATACTTCAGGAAAACTTCAGCCTTCCCCACTAAGATTCCTTATACAGGTTCTTGGATATGGAAGTGTATAAGTAAGGGTATTCACCTAGTAGAGCAAAATAGTATTTGGGAAATAGTACAAATATTTGGGAGGATAATTGGATACCTAACTTAGAAGCAAATCTTAGTGTCTTTAAAACCTCTAATAACTCTCACTTAACACTTGTGAATGATCTTATTAATCCAACACTAAGAAGTGGAACTTTACTTTACATTGTGATCTGTTCCCAGAACACATTGCTAGAAAAATTAATAACATCATAATAGACATAACCAAAAAAGATACCCTCGGATGGTCAAGTTTACCAACTATGGTATGTTTATTGTGAAATCTATGTACAACAAGCTCAATGAAAGAACATTGAATCATTTTAATTTTGGAAAGCCTGATGATAGCTGTCGTAAGCGTCAAAAATAAATTACACTTTCTTACTACTCAAAATATAAATATAGCAAGGGCAAGAAAGGATCGATCCCACAGAGAGGTCTAGGTTGTCAAATTGTTATGGTTTCCTATATAAGTAACCCTAAGAATTTACGATTGTGTAAATAAAAATAAACAAAAAGCAAATAAAGTACGCAAATCAAGGATGTGAAATATTGGATAAAGGTTTCATCTTCAATTGTAAACAAGTTTATGAATATATGAATAGAATTAAGTATTTAATCTCGCTATCATCAAAAGCCATAGAATACCTTATTGCAAGAATACTCCGTAATTTCCAAAGTTATCAACACACACATTAGGCTTAACGTATGTGAAATCTACCTAAAGAATAACCTAACGCCTTGCGCTAATCAAGTTCAATTCCTAGGAGCATTAAGTTTCAGAAATAGGCTAATCAATGCAATTGAAATACATTACGCAAACAATTCGAACAAAGGTCAATTTCTGCATATGATTACGAGGATGTATCACTACAACCTAGAATCATATCATGCTACTCGTATTCAAGGCTATCGCTCGATGAAAACCCTAAAATAGCTATAGATATGGATGTGAGTTCAATCAATTCTAGACTTAACTAAACAAACATTCAATCATATTGCAATCCATCAATCATGCAATTATTATAACCCGCAGAAATCAAACGATAATATTGAGAGAAAACTAATTCATAAAAATCATAACTTGGTTGCAAAATCCAACTACATCTTCAACCAATAATAAAAACTTAGTTACTCATGGCATAGGAGTTCATAGCAAGAAGAAAGAGAAAACCTATCATGTTTCTAAACCCTAGAACCAAAAGTAGAAGTCTCCCTCCTGGAGATATATCTAGGCTTAGAGAAAAAGTTCTATTTATATGCCTCTCCCAAAAGGATACCCAAAACTAGGTTAAGTCTTCTCCAAACCCGTCTCAAATTAGTCCACCAAGCCCATGTGTGAAAATAAGTCTCTGGAATTTTTGGGGTCCAAAAGCGTCGCCGGAATTGATGACGTCATCACCGGAATCCGGCCACCGGCGCCGGAATCCGATCGCCGGAAAAATGTCTCAGGCCACTTAGTCTTCGGAAACTATCACCAGGCCAACTGTATACTTCCATTACCTCAACTCTCCTTCTCTGCAGTCCATACATTCACAAAATCATCCAAACCAATTCTTTCTTTCTTGCGAAAACGCGCCTAAAAGCGTGACCCGTAGCACATATGTCCGGCCGTCGACTCTTGCATCCGACTCGTACCCCCCTCGCGATTCACTGAAATATTACCATGCCCACTTCCGGTTCCAAAATCCGATAACCAGAACTATGCTCACCGGCTTACCAATTTCACTCCGTTTTCGCACTGCGGCTGCATTTTTGTTCGATTCACCGTCCCACAACTCAACTAGCTCCATACACAATGCCACCAACTCGCCTGCTTAACTCAACTATCGGTTTTTACGTAACACAAGCCATTGTTGCACCTGCATCACCCAAAGCCGTTTAAACTGCAATGCAACAACAAACTGCGCCATCTGTAGCTCATTGCACTTCGCACTTCACAACACCTGCTCCACCTCATTCCATTCTACTGCCACTCTCAGTTCAATGCCATCACCAAAGTCATTCATTCAAGCACAGCCATAATGGAAGCAAAGCATCCACCACTGCAACATTCCAGTGCCAGATTCATTACCTCATCCATCTCTGTCTAGCCTTCAGCGTTACCGCCTGAGACATCTCCTGCCATTCTCCAACCTTGCACTGAAATGCAGCATTTCGCTGTGGTCTACAACTCAACTTCATGGCTGCATTGCCATGCCAGTTCCTACTCAGTTGCAACTCCATAACCTGCAGCTACAGCTCCTTGTTAATCTTCCATGGCCTCACTGAGTATTCCTTGCCACTCCAGAAAACCGCCAGACCACCTGCAACTGCTTGCATCTATATCTCGGCTCATCCCCAGAACTGCACTTTCTCCCCTGGGTTCCATTCCAGCTGCCACTTTAACCTGCAGCTGCATCTTCTCAGCTCACAGATTTGCTCCAGCCACGATCCCAGGCCAGCACCAATTCGATCACCAAAAGCAGCTGCTATCATTCAAGCTCTCGCAAATTCAACTAGCAAACAATACCAGCTGCATCAGTTCATTCCCATCTGTGTACCAATAGCTCAACTTGAATTCATCATCTACAGCTCTGCCTCATACCAATGCTCTATCTCAGCAGCACAAACCTTGCCTGCAATTCCCTGTAATCCAGTGTTGTAGCTTGTAGCTTCAGTTGCACACCAGATACCACCAACAGTATCACAACCATCTCCTTGAACCACTTACTCTACCAGAGACCGTCACTGCCAAATTACTGCACCGACTACCACCTATTCTATGCACACACTGCATTATTACGTTGCCGTCAACAGCTCCATGTTACTACCAGTTACACAACTCATTCACCCAACTGAGAATCATAACCCATTACAAAGATCCCGACTCTACTCCAGCTTAAGTCGTAACCAGCGCACTCAACCAGCACCACTGCTACAAGCATCAGCACAATCTTCAGTTCCATCTGCTCATCTAGTCATACTCCCTGCACTTCCCTGGCGCAATTCCATCGCTCGCAGCTGCAACAAAACTCCAATGTTGCAATGCACAGACCAAATACATCTCTGCCTCAGCTACAACCGCAAACTGCAACTCCAGCCTTGCCACTTAGCATCAGCATCTTTATTTCCTCCCGCGATATAGCCTTCCCTGCTCTCGACTCTGTTGAACTCAAATGCAAACCAATGGAAAACGAACCACAGGCCACTATCGAATCACAGCTGAACTTGTAGTGAAGAATTGCTCGTTCAGGCATTCTGTCAAAAAGTGGGTGTGCCATTTGTGAACTTGTAGTTGAAAATCACACATCAACTCCTTCTCTACAGAATTCAACTATAGAAGAAACCCGTTCTCATACATCAGTCACAAACCCACTTTAATTTCATCTCTGTTCATCAAACAAACTCATATCCAAATCAGAGAATAATCAAACCCAAACTTCATATGTTCCTTAGCAATGAGTTCCCTGTACTCGAATGCTAGCGAGCTTGCCTCAATCCCTACTCTGTAATTCGTTATATAACTTAGTTTGTTAGCTCGAATGTCTCTCGATTTAACGCAGAATCGTTCTTTTTTTTCTTTTGTCTGAGTTTCAAAGTGAATGAGAGAAACATATCTCGGATTTAGTATTGTAGTAGATAGGATTTACTTAGGCACTCGCTGCTTGGATAAGGGATGTCCTGCATAATTCTTGTATTGTCAGTTTCAGGGGACTGACAAGCTTAATCATTGATTTCGCTCCTGGAATGATCTCTTTCTTTCGCCGTGGGCTTCGCCTTTTCATTCTCTCCAAGACGATGAGAAGAAATCCCGGATTTGAGCGAGTCTCACTTCTTTTTGCTCCAATGACTCCAAAGTAACTACAAAACTCAAAAACACACATAAAGTACATAATTCACAAGAAAAATAGCAAAGAAAGCGTAACTACTAGATAGTAAATTAGGTGTTTTAGACACCTATCAGATTCCCCCACACTTAGACTTTGCTAGTCCTCGAGCAAATCAAACAAAACAATTTAAAAAGATACATACAACTCCGTGTCGTCGAGGCTACGGTCACTTTTAGCATAAATAACAAGCCTTTAAACCCCTAGGTGTCCCTAGTGGACGAGTTATAGTCTCGTGAAGGTTTACTAGAGATATACCTACAAAACCTATATTTCCAACTCCGTCTAATTGTGACAAATCAATAAACGAATCCAAAATGACTACAGGAGGAGGTACCTTGCAAATTCAATTCATATATTAGTAAATAAACTCTAATTAGATAGTCGAACAAGCCACAATACTCGGAAACTAACAAACCACAATCACAATGAAAAGATTAAGAGGATGGATAAAGATGTAGATGTTGGCGAATATTCACAAGTGATCGATGTTTCCCATATCTCGTGCAAGGTCACCGCTAAGATGAACCTAATCCTATTGGATTGAGTGTTGGTGCTGAATGCTACATCAAATCAATTGGCATATACAAGGGAACCAAGAGTGACTTTATTCAACACAAAAATAATTTCTTCTCTTCTTTTTTTTATATATGATTGGATCAAATCGGATCCAATTTCTCTTTTTTTTTTTTTTTAGACGGCATGATTAGATCTTTTGGATCCAAGCGCATGCTTCCTTGTCAACACGTACATGATAGTTGCCTTGGATCCTGCATTCCACGCTTGTTTAGGCGACGGAGACAGGGACTACGTTTCACATACTCGCTATTCCCAAGTGTCTTTTTATTCCGTTTTGGTCTAATTGGTCGGTCTATTTTTTTTTTTTTTTTTTTTTTCATATATATTTTTTTATCATTTTTTTTTTCTTTTTCTAGTAACTCAATCACTCTATTTCATCCTAGCAGTAATAACACATCGATGTTTAGTGACCCACCAAAGCACTTAGAGAACAATAGATAAATATGGAAAAATAAAAATAGAATGCGATATGGTGATATTCCGAGATATGGTAACAACTATCATGGTATTTATGATTCATGAGCTATGTTCGTCCCTTTTAGTTAATTGGTTCCTCAACTCCTGCATTCAAAATGGTTCCATCCACTAATGTTGTCATCCTAAAGGCACAAGTTTCTAGATTCCGGAGTTCAAAAAGCACAAATTTTTTTCTTGGTTTTTCAATTTTTCTCATTTTTTTTTTTGTTGTTTTTTTTTTTTTATGCATAAAACAAACTAAAACATATAAATGCTCCCCCACACTTAAACTTTACATTGTCCTCAATGTAAAATTGAATCGTCCAAAGAAAATCCAAGGTGGGAAATTCCGTAAATAATATGCAAAAACAAAGAAAATAAAGATAAAAGCAAATGCATAAAAGTAAAAAGATAAGGATAAAGATACAAAACCGGTGGGTTGCCTCCCACTTAGCGCTTGTTTTAAAGTCGACGGCCCGACTTAGCTTCTTGTAAAATTCATTCCCCATACACCAATAATCTGAAAAGTTGGGGATCCTTCCATAGAACCTGTTTTTCAAACACTAGCTTCGCACAAATATTAGTAATATAAAACAGAAACGAAGCTATGAACCGATAAAAGCTTCCCCCACACTTATTCTTGTCCACACTTGGAAGTGTATAAAGAATATAGAAGTCGGGTACTTCCACAGTTTCTTGTTCCATAACCTGCATAGTATGAGAATCAAGTTTCTCTAATGGAGGAAAACGAGAAACAAAGTCATCCAACAATATTATCGAAGCACATACATTCAAACCAATAAGAGGTAAAGAAGAAGAAATAATAGGCAAAGGGTTAGATAAACCTTGCACAATCTCTTGTATTACGGAATCCTCTTCATCCTTAAAAACTCAAGTGAATTATTCACCTCTTTTATATCATGGTCCTCTATCAAACCTTGCAACCATTCTTCGTCCGTTTCTGCCTTAACCAAAGTATCGACAGAAACATCATCATTACAATCATATGCAAGCTCAATTGGGTCTTCCACAATATTGGTCAAACCGGTCTCATTCTCAACATACTCCACTTTGTTGTAAGGCACATACTCTTTTGCGGATGCAATATTGTCCATAAGGAATTTCTTTAGAACACTCATTGCATCATCCCCAAGCTCTACCTTTTGAATAGGTTGTTGATCGTTATAAAGATCAATGCTTGAGTAATCTACACAAGTGTCGACATATTCCTCTTCATCTTCATCTTGATCCCAAAAAGACTCCATTGTACACTCCTCGGGGTTGTCACCATGAGTTGGTTCAAACGATGTTTTTTCATAATAATCATCACTATCATAGTCAACATAATCTTGTTCCTCGCTGAATTTAGTGTTGCTAATCTCGAACTCATCCTTTTGAATAGGTGAATGATCATTATTACGACCAAGAGTTGAGTTAACTACACAAATATCAACAAAAGTCCCCGAAGGTTCGCCTTTTTCAACATAACTATTCATTTCCTCCTTGTATTCTTCAATGCCTTGTCTTAAAGTGGAAACACCTTTTTGAAGCTCTTGGAGTGTTCCATCCAAATTCTGAATATAGTGTTCCATTTGTTTGTAAAGCTCATTCGACAAAGAAAAAGTAGAATTACTTACTTCCGTATTGCTAGGCCAATTATATTCCCTTTGAATGGGTAGATGATCATAACTACGATCAGAAATTGGGCCAAACATACTATGAGCACATTCGGTCGATGAAATTGGTTCCACGCTTGGTTGTCTACAAATTGACTCCATGCTGTCCATAAATTGTTGCATTTCATCTACCAAACTAGAAGAAATATTAATAGGAGTACAACTAGTCTCCCCTCCTTGTGGTTGCTCACTTACATACCCACCGTAAGAAGGTTGGAATGTATGAGAACAACTAAAAGGGTACGTGGAATATTGACCATAACCAAAGGATTGGTTTTGATTGTACTCCCCGTAAGGGTGATAGTTTTCATGTTGTTGAGGTTGAAAGCCGTATTGATTGCTCCAATATGCTCCGTCCATCGAAATTGGTACCTGAAACGAGATTCTCAAAACTCGAATAAGAACCAAGAAATAAGAAAAAGTAAAACAAAACTAAATACAAAAATAAGAAACCAAAAACAATTAACAACCGCTGCCTCCCCGGCAGTAGCATAAAATTTGACCGCTGTCGTAAGCGTCAAAAATAAATTACACTTTCTTACTACTCAAAATATAAATATAGCAAGGGCAAGAAAGGATCGATCCTGAGAGAGGTCTAGGTTGTCAAATTGTTATGGTTTCCTATATAAGTAACCCTAAGAATTTCGATTGTGTAAATAAAAATAAACAAAAAGCAAATAAAGTACGCAAATCAAGGATGTGAAATATTGGATAAAGGTTTCATCTTCAATTGTAAACAAGTTTATGAATATATGAATAGAATTCGTATTTAATATCGCTATCATCAAAAGCCATAGAATACCTTATTGCAAGAATACTCCGTAATTTCCAAAGTTATCAACACACACATTAGGTGGCATGTATGTGAAATCTACCTAAAGAATAACCTAACGCCTTGCGCTAATCAAGTTCAATTCCTAGGAGCATTAAGTTTCAGAAATAGGCTAATCAATGCAATTGAAATACATTGCGCAAACAATTCGAACAAAGGTCAATTTCTACATATGACTACGAGGATGTATCACTACAACCTAGAATCATATCATGCTACTCGTATTCAAGGCTATCGCTCGATGAAAACCCTAAAATAGCTATAGATATGGATGTGAGTTCAATCAATTCTAGACTTAACTAAACAAACATTCAATCATATTGCAATCCATCAATCATGCAATTATTATAACCCGTAGAAATCAAACGATAATATTGAGAGAAAACTAATTCATAAAAATCATAACTTGGTTGCAAAATCCAACTACATCTTCAACCAATAATAAAAACTTAGTTACTCATGGCATAGGAGTTCATAGCAAGAAGAAAGAGAAAACCTATCATGTTTCTAAACCCTAGAACCAAAAGTAGAAGTCTCCCTCCTGGAGATATATCTAGGTTTAGAGAAAAAGTTCTATTTATATGCCTCTCCCAAAAGGATACCCAAAAGTAGGTTAAGTCTTCTCCAAACCCGTCTCAAATTAGTCCACCAAGCCCATGTGTGAAAATAAGTCTCTGGAATTTTTGGGGTCCAAAAGCGTGCCGGAATTGATGACGTCATCACCGAATCCGGCGCGGCGCGGAATCCGATGGCCGGAAAAAATGTCTCGAGCCACTTAGTCTTCGGAAACTATCACCAGGCCAACTGTATACTTCCATTACCTCAACTCTCCTTCTCTCGTCCATACATTCACAAAATCATCCAAACCAATTCTTTCTTTCTTGCGAAACGCGCCTAAAAGCGTGACCTAAGCACATATGTCCCATTGATCGACTCTTGCATCCGACTCGTACCCCCTCGCGATTCACCGAAATATTACCATGCCCACTTCCGGTTCCAAAATCCGATAACCGGAACTATGCTCACCGGCATACCAATTTTACTCCGTTTTCACACCGCAGCCGCATTTTTGTTCGTACACCGTCCACAACTCAACTAGCTCCATACACAATGCCACCAACTCAGTCTGCTTAACTCAACTATCAGTTTCTGTAACACAAGCCATTGTTGCACCTGCATCACCCCAAAGCCGTTTAAACTGCAATGCAACAACAAACTGCGCCATCTGTAGCTCATTGCACTTCGCACTTCACAACACCTGCTCCACCTCATTCCATTCTACTGCCACTCTCAGTTCAATGCCATCACCAAAGCCATTCATTCAAGCACACCATAATGGCAGCAAAGCATCCACCACCGCAACATTCCAAAGTGCTGATTCATTACCTCATCCATCTCTGTCTAGCCTTCAACGTTACCGCTGAGACATCTCCCCGCCATTCTCCAACCTTGCACTTTGAATGCGGCATTTCGAAGCTGTCTTCTGACTCAACTTCATGGATGCATTGCCATGCCGGTTCCTACTCGGTTGCAACTCCATAAACCGCAGGCTCACTCCTTGTTAATCTTCCATGGCCTCACCGAGTATTCCTTGCCACTACGAGAAACCGCTGGACCACCTCGCAACCGCTTGCATCTATATCTCGGCCCATCCCCGAACCGCACTTTCTCCCCGGGTTCCATTCCAGTTGCCACTTTAACTCCGCAATCGCATCTTCTCGGCTCACGATTAGCTCCAGCCACGATCCAGTGCCAAGCACCAATTCGATCACCAAAAGCAAAACTATCATTCAAGCTCTCGCAAATTCAACCAAAGAACCAATACCAACGCATCGGTTCATTCCCATCTGTGTACCAACAGCTCAACTTGAATTCATCATCTACAACTCCGCCTCATACCAATGCTCCATCTCGGCAAAGACAAACCTTGCCTGCAATTCCTCAGTAATCCAAAGGTTGTAGCTTGTAGCTTCAGCTTGCACACCAGATACCACCAACAGTATCACAACCATCTCCTTGAACCACTTACTCTACCAGAGACCGTCACTGCCAAATTCTGTACCAGCTACCACCTATTCTATGCACACTGCATTATTACGTTGCCGTCAACAGCTCCATGTTACTACCAGTCACACAACTCATTCACCCAACTGAGAATCATAACCCATTACAGCATCCTGACTCTACTCCAGCTTAAGTCGCAACCAGCGCACTCAACCAGCACCACTGCTACAAGCATCAGCACAATCTTCAGTTCCATCTGCTCATCTAGTCATACTCCCTGCACTTCCCCGGCGCAATTCCATCGCTCGCAGCTGCAACACAACTCCAATGCTTGCAATGCACAGACCAAATACATCTCTGCCTCAGCTACAACCGCAAACTGCAACTCCAGCCTTGCCACTTAGCATCAGCATCTTTATTGCCTCCCGCGATATAGCCTTCCCTGCTCTCGACTCTGTTGAACTCAAATGCAAACCAATGGAAAACGAACCACAGGCCACTATCGAATCACAGCTGAACTTGTAGTGAAGAATTGCTCGTTCGGGCATTACATGTCAAAGCAAAGGGTGTGCCATTTGTGAACTTGTAGTTGAAAATCACACATCAACTCCTTCTCTACAGAATTCAAGTATAGAAGAAACCCGTTCTCGTACATCAGTCACAAACCCACTTTAATTTCATCTCTGTTCATCAAACAAACTCATATCCAAATCAGAGAATAATCAAACCCAAACTTCATATGTTCCTTAGCAATGAGTTCCCTGTACTCGAATGCTAGCGAGCTTGCCTCAATCCCTACTCTGTAATTCGTTATATAACTTAGTTTGTTAGCTCGAATGTCTCTCGATTTAACAGCAGGAATCGCTTTGTTTTTCTTTTGTCTCGAGTTTCAAAGTGAATGGGAGAAACATATCTCGGATTCGATATTGTAGTAGATATGATTTACTTAGGCACTCATTGCTTGGATAAGGGCTGTCTGCATAATTCTTGTATTGTCGGTTTCAAGGGATGACCGACAAGCAATCATTGATTTCGCTCCTGGAATGATCTCTTTCTTTCGCCGTGGGTTTCGCCTTTTCATTCTCTCCAAGACGATGAGAAGAAATCCCGGATTTGAGCGAGTCTCACTTCTTTTTGCTCCAATGACTCCAAAGTAACTACAAAACTCAAAAACACACATAAAGTACATAATTCACAAGAAAAATAGCAAAGAAAGCGTAACTACTAGATAGTAAATTAGGTGTTTTAGACACCTATCACCTGACTCTTTTTGGAAAAAAAATTATGGATTCTTAATGTGTCTCAAAGGATCAAAATTTTTGCTTGGAAATGTTTACAATATGCCATCTCTACAAATCTGAAATTATTTAAGTTCATGGAGGATATTCATCCAAATTGTTCCTTTGGCTGTCAAGAGTATGAATCCATAGAACACTTAATTCTTTTTTGTCCTTATGCCAAAACAGTTTGGGCAGCTGAACCTTATCCAGTTGAACTAAATTTGATTGCAGTACTACCTTCTTAAATGTTTGTAAGGAATGGTTAGGAAATGAGAACACAATTATACCCATAGAAATCATACTGACTAAAGCTTGGTTCATATGGAAGGAAAGATGCAATAGAGCCTTTAAAACACAACAAAAAACTAGTTCTCAATTAGCCTTAGAAATTCAGAGATTCCTGGATTTCTGGTATACGGATAACCCTTCTTTCAGAAAAATCTCAACAGATACAATTGAAGTTCCAAAGTGGAAACTGCCTAGGAGAAATCAAAAGGAACTTAATATTGATGCTTCTTGGATTTCCAAGGATATACCTTCAGGTTTTTCTTTAATTTATAGGAATGATGCAGGAAAATTCGAGCAAGGCAGGGCAGGTCCAATCTCAGCTTCTTCCCCAGAAGCGGAAGCTCTAGGAATGCTGCAAGGATCTAATTGGGCGTCAGAGAGAACACTCACAAATTTTAGTGTGGAAGGCGATTGTAAGAATTTGTTCGACTATCTACATGGAAGACCATCTCAAATGGCCTGGCAGAATCAAGTTATTATGGACGAAGTTAAAAGAGTTTTTTCTAGTTGTCAATTTTTTTGGGTTTTTCTTATATTCCCCGTGACTCGCTAACAATGTAGCGGAATACTCTTGCAAAAGAGGCTCAAACTTTTCTTAATCATTTGGATTGGGTCAATGATCCACCTACTTGTATTTTGCAAAATTTAGAAGTAGATATATCTAATGCAAGAGATAGTTCATCTAATCCACCATTAGAAAGCTCTACCAACAAGGTTGTAAGGGTTCTAGCTCCCGAGTTAGTCCTTTGAATACATCCGAATTTACAAAAAAAAAAAAAAAAAAAAAAAAAAAAGTTACAATAACCTCAACATACAAGGTTTCCCTCTTCTTTATACCTTCCTTTCAACATACAATAAATTTTGACTGAACCATGTTGCATGCTCATATTAATAATGGTTAATCCAGCCAAAAATCAATGGTGATAATATTAGCTATTTGCTGGTATGTAGTATTTCAGCTTCATCTTTCAATGTTGACGAAACTGGCCCCATCCTATGAGAGCTTTGGAAGTCACATGCTTCTACGTTGTTAAGAAGGAGTTATCTAGCAATTTTCAAATGACTGAACCAGATTCTTCTTTACTTCAATGCAATAGAACAAAGCATGCCCAGGACTACTCATTACCATTCCCATAAGTGGGCTTAATCAGGTGGTTGGTGCTAAGCAATTTAGTTTTGTTTTCTCTTTGACTTGGTATCCCTTTATTCGAGAAGTACAGTCTTTGTCCCAGCTGTAACCAGGACATGGACATTTATGGTAATCATGCCTTGCACTGCGCCAATGATGTTGGTCTTAAATTTCGTCATAACCTGGTCAGAGAAGTCTTTGCAGAAACTTGTTATAAAGCCGGGGTGCCGTTAGGAAAGAGGTTTCATTGGGGTTCTTATCTGATAACGATACTGCATTGTGTCTTGCCGACATTTTAGTTTATAATTGGGAGAACGGATAAGATACGAGTTTTGATGTCACAGGTGTTACATCTTTCACCGGTAGTGTGGCCCTTTTACACTTGGTCGTGCTATTTCCCATGCCATTCTTCGTAAACACAAAAAAATATCTCGACAAATGTACAACACATGAGTATAGCTTTGGTATCTTTGCCTTTACTATACTCGGGGAGCTTGGAGAGGATGTTGTAACCTTTTTGAAGATATCGAAAAATTATCTTGCTAGTCATAATACTCACTCTACGATAGGTAGTTTTTTCCCCATAGAATTAGTATTGCTAATAATTTGCTATCCAAAAAGGCGTTGGTGACCGGCCACCAACTTTTATAATTTATTTTCTTCCGAATAAAATCAAATTGAAAGCAAAATTACTAACTTAGAATCTATCCTAATGTCTCTCTCTCTGTATATCTTGGATTGCGAATGATATCCACTTACATTTTTAGATTGCAAATAAACGGGAAACACGTCAGCTGTAATAACGGAACGTTGACGTTACTATATCTGCCGCCTCTGTAAAAATATTTACTACTCTGCTCAGAACTATTACGTCTCTGTCAGTGATATGGTTATTTCAAAATAATCAACAGTATACGGCATTCGGAACGTGTAAAATTTATGAGTTCGATATCAATACGAAGGAAAAATGGTGATGAGTCGCTAGCAACCTAGCTGTATTAAATATTAAATACATAATGCAGAGTAAAAAGACAGTGCCTGTCTAGAACTGCAGCAAGCACTTACCCCGATGTGGTGATACCTTGACAGGGAATCAGGGATTAACTGTTTAAATCAACAACTTTGTTGCATGCATCACCTTTGACATGAGATCCTAAAAATTATGATTGATCAAGTATTTAGCCCTTAATTCAGGGTGTTATCGTTATAAGATTTGGCAAGGGTCGTCATGTACGTTTTTTCTTACTTTCTAAATATTGTTGGTATTATCCTATGTCTTTCCCCCGACAAGATTTAGTTAGCTAGAGAGTACTTAGCGGTACACCTTTGGCTAGGGCGGCTGTAGTACTGCTAGGTTGCTGTACTTTAACCACCAGGTTCTTTAGATCCCATTTTGATGACTCCATATTAGCATTGTTAATCTGTTTTATTTTTGAATGCATCTCTGTTATGAAGCAATATAATAATCAAGAGTCTTGTGGGAGCTTTTCTTCTGTATCAGTACACTGTAGAGTCTCTTTCATTTGAATCAATTCATATTTTTTTCCTAAAAACACTTGTGTTTTCATGTTAAAGTTTGGTTTAAAGTTAAGATTATGCATATCTCACTGTCAAATCTGCTCGTCTTTGGCTTTTAAAAAATTAAAACTACTAATTGAACCGTCACTTTCTTTGGAAATCTCCTTTTATACTCCCTCCGTCTCTAAAAGATAGGCAAGTTTGGTTTTCACAAAAATTAAGAAAACCAATTATTATAGCCACTTTTTTCATGTTTTTTCTTAATATATCCTTGGTCCCCACTCATTTGTTATAAGAGAGATAGGAGAGAGAAGTGGTCCCCTTTTAATATTAAGAGAGAAAAGGGAGAGAGATAAGTGGTCCCTCTATGGGTATACTAGTAAAATCATAACATTTGACTTTCCACATATGGAAACAAGCCTATTTTTTTGACATACCCAAATAATGAAACTTGCTTATCTTTTAAAGACCGAGTGAGTATTTATTTATGGATAATGCCGGCAGTGCATACACATCCATCACTTCTATAAAAACTAGTAGAAGCATAGCATGCATTGGGCAAGCAGACTAGAGCCTCTTCATATAAGCCTGCCTTTCTCTCTCAAGTACTATAAGGTAGCTTAGCTTAGGTTTCATATAATCCTTAGTAAATTTCAATCAGTTTTTGTACATAAAAATGGCTAATCCGAACTGACAGTAACCCTGCCGTTACAAATCGCCGAATTCCTTTTCCAACAGTTGGTGCAACATCAACTTCATTTTCCTTTCTGGTTCCAACTTCACTCTACTATCTGGCTGATGTTTCTTCAGCTCTATAAACTCGTGGAATTTTTTTTCCAACGGTACAGCTATGGAGCTAAGAAAGAATAGAGTGAAGTTGGAATCAGAAAAGAAAATGAAGTTGTCAAGGGAACTAGGATTTGATCTTCGTCAAGTAGCGACGTGGTTTCAAAAGCGACGTGCTAATGGAACGATTATATGTAACATGTACTTGAGCAGGATTACGAAATCGTCACAAGGGAAAACCAACATCTTCATCAAGAGGTTAGTAGCTATAGCTGCAGATATGAACATGCATGTAACTTATGTTTGTATATATATATAATTGTATATGACAACTTACAGGTACATATTTCATGTATTTAGAGTCGTGGAACTGAAAGACAAGCTTGACAGTCGCTACTGCAACCTGAGCATATATATAACATGGTCGCTGAGAGTACGAGGGCATTTGTTCCGTTCAATGCTCAAATGATGCAGCTAGAGAAATGACGAACCGGTAACTCAATAACACGAAGACTTCATCCCGCAACATGTTATTTTTGCAGAGACGAAGACGAGTAATATTACTCAACAGGCGCCTCATTTCTTTATTGGGATGTTTCGCCGGAGTATCCATAAATAAGCAGAAGGCCAATACTGAGTTGGTACTACATTAACTTAACTAGTTAACGAAACCAAAAGAAAAATTCTACCTTCATCTTTGGGATAGGCAAGTGGTAGTGGTAGATGCACTTGGTTCTGGCTTGGACCGCTTGGTACCAAATATTTACTTTACATGGTTCTAGTGTAACTAAGTAATCTTTAATCAGCTAAAACATGGATGTACCTTCTGTTTACTACTATTAAAGTAGACAGAAAAAGGAAAAATTGGGAATATATCCACTACAAGAAAAACTGGTTTGAGCGACCAAGCAGTTTTGGTCGCAAAAGCTCATATTAAGACGCTCTAACCCATAGAGCGACCAAAAGTGGCACTCGCTTTGGAGTTGCAAAAGGTGGGATCTGTACAAGTCTTGAGCAGCTAGGTAATCGCTTTAGATATTAACCAATTATTCTATAACGACTTCTTTGTTAATTGCTTCAAAGATAGACCGACCACCTAGGGCAACCAAAATATCCAATGCTTCAAAGCTAGACCAACCACTTAGAGCAAGTAAAATACCCAATGCTTTAGATCTAAACCAGCCACCTTGGAACAAGTAAAATACCCATTGCTTAAAAGCTCGACCAACTGGCCTGAAGTTGGTTGCTTAAGTTTTTAAACTGCCAAATGTTTGCTGTTAGACAAATTCTTCATTAGCTACTGTAGTGTCTCCATCTCAATGATTCTGATTTAAATAATCCCACAGTGTAATTAAATTAAAATCAATACTGAACAAATTAAGAACTAAATTAATAAAAGAATTAAGTTTTATTATATCACAGATTTAATTTACATCATTTCTTAGAAAAGTTACATTCCTTGAAAAAAAAATAAAGTATACAAAAATACAATTTAATCATTTCTTTTAAAAAAAATTACTATCTCCACAATTTTGGAAACAAAAGCTGAAGAACACTGCTGTTTCAACTTTGAAGCACCTATCAAACTTCTTTGATTCTCCCAGAACAAGCTGAAAATATTTAGAGATCCATCCATGCTGCTGTGACCTTCCATCACTGATATGTTTTTTAGCTCTAATTTTGAGAACAAATCGAGTACTAATTCCAAATCTAATCCATCATCAACAAAAATGAAAAACTTGGGTCCTGCATATTAACAAATACAAAGAATTCCAGATCTAATTAGTTTAAGGAAACAAATCCAACTAATACAACATCAAGAACTGAATCAAAAGACCAAATAATAAAAACTAAAAACTGGTATTTTGATACCTTCTCCAAACATACCCATCTCCATCAGATCCAATTTGGCGTAAACCTCACCTGATTCATTCATCCCAAAAAAATTTAAGAAAAACAATCAGTTCCATTTTGAACAAAAAAAACAGAGATTTGAGAACTTCCGGTCCAAACACAGGAAAAGAGTTCAAATCCTAATTAGTATCGTAACAACGCCGTGAAATAGATCAAAACTTTACATATTAAAGCTTACAGATAAGACCATAAGCAGGAAAGAAGAAACAATAAACTAGGTAGGTCTAAAAATTACATAATCACTAAATACATTACACTGGAAAAAATCAACATTCAGGATCTACAAAATCTGTTTACTTTTTAGAGAAAACCGAGAAATAAATCAATCAAAATTATCAGTAAAGACACGATTAACATCAACAAACAAGTGAACAAGATTTATCATTTATCAATCGACAAGATCTAGTAAAGCAGCAGCAGAATAACTGAAAAGAGGCATTCAGTTTTTGAGAGAGAAGGTGAAGAAGAGAGAAGGTGAGGGAGAGAAATCTGAAAAGCAGCCAAATGAGTTAAAGGAAAGGCAAAGCGATTAGGGTTTGTGTAAGTTTTATATGACCGTAGGATTGGATGCGAACTAAACAAAATTGACGGATATGGTTAACTTCTTGATTGTTCACGTTTCATGTGACCCAGTAGTACCCCGGCCACGAGCCGATTTGGTCCTTGCTTGAGAATAATAACGAAATTTTGGAAAATTTTGTGCCTCGTTCGGAACATGGCACTTTATACTAATTTCGTATGACCCAGTATTGTACCACGAACGAGCCTATTTGGTCCTCGCTTGAGATTAATAACGAAATTTTTTGCCTCGTTCATCCAACCTCTTATAAACTTTGTAATATTTCCTTTTGTAATAAGCTTTTATTTTTGTAAAAAAAAAAATGTTTTGAAGAACGGGCCCTAGCTCAGCTGGTCATCCCCGTTCCCCAAAGTTTAATGCGGTCCAGGAGGTCCTAGGTTCGAGTCCCCAATGGCGTTATATTGCAGGAATTAACATGGAAGGTAGTGTTAGCTTGCCCCCTTGTGACACAATCTCAGCCCCCCTCCCGCCGTTTCGGCTCTCTTGGCTAAGTTACCCATGAGGCTCGCTGGTAGGTTAGCACAGCAACCTGTTCAATTAATGTAGTAGTATGTCGTTGGAGCTGAGCTTGTTAGGCTTCCAACTAGTTTCATGTAATAATATTTATCAAAATTAATAAAAAAAGGAATTTTTGAAAAAAATAATAATAAAAAGTAAATATTGACCATCCAAAAAATAAAATCAAGAAAATGATCCATAAGAAATATTAATATTTTGGTAACAAATAAAATGCATACGTTTTTTCATAAAATAATTTATAAATATACATTACCGCCGAAATCTAACACGTTAAAGTAGTTAATTGGTAATAGTGCGTCGCTGATGGAACTAGTCGTTACTCGTTACAAACTTGGAGATGGTGCAATCACATAAACCTTGACTTTTTTATTACCCATCTTTTTAATTGTGCATTCAATTTATTTACTTTTGTTAATCGATCTAAACCGAATTTACATAGGTCTCTTAATTATTTTACTTCGTAATAATCGTAGTATATGTTATTTTCTATCCCTCAATTACAATCCCAGTTTATGGTATTTTTTATATGGATACTAAAATGATTTTTCCTCACATAATTAAAGCCTCAAAGTCAATTTTATTTTCAATCACATCAAATGACGTTTCATCAATATAATAATTTTGCTTTCAAAATCATTTCAATAAAAGTATCAAATATCCCATTTTAGTTATTAAATTTGGACATAAATAATCAGACCAAGAATCCGTGACTATTATTTGGCTTATTTTAACCAACTTTGTTAAAGGAATCGAGTTATTCTTTGGTTTATTTTAACCGACTTTCTCAATGGATTCATCGTTTTTACCAAGTTTCGGCTTATAGTGGTCCACTCACGGTCGAGTTTCGATCTCGGAACCGAGTTGTGCCTCGAGGTTACCCAGAAGAGGGTTTTTAAAGGTTTCGAGAGAATATTCATGGAATCTTACCCGTAGATGGATGGATTCATCGTTCTTACCAAGTTTTTGGCTTATAGTGGTCCATTCAAGGCCAGGTTTCGATCTCGGAATGGAATCTTACCTGTAAATGGTTTTATTGTTTCTAATTAAGTCACTATAATTTAGAGTTTATGCCTATTATTGTAATTGTTTCTAATCCAACGAACCGAGTTTCCGTCTTATAATGATCCACTCGATCTCTGAGCCAGGTTATGCCTCGAAGTTGCCAAGAAGGGTTAGTTTAAGGTTTCGGAGAATATTCTGACGGAATCTTACCTGTAGATGGATGGATTCATCATTCTTACCAAGTTTCTGGCTTATAGTAGTCAAGTCTCGACCAGGTTGTGATCTCGGAATGGAATCTTATGTGTAAATTGTCTTATTATTTTAATTAAGTCACTAGAATTTAGAGTTTATGTCTATAATGGTCTTATTGTAATTGTTTCTAATCCAACGAACCGAGTTTCCAGTCTTATAATGATCCACTTACGGCCAAGTTTCGATATCTCGATCCAGTTATGCCCAAACTAGGTTAGGTCAACCCCGGGTATGCATACCGAGTATGGGTACCTTTGCCGGTTTGTGAAATCATATCCAAAAGGTGTGCATACTGTGTGCGTACTTTCTTTTGGAAGTTTGCGAAGTCATATAAGAAGGGTATGCATACGGGTATATCTGTATTGTCAAGAAGTCCCGAAATCGAGATCAAAAGGGTATGCATATTGATGGTAAACGATTGGTTGTTTGCTTGGGAAATTTTCCTAAGATCAATTTTAAAGAAAATAGTTTGTGAACAATAAATTGTTCTAACCAGTTTTGCTAAAGATCTAAGAATATCCATTGCTCGAATATATTTCAGGGAGTTTAAACAAGACAAGCTTGAACTTGAAATTTGTTTTAGAAGTGTGTGAGGAATATAGCAATTAATTTTTTTTTGTCTTGCCCGGTCTAGATAAATCACCTAGATCAATTTCATGTTAAATCTTAGGAATCAGGATTTTCCGATTCTTTCTCATCTCTGTCCCTAATTTTTTTGGATCACAAAATTAGGATATAAATAGTACTTTAGGTCACACAAAATCGTGCAAATTACAAAAAAAAATTAGGACTGTGATTTTTGAAAGTATTTATGTTACCAATAGAAAGCCGCGAGTAGGAATTACAATGATAAGAAACAAGTTCGATAATTGTCATCGATTTTTAATTAGATAGAATTTCGGGTAATGTATAAGAAGAGAATGAGAATAAACCAGCGAATTATCATTGTCGAAAATTCGTACAAACATATGAAAATTGGATTGAATACTTAAGAATGTGTATGAATCACTTGAATGGAAATGTTTAGTGAAACAACATATGACAACTAGGGGTATCGTATCGCTACCAAGAAGCACTAAATTATATTCTCGAAATTAAGTAGACCCCAACCGAAATGATCCTTGAAATATGTATATAGAGTTTATATCTCTTGTAGTTACCTAAAATAAGTGGGAGGCTAAAGTAGGATTCTATGGTTTCTCAAAGTGAGTTACATGGGGTTGAGCACGAACAGTCTTCGCCTAATTCACGTACAAAGAACGTTCAAAGGTATGCATACTCTGGTATGCGTATCACTTTACCGACTCGTGAAAGTCAAATCCAAGGGTATGCGTACCTTCCCCTATTCTTGAACTCAAACCCATGGGGTATGTGTCACTTCCGGCTCGTGAAAGT
This sequence comes from Papaver armeniacum, assembly GCA_023531295.1. Lineage (NCBI taxonomy): Eukaryota > Viridiplantae > Streptophyta > Magnoliopsida > Ranunculales > Papaveraceae > Papaver > Papaver armeniacum. Next base: position 834,374 of record JAJJWW010019264.1, on the reverse strand, counting down.
CATGAATTCTCTAATCTCGGGTGGGTGAAGATAGGGATTGAAAATACGAGGGTACCTAAATACATCTCGGACTAGGATATAAATCAGTATCCCAACGGGACTCTATGCACTTGAATCCCTTAGCTGATCTCACCCACAACTAAGAGTTGATACGACCCAAAGTCGAAGACTTGATAAACAAATCTGTATCACAAGGAAAAATCTATTGTATAGATAAATCATCTCCCACGAGATAAACCTATGAGTTTTATCAAGGTGAACAAGAACCAATTGATATACCACTTATATTCCCTAATAACGACTGGAAATATCAATCACCTCACAACAATCTTAATCATATGGTAGCGAAGATAGTACTCAATACGATAGAAGATGCAAGATCGAGATCACGCAACTACAAAGAAAATAATTGGGTCTGGTTTACAATCCCAATGAATTCTTCGAGTCGTTGACTTATGAGGTTTCGTTAAAAACCTAAGGCTAAAGGAGAATCGACTCTAGTCGTAACTAGTATCGCACGGGAGGTGTGGGGATTAGGTTTCCCGATTCTAGAGTTCTCCTTTATATAGTCTTCAAATCGGGGTTTGCAAATCAATGCTACCTTGTTAATGAGCATTCAATATTCACCGTTAGATGAAAACATGATTATACTCAAGCTAATATCTTTCAAATTAGATCGAACTTAGCTTGTTACACACAAATGAAATGTACCTTAGGTTCGAGTAACCGTATCTAAACGTGTACACCTTGTTGGCTCAACAATAGTTAATCGAAGTTAGCCATATGAACACTTTCATATCAACTTCATTCATCTTAACCATAACTAGTTCAAATGACTCAAATGAAACTAGTTCTAGATTTGTTCAATTGTTTATATTCTCATAGAAGTATACACGATAAATGTATTAATTCATGAACAAACCGATTTTAGAACATCATCTACTTAGGTATGCGTACTTAAGTAGACGGACCAAGTTTGGGTTTCACTAGTACGGGAACTTGTACGCATACCACCGAAACTCATCAAATTCCCTGACACAACCTTACGCCTCTTAAGCATACGGGTTTGCATACTGTGCACCGGACTTTCTCAAAATCAAACACATACGGGTATGCATACCATGGTTCCGGACATGGATTACTATGCTTAAATTCAATTGTACTAAACTATCATTTCAATCATTAATTGAAACATTCTCGGAAGACGGAATATCTGTCTTACACAAACATTCTCTTCAAACCTCATGCGGTCTGAGGGCACGCCCTAGCTCGGATGCCATTGATACAATTGTAGCTCGCCTTTAATCTATCCTTCGGTTTTATAATTTTAAATATTAGTTTCCCACCAGTGGGTACTTTTCAAAACCCTCTTCGATTTCATCGGTCCGCGACAACTTTCATTTGGCGAGGAAAAAATTAGAGCAAAAAAACCGGGCAACAAATTTTCGCGCCCTAATCTAAGTCTTCCTCCTAGCCGGAGGCAAAAGGTGGCTTGCCAATCGGTCCGGTCCTCCTGGGAAGTACATGGCCTTAACCCACCCGACATATCAACATCGATTCCGGGTCCTCACGGTTAAATTCCTGGTTCCATAATGTGTTGGGCCGAACTCCGGACCGTTTAAAGTCCCAAACACCCGTCGGGTCCTGCCGTTGGGTATTAAAAAAACTATTAAAATCTTAATTTCTTTCTTTTTTAACTTGAATATAAATTATTTTTATAAAAATTTATTATTATTTCTTTATTAATGTACTAAATAAAGATTAAATGTAAGAAAAAAATCAAAAATAAAAAAAAAAATCAAAGCCAAAACTAGCAAAATACCTATAATTTTGCTAAAAAAATGATCAAAAGGTTAAATAAACGGGTACCCATTACCCGCGGTACCGTCGGGTAGGACCGGTTGGACCAGTTATAAACGGGTCTATTCGGTAATTACCCGCCGGGTCTTAAATGGCTAATGGGTCCAACTTTAGGACCCAGAACCGGACCCAATTAGGCGGGTCCGGTTCCGGGTAGCGGGTAACGGGTACCCATTGACAGCCCTAACAAAAGGTACGCAGATTACTAACCACACCGAGGCTAACAAAAACATGATCCGCATGATATTGTATCTATCCAATTGAAAGCAAGAATCTTCAATCGGATGGCTATACACGCAAAACACTAAAGGGACGCGGATTACTACCTTATCCAACGGAAGAAAAAATTTCCACCACAACTATTCTGTGGCGCGAAAACATATTGGGGCAATGAATTGGCGGGAATGTTAGCGCTCTTTTTTTTGTGGGTGAAATCTAAAATTCATGTTGGGTAAAATCTTTAGGATTGAAACCTGAGGCATAAAATCTCGCTTACTCTTGAAAATCTTTTCACAGCTTCTATCTCACCTCTTTCTCTTTCTTTCTCAGTTTCAATTCTCCGAAAATAAAAAACTCTGATCTCTCTCGCCTATCTCTCAGAAACAAAAACAAAAAGCAAAATTGAAGCTTTCATCCTTCTCTTTCGCTACTGATTTGGTTTTCAGTATGTTTTAATTAGGGATTTTTTTGATTTCGATGTGGATTTTGACTTAGAAGGGGAAATTGATGTTTTCTGAAATTCGAAACTGGGGAAATCCTGAGGATTTGTTGTAATGGGTTATCTTTGAACTTCGGGTGTTTTTTTTTTTTTTGTTATTTTTCTTTTGGTGGTGAATAGGGTATGGATTGGTTTTCCATCATCGCTCCTTCAAACTCAATTTTCGGTCAATTGAGAAAAATGATTAAATGTTAGAATTTCTGTGTTTCTTGTAATTTTATGCATTAAATTTGTGTACTCAATTGTGAAGTTCCCGGATCTTGTTAGAGTCCTCAATTGAGAAAATTTATGCTTATTAACCCGTGGAAAGATAATTTCGATTCTGTATTTCTTGAATATCAGGGATGGATGCTTATTAACCCTATAGATTTCAGTTATTCAAACTCTGATTGTGTTTGTTGAATTGAACTATCTATCATTTCTGATTTTGTGATATGGTGATGTTGATTCAAGGATGTTTTCATGGCCAAATTGATACAATTGATTGAGATTTGTACATCGAATAAGGCGATTATTAGAATTACTGGGTATATTTCATGTTCTATTTTTCAATTTTATTGTCCAAATATTAATTCAAATTAGTTTCCATGTTTTCATAGAATTGATCTGTTTTTTCTTTAGTTTTCTAAGATGGGTTTTTATCATTTGCTGTTTCTGAAAGTTAATTGGAAAGAATTTAGATGTGGGTTTTGTTTATTTTTTTGCTTTTGTTCATTCAATTTGGGTTTTCTGATGATAGCGTGTTGATGACAGGATGTTATTGTACGAGTTTGGATGGTGGTGAATTGCAGTTCACCTCATGGTGATATCTATGGAGTTCAAGCCTATCAAATCCTTTGAATTTCACAACAGGTGTTTACTTTGTAGTTGTAGTACTGGTGTTGATGCTAATTGAAAGCACATGGCTGGATCATGCGTTTTGAATTCTCCATATGTTTTAGTTCTTAAATTTATCTTCAAAGGATGAAAATTATGCGTTTTCTTTTATTGCATTTGTATTGATTACTTGGGTTTACAGAATTTTGATTCTTCAGGGTAAATGCTCGTATTGTTGTAAACGAATCTAATGTTGGGTCTTTACAAAAGGTTGAAATTGGTTTTGCTACATCACTTCTGCAGACTGACATTTCTTTTATCTTTTCTCTCTTGATTGGCAAAATCCGCGGTCTTCTCATCACGTTGCTTTTCACTAGTTTACGAACATACACATTTTATGAAGCTTTCTTTAGTCACCATCTTGCATAATTTGTACACAAGGCATAACTAGTATTACTTTCTGCAGCGGGGAGCTTCAAAAAAGCCTTTCGACCAACTTGAGGTGTGTCACTCTCTCCTAGTTCTTATGCCTGCTTTTGTTATCTGCTGTGTTATCTCCGTCATTCTGTTTTGCATTAATAACGGAGATGCAGTTTCGACCTGCAGAAAATGCACGACAGTTACAGAAACAGAAAGCTGTTTGAGGAGTGGAAGAAAGTTGGAGAAGCATTAATGCGTGCCAGCAAGTCACTACTAGTCTCTCATCTATATGCCTAGATTTGGCTCGGGAATCAGGATCAGTTGAATGATAATATAAATGGCTTGTGCTGGTGCAAATTTTGAATTTTTCTTAGTGTTTTTTGTGATTTTGAACCCCTGTCGATTGAATTCAACTTTAAGTTGGATTGAGTGTAACTTGACAACAAACAACATTTTTTAGGGGAAATGAATTACAATTGGATTAAAGTCATTGTCTTTTTAGAACCCCAAGATGATTAATAAACTACCTAACCAATGGGCTCAGCTAGCTACATGCTCGTGCTCTCTTCTGATTTAATGATTCTAAACTTGGTTGCTGAGACAGGTTTGACCGACCAAAATTTATTTTGAATTGCTGGTCTGTGGTTGCTTGAAGTAAATAGCTATTAACCTACTATGGCACTCGCTAGACAGGACTTGGAAAAAGTACTGGAACAACCAAAAACATTATTTGGTAGCTAAGAAATAGCGGAAACAGGTTAGTAGCCACAAAAACTTATTGTGGTCGGAAACTTGGTTGCTCGACTGTTAAAGCGACCAGAATTTTGGGCTATTGCTAAGATTTTGGTTGCTTAAACCAAGTTTTCTTGTAGTGATCCCGTTTTCACTAATTCGTTTGGGGATCTATGTCATAACGGAAAAACTTAATAGATCTATCCCGGAGAGAAAAAAAAAACAGTCAAGTGACTAGGATCCCACATGTGTGGGCTTACACATGCGCATCAGTGACATTTTTACCCTCAACATTTAGATCAATTGGAAAGACGGGCAGCCATTCGGGTTAGCTCTTGTGCCGGTAAGTTGTAAGTTCACTTGCAAGTGTATGTATGAAATGGTTAAAGCATGAATTGAATAGGTGATTTGGATTGCGTCCTGGGTAGCAACAAAATTTAAAGCGGAAAATGTGTCATTTGTCCATATATTTTTAAAACATGGTTCAAATGGACGAGTAAAAATTAGTATGGGTGAAATGGATATTAAAAAAAATAGCAAGGATGAAACTGGATTCATCCAGACTTAAACTTAAAAAATAATAAGGATGAAACTGGATGCATCGTGATGTAAATTAAAAATAAGAAAAAGTATTTCAAAATGGGCAGGATGAAACTGTTTACATCCTGGTTATTTTTACATTTTTGTCCATTTAAACAGTATCAAAATCTAAATGTCCTTTTCATCCAGGAATTGTTGATTTTGGTCTTTTTAACTAATTTTGTGAATTTAAAATAGGAGCGAAGGTAAAGTTTTTGTTTTTTTGTTATATAAGGAAGGGATGGTTTTGATGGATTGGGAAATTGAAGGTTAGTTAGGACTATTCAGACATCGAAGAGGATGACTTGAAAGCCGGATTTTGAGCTTAAAATTGATTAGGTTATTAGGGTAGAGCAACCGTAATTCAAGTTAATCATGTACAAGTCAGGAGTTGATCTTGTATGTATTGTTTGTCTGATATGTGTTGAATGCTTCTAAAATGTTTGAAAAAATGCCTTAAAGAGACATCACTTTGATGGGGAAAAAGAAGTAGATATGTTTGCTGTCATCACCTAACTCAATTTACTACGGACCAACAGCTTCTTCTCTCTCCCTCTCCATATTTGTTCGTGTACTGTATTGCATCTTTTTCAATTTTCATACGACCAAATTTCTTATGTCATTAGTATTGTTCAGGATTTGATACCCAATGTCGCGTATTTAAACGTTGGGGGTAAATATGTCATTGATCCGCACATGTAATCCCACACATGTGAGATATTAAACATTTAACGGTTATTTTCTCTCTATAGATTCCTTAATATTTTCCATCATGAGATAGATCCCCAAACGAATTAGTGAAAATGGGATATATTTCTAATTTTCCAAGAAAAAAAAAAATTTAGCTTCTTCTTGTAATTTATGCTTTTCGTCCGGCACTAAATTGTGTTGCTCATTCTTAATGGACGCCATAGCGTGCTCTTGTTTTAACCGCATCCATGGACCATGTTCATCTTTTGGGACCTTGAGTTCTAGCTCAATCAAGGTCTGCATTTTTGGGAAAATTCTAAACGTAGATCAAAAAATATCGTAAAATATAATTTATCAAAAATGGGTATCCTTGTGAGTCTCATAAATAGTTTATCAAAAATGGGTATCCTTGGAAGGCTTAAAGGTTCTGGTAATTAAAAATATTGTCCTTAACCAGGTTTTAAAAATATATGGACAAATGACCCATTTTCCGTATCAAAAATGGGTATCCTTGTAAGTCTTAAAGGTTGGGATAATTAAATATTGTCCTTAAGTAAAGTCTATATATTGGTAAATAGATCCCCTCCCAGTACAATGTTGAAACAAATTTTCCTCTTGCTTTCATGCAATACCATGTTTGGGAAAAATGCTAGTGTTTGTGACTTGGAAAGGTTACAAATTTGCCATTTTTCTACTGTGAAGAGTAGTTGGATCCTTTTTGCCTTTATCTCTTTGCCATCGAGGCCTATTAGAAGGGCTAAGTATCATCCTTGGGTTAACATAATTTTTTCCCAAGTTTGTTGATACCGGCGAGATTGGGTATATCCAGATTAATTGGGGTATATCCATTTTGTTACCAATCATAATAGAGGGTTAAGGGGTGTCTAATATTTGTAAATACCTAATTACCCTTCTCCTAATAATAACCAAAACCACTCTTTTTGGGTTTTAGATCAAAACCTTATTAATTTTTTTCCTTCTCCTTCATCATCAATCTAATGATCAATTCCTTTCTCCTACTCTATATTTCATCGTTTTCAAATGAAAAAATATCGCTCGATTATGATTTTTTTTTATTGTCGATTAATCTTTCAAACTCATTCTAGTACTTTGTTTTGTTATTTGAATGACAAATTAGATCGAAAAATTTGAAATTGTTGAATTGTAGTTACACGTCGGCATGGTATTTGTTTGTCGAGCATGCCGAGCTTTTCATATTTATTTTTAGTCGGCAAGCTTATAGGATGAACAACATGCGACTTTTCGTATATTATTTTTAGTCGGCAAGGTTATAAGATGAATAGCATGCGGACTTTTCAAAGAGTTTTGTTTCTGAAAGTAATATTTTCAGGGTCGGCACGGTATTCATCCTTATACCTTGCCGACTATAGTTTAGTCGGCAAGGTTATGAAATTAAAACCTTGCCGACTAATTATGCATTTGTAACACCTTTCTCCGTATGTCGAAAATTATACTCGACAGGGTATTTTTTTATCGACCTTGCCGACTATAAGGTAGCCGGCAAGGTAAGCAATCAATAAGATGCCGACTAGTGAAGCATTTACAACAGTCTCCAGTGTGTCAAAAATAATAAAGTCGGCATCTTCTTGATTCAAACCTTTCCTAAATGGGATATAGTCGGCATGTTACTCATCTCCAGACCTTGCTGGCGGGATATAGTTCGGCATGTTCTTCATTCGTCGACCCCCCCGACTTTTCATAGTTTCAGAACTGAAAATGTTGATTTCTTCTTTAATTTTAAGTATGATTTCACACATCCGCTTTGCAATCCCCTTTTTAGAAGTGTTTGGGTAGTATGTTTTCATTTTCGTTGAAAAAAAAATTCTCAAACAAATTGTTTTTCATCAAAAATCTTGCCACATGAGTTCAATCAAAAACAAAATTTGATAACTTAAATTCATATGTTTAATCTACTTAATTAATTTATCTAAACTAAATTAATTAACCTTAATCAGAATTTTTAGTGTTAATTAAACAAGGGTATCTTAGCCATTTAGAAAATACAAAATTAAGGGGTAGCCTGTTTTACTTCAAAATGACCTGGCTTTTGTCTCATTTGGTATACCCTAGTTAATTTGGGTATACCCAATCAAGCCAGGTTGTTGATATCCTCTTATCTTGAAAGCCGGATGCCGCTTTGTAATTTTCATCACGTTTTTTTGTGTGCCCAAAACTATGCGTCTCTGTAGCATCCGTGACATGGTTTATCCCAAAATATACAACACTACATGGCACGTGTATGATTTTTTTTTTTTGATTTTTAAGCATAGACAAATGTTGATAAGTCGCTAGCAGTATGTGAATACATAATGCACAGTGTGAAAAGACAGTACCACTAAAGGACTGAGTAAAAGCATGCATAGAAAGCACCACCAAAAAATATATCTTATTATTATAACACGTTTGAAACCCCTAATCAAGATTGTCGACATCATCATTATTGCCTGTAAAAAATATATCTTATGTAGCAGCTGTTGTACCCCTTTGGCTAGGACAGCTGCAGTACATACGTATAACCGAAAATGCTATATGTCCACCAGCCCCTTCCCCCACCCCTTTCCACCGCTTATGTGTCGTGCAGGTATTGGTGCAATTCTGCTGCTGCTGTTAGAATCCATCAGATAATCTTTTATCCAGTGGATAATACCAATTAAAACCTAGACTTTTAGGCGTACAGCCTTTTACCACTGACAAAAATAAGTGCATACGCCACATGCGAAATTGGCCCCTAGGCAGTTGAACATCAAAAATCAGTGATTTTCAAGCTCATAAACATTTTGCATATTCTATTAATTACACAACTTGTCTATAAATTTCTCCCTTCCCTTTCATTCACTTCCTTTCTACAGTGCCTGTGCATGAAACAAGTAAAGAGAAAGTATCCGCAATAATATTTTGCAATTACCTGCCACGAGAATAAGATATTGGAGGGGACTAAATATTTGGTTGATTACCCAAATGCAAGTGATAAAAGTCGGTGTTTAACTTAATTTGTGTCCTACTTTTAAGTGCAATTGAAGTGAAGATTTATTTCGATATAACAGAAATGTTGTCGTGACTAAGTTGTTTTATTTTGATGTATTTGATGTATTTATGGCTCAATTTAGGATCCAAGTGTCAGCGAGTTTGAAACTGTTATTGATATCAACACGGAACAACTTTACTACTTTATCACAAGGGGATCAGTTTACTTTTTATGAGTTACGTCTCATTGTTTTCAGTTTCTTCTCATCCTCTTTCCCCCCTGAGACATGGTGCGACCAGACATTGGAAGGTAAGATGGGGGGCATCTCAGGTGACTAAATATTTTAGGGAGCATATTCAAACAAAGTTTTGTACCAAAAATTTGCCCTTAATTGGTTTGAAATGTGAAGCATCTACAAAATATCTACGTAAGGCATTGCATAAATAGGTTAATTGTTCCGTCTAATCATCTAAAAAGTGTCTGCTTACGGTACGAGTGAAGCTAGTCTTCCTGCGAGCACAACGAGCAAGTTCCTCCAGGTTCTTAGCAACCAAAAATGGATTCTTGCAGGCATCACATGTTCCACTACATAATGCAGATACCTGCGTACAGAGAAAATAACAAGTCAACGGATTTCTGGATGGGAAGAGAGATGCAAAGGCATCATTATGCACCCAAGGCAAACCTAGTTAAGTCGTACCTTTTCCTCAAAGCTCTTGAGAATTTTTCTCCTGCGGCACCCAGATTCTTCGCAATAATCAACCATCTGTGAGTAGTCAGAGCAATACTATTTTAATTATCAAGTTTTAAGAGGTACTTCTGAAGTTCATTATGATAATCAAGACATGCACCTGATTGAAGTCTGCTAAGGCTTTTTTGGATGAGTCCCCAACGGAGCTTGAACTTGAAGAGTTTGCCTGCTCATTCTCTTGTTCACGGAGAATAAATTCCTGCAATAATTCTCCAAGAATAAACTCCTGCAAGAATAAAGACGACGCAGCTTGAAGAGTTTGAAAAACTAATAATGCAGATAGTGTTATAACCATTTTCTGCGATCATCTGTTCCATAGTATAACAAACTTCTTGAAGGCATCTGATCACGCCCAGCTCTTCCAGACTCTTGATAGAAGGATTCGATCGATTTTGGGATATTGAAATGACAAACTAACCGAACATCCTTTTTATCAATACCCTGCAATTTGGTGAAGGAGAAAGAGAAAAGAGAAGTTTTAGCTAATCAGGTTCTCCCGAGAAATGCCTAAGGAAAGCCTTTGGAAAGAAATTATGTCAGACCTAAGGACTTACCATTCTAAACCAAAACCAATAATGCCCAAAAAGAATTACGCCCAGGCAGCAGCACAGAAGGAAAGAAACAGATATTCAAATGACTCAAGTCAATCACCAATTCAAAACCATAAAGAGTAAAGATAAGCAATTCAAATGTACAATTTGGCTAAGAAAACGCAGAATCATGTAGTGGTTGGTGACAATCAAATTACTTAGTTTTCCTAAAAATTGGATGATTTTTAACTCAAAAAAGCTAAAAGATACTCAGGTTGAAAGAGCAGAAAGGACTGATATTATAGGTTAATGTGGTACATACCCAAAGGCCACAGTAGCCACAACCACTTGTACTTTGGAAGTAAGCCAATTTGCTAAAACTGTGCTTCGCTGTTCACTATTTAATCCAGCATGGTAAGCTGCAAAAATAAGCAAAAATGAACAACGCCGTGCATTCACAAAACAATTGAGAGAAGCTTAATACGGATAAAACTTCTTCTAATTACCAGCAGAAGTGATGCCATTCTCTAACAGATGAGCAGACAAATCTTCACATGTTGTGCGTTCAAGGCAATAAACGATTGTGCATACATCTCCATTAGACTTGAGTTCCTTAGACAAATCAGCATAGACATCATCCAGAAGATCTTTATAACGAACTGTTTTTTAAGAGACACATCATGGTCACGACAACTTGACAAGCAATTCACTCGTGAACTAGGGGATGATCTGAACAATTCTGTCAAATCAGACATTTCTTAACATAGCTAAAGCTTTGGATCTGCCCCACCCTTAGTCCACACTAATGAATCATAAGGTGCCGAATACAATTATCTATTTCACAAAAAGTGCAATCAAACACTAAAATTGACCTTCATAAAATATATTAGGACGGTTGTATGACGATTTGAGGACTAGTGGGTCTTGCAAGCATAATGATTCTACGATATCCTTCTGAACCCTGCAATATAGACAATTAGATATCAGAAACTCTAATGTGTTTTACCCATCTAGTTTTTAACAACTGGAAGTCCAAATTACACTGGAAAACTCAGGGAAGGGCACAGACATAATTTTCAAGTAAACAGTACCCTGTAGAAACAGTATTCCAGCAAAGAATAAGAGACGGAACTTACTTAGGAACAGCTGTAGCTGTCAAGGCCAATATTGGAACCCCAGGAAGGTGGTTCCTTAAAGACGAAAGGTTGCGATAGCTAGGCCTGAGGAAATAGAAACAACAAAAATTAGGACTGGGGACTACCGAGTAAGCTGGCAAAGAAACTCATAAAATAGAATGTACATTCATTTTGTTCATCTCAATGGTATTTCCCTGCTACATCACTAGCACATACTCCTTACCTAATGGCTAGTGGTTACTTATGAGGTGAGCGTCATAATCACAAACCTGAAATCGTGTCCCCAGGATGATATGCAATGCGCCTGGAAATGACACACTATCATAAATGAAGTATCTGAAAAAACCTGCTAGAACAAAACTACACTTGTAGTGTAGTTTGCCATACCTCATCTATGGCAATCAAATTCAATAAACCTCTGGAATACAAGTTTGTAAGCTTTGACATAAACCCTTGTGTTGCAATCAGTTCTGGTGTAACATATAGCAACCTTAACGACGGCTTTCCAGAGTTCAGGTCTTCATGAATCTAATGACAGAAAGCACAGGTCAAAATATCTATGTTTTGAGCTTATTCTACTAAGCTTTCCATTCTCTACTGTTCTGCATGTCAAATACAAAAAAGCAGTTACCTTTTTCCTGACTTCAAAAGTTTGTGCCGAAGACAAATATTCTGCAGCAATCCCTTTTCCCTTTAATGCCATAACTTGATTTTCCTATCAAAACATGATATCATTATAAACCCTTCAAAGCCGAAACTGAACTTCAAACAAACACATAGACGGCATCTTAAGCATACCATCAAAGCTGTCAAAAGGAAGATCAAAACACCAAGATAAACAGTCAGAACTGCACAAAAACCCCAATCTCTAAAGGCATAAATGTGGCAAAAATGGTTTCACCTATTAGGGGAGAAACAACAAGACCAATTCCTGATTTTGCAAGTGCAGGTATCTGATAACACATGGACTTTCCTCCTCCTGTTGGCATCAAACAGAAACAATCTTTTCCTACAATAAAATGGCACTGGAATGAAAACCCTATGCCAATCCATGTTTAGAAGAAAATGAAATCAATTCAACAGTTCCATATAATACAAAATTGAACGGGTTGGGAGATACCTGATAAAACGGCTTGAATGGCTTTAAATTGTTTTCCTCTGAATTTAGAATACCCAAAATGTTGTTTCAATAGATTCACTAAACTTTCTTTTCCCCAAATTTTCTTCTTCTCCTCCTCCATTCTGTAAATTTTGTAAATTTTTGATACTAAGAATCAAATTCTTACAACTAAAATCAGAAAACACTAGTAAGAATCAGTGTCAGAGAATTGAGAGAGGACCTGGTTTTGGAAACGGCGGGAAAAAGCTAACTCTTCCTCTCCTGAGTTTCCCCAGAGTTCACAGTTTCTTCATTCAAGGGGGGCATTTTCGTCTATATATATATATCATGGGCTTAAAGCCCAACTCGGACTTTAATTGCCTGGGAACAGTTGACTTCGTTTGACCATAAGATAGCATAATCCAATAGATAGTAAATAAAATATTATAAGTATAATCTAGGATGTAGATTATCCTTTTATCTAGGATAAGATTAGAACACGAAATTGGGGGATATAAAAAAGAATTGGGGATATTGATTACTTCTCCCAACCCATGGTGTCTGTTAAGGGGTGACTTTTGGGTATGAAAATACTAAAATACCATTCCCTCAAAATAAAAATTAAAAAACTTAAAATCAAAAAACAAAATCATATCCCCATTTCCATCTCCACTTCTTATTAATCACTTTCGGGGTTAGAACTTTGAAACCCAAATATTCCCCATTCCTTCAAATTCTAAACTCTCCCACTCTCTTTCAAATTCTCTTCTCCTTCTCTCTTAGGCTCCTCACTTTGGAAACGAATTTTTTTTTTTTTTTAATACGGAAGTGATGAGATCATGCTGCAAGTGATGAAGACCATGCCGGAATTGATGAAGACCATGCCGGAAACTGGTGCCGACATGGTTGGTAACTAACATTCAATGCCGTAACTAAGTAGCGGCATGCTCAATAGAAATTTATCAATGCCGGTAGTCAAGTGAAAAAAAAAATTGATGTTTCCTGGATACTTTTCATCATGTGCCGGCATAGAAATTTAAGCAACATACAATGCCGGAAACCGGTGCCGGCATGCTCGAGAATTAACTACTTGTGCTTAGGAAGTAGACGATTAAAACCGAGAAAAATTCAAAACGGAATATTTTTTTACATCGCCGGAAGTGATGAAGACCATGCCGGAATTGGTGAAGAACCACGCCGGAAAATGGTGCCGGCATGCTCGATAGAAATCTATCAATGCCGGTAGTCAAGTGAAAAAAAATTGAAGTTTCCTGGATACTTTTCATCATGTTCCGGCATAGAAATTTAAGCAAAAACCATGCCGGAAAGTACTTAGGCATGCTCGAAAATCGATAAGCTGTCTTTGGAAGTAGACTGATTAAAACCAAAAAAAAAATAGGTTCTGAAGATCAAAACCAGAAACAATTTATGAAAATTTCCAGCAAATGCCGGCATGGTTTTTTGGTAGAATTCTATGCCGGTTTATAATTCAAATTAGGGGATATCAGTTTACCGGCATGGTCGTAGTATGAATACCATGCCGGTACCTTGACTACCGGCATGGTATTCATACTACAACCATGCCGGCATCGAGGTTTTCAGTTGAAAAAATGGCGGGTTTAAAGAAAAATTCGATTTTTCGACATCTTAGCGACTTTACTGTGTGTTGGGGATGCTAGTATGTTGTGCAAGTTTACTTTCTTGTGTTGGCTCTTCAAGAAACTCTTCATACTCGTCAAAATCATCATTCAAGGGTGTTGGCTCAACAATGAGTTGCAATTGAGAGTTGTTGTCGTTAGCTGAAGATTCAAGATATGCTCCTTGTTGTAGTTGAGCTAAAGATTCAGCAACAACAATCCTCTCTTCACAATCATCCTCCATTTTCCACAAAAAAAATTTCTCTCTCAAAATATTTTTCCCTCCTTTACTCTCACCTCACTCACCCAAAAACAAATAAAACACACACTAATCATTTATAAAAAATTTTAAGATTTTTTATAATTATTATTAACCACTAAACTGATTAGTGAGGGGTAGATTAGGATTTAAAAAAATACTTAGATAAGGGGTGACCCCGAATTGATATCTGGATCCATTTTTTGTCCTTTTCTTATATCCCCCAATTCCTTTTTATATCCCCAATTTCGTGGTCTAAGATTATCCTTTTTAGTGTATATTCATAGCTAGTGATTCACCTGCTAGCTTAATACACGAGCGCAAGAACTAGTGGATGTTTCATTGCATGTTTCTACGCGATGCACAACGACACTTCTACCATGTGGTGGCTATGAATCTCTGCCACACAAACTTGTATAAATACCCATGCTTGGGCTTTGGTTTTGAGTATCCCATTTCTTATAAGCTTAATAATAAGAAATCACCCTTCTTTCTTAATTACTTGAGAATATTAGTGCTTAACTAATTTTAGTAGCTTATACAACACGTTATCTGCACGAGTTAGCTCTATTTCCTTCACGCTTTGTGTTATTATTGGTTCTGGTAAAATAGGTGCTGTCAAAATTTTCGGAAGCGAAAGGTAACTTTAATTACTATATTATCGTTATGTCGTTGAATTTAACTAAGCTAGACTTTGCGGCTTTAGATATTTACGGTAACAACTATATTTCATGGGTTCTGGATGCGGAGTTACATCTCCAAGCTAAGAATCTTGCACACACAATTAAAGAGGGAATGATGCATCCGAGCAAGATAGAGCATTGGCTTTAATTTTTCTTCGTCATCATATCCACGACGGGTTAAGATCGGAATATCGGTGTTAAGGACACTGAGGTTCTGTGGAGTTGCTTGAAAGATAGATATGACCACATGAAGATGGTTATTCTGCCTAAAGCCAAAAATGACTGGTTGAATTTACCTTTGCAAGATTTTAAATATGTTTCCAAGTATAATTCTGCATTGTTTAAAATCGCTTCTCAGCTGAAATTGTGTGGTGAAAATATAACTGATGAACAATTACTCGAGAAAACTTTTACCACTTTCCACGCCTTGAGTGTTGTGTTGCAGCAACAATATCGAGAGCGTCGTTTTAAGAAATACTCAGAGTTGATTTCATGTATGCTTGTTGCAGAACAGAATAATGAGTTATTGTTAAGAAGTCATGAATCTCGTCCCATGGGCTCTGTTTCTGTGCCTGAAGCACATGCGACAATGAGTTCTACCAATGGTAACGGACGAGGTAATAATAAGGGTAAAGGCAAATGTGGTCGTGGTAATAAAAAGAACCAAGACAAGAATTCACGGTTCAAGCCAAACCACCATAAGTGGAAAGATGGCACCCCAAAGAAAGAGCAGAAGCCAGATAAAGGAAAAGATTCGTCTGACAAGCCTATAAAGAACAAGGAAGATGTTTGTTACCGTTGTGGTATGACTGGTCATTGGTCACGTACATGTCGTACTGCCAAACATCTTGTTAATCTATATCAAGCATCCCTGAAAAGCGACCCGCAGTTGATATTGAGACAAATCTTATAGAGACTAATGAGGCTTCTACTAGTTTCCCCACTTAGACTTTGATTTTCTTACAATGTCATAATAAGGAAAGTGGGACATATATGTAAAATCCTCTTTTCCCAAATTTGCTTCTTGTCCTCCTCCATTCTGTAAAATCCTGAAATTTAGTAAATTTTTGATACTAAGAATCAAATTCTTACAACTAGAATCAGAAAACACTAGTAAGAATCAGTGTGAAAATTGAGAGAGGACCTGGTTTTGGAAACGGCGGGAAAAAGCTAACTCTTCCTCTCCTGAGTTTCCCCAGAATTCACAGTTTCTTCATTCAAGGGGGAGCATTTTCGTCTCTATATATATGCACATGTATATTCTAACATGATTAAATCCCAACTCTGACTTTAATTTCCTGGGAATAGTTTACTTTGTTTGACCATAAGACAGCATAATTCATTAGATAATAAATAAAAATTATTGTAAAAAATGCATAAAAATCATACTTTGAGAGAAGAATATGACTCACTTTGACCCACTACCTATACTATTGTTGAAAGTTTTCCCCACAATCATTGGATTCTTTCACAGAATTTTACTTGATCAGTCAACTCTAGGATCAATTAATTATTTTTGGGTGTAACTGTAAACCCATAAAAGAGACCAAGATAGCCACATCTTCGCGGACCAGTTCTGAGTTTGAGTTTCTCTTTTTTTGAAACCCATTATAAGGGCTCTAAGAACAAAGTTTCGAGGACTCATATGGATTCAAATATTTAAAATGAAGATAAATGGGGACCTAATCCATATGAAAAGTACCAAAGCACCATCACCTATAGAAAACAGTTCTAACACTAATTAAATACTTAAACGTAAACCTAAATCGTGTCAAAATAAAATTCATTCTCTCTTCCTTCTTTTCCATTGCCTCTTCTTCTCCGCATCACCTCCATCACCTCTTCTTCGATTTTTTTTAGAGTGATCCGTGATTAAACCTCTACAAAAGAACATTAACAAACCCATGTTCGTTCGTTGGTTTTTATATATTGTATGAATATAGTTTGATCGAATTAGTTTTCAATAAACAGTTTCAGTTTGGAGTTCTTAATTTCCAAACCGTAGACATAATATACCGTTTGAAAATTCATATACCTATACAATAGGTTATTCTTTAAGTAATAAATCGAAACCATACTTCCCCATCATAGGTTGTTAGTTCCACACTGTAGGTGTATTTAAATCGCTTATGGTTTGAGTAGGTTAATCCTCAAGTGAAAATTTCCCCATCGTAGGTTGCTAGTCTCACACCGTATATTTATCTGAGTTTGCATACGGTTTGAGTTAAAAAACAAAACACGGATTTACAACCATAGAGTATTAGTTTCAAACTGTAGGCTAATCTGTGTTTGCCTATGGTTGGAGTTCCACATCGTATGTTGCAAATCAAATTTTCTTTCCCAACCGTGCGTGACTTAAATCCAAATTGTAAGCTTATCTGATTTTGCCGACGTTGGAAAGTTTGTTTTCATGCACCTACGGTGCGCTTTCCCCACAATAGGCTTATTAATGTTGGATTTCATGACTTCCAAACCTTATTTTGTGGGTTCAAAGACGTCTACGATTTGGAAGGTTTTTTATATCCAAACCGTAGACCGAGGGTCGATGAAGTTTCCCAACTATAAATTTGCTTGTGGTTAGAATTTGGGGGTTTTCAGAAATAAAAAAAGAAATCACAACTTTCAACGTACTTCATGCAATTAAAATAAAAATAATTGTTATTGAAGTTAAGTTAGAGGTATTTGGAGTGTTTCCTAAACCCAAATGGAATTTAAATCAGCGTTTCGTTGGAAACGTTATTAAAAATACCGTGTGGATCAAACGCAATTTATAGTACCGTCTAGTGACAAACGGAACTAAAACATGCGTCTTATGTGAGTATCTTGTGTATTCTTGTATGAAGCCAAGCTTCATCTGAACGAAACTGGTTGCATCTTGTGTTATACTTGGATGAATTTGAATTTATAGAAGATTAAACTGAAGGAAACTGGTTGCATCTTGTGTTACTCTTGGGTGAATCCAAATGTTTCCAACTTCAAACTGAATGAAACTGGTATTGCATCGTGTGTTACCCTTGAGTGAATCCAGATTTATGCAACTTAAAAACTGAATAAAACTGGGTTGCATCGTGTGTTACTCTTGGGTGAATCTAGATTTATCCAACTTCAAACTGGATGAAATTGGGTTGGATCGTGTGTTACTCTTGTGTGAATCCAGATTTGTCCAACTTCAAACTGAATGAAACTGGGTTGCGTCGTGTGTTCAAGCTGAATGAACACCATTTAATCTCCTTCTCCATCTTTGCATCACTGCCAACATCAAAACCCTAGTTGCAACTTCGGACATCACCAAACCTGTGTTTCCTACTCATTTAAGAACTTGAATCTCTTGTTTCCTGTTCTTCAACAACTTCAAACTCAGTTCCAGAAACCTAAAACACATCATAAATAGTTAAGAAAACTTCAAATTATATTGAATTAATGATTAGATCACGTTCCAATTTTTATCTAACTTAAAATCAAACAAAAACAAAATCGAAAATTGGATTAGATTAGATCTGATTTTTTATTCAAAATCAATCCAAAACCCTAGAAATTAAGCTTACAGAATTGAACAAAAGATTAGAGAAAAATATGATGATAAATAAGAACACGGATTCTGATAATAAAAACCGCAAATAACTTAAGATCGGATAACTAATCTCATTTTTTCTCTGTTGATGATGGAGAAGAATAATGTTTTGGGTTTCTGACGATTTTCGGGTTTTAACTATTAACTATTAAGTTCAGGGACATATAGGTAAACTTATATAAATTATGTTGGGCAGAATACCCAAAATAGTTCATAGAAAAGTATTTTTTTGATTCATGTCCATTTAAACATTATCAAATTCAACAAATTTTTTTCACCCAGGAATTATTGTTTTAGGAATAATTGACCAATTTTGTGTTTATAAACAACGCCCCCCTACAAAATGCTACATGTAACGTGATTTAAAACACTGTCCAACCTCTCACGGTATTTATAAGTGCGTCTCGCTATATGTGAGAATTTCCAAATTAAGTTGCCATATTTGGCAACCTCATTTGACAGTTTGGGAATATGACGCGACTTTGGCAAGGTCTGCGCCTCATTTTATTGCCATGGCTTATAGCAACAACACTACTGTTGCTCTAATAGGCTTCTTAGCACAACCACTTACAAACCATCAGAATAAAAATAACGACACCACTAGGTAACCCAGTGGATCTTTGTCGTCTCTTTTCTGGGAATGGTTAAGAGTGGTCGAAAATTTGAGAATTCAACCTTCCCTTCATAGATTTAGGGGTTAATTATTTAATAATATCATTTGCACTTGTAAAAGCAGAAAAAAATAAAAATTATTTAACAATATCATTTGCACTACTAGTAAAAACAGAAGAAAAAAAAAAGTTGACATTTTAGTATAGGCAAATTTCAAATTTCATTATGAAAACTCGTATATCACAAGAAGCAAATGTCATTTCTAGAACACAACACAAGCTACACCTGTCTACTAAACTGAAGCAGATAAAACGACTCAACGAAGACCTAAAAATAACACACTTGCTGAAACACAAAACCATATTTTCCTAGTGAAACTGCACAAACAATGTACACAGAATCCTGGTTAGTACTACCAAAAGATCTTGGCCGCGCGACTTGGCTAGCTAGTTTACTTTCTTGCACATGAAGATTTGGTTCGATTATGGCCTTCTATGCCGCTCATCCCTTCTTAAGCCCCATTGATGCACACGAATGTGAAGTTTTATTGAAGCAATCAGAAAATCAACAGCTTGTAATGGTGTTAAAATGCTTAGAAGTTCTTTCAGTGTATTCAGCCTCAACTTATCCGAGTCAACCAAAATACTAGCCAAATCTTTCGCATGTGAATCCAAAGCTTGTTCCACTTGCCCATTCGACTCAGTTGACGGATCGTCCCAGTTGTTAGCAAGTCCTGTGAGTGGATTA
Organism: Papaver armeniacum; assembly: GCA_023531295.1. Taxonomy (NCBI): domain Eukaryota; kingdom Viridiplantae; phylum Streptophyta; class Magnoliopsida; order Ranunculales; family Papaveraceae; genus Papaver; species Papaver armeniacum. The sequence goes on along the minus strand of JAJJWW010019264.1, from coordinate 814,548 downwards.
TCAGCTACATCTTCTTGAAAACCAGCCATCTTACTGTTAAGTTTCTCTTCTTCTCTAATTGCTCTCAACTGTAACTCACTAACAAGATTGAGTTGCTCTGCTGATAACTCTCCAACGTTGCCTACTCTTACTCCTTCCAAGTACTCACAGAGTCGCGACTCGAGTTCTGAACCACAGAGCCAGTAAACGAGTCGAATCCCTAACGAAGGTCTGCAACCACCGAGCCATAGGTACGACCTCTCTATGGAAGGACACCAAGTAGGTGAGATGAAGGATGGGGCATCGACAATTGAAAGTTCGGATCTTCTGTTATTATACTCTTGCATGTGTTCGAGAACTTTGTCGATGACAGAGACAAGCTTTTCTTCTTCATTAGGCTTTTGGTTGTACACTTCTAAGAGCTCATCAAGATCTTCTTGTTGTTGAGTCATCCAGTTTTGGTAGCACTCATGGAATCGAACAATATCCGATGAGCTTGCCATTTGCGTACGTAAACGAGATGATAAAAAATACAACTAAAAAAAATGGGATCCAACCTTCCCAGTAGAAGGCAACCCCTACCTCCCGGCCGGCATATATTACCCTGCACTAGATAGTGGATGCCATACTAATGAAGTAACTTTCGTTTTGTCTTATTTGCCAGCCTTGAAACTTGGCAAACGTTTTTAGTTGTTGTCATTTTGCCGCAAAGTCCCCAAATTTTGAAGTTGTTGTCGAACAGCTCAAACTTTATCTTCTGGTCATACCGATACGCGTCGTAGCGCCTTAGTTCAGTCAGTGCATATGCATGTATACTTTGGCTGCTTATGACACCATATGGCAATTTCTATAAGATTCCAAATGAAAATATGGCAGTGAATGCACAATATGCCGACTTCATAAGAAGCCCAACAAAACTCGAGGTCGGTATTTGAAGTCTCTAGTATTATCTAGTCTAGAGCATAACAGTTAGATAGTTGGCATGTTTCAAATAGTTCTTTAGAATTTTCTAGAGCGTACTGGTTACTCTCTTATATTTAGTCGGTCAAGTATATATCTCCTATAAAACGAGTTTCGTGTTATATTTGTAAAACTGGCAAGAAAGAGAAGCTCTCCTTGCCGAGAGCACGTAGATCAGGGTAAGCTCTCCTTACTATGAGTTGTGTCCGGTGATTAGTGGTGGTCTGTGAGTAGAGAATCGAGGGAAGCAGGCAGTGACGGAGCTAGGGTTTAGAAATTAAGGGTACTAAAATAAAATATACATTTGTGGACTAAACATGAAGATTTAGGTGGAGTAAATCCAAATTAAATCATAATTTAAGGGTGTTTTTATAGTTTTACAGATTTTAGGAGGGGCGGAGCCTGGAAGCAGGAATTGAAAGTCTAAGCGGGCCAAAATAATTGTATAGGCTGGATGTGAATTCTTTTTCAAAAATAAACACTTTGATTGCCATGCCACGGTAAAAGAATGGCAAGAAGGCTCTGCAACTCTATCTTAAATAAAAAACAGTTATCTTCTTCAGTTACCAGTTACTTGACAGATATCTTCATCTTCTCCATTGTTTTTCTTAGTATTTCCATAGATTTTCTGCCCGGATCTTGAATTATTTTAAGATTCGGGTGGAATTGTAGATAGTATTATATATCTAAATAAAACAAATTGTTGTTCTAACAACTTTTAGGATTTCCTCTTTATTTTCTCATAGGTCTAATGGTATTTTTATGCTATTTAGACTTGTTATCTCATAGCCATTATGGTATTTTTTGGTGGTGTTGCACTCTTATCAAATATATTTTGGAAGGAGACGATCTATTTCGGCAAATCAGAGTAAGACCGATATTGATTGCGATGATATCAATAAGGGCATATTACTTCCTTATTATGGAAGCATCTTACATCAATGATGATGATGATCAAGAAACAAATGATCAGCAAACAAAATGGTTTGAAACCATTAGAAGGATGTCAATTTCTCCAACGGGTTGTAAAATTTATGTACAATTTTCTATTTTCGTTCCTGAAATATGTAAATTTTGTGCGGATTGTTTTTCTCCGTTTTCAAATGTAATTGATCAATGTAAGCAAAATTTCATATTAATGAAATTATGAGGTGATACCTCTTTCCATCAAAAAAAGATGATGGCATTGATTAACTAACCGTCCATGGGAGGAAAAAATGCCATGCCACGGTAAGTTATTCAGGAAAGTCCCACATGTTACATGGGTAATTGCATTTCTTAAAAAAATGGGCATAAAAAAGTAACCTCCCCACTTTGGGCCTATACCCTATATTTGATGCCCACACAAATTTTGTTCCCCACTGGAAGAAGGACAAGGGGTGTCAAAATTTGATTAAACTATCGATTTACCCTCCATTAAACCTTAACACTACTAACTTACACCTATTAAATCATAATAATTAAAATCTAATACTAAAATCAAATGTGAAAAATACTAGTAACCCCTTACTATATCGGTTCAACATCAAGAAACCCAACAAAAATGGATTCTTCATTGTCAACTTCATACTTTAGGAAAATGTTATTACTAGGCCCAAAATATCAAATTTTCTTCAGATCTGGCCCATAATTAATTATTATGAATTTTAATAATGACAACACTATCCTTCTGTATATATGCAAGAGGAATATTAGAAGATATTTTCATTTCTATGTGCTCTTTCTCTGTCTTCTCCATTCTCTTTCTCTCTCGGTCCGGTGAAAAGTATTTCTAGGTTTTGAATACCAGAAGATTAATATTGAATTGCAACAATTTCATCAACAAATCTAACAAAACAGATAAGTTTTCCTCCTAAACTCTATTTCTCTTTTGATTGAGTTGATAATTTTGTTTTTGAAAAATCAATTTATGGTTTCAAAATCCTATAAACTTTAATTCTAATCAAATTTATTATTTGATTTGTAATAAGAGTCTGGATTTCTAATCAACTCATTTTTATCTTCGATTTGAGATTAAAAAAAAACGAAAAAAAATCACCAATAATTTTTAGGGTTCATGATTGATATTTGAGCGATCTCTCGGTCTTCTATTCCGATTGAAAATCCAACTTGATTAGTAATCATAGCATCTTAATCTCTATTACCCCTCAAATCTTTTCGAGCTTGATTTACTTTTAGATTTTTACCTAATTAGGATCTTCAATTTGTTTTTATAATGATTTTCATAATTTGATTGAAGGGATCAGTAATGGTGTTGATGGAAATCATAAAACAGATTTATAACATCTCTGATATGCAAGTTTGTGGCTAACACCATATTTGAATTTTCATGTTTTAGCTTTTCATAATGAGTTGTTAAGGTTCACTTCAATTGTTTAAACTCTGTGGTTTGAATGTATTATATTGAAATTGTATAAACTTTATGATTTTAATTTACTATTCTTTTGTTCATAATATTTCAATGTGATTGAGTTTCTCATTTTGATGATTATGCACAACAAGTGTAATTTTCGTCTACACATTCAAATTGCATGTGTAACTTGCGTCTACACATCTGAATTGCATGTGTAACTTGTATCTACACATCAGAATTGCATTGTGACTTTTCTTTACACATCCACTATATATTTTTAGTTAGTTTCAGTTTTGTTTGGTTCTATATTTTTGATCATCAATTGTTGTTGTTCAATTTGTTTGAACAGATCTGAAGCTGAAACAACTTCAAAACCAGATAAAATTGTGAATGAGAATCACAAGTCAGGTGCATATGTAACTCTCAGTTACACCATTCAGATGCATTTGTAACTCCCAGTTACACTAGTCATATACATGTGTAACTCCTATTTACACTAGTCAAGTGCATGTAAAACTGGTTATACATTGTTGTGTGTATTGTACTTTTTAATCTCATAAAATCTTATTGATTTTTGTTACTCTTCAGGTTGCCAATAACTCAATAAAGTTGACTGCTTATTTTTGTGGTATTTTTGTAGGATGGTCTCCCTGAAATTGCATCCATAGATGTTGTTGGTGAGTGGATGTATTGATAATGTTGTGAATATGCTACTACATTTGATATTTATATGGATTAGAAGTATTTAAATATAGTTGGGAATGTTTTTTGTACAGATATTGTGGTCAATCCTCTATTTGTGTTCCTTACCTCGGCTAAAAGTTCATTATATCCCGAGATTCAAGTGGGTGCATGCATGCTTGGTGAAAAAAGGAGGTGATTTCACTGGTGAAGTTAGGTATGCCTGTGTTCATCCTTTGTGCATATGATTAATTACTTTGAAATCTGATCATAATCTCATATTTGATTGAATTTATCCATCCATCCATCCATCATTACTAGACATATGCATGTGTAACTCCTAGTTACACTAGTCTTATGCATCAGTTACACAAGTTAGATCCATGTGTATCTCCTAATTACACATGTTATATGCATGTGTAACTCACAGTTACACAAGTCAGTTGGTGTAAGCTTACACGGTGGTACGTCTCTATATGATTCTTGGTTCACTTATGGTCAATGTATGAAATATTGAATGGTGCTGGCAATAATTTTGATTGCTTTATTTGGTTTTGAATTGTTTTTTGTAGTGGATTGACTACCTCAGACTACACATAGCTTGTAACCATTTATGGATTATTTAGACTATGATATCTTAATATGAAGATTTTAAGTGGCTTCGGTGGTGTAGGTGCAGGATTTGGAGTCGGTGGTGGTATCGGAGTGGGAGGTAGGTTGTGCCGAGTGTTGAATCTAATTTGTTGAGTATATAACTTTGTATATAATTTAGTAACGTATATGGGAATTTGGGTGAGGATATAACTTTGTTTGACTGAGCATGCACGTATATATGGGTTTTAAGCATATGTATGTGTAACTGCAAGTTACACGTGTAAGATGCATGTGTAACTCTTAGTTACACAAATCAGATGCATGTGTAACTTTCGGTTACACATTCCATATGCATGTGTAATTCTCAGTTACACATGCAGTTTATATGTGTACCAGCTGATTACACATGCATATTTTAGGATTATTTAGACTATGATATCTCAATATTTCTATGGAAGTAATTTCTGAATAATTGTAACCTTTTTTGGATCAATTGATGTCTATGATACCTCATGCACGCATTATTCGAGCTAGCATTTAGTATTGCCAAAACCCCGGCCAGCTTATTTTCTTACATATGAAAGATTGACTCCACTAACCTCTTGCGCTTCACTTTTCAGTTCATGCATGACCCCCTCCCATGCCGCTGATCTCTCCTTAGGCCCCATTGATGCATACAGAGGTGAAGTTTCTTCGAAGCAATCAGATAATCAACAACTTGCAATGGCGTAAAGATACTTGGAATTTCTTTCAAAGTTCTGAGCCTCAACTTATCCGAGTCAACTAATATAAAACCATTATTTTTTAGGGACCATGGTTTTTTTTTTGGGACCATGGTCTTATTAGGCCAACCTCCCTATACTTATAAGGGGTGTTCTAAAGTTGGGTAAATACACATTTACCATTTACTTTTATTTAAATTAAAACTAACCTAATAACTATATAAATCTAATCATATATATCTAATATAAACTAAATGAATCTATTAACCAAAATCAAAGTCAAAATCAAAATCAAAATCAAAAACAAAAACAGGGGGGGAATCGAAATCAAAATCATAACCAAAATCAAAATAAAAAATTATTCTCTTCGTTCGATTGAAAAATGAGTATTAACCATCAAGATGAGTTGAAAATGGAAGTTGCAGAGAGAAGTTCGTCTAGGAATTATGTGAAAAACTTTGTCGAACAAACCGAACCTAATAGAAATGATGAACATGAAGAACAGTTTGGCTATTTCGCAAAAAAAAAATCCCAACCGAACCTTAGTTCGGTTATGTCGCAAAAAACATTTCCCAATCGAACCCTAATAGTTCGGTTAGTAGAAAAAAACATTTCCCAAACGAACCTAATAGTTCGGTTAGTTGCAAAAACATTTCCCAACCGGACTTTAAGTTCTGTTTGATCGTAAAAAGATTTTAAAATTTTTTTGTAACCGAACTATTTAATGGTCACACCAAATATATAGTTCGGTTTGATCGCAAGGAAAAATTTCAATTTTTTGTAACCGAACTTCTTACTGGTAACTAATCATTACTAATCATACTAATCATTAAGTTCGGTTTTTGGTCATAAATTTGGGTAACCGAACTTTAAGTTCGGTTTGATCGTAAAAAGTTTTAAATTTTTTTTGTAACCGAACTATTTAATGGTCACACTAAATATATAGTTCGGTTTGATCGCAAGGAAAAATTTCAATTTTTTGTAACCGAACTTCTTACTTGTAACTAATCATTACTAATCATACTAATCACTAATCATTAAGTTCGGTTTTTGGTCATAAATTTGGGTAACTGAACTTTAAGTTCGGTTTGATCGTAAAAAGTTTTAAATTTTTTTTTGTAACCGAACTATTTAATGGTCACACCAAATATATAGTTCGGTTTGATCGCAAGGCAAAATTTCAATTTTTTGTAACCGAACTTCTTATTGGTAACTAATCATTACTAATCATACTAATCATTACTAATCATATTAATCACTAATCATTAAGTTCGTTTTTGGTCATAAATTTGGATAACCGAACTTAATCGAAAAAAATTAAAATTTCTCGCGAATCTTTTTTCAATTTTTTGCAATGTTCTGAAAACCGGCCCGGACGTCAAACCGGAAAAGTTACCGGGTCAGGGTCAAATGGTTTAACCAGTGGTTCAACTCGGGTTCACTGGGTCACATGTGTACATGTTTTTTGTTTATGCTTTGTTGTTTAATTCAATTATATACTATTTATATGCATAATAATCACCAAAGAACAATTAGCTCAGTGGTTAGTTGTGTCTTGAAGGAGTAATCGGTCATGGGATCAACTCTCCTTATTGACACAAATTCAACAAAAGAATCAACCCAGTTGGAACCGTACATACTCGGCTGGATCACGGGTTAACCCGACCGGGTCAACATTTATAAAAACGATTTCATTTTTTCCAAACATTAACACTTATATAAATCTTCAAGTTGGAACGATATTGTGTTGGATGCTGCATTCGAATTGTTGCAAGAAAAACAATTAGGTTAGAAAATAACACTTATAAAATTTATAAAATTCAAAAACATCCTTATATATTTTCTATATTACTCCAACATTTATTGCGTTTTCAGAATTACATCCATGTCGGGTTGGGTGTCCACTCGCCAAATTGCACGTGAGTTGGGAAGGGTTGGAGGCTTTTTGTTCATACGCTTAGGGGTGAGCATCGTCCAGTATGGTCCGGTTTTCGCCTCAACCGCATCCAATCCATTGCACTACGGATTTGAAATTTGGCATCCGCATCCAATCCATATCCAACGGATTTGCATCCAATGGATGCACGGATGGACGGATTGGATGCGGATAATCCAATGGATTTGTTTTAGTTAAAATTTATAGTAAAGAAAATAAAGCTAACACAAATGACTCCTTATAAAACCTACATATCCTATGTATGTATACAAATATAAAAATGCCATGTACAACACCCCAAACAAACATCTTAAAAATTCCTAAATGATCCATAGTATTTTGATCTAGAACTATATAAATGCCCTTAATCTAACAGATATGGATGTCCAACGGATTTTCAAGGTTGCATCCGGGCCCGATCCGTTATCCGTTGGATTTCAAAAATTTCATCCGCATCCAACCCATCAACGAACGGTCCGGACATCCATCCGCAAATGAACGGTTGGTCCCGGTTAAATCTACGTATTACGGGCCAAATGCTCACCCCTACTGATACGCTCACTCCTAGACCTAAAATCCAACTACATGTGAGCGATATTGGGCGAGCCTAGATGGATATCTTAACATGGGCTTAGTCATACGCATCTGTCCCAGAGTTGATTGGGCTAGCCTAGAAAATAATGAAAAAGGATTTTTTTTGAAGGCTGTTTTTAGGCATACCTAAATCTTTCTAGGCATACTGAATAAAGACAAAAAAAGGATGTCAAATAACAATACAAAAACCCTCTTAACCAAAACTTTTTATAATGGCAAATCTGCCCTTTGTGAGAACATTTTTTTCTTGATTCAATGGAGGATGAGGAGCGTCATTCTTCATCTAAAAAACCTAGGAAAATACATATCAACTACAACAATGATCCGAGAAATGGCTGATTTCTTAGATTATGAGAATGATTTTACATAAACTCAAACTCAAGATGATAATTTTTATGAGCCAAATCCAGATGATGAATACATAGATGAGGAACCCAATGCTTCTAACACACATGTACACTTATATTTTATGTTTAATCTCACTTTTGTAGCTTGAAATCATCAAAAAGTTGTATTTTTCATCATGGTTCAGCGAATCACGACTATGTTCGGCTTAAAAATATAATTAGAACCCACTAAATTGATGAACAATTCAGCTAGCTGAATTTGTTAAAGTTATACGCCGAACCTTCATTTTCCAACAACCAACCTATTTGCAAGATCCTAGTTCGGATTATATTAAAGTCTAATAACAAGCCGAACCTATTTCTGAGAGTTAGGTTCGATTTTCACTCTAAATATTGTATCGGCCAACTATATATTTTTCCAAGTTCGGCTCATATTCAAAAAATCACATCAGCCGAATATGATACTGATTTTCCATGAAACACTTAAATTCATACACATTTAGGGGTTAGGCTTTTTATTACATATGTTTTATATTGTGCAGCATTTTCATAGGATGAACCAAACAAAAAAAGTAGAAATTACTAAAAGTGTTAAGAAAGTGAAGTCTAATGATGGAGAATACCAAGGTCCATATTAAACTCATTAAAATCAATGAGATATTATCTTCAAATTCAATTGAATGAAAAGACAAACACAACGCAAAAAGAATGAGGTCATTCCGACATCGGACGAAAAAGTTATGGCCAAAACAAGATCGAAAAACTTGAGCGTGCAAACAGAAGGTTCGGCTGATAACTCAACGACACAAGATAGCCAAACCTAGAGCCTGCAAATCAATATTTTCGAAGTATTTATAGAGAGAGGTTCGTCTTGAAAGTGATCTAATCGAGTCAGCCGAACCTGACAACCACCTGGGGTAAATTTCACTTCTCAGGTTCGGCTGGGAAGGTTTGCAAGGTATTAGCCGAGCCTGACACTGTTCTGGGACGTATTTAATACACATTTTGGGGTTCGGCCAAAAATTGACATTTACGGTTTAGCGGAATTGTTCATAGACACTTTCAGGGTGAAATTTCAAGAACAGTTCGGCTCAAAACTGAACTCAATTATCCAGTAGAACAGATCAGTAACCAATCAAAAACCCTAAGTTTTTAGCAATTTAACCCATTCAATCCATGAAAAACAACAATTAAAAGATTGGGTTTGTAGGGAATACCTTCTTATCCTCATTTCGGTATTTGGAGCTTCAAATGGTTGAATTTCGATTCAATTTCTGGTTCAATTGTAGTTTTTACACCTTAATCTTCAATTGGTTCTTCTTCTTTAATTCATGGATTGGAAGAGGATTTAGAACACCTGACGTTTTCTTTTTTCTTTGTATGATCCATTATATAGTTCAATTTAACCGATGATCGAATTTTCACGAATCGATAATTAATTACGGTGATGAAAAAGAAAATCTCAGAGAAAAAGAAGGTTGTTTGGATGGAGGAAGAAGAAGAGATGTTTAGGATAGTTTATTTTTTGATTTTAGGTTCAAGGGTATATAGGTAATTGAACTACCCAATAGACACCCCTTATAAGGTCACCTAGGATGGGAAAACTATTTTGTATGCCTCCAAAGTTTTTGGTATGCCTAAAAACAGCCTTCTTTTTTTGGGGGGACTTGCTCATTCTTTTTTTGGTATCATATGTTAGCATGGTAAACTTGATAATCCCTATAATTCTGTACTTGTTTAGTGAATGGAGCATGGTAAACTTGGCATTCACCTTCACCGATCGTACAATCTTAAAGAAACAGGGCGTTGAGTGCACATCACATCACATTACAAATCCAAGCAGCAAAGGTGGAAGTGAAGTGGGCTGCACCCTACCATTTGGTAAACTCAGATACGAATCGCACAAGAATCACAAATACCATCAATTGAGAGATTATCTCGAGTTTCGAGTATGCATCTCTTTAACTTAGTAGCTAAACTAAATACCTCATCACTTACGTATTATACACCAATACATGCATTAAGTTAACATTAGAAACTCAGCATGTGCACTGATTAACTCTTCGACAATACATGTTATCTGCATCGGACATAAGTGCACATTTAAGATCTCAAGACAAGAGTAGACCATAACAATACTAAACAAATACTACCAATTTGCAGGGTCTTTAAATAGCCCTTCCAATACCCAAGTTGCATATATATTGTGAAGGTAATTAACAATTATACCTCTTTCTTTCTGATAGAGATAGAGAGATATGGCTAAGATAATGGTGTCAACGGTAGTACTAGCAGTTCTGATGATGCTAGCCATGGTAGCTGCAATATCTTTTCCAACTGCGGTAGATGCGAAAGAACTCGATGGCAAGCAACAACAAACTACCTCTATTGGTGTGTATAAATGAATTTCTTCACATATATTAAGTAGCCCTTGTTTACTTCTTAATCTTATGATTTATGTATATGTGAACTCAGATCCGATCCGTAATAAGGCTAAAGCATGTTGTAATAATTGCCTATGTACGAAATCAATACCACCACAATGCCAGTGTACAGATCGGAAGAAGAATTGCTACAGAGGATGCAAGAGGTGTAGGTGCACCAAATCTTCGCCTCCTAAGTGTCGTTGCATGGACATACGGAAAAAATGTTATCCAAAATGCCGTACTTCTTCTCCACTGCCTCCACCACCGCCATCTAGTAGCAGGTGCAGCCCGAAGTGTAAAGTATGTATGTGCACAAATTCACTCCCTCCTAAATGCTCTTGCAGGGATGCACCAACACCACCACCACCATCGAGATGCAATCCAGATTGTAAGATGTGTTTGTGCACAAAATCACACCCTCCTAAATGTTATTGCAAGGATGCACCACTTCCACCACCGTCCAGTTGCAGTCCAGATTGTAAGATGTGCATGTGCACAAAATCATTCCCTCCTGTATGCTCTTGTAAGGATGCACCACCACCGCCACCACCATCCAGCTGCAGTCCAGATTGTAAGATGTGTATATGCACCCTATCATTCCCTCCTATATGCTCTTGCAATGATGAACCAACACCACCACCACCACCACCGTCTAGTTGTAGTCGTCATTGTAAAATGTGTAGATGCACCAAATCACTTCCTCCACAATGCTCTTGCATGGATACACCAACAGTACCACCTCCTCCTCCTGGTTGCAAACCAGAATGCCAGCAGTGTAGTTGCTCAGAATCATACCCTCCTATATGCTCTTGCAAGGACGACTGATTTCATAGCCAAACTTAAATCTATATCTCAATCGATCTAGATCTACATGAATTTGGATTACTTTCAATGTATCTTGTTAGGTGATATCTCTAGCATTTCTTTAATGGAATGGGTTTATTCTTTTCCAAATAAAACTAATCTTAATTATAACTATTTCAATTTATTCTTAGGATTTAGTCAACAACTTAAAGCCCTGCTGTGCATTCTTTGTCTCCAATTGAGCAATTGCTAGAAATATACTCCTGTAGTCCTGTTGTCAATCATGCATGTACTGGGCACAACATTGTTAATCATGCATGTACTGGGCCCAACAACTGGAAATATTTGATTGGGCCCAACAGTTCTACACCCACTAAGAAAAACCCAAGGTTTCTTCCTTGAACCGTGACTCATGATCTGAATTTGACGCGGCTCGAGTCATATTTATTTCTACTCCCTCTGTCAAAGTTATATAAGCGGTCTTGTGAATCTAAACGAAATGCACAAAATAGAGAGAGAAAAGGAGAGAATTTCCATTAGATGTGTATAGAATACAAAGTTCAAGTCTCTATTTATATAGATGGAGGACTTGGTGCCAAGGTATGTAAACCCTAATCTTAGACACAAAGGACATCTTAGTAATTAAACTTTAGGTTTATAACACTCCCCCTGATGACCAATGTGGCTAAGAGCAACTGCAGTGGGGAGACTATAACCAAAAACTAAAAACCAAAAAATTTTGAAAAAAATGGGTTTACTCCGTGGTGCGACGCTACGGTGGGAAAACTAAAATTTCCAGGCGCAACTTTAAAGTTGCGCCCCAATTTTTTTTTCTTTTTTTTTTTTTTAAATTCGGGCGTAACTTTAATCTCCGTCCCACCAGGCACAACCTTTAAACTTCGCCCGACCAAAGACCAAACCAAAGACCAAATATAGTTTGGTTTTTGGTTTTAGTCTGGTATATGATCTTTACTCCTCTCCGTAGCGCTTGGTTTTTCGACCAAATTTTTAGTTATACTCCTCGACTGTGGTTGCTCTAAGTCATTACAAATATACCAGGAAAACTCAAAAGAGAAAAACCTGAAATTGCATATACACGTAAAGACTTGAAACAATGTTGGACACACAAACGTTGCATCGTTAAAACCTTGACAAGGAAAAACCTAGTGGGACAAAACCTCGACATAGAAAAAAGAGTACAACATGATGCGTCCAGTAGAATGCACCTTGTATGATGGTGCTCCCCCTGATGAGTACTTCAGTAAATTCTTGGCTTGCAAATCTTTGAGTCGAGACATCCCAATTTCGTTGAACAATTTTCTTGAATGCAAAAGATCATTTGTGCTTCCATGAAGATGTTTATTGGTTGATGAAGTCTTCTTTTATGTTGCACAAGCAGTATTGTCTTCGGTTAATACTTTTGCAGAGTCTACGTTCTTCTACATCATTGAGAATTTGTGTGATGGTTTAATGCTAGCTTCTCGTGATGATTTGATGGAGTTTCTTCGACAAGAGAGCCAAGACGTATATACGTTACCGTAAGTGAACAAAATCGTATTTGTGTGCATACCTTATGTGGTTTAGATGAACATCCAAATTTCTAGGAGATTATTATGTTGATTTGGTCTAACAAAATGACCTATTCAACGGTGGGAATCCACCAAATAATCACAATTGATACAACTCCCTCTTGGATGACCACCATGTTGAATTGATTTGCCTCACTAAAACCTTACCATTAAAACCCAATGGGAAAAAAATATGGACGAAGGAAAAAAGAGCAAAAATATCAACATTAAAAGAAATTTAAATGTCAGAGATATTGCCTCGCTAAAACCTTGTCAGGAAAACCACATGGGACAAAACCTGAAACGAAGGGAAAAGAGTACAAACTTTGACATTTTTATTAATGCTAACCCAATTATATGAGTTTCTAAAAAAATTTAAATAAGCATCAAAAGAATAACTCTAATCTATCTTAAAGACGAGTTTATGCTAGCATAATTCCAACTGCAGATTTAAGAAAGAAAGATAAAAATAAAATAGAATTTATGCTCCTAAAGCGTGGATTTTTGTGTTTTTAAGGACTCCCCAAGAGACCTATAAAGTTGATATCATCAACTAATTAATCTAGATTTTCGGTTTGGTACCAAACTTCTAAAAACACATATAGGATTGTTAAACTTGACATAATCAAGTCAAGTGGCTTCCTGAATATAATATGAATCCTCCAAGAATACAAATTTGAATATGTTCTCCAAGCAAATCACTTGTGTGAATGCAATACGAGTCCTTCAAGACTACCACGCAAAATGCTTCATATAGGGAGAACTGTAGTAGCAGGTTTTCCCACACTACACCCCTCACTATATTTTGGTTAATTAGTTCATTAGAAGATGAAAGATCAAGAACATTTATTGATTGAATTCATGAAGTGTTTACACAGGAAAATAGAATTACACTTAGTAATGAAAAGACTCTTAAACTTTCTCTCTCCTAATGACTTGCCTAACCATTCTAAAAAGATCTCTCCCAATGCAGACTCACTCAACCCTTTATATAGGGTAATACATAGTGGATGACAAACTAAGCTATCCTTTATTTTCGGAAATGTCTCGCGAAGTGTCGCGGTGTACAACTATTCAATCTCGCGACACTTCTTAACCCTCGCCGGGTTCCATGTCTTTCGGTTGTTTTGTGTGTCGTTTCCCATTGCGTCGTCTATTTTAGTTTCTGCGACTCCCTCGCGGTACTGTCGTTTATTGATCTCGCGAGCCCTATGCATTGCGATATTATGATCCTACATCTTGCCTCTTTTTCCTTGAATATTGCTTGAAGGGCGATCTTGAAGGAAAAATCCGTTGTCATAGTAATCTTCGATCTTTGTTAATGAAGGAACGAGCGAAGAATATTGTACTTGAAAAGTACGTACTTGCCTCTATTCTTTTGCGAAGTTCGGAGCTTCTTTGAGATATATATGAAGTATCGTCTCTTATCTCTCCTGCGATGGGGAGAGTACCATGAGATTTTACAATGTTGTTACTTGTTGCTTATCTTGATTTTGTACTTTTACACGGATTTTGATTATTAATGCCTTCTCTTGACACGTTTCTTTTAACCACTTTTTCTTGACCGTTCATGTCTCTTCGCATTAAATGACCTCGTTTTTCTCGAGGATCTTTTTCCCTATATATAGTTTTCTTTTCCCCTCCTTTTCATTTTTTAGTTTGTCTCTGCAATTTTTCTTCGACTCTCTCCTTCCGCAATTTGCGCTCCTGCTACTGCAGATCTTTTCTTCATCCTTTCTAACGTTGATCTTAATCTCCAATCTCCCTTCCATTCCCATACTGATAAATGGCTTCCATCAGTCGTGCATACAAAACTTCTTTTGAAGAAGTTCGACAAAAGCTGCTTGAGAAGGGTTTTACTCTATCAACCATTCCTAATCAGGAACCTTCATCCATTCTTTACTGCAAATTTGTTTTCTGATCATCAATGTGATGATCAAAAAATTATAGTTTCGCTAGGTCAGCTCCTCGCGGGACTCCCCATTCCCTTGTATAACCCTGAGATGCCTCTATTTTATGAAATCTTGGCCCATGAAAAATTTTCTCGGGCTGTTTATCAATTAAATGGCGATTGTATTCGCCTGATGCTTGAGTTCGCGAGCCGCGGTGCAGGCAAAGGATCTTTATACCTTAATACTGCCAGAAATCCCAAATTCAAAGACTTGGAAATAGCTGTGGAGAAATACACTGTGGAAAATTTTTTCGAAAACTACTCAGTGATAACTATGGTGAATGCGAGATCTCGCTTGGGCGTTCACTTTGAAGAAAAAGGATAATGTTTACGAAGATAAATTACTCATGCAAGACATTGATTGGCACCCAGGCAATAATACCTCTCCTCGTCATTCCAAAGATGAGAAATGGTGGGTCGTACCCTTGATCTTAAGTGGTCCTTACATCGCGGGCTCGCATATTCTTCCTGCGAATCTCACAGGATATCATCCTTGGGAATTCAAATGGCCTGAGAGGAAGAAAGAGGTGTGTTTCCGACTTTAAATTTGGCTTTTGTAACTTTCTTTCTATAATTCTTTGAGTTTGTGAAATCTTTCGAGATAGCCGAGGGTTGAAAAGAAACTACAAAAAGGATCCGTCGGAGGATACTCGACATTGCTTCGATAAACTTCACGAGTGAAGTAAGAATCACTTCCTTTCTTCTTATTTAAAACAATATTGTTGCCTCTGTTTCTTATCTTTACACGTATCGAAGGTGAAGTTGAAGAAACTATTCTTTGCGAAGACTAAAAGTAAGGGT
Organism: Papaver armeniacum; assembly: GCA_023531295.1. Classification (NCBI taxonomy): domain Eukaryota; kingdom Viridiplantae; phylum Streptophyta; class Magnoliopsida; order Ranunculales; family Papaveraceae; genus Papaver; species Papaver armeniacum. The sequence goes on along the minus strand of JAJJWW010019264.1, from coordinate 798,832 downwards.
AAAACTGTAAGCCGCAAGGGTAAATCCTCTCCCCCTTAACTAAGAAGCGAAAGGTCCAATCCTCTTCTCGCCTTAGCTCAAGCTACGAAGCTTCCGACGAGGATAACCATGAATCGAATCCTTCTCTCGCCAAGAAGGTTCCATCTACCGATTCTTCCATGGATCGGTTATCCAACATCTTCTCGAGATTGTTTCCAAGGAATAGGAGATGCTCCCTAGCTTCTCTTTGTGGGGCTCTCGCAAACGTGTGCAATGCCACTCTACTGGAGGGCAATGATTCTTTCAATGGGGTCTCTAGAACTATGTCTCCTGACTTCTTGAATGCGCTTGGATCCTTGGTATGTATACAATCATATCTCCTCATTGACTTTATATTGTTGTATATGTGTTAACAGCTTTTCCATCTCCTTTCATAGGTTGGAAGGTCTTCTTTTGTAGTTGCCTCAGATCTTGAGAGAAGACGCAACAATCTTGAGAAGAAGAATTCGCAATTGAGCAAGAAGATTCGAGAATTGGAGACTGAAGCTGCGTTATCTCGCGATAAAGACGAGATGATTCAAAAGTTAAATGCCGAACTTGACTCTCAAAAAGAGAGGGTATCCACCCTTCAAAATGCTAATCAGCAACTTTATGGTATAATATTTGCCTTCTTTTATTATTTTTATTTCATTGGTCGTGTATTGCCACCTAACTTATTACTTTGTGAGACGTATATAATCTCTCCGATGAAGCTATTCTTCTCCATACATTTCTGAACCTATGGATAATAATCTTCTTCTCGCTCATCTCAACACTTCTTTAAGTAGTTCTTGAACAAAATTAACTCTCTTTCATTAGATGAACTTGGACCAAATATCGCCTTTTAGAGATTGAACATAGATCTGGTTTAAGTGCGGCCAACCAATTTAAACAAATGTTTCTTGAGTCTCGTAAAGAAATCAAAATTTTGAGGAAGAAAATTAGTGATCACATAGATGATAAAGACCGCATTGCTAACAATGGTGCTCAAGCATTAGCAACATTTCAAAAATCTCTTCTTGAGCTACAAATTGAGCGAGATGAATTGCTTCGCCAGAATTCCTTACTTAATGAGCGAGAAGATCAGATTCGTTCGCTCCTTGTTATAAATAATGATGATGAATTCGCACGGGCTGCGAAAGTTTTAGATAACGCCAGAAATAACCTAGGTGTTGATGTTAGTCTTCACGCCGAGCATACTTCCTTGGTTAAAGATATGATATCTGACAGAGAAGGTTGCTTGTTATACCTTACTGCTTCTTATTTCCATAATATTACTTATAAATTGTTAACTTGTTGTTTCTTATTTGCAGAATCTGAGAAGAGGCTTCAGGTTAGAATTAAAGAGCTTGAATCGAAAGAGCAACTCGCGGGAATTTTCCAGCGAGAATTGAAGAACTTCGAAACCGAAAAAGAACATTCGCAAAGAATCTCTTCCTTCGCGAGAATAGATATTCCAAGTTGAAGAAACAATTTCTAACGACAAAATGAGAACTTTAACAATGATCTTTGTTCGCTTTCGCAATAGAGGCATGGAATATGTTTGTAAGGATCACAATATCCCTCTGCATTCATATCCCTGGCTCCTTGAAAAGGTTCCTGAGAATCTGCCTGTCTCAGACGTTTCTGATAGCGAGGCTGGCGAAGAAGAAAATTCCGGCGATGAAAATAATGAAACTGAAGAATCAGATGGAGAAGAAGAATCACCAAAAATATAATTCTTTTTGTTTTCTTTTGCTGCGTGTAATATCTGTACATTGCTGTATAACTCTTTTTTTTCATGGATTCAATCTTCACTTTCCCTTGTAACATAATTGGCTAACATTATTAACGTATAACTCTTTCGTCAGAAGATGAATAACAATATTCCATCTTTTCCATTCCCATACTTGCCTCTGATATTTATCTTCTGATGGAAGAAGTTAGTTATCCTCATGTATTTTGTTGGATAATAACTTTATTATTGTTGAAATGTATAGCGGAGTCGCGGATATCTTTATGAGTTGAGAATGCTCTCTCTTTACGCTGCGACAAGGTCGCAGGCCGCCTCTACACTTTCATGCAAAGGCCCATTGACCTTGCCTTATCATTTGGTGTGGTCTTCCAAGTCAGACCTCCCTAGTTAGAGGTCCTCCCCTGCCACCGTTCATTGCGACAAAATCGCAGGGCGTCTTTACACTTGTATGTAAAGACCCATTGATCTTGCCTTATCATTTTTCAAGTATTTTTGCCTCTGCAGGATGTTTTGGTTGCAACAATATGACAGGCCTAGATATCCTTGCGAATATAAAGTCCTATGACATTGCTTGCGTCTTGCGACGAAATCGCGGGACGTCCGTACACTTTCATGCAAAGACCCATTGATCTCGCCTTACCCTCGCGTTAGTATTATTGCCTCTGCAGGATCATTGCACAAATATGACAAGCCTAAGTCTCCTTGCGAAAACAAAGCCTCATGACATTTGCGTCTGTTTTGGCACTCTCCCTAATGGAGAACACCGCCCTTATCATCTCCCCGGTTGCCCCTTCAAGGAGGCGAAACATCGGCCATACAAGACTAGCTCCTCCCATCCGGTCTTGACAACAACCGGTTGTTTTCGCAGTCTCTTATCCCTTATACCTATAGGGTTTATGGTTACAAGACTGCACCCTAAGTGGAGTTTTCTTCGGCGAGTGCAACGCATGCCAAGACTTGCCAAGAATGGCCAGGGGTAGGTTCATCCATCCCGGGCACTCGCTCAACCGTGTACCCCGGCGCCTTGAGCATACACGACTCCTAAGAAGAGACCCTCGGTCGCCCAACCAGGGTATAACCTGCATATAGTTGGGAGTCCAAGGTACCTCCTCCTGGATAGGCTTTCATGGGCCCCAAATTTTCATGGTTCGGGCTTGGGAGCGGTGTAACCTTCCACCCGAACCACGGCGAGAGATACCCCCTTATATGACGCACTTTAGGTCTTACATTTGCCTCTTACGAAATGTTATTCGCGAACTAGGGTGTACGCCATAAAGGTTCGTCCCATTCATTTGCGCATTTATATTTGTTAAATCATTCAATCATTCATGTTTCATTATTTCTTTGATATTTGTTTACGATGTATTCGCAAAGTTAATTTCACTTGTTGTATTTCACTTTTCTTTCTTAGTCGAATTCTCATTTTTACTCTTCTCATGAGATTCTCGCATATCCTTACTTCAACCTGCTATTTTTCTCCCTGCTTTTGTTGCTTATTCATTTCTTATGCCTTTTGCTCCTCATATCCTTTGTTTCTTTACTACCATAATATTCGCTGTCTCTAGGCATTCACCTCGCGAGATATGTTCGATCCTTACTTCTATGGCATCCACCATCGGTTTTCCTTTCTCTGCTCATCTCTCACATCTTTGTTTCCACCCTTTTCTTTTGGCATTCCTTTCTTCGCAGCTTTCTACATCTACTTCATGACATTGTTGCGATTCCTTCCAATCTCCTTGTATAATACCAATGCCATTTGGATGTGGGAATTTAATACATTGATGATACGTTGACGCGACTCCCAAGATTTCATGAAGCCACGGCCTCCCAATCAGCGCATTGTATGGAGATTCCACGTCAACCACACGAATAAAATACCGAGTTGATAACCCTTGTAGAGGTATTCTCATGTGAACCTCTCCCTTCGGTTTTGTTTGCGGTGCCATTAAAGCCATATATCTTGTATGTAGAGGGGATCAAATCCTCATCTTTTCCTCCCATCGTCTTGTAAGTATGGTAGAAGAGGATATTCACCTAAACTTCGGTGTCGATTAAGATTCGGTTGATCGCCAGCAAGCTTCGCCTCATCATCTTCTCCATCGACTGGTTTCGGGTTAATCTCTAGTTTCACAACCAACGGGCTATCATGCGTTTCTCTTCCTTTTGGCACTTCATCCGCGAGAAAGAAATAGTCTTCAACTGCCATTGTTCTAACCTGCGTTGATCTCACCGGACTCATAATCTCTTTATCATTAGCATCTCTACGCAAAGACTCTACTGAGCACGTTGTCATGAAAATCTTCGATGGTGCGATAGGAGTGGACAATGGAGTTGCAGTTCAAATTCTTGGCTTTTGTTCCTACTTCTATCACAAATGTTTCCTTTCCCTTCGACACACCGTTACGTGCATTTAGTGGTGGTGGTAATGTCGACTGTTTCTTCTCCCCTTAGAAAGTGATTCACTTCCACGATCAATCATCCTGAGAATAATTCTCTTTATGTTTCTACAATCGTTTGTTTGATGCCCATGGAAGCGATGGTAAGAACAAAACTCATGGCTTCTATCGCTTTGGCGGTGGTTCCATTCCAACATTCCAAGGTCTTTGGTACATTTTCCATCACAAGTATAGCTTCCCAGATCTTTTCAACGCTAGCATTCAGTGGAGGCATCTTAATTTGTTCCCATCTTTTTTGTTCTATGACTTCTCTTGCCCTCCACGGTTATTTTGCCTTCGTCCACCATAAGTTTCTTGCACATGATCTAGCCTCGAATCTTATTATTGTCATTTACGATTGTAGTAATTCCTTTCGCGTTCAAACTCTTCTTGATCATGGCTTCCCATAGCTACTATCTTCTGCTGTCCTTCATCAGCTCTCCTTTTCTTGTCCTTGCGAAGTGCTCGCCACCGTATTGATGAACGAGGTAACAAGCTTGCGTTCGCAGCATTCGAGTTTGTGTTCGCGACTGGGTAAGAATTCATTTCATTCTGTCTTTCTTCTAAGGCGATATATTCTTCCTGTAATTCTCGCAGTTCTGCCATCGTGATTGTATTTTTGACTCTAAAAATTTGAATGTATAACAAGTTGGTCGCAAAGAGAGCATTCACAAATGAGAGGATGAGATATCTCTCCTCAACCCGTCCTGCCATTTCGCTACACATGGTTCTCCATCTTATTGTCAACTGTCTTAAGCTTTCTCCAACTCTTTGTTTCAACCCGAATACATCTTCAATTCCTGGTCGCGTGAAGTTGTTGCTTATGTAGGCTCCCAAAAATGTAGCTTGCAGATGGTTAAACGACGCGATCGTGTTCCTGGGCAAACCTTCAAACCACTTTAACGCTTCTCCCGTTAAGCTTGACGCGAAGTACTTACACAATATAGCATCATGACTCTCCCACTGCAGCATACATCTCATATAAGCTTTAATGTCTTTGTATCGCCAAGTTGTTCCGTCAAAGATGTCTTTGGCTAATGTAGGCAAATTGCATTTAGGAGGTATTCCTCCCATCTGTACTTCTAACGTAAAGGGATTCTTCGCAGCTTCTGCGAGGGCTTCGTCTAACTGTCTCCTTCCTCCTTCCCTTCTATTATTCAGTATTCCTCTCATTTCAGCCAGTTCTCTTAAGATTTGTTCATTTGCCTCAGAATTTGACTCTACTGGTCTTTTTAGCTCTGCTTCTCTCCTTCTTCGCTCGTGTCTATTTTGACCTTCCTGCTCATTATCTTCTCCTCTTCTTTCCTCGCGACGCTCTTCTTCGCCTCTTTCGTTAATTCGCACGCCATTATATCGGTTGTTCTCTCTTCTTGGTTGTCTCTCAACTCTCACCTGCGCCCTCTCATATTCTTCATTAATATTTCTATTGGCACGATTTTGTTCCCTTCTTCTTTCGCGGTTATCATGGTTATTCTGCCGGATTGCCTCCTCCATCTCTTGATTTTCCATTTCTTCTCTTAGCCTTTCTCTCTCGCGAGCTAGCCGCGCTTGTTCAATGTAGTGTCTCTCAATGTCATCCTCGATTTCTCGGTTTCTTCTTAGTTCTTCTCTCCCGTGCAAGATTATTCTCCCTTCAGCAGCTGGGTCGTTCAATTCTTGGAGTTGCATGTTTCCTTGATTTTCCCTATTCCGCTCATTTTGAAGATTTTCGGGCTGAGGAATATAACAATCTTCTATTTCTTCTCTTCTCTCGCCATGCTCTATATTCGGATTTTGTGTTTCTCCATCGGTGCTTTCTGTTGGTAAAACTCTCCTTCTTTCTTCTCGATTCGATCTTGAACTTGATCTCACGCTACTTCTAGATCTCCTATTTTGCAACCTCATATTTTCCATCCTCAATTCATGATTCTGTCTTGTCAAGTTTGCTCGTTCCTCTGCCTCTAGCCGTCTCTCCTCATGTATTGTTTGTCTCAATCTTTCTAATGCTTTGCGATTTCTTCGTTACACAGATTCATTCCTCCATTCATTTCTTGCTCTCCTCCTCCTTGTCCATTGTTCACCAACCGCTTTGCTCCTCTTCTCTCTCGTCTTCAGAATCAGATCTCCAAGTATGTACACTTACTCTATCATAATCCTCAACCGCGTTTGCTACTGGGGAGTTCGGTGGCTGATTTTGATCTTCTCCATCATTTCTCCTATTCATCCTTGACGATTCTCCTGTTTCATTCCTCCTTTCTCCAGCAAGTCTCCCACTTCTTCTTACAACCGTTGATTGCCCTTGTACATTTCTTCTTCTAGCCATTTTTTCCTTTTCAATGAATTCTTGAGGATTTTCTCCAAATCTTCTTTCTGTTAATCCAAATTCCTTCCAATTTCTACGTCAATCTCTGCACAGTCCCTGTTTCTAGCGCATATGTAGTAGCAGGTTTTCCCACACTACACCCCTCACTATATTTTGGTTAATTAGTTCATTAGAAGATGAAAGATCAAGAACATTTATTGATTGAATTCATGAAGTGTTTACACAGGAAAATAGAATTACACTTAGAAATGAAAAGACTCTTAAACTTTCTCTCTCCTAATGACTTGCCTAACCATTCTAAAAAGATCTCTCCCACAACAGACTCACTCAACCCTTTATATAGGGTAATACATAGTGGATGACAGCTAAGCTATCCTTTATTTTCGGAAATGTCTCGCGAAGTGTCGCCAGTGTACAACTATTCAATCTCGCGACACTTCTTAACCCTCGCCAGGTTCCATGTCTTTCAGTTGTTTTGTGTGTCGTTTCCCATTGCGTCGTCTATTTTAGTTTCCTGCGACTCCCTCGCGGTACTGTCGTTTATTGATCTCGCGAGCCCTATGCATTGCGATATTATGATCCTACAAGAACAATATATTATTGAACCAATCCTCGGGCTTGAACTTATAACCCTCACTCGCTCTTAAAACGACTTATTTCTCTTAATACACAATATGACTACACCAACCTTTAATTATAATAGGCTTGGCATTTTTTAGGGTGCTAAGTCATGGATCCAAAATCGCGTCAATCGAGAAATTAATCCAATTTGATTTGGATTGTATGCCAACCAATCACATTGTCGATATTCCTCTACATAGGGGTTAACAAACACCATCTTATTTATTTGAGTAGCTACTATTAATGAATTTTCGACAATTTATAGCTTAATACGATCCCACGTAATTCCCAAATGTATGCATACTTTGAAAAAAATAAAAATTTACGGGTACCAGTGCCCACGGGAGTTATAATGTCCTATTATTAAAATGAGGAGATATGAATTTATTATTCAAATGAGGAGGTATGAATTCTGAGAATGTGAATCATATTATCATAGACTCTGTGGGCAAATATTTGTAGCCTATATAAAAATGCTACATGCTTCCTAGATGTGATTGAATTTGCCTTTTCAAACGACATAAGCTTATTGAAAAGCTAAATGAGATTTTTCACTCCTAGTAGACAACCTTTTTATATTTGATCCAAATGGAAAAGAAACATCTGGTAATGTATAGTCTCCCTCTGATTATGGCGGAAATATAATCATCTCATATACGAAAACAAGTTTGGTAGAGTATTATCTCGATTAAATCGAGGACATATACTCTAATAATTTCTGGATTTCAATAATACCAGTTGGACTATAGATAATGACTTCTAGAGCCATAAAAAATTGTCCTAAAAAAGATAAAATTGTAGTCTTCTTGACATACAAAATTAACATCAACCATGGATTTTATTGGTTAATTACAGCCAAAAGCATATAAAATATGCAAATGAATCACCAAATAATTTTTTGACCAATAGGGCCAATAAAATAATCTTACACCTTGGAATAAAATCATGGACACTTAATTTCTTAAGAAAATTACCTGAAGATCAATTTTAGTCACTACACGAATTAATGATATGGTCTAATAAGACGGGTGCGCACCCATTGATCATTTGTGTCCTACGATAACCCAATTTCAAGTGGAATGTTCCAAAATTTTGAGAATATTACGACGAGGAAAAATAAAAATTGCCCAATATCCCTCAGGAATGCAGCAAATCCTTGTTTTGTCGGTGTTTGCAATTAAGAATACAATCCGGTTGGTATATACGATAAGATACACCAAAATTGCATCGACAAAAAGAAAAAGAAATGTCGACTTAGTCATCGTATAGGAAAACCCACTTCGTGGTTATAGATGGTTTTCTTTAAAAAAAATAGAAACCAATCATAAAAATCACATGATCTTCAACAAATAGACGAAGATACCAAAATTAATTGACCGTAGGTTTTTCAACCATGCATATGATTTACCACCGTAAAGGTAGCTAAATTGCGATGACACCAATTTTTGGTGCTTACAGTTTCATTTAAAGGAATATGAACTGTAAACCATCTTTCGATGGATTTATTTTGTCTTTTCTCTAAAACGAAAAGAGAAAAAAATTAGAGAACAAAAGGAGAATAACTTATCTTATTCCAACGAGAGTTGCCATATCCCGTTAATATAGACCATATCTTGTATAAGATTAGTCAATGGATTATAATTGCATCCAAAAAAAAAAAAAAAAAGATATTTCGAGGATGGCCATAATCATCGTTGTTGCCAAGATGTATATAAAATCCATAAGGGAGGAATACATGATGATGAGAGTAATACATCGGTAAAAAAAAAAAAAAAAAAAAAGAACCTCCTTTAATATTAACAGCTGAAGTATTCATCCCATAATTACTGTGTATGTACACGCGCTGGATATGGCACTAAAAGAACGATATATTATATATCCAGATCAAAACAGAATTTAACCAAAAGAATAAAAAAAAAAAAAAAAAAGTTGGTGAATCAGTAGTACACTGTTTATAATGACATCATCTCCTCAAGGAGCATATCTCATTGACTCCATGTGGTATACATACCACAAACGGAAGCCCAGCGAACATACTGCCACCTTTTTCGTATACCTAGAATAAGCCAATGAAAATTTGGTTTAGAATCCCATTAATAAACTATTGAATAAATAAAAATCAATTGAAGAAAAAAAAAAGGGTTAGATAATAAGATATAAAGAATCTTCTCTGTTTCCATAGATCAGATGGTAGAACAACGTGACTGAGAACGTCTTGTGAATCTAAACGAAGGCACAAAATAGAGAGAGAAAAGGAGAAAATTTCCATTAGATGTGTATAGAATACAGAGTTCAAGTCTCTATTTATATAGATAGAGGACTTGGTGCCAAGGTATGTAAACCCTAATCTTAGACACAAAGGACATCTTAGTAATTAAACTTTCGGTTTATAACAAGCGGAATATTTATAAGGGAAATATCCAATAACATAGTTAGAATGACATTATCATGACATGGTAACTCTATTTTTCCTACAAAACCCAAATGACGATGAATTTGAAGCTAATTTTTTAATGACATGTTCCACTTATAAATCTCCACACTCTCACCGAAAAACGAGCGCGTTCCGGGACTTATTAGATTACTATCTACCATTTTGAATATCATTCATTAATGATTAATGGTGGTTCGTATCTCGGAATACTCTCATTTTTTGTAGGAATGTAGAGTTTCGTAAGAGGAACATAACACCAAAAGATTAGCTTTAAATTCATCATTGTTTGAATTTTGTAAAAAAAGTAGCGTCACCATGTCATGATAATGTCATTCTAACTATGTCATTGGATCCTTCCCTCCCATTTCTATATATATATATATATATATATATATATATATATGTGTGATTGTCTTCCATTAAGAAAAAAAATATAGATTTCATAACTTTGTTTCATTTTTCTAATTTACCCTTAACTTATTCCTGATAGTAAGACTCATTAAATTAACTTTAATGATACTCATCCATCATAAATAAGGGTACATTTGCGAAAAATTATCTTGGAATCAGAACTCCCCCTACGTACCTTGGATGGAGGGAGTATTTATTTGATTTCTGATTCGTTCCCACTCAGGTACAATTTCTTTTGACAAATATCTGACTGTATTCTAAAGTTTTTCTATAATTCTACTAGCTAAGGCCTCTTCCTATGCACATGCCAAAAAAATGGTGTTTGTCATGCCAAACCATTTGCGCCACTATGGGGAAACCGCTGAGCGACCGAATCCCTAGCGAGCGATATTCACTCTAGCGGTAACGGCTATTTCTTCATCGCTATAAATAGGTAACTTTCAAACTCAACACTTACCCCAAATTTTTTACACAAAAAAATTTCTCTTCTTCTCAATCTATTATTCTCTTTTCTCAATCTAATTTATTTCTTCTATTTGATCCAAATGGCACAATTAACCCAACTTGATTCGGCAACACAACTTGATTTTTCTGGAGTAGTACTTGAAGGTGCCGTTGAGAAGATATGTGATAGATTCAAAGAAATAAGTAAGAAGCAAAGAAGTCTCCAAGTTTTGGATATCAACCAAGTCAAAACCGCAACTAAGAGAAGGCCAAGAAAGGTTAAAGGCAAGGAAAATCAAGGCAAAACAAATTTGAAGCCAAAGAAGAAGATAAACAAAGGAGACTCCGTTCATGAGCGCATTGATTGGAAGTTTAGTGAAATGAAGAAGATGAACAAGATGAAGAACATTGTTCCAAATATTTTTTTTTAGAGTCTTTCCAATTATTGTCTAGTTTTATGTCTTGTAAAATGACTATTTTAATTATATTGAAGTTTTTAATTTTGTGAAGTTTAATGAATTTGAAAATTTGTGAATATTGTTGAAAATTAATATTAATTATATTCTTAAACATTAAAAAGTATTACAAATATTTAAACTTAAACAAATATTAAAAATATTAATACTTTAAAAATTTTAAACAAATATTAAAACTTTAAAAGTGGACAATTGAGAAATTACAACACAAATGTGGACAATATTGGGGCAAATATCTTAAAACCTCGAAACAACTTTCAAAATGGAATTTTTGCCCGTAGATGCGAAGATATTCCACACGACACCTTTCCTGAAATTCCACCGTGGTTTCACCACTTCTCAAGGTTGGACCTTCTCGCTGAAGTAAAGCAACATACCTAGTAACTTCCTGCTTAATTATACCGAAGCGCCGAACCAAATCTGAAACACTCCGACCGCGTAGGCTCATTGTTTGTTCTTGAAATTTTAAAAAAATCCTTTCCCACAATAGTTGGTGATCAAATACTGGCTCCATTGTCAAATCAATATAATTCCTGCAAATACATTCATCTTCTGTAGTTTTGAATTTTAGGTTTCGCCTCACTTGACATCTCCTAATTTGACTTCTCCTAGTTTCACTCTGATTGCACGACAAGCGGCTCTTCAATTTTGGATAATACGGTGGTTTGCCATGCACTCAACTGGGATTCATATTATCAGCCATGCTCTCTAAGGAACTGGAAGAGTGATGAAAAGAATTGGAGATTAAGAAATTCTAGAGAGATTGAGAAATTCTTAAGAGATTAAGAAATTCTGGTGTGAGTTGAAATGAGATTAAAATCAGGTATTTATAGAGGGGGAAAATTGTAGCCGTTGGATGAAGATCTTGGTCAGCGATTATCATAGTATCGGCGATAGCTTGGTGTCGCCATTGTCGAGTGAATGACCATCGAACGATTCTTTGACCATCGAGCGACCGAGACTCTATCGCTCGCTGGAAACTCTGTCGTGTATGCCTATATGCGGGAAAAACATATTGGCATATGAGTTTTAGCGGTTTGGCATACCCATAGTGGGTGCATATATGCCAAATACCATGTTTTGGCATGTGCATAGGAAGAGGCCTAATACAGTAATTTTTGAGTTAGATGAGCTTCAGGAAAAAAAAAAAAAAAAAAAAACCACCATAATCTATACGGTGAACTATATCATTAATCACTGAGCCCCGGATTTTCAAATAAATGGATAATTCTATAAAAGATTCTCATTTACAAGTAGCAAATTGCTTTTTGCCATATGAAATCCACAAAAGATAATCAATAACAACTGGCAACTGCTTTTGCAATATGAGATCTAGCAATAGAATCCTTCTCAAGCAATATCATTTAATATAGTTGATATAAAATCTCCAACTAGAACATGAAACATATAAAATCTGTACTAGTATCTTCTCTTTAATGGGTTTTAAATGCAAAAAAAAAATAAATGTATATAAGCTCTCCTTCTTCTTCTTCATATGCATCAAGCAATTCTCTTAATTCGGTTTCATATTTATCTTTGATATCATCTCATACTGAAATGCCGATGTTACAAACCCTCAAAAACGAATTTGCTCAACTCATGGCAAAGAATCGCGAGGATGTACGTGTTCTTCATTCATTAGCCATTCATCTTCTTTTTGTCATGGATTTTAGATGTTCTTATTGAAATGTTGAACCATCGTCAGTGATTATTATACTCTCTTTTTTGATGAATGCAGGGAACGTTCGGAAAGATGCAGGATGAAAAGGTGACAATAATATTAGGCGAGGAACCAGAGTTCATGGTCGATGTGCTGCAAATTTACAGTTATGATATGACAGAGAGGTTAACCAAAATCGATGACCTATATATGTACGTAATATATATAAATCAGGAACAAACAACTAGTTTTCTTAGTTCTTAGTCTCATTTTTGGTTCACTGACAGATCTTATTCCCATAAAATTGCAGGAACCCTCAAATGAATATCCGCGCACTTAAAAGCCTAGTTAGGCAAATAAAAGAGAGCAGCCTTAGGTACGTATATCAGGGTAATAATCATGCAAAAAAATAAAAAAGTTTTTGGTAGTTTATTTATTTTAGTTTTATATCGATAAATAAGAATATATTAGACCAACAAAAAAAAAGTACTATTTGGTGTTTTATAGGGTGACAAGAAAAAAATAGTATTTGGTAGTTTATTTACTTAAGGTGGAATATTGTGTAGAAAAAGAAAAAAATCGGAAAATGGGTCATTTGTCCAAATATTTTTAAAACCTGGTTCAAATGGACGAGTAAAAATTAGTATGGGTGAAATGGCCAAAAAAAAAAAATAGCCAGATGAAACTAGATTCAGTAAAAATTGGTCTTTTTAATCAATTTTGTGTTGTTACAAAAGGGTAGCTTATATATTTAGCTTATCATGAATCAAACAAATCGATTGCATTTGCAAGTTGAATCATTTTGTGAGATTGGTGTTGGACGTTACAGTGTTGGCTGCGAGAAAGTAACTCTTGCGTGTACTGAGTTCATGAAAGCTATCGAACAACAGTCCAGCGTAGACGGGTACGTACTTAAGTTTGCATTTATTTGTGTACCTTGTTATTTACTTCCAGTAAAAATATTCAAAATACGTATAAAATTAGATTTCTTTCGTCGTTCTTTCACTGATATCACTACTCCATTTCGATGTTTTTCATTAGGTGTGAGAGGGCATTGACACAGATCAAACGTGAATTCGATCACATAAAAGCTGAATTGAAGGAAATCATTGAGGTGACAATTAATAAGTGCATAGTTATACTTCTTCATTCTTGAGTATCAAGGAAATTAAGAGCTTTTCTTGATTCATTTTTTCTTTTCTTGTGTGCTTCTCTTCTTGGATGTGCAGCTGAACCGGGATATCCGCATATTGTCTACACCACCACAAGATTAGATATTATGTGCAATAATTGATTCTCCTTTGTCGAAAAATGGCTGAAAGTTTGCAACTTCCCGTTGTCTCAATAAAAAATCCGAGGAAAACTTAGTGCCGTTTCCTCTTTTGTTGAAAGCTGAATATGTTTTGGTTTCAGAAATGAATAAAATACCGGTTTATATCGAGTGCTTTAATTGTGTTATCCAAGTGATAAATCATGAAACATTATTCTATACTTACGATGTGCCAAAATCAATTAGTTTCAAAAATGTGCCACAGCGGCTGCTTGTAGTATTCCATTAGTTCCGAAAAAATATCTTTATACCAACAACATAGACCGGTTTCCATAGAAAGTCATATGTTATGAGTTTACTAATCTATTTATGGAAGGGCCATTTTATTCTCTCTTTTCTCTCTTAATACCAAAAAGGGGACCATGCGTCTATTTCCTATTTTTCTCTAATAAAGCTAAAAAAAAAAATCTTATTACATTTAAGTGTTATTTTCTCCAATTTTTTTTTCTTTTTTTAATAAACAAGGAATTCAAGATCGAAAATAAGAGAATACGAAAAAAACAAGATCATACATTAAGAGAACAATAGAAAATTTTGTTTCAACCATTTTGTTTCAACCAGTTTGGCCATGAACATTTTGTAATCGAAAATCTAACAAGAGAAAGAGAAGATTTACCGGAATAAGATAAATACAAGTATGAATAAGATCCGAATAAATCGGAGGAAGATGGTTCTCTTTGGAATTAAATTTCAACCATTTTGTTTGATTTTCTTCTATAGAAACATGTGCTCCCAAAATAAGAGTGATTCTCTCAAATCTCTTGTAACAAGGAATCGAGATTCCCTCTTCAAAAAAATCACCTCTGTAGTTTCCGTCGCTGGATACATTATGATGAAGATTTCATCGCCGGAGATAACAATGATGAATGTTTCGTCGTTCGAGAACATTCTTATTGATCTTAAAACCCAAACTAATAACCAAGAACACCATTAAACTGTAGATAAAAATAAGAAAGGGTGTTAAAATAGCACCCTCACAAGATATAACAAGATATGAACAACTGGCATAGAGAGCTTAAAACAAAATTACTCTCCGAACAAACTCGCCTAATGGAATATAAAATCCTCAAACTTGATATTCATAAATAAAACAACAATAATGGACCAATTAAGTTACACTTCTTTAATGTCTATAATAAAATGGTTCAATGTTTTTCGTATTTGTTTTTTGGAAATTAGAATGTCCTTTCTTTTCAACCACACACCCCACCATATAAGAAACGGAATATAATATTTCAAAGTAAACAAGAGGCTAGATACATATTTTAAGTTTCCACTTTCGTTAGAACTCGGCTACATCATCGGATGAACACAAACAATGCACAACTGCATTAATACCCTGTGAATTGAATTATGTTGCGCATCACACAGAAAAAATCTAGGATATTCAATGAATTTCCCTTCATTTGGATATCATAGTATTTAGATACGACTATAAACAAACCAATGGAAAAAATAAACATCACATTGCTTACTTTTAATGGTCACTTTAATGAGACTCAAAATTTAAACAACCCTAAATTATATTAAAAGAAATTTATAGAGATTCGCCTTCAAAAACATTCACAACAATTTGAGAAGTTTTCTTAATGTCTCCCTTTCACAAGCACCAATTTAATCCGACCTGACTATTTTAATCCACATACAAAATAAGAAAACTGACCCAATATTTCAATTTTACCATCATCAGTAACATGTTCGTGCATCGGTAAGATTGAAAGTTTAATGGCTTGGTCCGCTTGGAAGAAGACCTTAATGTTTTGGGTCGAAATGGGAGAATCATTTGATGGATCACATCACAATAATCATTTGACAAAGTCAACACCGGTAAAAAAAAATGTAAGAAATTGGGAAAATGAAAATCTTATCGCAAACAGGTGCTAGTAGTTTCCATTATCTAATTTTTTTTGAAAAAATAAAAAAATTGGGATGTTTTGATTTTGGGTCACACAAATGTGACCAGAATTGTGTTTGAGTCACCATAAAATTTTAATTAGAGTTTGGGTCATAAGACCATCGTTGACCGTTTTGACGGTTAGGAAAATTTATTATTTTGCGTTTCCCCCTCAAAATAAATAGTTAATTTGCATTACCCCATTTTTTAATTCATAATAGGTAAAACCTCCTTTCCGTATAACAGGCGTCACCACCCAGCCAACAGTGCACGTGTGATTCATGTGTGTGCCATAATAAAATACTAAACAACAAAATAACAAAAATACCCTTTAACAATAGTGGGAATGTTATTTATGCCCCTACTATACATGGGTCTATCACAAATACGCTTATGAGTCTTTACGAACACCCCTAATGGCATAATTGAAATTATGAATAGAAAAATAATTTACATAATCCCATTTTTAACCTTTACATCTTATACTACAGCTTTTTCTTCATTTCTCACTCGAGAAAAACTAATGGAACTCTCACCATCTCCATCTCCGTCGCCACTACCATCTCCATCTCCGTCACCACCACAGCCAACACCACCATCGATCTAATATTTACCATAGATCTTTTTATTTTTATTCTTTGTTTCCTCCTCTCCCAAAGACAGCCACCACCACCATCTTCATCGTCGCCGTCGTCGCAATACCTCCTCCACGACATCACCATCTCTACTTAGCAAAAATTCCAGAATCATCTTTACTCGAATATCTCCATAATCAGATCTCATGAAGTAAGGTTTTTAGATTCAGAGATATAAAGTTCGAGATTTCGGTTTCAGATAATTTTTGAATTCGAAGATCTGCGTGTTTGAATCATTGAAACTTAGTTATGATTTAGTTATTCTTCCTCTCTTGAATTCAAAACCATTATTGATTAATTTTTTTGGTTTTCAATTTGATAATTTCGAATCGAGATTGATTTCGTGTGGATTTGAGTTGAAGATTCGATTCAGTGAATTTTATTATTGAATTGATAGGGTCAATAACAATGGTGGGTTAATGTTTTGGTCGTGTAATGGTGGTGGATGGTGGTGTTGGTGTTGTTGCAGCGTTGGTGGTGGAAGTTTCAACAATGGTGTTTTGGTGAATGTTAAACAGAGAAGATGAAATTGAAGAACTGAATCTAGGGTTTATGGGTTGAAGCTTGTTTAGTGGTTGAAATGGTTTATGTAGTGGTTGTATGTGAGATTGCAAGTGGTATGAAGAGATGCTTGTGTTTTTTGGGTAGTTGTTGGTGGTGCTGTAATTGGAATCTGGTGGCAACGGCTGTGGCGGTGGTTAGTGAAGATGAAGGTGATATTGATGCTAATATGTTGTCTTGAATCTTTTTTTGATTACATACGGAGTTCAAGGGCGTTGATCGATTCCAAGATGAGAAGGAGATTTGGGACTGATGATTCAGAGAGATATGGTAGATTTTGTGGGTTTTGTTGATTGCAAAGCTAGAGATTTTCAAGTTTGAATTGTAGTTATAACTCAGTAAGAACAAGGAATGAATGTATGCCTCGGTTTGGTTGTTATAGTAATGAACTGAATATGAGGTTTGCAAAAAGTGATGATCGTCTTGTGAGGCAGAGATATGAAAGTTGCAATGAAATCAAACTGGTTTTGGTGATGGGTTAAATATGTTGTTGTTCATATTCATTAAAGTGGGAATCTGAGATAGTTCTGAAGCTAAGGAGAAATGAAGAAAGGATGGATGCTGTGTTGGCTCAATAATGGTTATATGAATGTCTAATTTTCAAATACAAATTGCAGGTGTTAGAAGGTTGATGGTTATGAGATACTGAATGCAATGAGATAGATGTATGCAAGGAAATGATATTGCAGGTGCAATGAAAAGCTGTAGTTTGTGTGTGGCGTAGCGATCGATCTGTTTGAAATGGAGTAGATCAATGCTAGGGGACATGTTGGTTTGATCTTGAGATCTTTGTTTGTTGGTAGATGCAGGGATGTTCAAAAGAGATGTTTTTAATCGTAGTAAAGGGATTGTGGTTGTCTTTTTGATTTTTCTTGTGTGCGTGCAACTTGGTATATGTTTGTTGGTGTTGTTGGAATTGGTGGTTAGATGCTTGGTGATCACAAATTCCGTCGGGAAGGTAAAGTAATTGCAACCTGTACAACCTCATCAAGTTGCTTCCAACTTTGAAACAACTTGACCAAGTTTCTTCCACTATTGGAGACAACTTGAGCTAGTTGCTTCCTTTTCTCGGAGACAACTTGAGAAAGTTGCTCTCACTTTTGGAGGAAACTTGACTAGTTGATTCCATATTGGAGGCAACTTGAGCTAGTTGATTCTAGTTAGAGGCAACTTGGTTATGTTTTTCGGTCCATTAATTCATCGAAAATTATCTTATACCTATATCTTAGAGTAGTTGTGACAAATTTGTGGTGCAATGGTGACATAGGGTTGTGTTGAGTTACTGATGATGGTTGTGCTACTGATGCTCGTGCTTTAAAGTCAAGAGGGTAGATGAAGGCTTAGGAAGTTAAGAAGGAACTCAATATGTATCCAGGCATTGAAAGCAGAACAAGAAGTTGTTCTTTGCTTGTGTGTTGCGATGGTATTTGAGTAGGGTCATGGAAGTGATTGCATTTATCATTTCATGTTGCAAGTGTGCATATCTTGTTGTGGTCATGAAGGTTTGTTGCGGTAGAGTTGCATTAGCGAGAGATGGAGGATGTGGTGTTTTATGGTGGTGGTTTGAATTATTGGTTGAACAACGATGGTGTTGCGAACTTTTGTGGTGCAATGGTAGCACAACCTGTTGACTATATGTCGAAAGATGTGTGTTCGACTCACACTAGGTTCACTTATTTGTGTATAATTTTTTTTTTTTTTGAGACAACTTGTGCTAGTTGCTTCCATATGTAGAGACAACTTGAGCTAGTTACCACCATTATTGAAGACAACTTCAGCAAGTTGCCTCCAGATTTGGAGACAACTTTCAGCAAGTTGCCTCTAGATGATGGTGGTGGAATTGGTGGTTGCTGGTGGTGATTGGTGGTGGTGGTGGGTAGTGGTGGTGGTTGTCGGGGGTGTACAATGGCGCTGGTTGTCGGTGGTTGTATTTGGCGGTGGTGGTGGAGGAAAATGGCGGTGCTGGTTGGCGGTGGTGGTGGTTGGTGGTGGCGGTGGTGGACAATGGTGGTGGTTGGCGGCGGCGGTGGTGGTGGTGGTCGTTGGTGGTGGTGGGCGGCGGAGGTGTTGGACGGTGGTGGTGGTTCGCGGTGGTGGTGGTTGTGGTGGTGGTTGGTGGTGGTGGTTGTTGGCGGTGGTGGACAGTGGTGGTGGTTCTTATTTTGTTGGTTTTTTTTTTTTTTTTGAATAGTTGTTAGTGGTAATGGTTTTGTATATACATTACACAAAAGAGGGTATTTTAGTAATATATTATGCTTAGGGGTATTTGTAAAGTTCAAAAGGGTATATTTTCAATGAGTCTCATAGTAGGGGTATATAGATAATGTTCCCTTAACAATAACCAAAAATAGGGCGTTGATCTGCTTTCTAATATAATCCAACGATCTAAAATAAAAATCTAAAGTAACCCTAAAAACAACATCATCTTCTTCTTCACCGCCTGGACCACCACCGACTACTCTGTCACCCAACAATAGACCCATCAGAAGAAAGTCAAGGTAAGTTCCTAAATACTAAAAAAATGGGATTATTTATTTTCTTAGTTTTATTTTTGGGTTTACATGGAATTCTAGTATTCATTTCATTCTTTCTGTGTGTTTTCAAATTAAGTTGGATCGATTGTTCCAACGGATAACATGAATGGTCCTAAATCAGTGGCGGAGCAAGACTTTTCAACTGGGGGACAAATATATGTAGCAGAAGATAGTACTAATGGTGGTCATAGGGCGCTCGAAATTTTTTAAGGTCTTTTGCGACAAAAAAAGCAGAACTTGGCTGAAGATTGCACAAAATATCAATACTTCACAGAACTTTATGGTGGGTTTGGATGTATAATTTTAAAGGTGGAATTTATGGGTCCGGGGGATTTGGTAGAATTATGTTTCCCTCTGTATGTTTGGTTACCCGAATCCTTGGAATCACGTTTCCTACGGAATTCAGTTTTCCAGCAAATCCTCCATATGGAGTCCGACCCCTCCCCCTAAGATTTGTTGGGAAACTTATCAAAGGATTTATGGACCCACTTTTTTTTAACTCTAAATCCCATATATATATATGCAATTTTAAGATTTGAGGGTAATGCCAAACGGTACAAAGACTTAAATACAAGAAAACTCTATAAATCCTAGGAATTTATATTGAGTTACCAAACACACAACGAGTTTACATGATTCCCAGAATTTGTAATCCCATAGGATTATAAATTCTAGAAACGGTGAATTCTGCAAACAAACCCACCATTATAATATTTCGACCTAGTGCTAGAATTTGTTATAGAAATTTTTGGAATGTATGTAAAAAGTTACACAAATGAAGCATATTATAACAATTTCGTAGAATCCAGGGGAACAATTCTAGAAAACCTGAAATTCCTAAGCCTAAAATAGTCATCTTAGAAATTCTAGGGAGGACTGTCCTCCCTAGTCCTCACTAAGCTCCGCCACTGTCCTAAGCCTAAATAAGAGTGAATGAAATCTTTTATTCTTACCATTTTATGATGGTTTCGATGGCTGAACCTATAAATTGGTGTCAATGATTTTGAATCCCGAGGTAGATAGATCTAGGAGGGGGTTTGTCTCAAATAGAATTGGATTATCTTCTGGAACTAGTAGAGGTTTCATAAATAAGTGACGGCATCAGATGAAGATGTAATTGATTTAATAAACCCACATCTGAGTGATTGAGTTTTCCTCTCAAGCTTGTTAATGACGGATATGTGGGTAGATAAGAAATTTTTGCCACTGGAAGAGAGGAATATAAGGTTGTGCAAAATAATAACACATGCTTAATTTTTGACCGGTAATCACTGTTAGAGGAATACATGGTACACACGTGAACCGCACGTAAATTGTTAATTTGGGAGTTGACGGTTGTAATGGAAAAGGGTTTTACCAATTATGAATTAAAAAAGGGATAATGCAAATTAACTATTTATTTTGAGGGGGAAACGGAAAATCCCCCTATTTTTCTATTTAAGTAACGACGTCGATTCACAGTTAGTTGGGAAGTAGAAAACCTCATTGAGGACTTTTCACAAACACCTACTATGTGGTTTGATATTGATGTACATTTAATGAACTTGGTAGGTATCTTCTTTTGTACACCACTTTTTTGTTGTGTAGAAATTCACCAAAATTTCTCAAAAAATCGTACCCAAGCACAACCCAATAATTCCTAAACCTTTTAGAAACTCTTAATGCCTCAAACCATTCATTACCCAATCAATTTCATGTTTCTGATTTGAAGATTGTCCATGCTCAACCAATATACACACTCAAAGCTCAATACTTGAAAATTATCTCCGATTGTAACCAATTAAGATTACAAGCATTCAAATCAAGAAAACCCCTAAAGTCAAGTATAATAATCCCTAACAACTCTTAATCAATTAGAAACAATATCCTTCAATATCTCTACCATTCATCGTCATAATTTTGTAGAGAACAAAAAAACCATAAGTAAAGATGGTAAAATGATTATAGAAATGGCTGATCTGATCTTCAAGTGCAATTCCTTAAACTCTAAACTCACAAAACCAAGGTATTGAAAGCGTGAAGCGTTTTTTATTTCTAAGAAAAAAGGGGGTTTTGGTAGTAAGAACCATTCATCACCAACCGTAGAATAACAGCTAGAGCAGTGTTATCCCCAAAGCTCCTTGTGTAACTTGATACCGAAGCGCTCGCATATCAAGTTCTATCCAACTGAACCACCAAGTAGTAGCGCACTCAAGGTGTAACCCAATCGGATGCTTTAAGTTATCTGAACTTAGGTTGATCCTAGCAGTTAGACTCTTAGCGCAAGGTCCACTTACTAGTGTTGTCTTCACACATGATTGCTCAATAGAATTCCTGCACGAGGTCTCACGTTCTCTACTTGTGTAAGGGTTATTCAACAATTACACGGATATCCTAACCCTATACTAGCAACAGAATGATCAAAAGATTAATCCAATTGTACACTTGAACAATCTAGAAATCATAACCCCTAAATATAGTGAAAACAAACAATGATGATTAAAACCTCAAATAGACTTGTATTATTAATAAAGCTTCACGCTTAGAACATTGAATTCATCCTTAATCAATAAAGAAATTAGTTTCTCATGATTACACGATTACCCGGTTTCCCCTAAAAGGGTAAACCCTAAAATGTTAATAAAGAACAAAAGTATAATATATGAGATTATGATTTTACATGACCTAACACCTTTTTATAGGTTTACATTGCTTGGTCTTCACGTATTTAGTTTGGTTCAAGAACCCGACCTGAAATAACGAAATAACGAATCCAAACGTGCCCTTATGCTTTCCAAGGTATTAATACACGTTTCCCACTTTCTAAGTTCATGATCCCAGTCCGCGAACTTCAAATTCCAGAAGAAATTTTCGGAATTAAAGTATGAAACCCGTCCACGAACTTTACTGTTTTCGGTATTCAATAAAAACTTGTTTTGGCAATAACTTCTTCATCCGAACTCGGAATGACCTCATTATTTTTGCATTCTTTTTATCTTTCAATTATCTTGATTTGAATGAGTTAAGATCGATCTTTGGTCCTTCTCTTGATTTTGAGCGTTTTGCTCATTTTCGTCGCTTTTATTCTACTTCTCTTGGACTTGGGAACTTGGATACTTGGAATACTTCTCTTCCTAGCACTTTTCAGCACTTTGTAGCTACTTTTTGGATGATTCACCTATTACAGAAAAATAAGAAAACAAGAGTAATAACAAAAATACATGCAAGAATAATAGCTTAAACAAGTATGGAATGGACACTAAAATCATATGAATTATGCACTTATCATAATACTCCCTGGAGAAAGGTAATACAACCATTCTTCCGCTGAATCTATTAAAGAGAATTGAAAAGCTTGCAACAATGATGTATCACTGTCTTCGGTATGTTGCCTAAGACTTGTCATCTTCTGTTGAAATTTCCGAAGATGACGATTCAAATCTTCACCTGGAAGTCCCTTGAACTTTTGTAGATGGTGAAGAAGATTCAACTTCATCTCCACTGGGGTAGTGATTGTAATACACAGTGGTTGCGAATCTAAGCATGGAGATGTCAACTATCGTAGCTTCTTCTCCGGAGGAGGAGGAGGTGGAGGATTTGTACCGTCTACCATTTCCTCTGAAGATTCTTGTTGCATCTGCTGACGTGCTTGTAGTACTGTTCCTCTGCGAGTTTGAATTCCTCACCTCTGGTATTCCCAGTCTTTAGGTGCCAGAGATTAAGTACCTGAAACCACAAATCTAGAAAACAAAAATTAAAAACTAACAAGAAATTCTAAAAACAAGAATAAAAATAACAACTAAAGCTATCGACTGCTCCCGGCAGCGGCGCCAAAATATGATGGGTGTCGTAGGCTCAAAAATTTAATAATCTTATTTTCACACAATAAACATATAATATAATGGAAGTAAGGATCATTCCCACGAAGAACAGTGATTTTTAGTTCTCAATGTGTCACAAAAGGGGGGTTTTGTTTTAGATTGTGAAAAAAATAAACAATTAAAGTAAATAAATGTTGTATTGTAATCAATAGAGAGACATATGATCGAGGAATCCTTCTTCGTATATAAACCGTCAATGAGTTAATTATAATTTCCTACTTGTTGTTAATCATAGATTATCACCAACCGTAGAATAACAGCTATATCAGTGCTATCCCTAAATTCCTTATATCACTGGATATAGAAGTTCTCGCCTACCAGATTCTATTCACCCAAATCACCTAGTATTATATCACTTAAGGTGTAATTTAGTCGAATGCTTTGTCTTTTGTGAATTTATAGGTTGATCCTACTAGTTAGACTCTTAGATTAAGGTCCAATTTTTAGTGTTGTTTATACACAGAATCCCTCTGCAAGGTTTTATGTTCTCTACTTGTGTACAAGTTCTTCGACGATTACTTATCTCCTAACTCAATACTAGTAATAGATTGAATCAACAAATCAACTTAGTTGGCCACCTAAACAATCTATCAATCAATCATAAATATTAATTAGTATAAACAAAAGATAATCATATGAAGAACTTCAAAGTAGATTAATATAATAACTCAAATCTTGTTTATAAAAATAGAATTCATCCTCAATCACTAGGTGTTTAGCTACTCATGGATGTAGAAACATCCATGATATACATACGAGAAAAGTAAAGAGATAACGTTGCGATTGAGAATCGTTCCGAAACCCTAGATTTGATATTTCTCCTCTCCAAGACTTACAATTTCATGACCTAATGATATGATATCATTTTACATAACCTAACACCTTTTTATAGGTTTACATTGCTTGGTCTTCACGTATTTAGTTTGGTTCAAGAACCCGACTTGAAATAACGAAATAACGAATCCAAACGTGACACGTTTTCCACTTGCTAAGTCAGTCCGCGAACTTCAAATTCCAGCAGAAATTTTTGGAATTAAAGTATGAAACCCGTCCACGAACTTTACTGTCTTCAGTATTCAATAAAAATTTGTTTTGTCCACAACTTCTTCATCTGAACTCGGAATGACCTCATTCTTTTTGCATTCTTTTTATATTTCAATTCTATTAAAGATGATGATGAGAAATCCTTAATTTGAATGAGTTAAGATCGATATTTGGCCCTTCTCTTGATTTTGAGCGTTTTGCTCCTTTTCGTCGCTTTTCTTCTACTTCTCTTGGACTTGGGAACTTGGATACTTGGAATACTTCTCTTCCTAGCTCTTTTCAGCACTTTTTAGCTCCTTTTTTGGATGATTCACCTATTAGATAAAAATAATAGAAAACAAGGGTAATAACACAAATACATGCAAGAATAATAGCTTAAACAAGTATGGAATGGACACTAAAATCATATGAATTATGCACTTATCAGATACGACTTCTACGACATGTGTAAATTTCAAATCATGGGTATCTCCAATTTGGTATATTATTCCAGGTTAGTTCTACTCGGTCTCTATATGTATAGGCTCAATGGATTTTTCGATACCATTACGCTCTCTTGGTTCAAATGTAAATGGTGATGATTAAACTAATTTTTTTTTACTTACATAACAACAGGTACATTAATTAAACAAAATTGATCATCGTTGTGGAATTCTCTATTGTTGATAGGTAATTTTGGCTTTGCAAATAAGAAAAGGAAAGCATTCTTATCACTTTCTCTAGACTAGTTTAAGACTGCTTATATTTACAGTTCCGTCATGCAAATATCATTCTAGCCAAGATAAATCCTTACTTTGAGTCCCTTGTCTCTCTATCACTATCTGTGAATGTTTTTATCTACGATAGTCACTACGTGATGATATCAGTGACTTGGGTTCGAAACTTGTTATCATCGATCAAATAAAAAAAAGTGTTTTATCTTTTGTTAAATACGTAGCAAAGCATAAAACAACGATCTTAATTTTTCGAATTCGCCAATACTAAATACGGAAATTCTTTGCAGACCGTCTCAACAAATAATGAAATTTCTTTTACTGGATTCATGGATTAATTTAGTTGTCCACCTAGAAAAACTCTACTAATTATTATCTAAGCCACACAAGAATCTTTAGACTAACTCACATGGTCTTTATGTGGTCCACTTTGGTATCGGAGCGTCCGCTATAAAACTAAGTTTTCTCCCCATTAAACTTCTTCAACAAGAATTGTCCCTCAACGTACTGGGCATAACATATCAATATTCGACCCTTGGTAATAATTGCATAATAAGTGCTTGGAGCCAACCATAAGCATCTATATCAAGTACAACATTAACAGTTTCGTTTTTTTCTTTTCTGATGCAATTTTTTTTTTATCAATTAAGATATACAGTCAGGAGGAATGTGTCTCCTATCTTCATCCAACTGAATAATAAGAATTCAGGAGCGTTCTCCTGCTTATGTAGTACAGAACTTGGCTGAATCCTACCTTGAGGAAATGGAGCACCGAGACCGTAATCGCTAACCATTTATGGAAATTTGGTCTAAGTTTGGTTAGTTTAAGATATTTTAGTTAGGAAATAAGAAATTTGTCAGTATCTTAGCATGATATCACATTCTCTTTATTCTGTTTAGATTTGCTCTTTATAGGTTTGGATATTTTTAGTTATCTTGCTTTATTTTCTAGGTTTGGCATTCATTCTGTAAGCCATTATAAAGGCTGAGTCTTTTATGTGTTAAGACACGATTCAGAGAATAAGAAAACACTTCCAATTGAGAAGTTTATACGATGTGTTGATTTCTGTCATTTCCAGTACTAACATCCTACATCATTTGGTATTCAAAAATCGGGTATCGATCCTTTAATCATGGTTCGTGGTGGTACTCCTGAAGTTTTGATTGATGAGGTAATGGAGAGAACTAGGTACGATGAACTCTTACGCGCGGTTGAGCAGCTCGCCGGTCAAGTAGCTACTTTGCTGCAACGACATGAGCGTCGTCGTCTTCCTACGGATGAATCAGACACCGAAGGAACTGATGATGATGATACAGAAAATCCATTTGCTGAGCGTGTAAGGGAGAACTTGCATCATGAACGTGACTCTAGAAGTTGGGAATCAACATTCCGTATAGAGATTCCTGAGTTTCATGGTAGTGGATTGACGCCGGAAAATTGTATCAAATGGTTTTCTACCGTGGAAGAAGTGATTGAGTTTAAGAGGGTACCTGCTGCTTGTGTGGTTCCTCTTGTTACTACCAGCTTTCGAGGAAGGGCTTCTGTTTGGTGGCGGCAATTGAAAGCATCACGCATTCAACAAGGTAAACCACCTATTTCATCTTGCACAAGGCTTGAAAAGTGTATGCGTACAACGTTTTTACCTTTTAACTATACTCGAGATTTGTATATGCGTCTTCAAAATCTTCGCCAAGGTTCTCGTTCAATTGACGAGTATACGAAATAATTCTATGATTTGGTTACTCGGTCGGGAATTATGGAACCTGAAGAGCAACTTGTCTACCGCTACATAGGAGGTTTGCGCCAAACTTTTCAAGACACGCTTAATTTATTTGATTATCATTCTGTTTCTGAAGTCCATAAACGTGCTTTGTGCTTGGAAAAACAATTTTCCTGAAAGAATGTTACTGCGGCAGTTAACCATCCTCCTATTGTCCCTTCACAGAATGCTTCCGCACAACATGGTGTTAGTATGCCACAGAAATATGGTCAGAAGTATTATCGTTGTGGTGATCCGGGTCATTTTTCAAATGACTGTTGTAAAGCCGTATGACCTGGTAAAGCCTTAATTACTAGTAGAAATTGATCCAAATGATGATTCTTTTGCTGACGCTGATGAGAATGAAGATGGGCTAAATGAAGTATTTCTGCCGGTAGATCAAGGTTAATACTTAATGGTTTTTCGTCATTCTTTTCTGACTCCAAAAGTTGATGGTGATGAGTCGTGGTTACGAAAGAAAATTTTTCAGACAACTTGCACTATTGATGGTAAGATTTGTCGTATGTTAATCGACTCGGGTAGTTGTGAAAATGTCGTGTCGGAAGAAGCAGTTCGTAAATTGAAGCTTCCAACTGAAAAGCATCCTCATCCTTATTCCCTCCACTGGCTCAGTAAAGGGTCAGAGATAACTATATCCAAACGATGTCTTGTGAAGTTTTTCATTGGATCTTTGTATGAAGATAGTGTTTGGTGTGATGTCGTGGTAATGGATGCTTGTCAGCTATTGTTAGGCCAACCATGGAAATATGATATGGAGGTGAATCACGATGGTAAAAAGAATACTTATTCATTCACTTTTAATTCGACACGTATTACATTAGTCCCAACAAAAGAATCAGTTCCAAAAACAATATCTACTTTTTCTTTTAACTTACTTTCTTGGCGTAATTTTGAGACAGAAATGTTAGAAGTTGGTATGGCCTTCTTATTATCTGGCATCTCTCGAGAAGATTCTACTGTTTTGGAAATTCCTTTATGTGTCAAAGGGTTATTAAAAGATTTTGTAGACATTTTCCCGGCAGACCTTCCAGACGGGTTACCTCCTTCTCGAGCTATCCAACATAAAATTGACTTTGTACCAGGATCGGTTCTTCCTAATCGCCCTCACTATCGCATGAGTTCGAAGGATCATACTGAACTCCAACATCAAGCAAGGGAACTTTTGGACAATGGTCATATTAGGGAGAGTCTAAGTCCGTGTGTTTTCCCGGCTTTACTCATTCCTAAGAAAGACGGTACTTGGCGCATGTGTGTGGACAGTCGTGCTATTAATAAGATTACGGTAAAGTATCGCTTTCTTATTCCTCGTTTAGATGATATATTGTACCAGTTGCATGGTGCTACAATTTTCAGCAAACTGGATTTGCGAAGCACATACCACCAAATTCGTATTCGTCCAGGTGATGAGTGGAAAACCGCTTTTAAGACTAGAGAAGGACTTTATGAATGGTTGGTAATGCCGTTCGATCTCTCCAATGATGCTAGTACTTTTATGCGGGTGATGAACGTTGTTTTGAAACCATTTTTGGGTAAGTTTGTTGTCGTTTATTTCGATGACATACTGATTTATAGTACTGATATGGACTCTCATTTATCTCATCTTAGAGAGGTTTTATTGGTATTGCGACAACAAAACTTTTATGCTTCTACCAAGAAGTGTGTGTTTTGTACGGATCACATTGTGTTTCTTGGATATGTCATTTCCACGTATGGTATTTCAGTGGATGATTCTAAATTTGATGTTGTTCGTTCTTGGCCGTGCCCTCAAACATTACATGAAGCCAGAAGTTTTCACGGTTTTGCTTCGTTTTATAGAAGATTTATTCCCTATTTCAGTACTATACAGGCTGCAATCACCGATTGTATAAAGAACGGTAAGTTTTCATGGACCGATGCCGCTACTGCAAGCTTCGAATTGCTCAAGGAGAAATTGTGATCAGCTCCTATCTTAGCTTTACCCAATATTTTATTACCATTTGAGGTCCATACTGATGCTTCTAAAGTGGGTATTGGGGATGTTTTAAGTCAATCTAGCAAACCAGTCGCGTTTTTCAGCGAGAAGTTAAATGGAGCTAAGCGTAACTACAACACTTATGAGTTGGAATTTTATGCTATCATTCAAACACTGATGAAGCATTGGCAACATTATTTGATTCATTCGGAATTTGTGCTGTTTACTGATCATGATGCTCTCAAACATATTAGAAATCAAGACAAGATGAATGCTTGTCAAGTGAAGTGGTCTAGCTGTATGGAGGAGTTCTCTTTTGTTCTTAAACACAAGGATGAAGTTCAAAACCGTGTGGAAGACGGATTGAGTCGTCGAAGGAGTCTCCTAACCTCTCTTCGGAATCAAGTAATGATTCTTTTTCAGAATTATATCGAGATGATCCCTGCTTCTCTCTTGTTCTAGACACTATCGAAGCGGGAAAAAGATCCCAGTTCATTCTTCTCGACGGGTTTCTCTTCAAAGGTACTCGTTTGTGTGTACCTGACTGTAGTTGGCGCATTAAAATCATTCAATAATTTGATGGAGAAGGTTTTTTTGTCGGGATAAAACGTTTCAGTTGATATCAACATCTTATTTCTAGCCAAGATTGTTTAAAGAAGTGCAAAGGTTTGTCGCTCGTTGTCACATCTGTCAAGTCTCTAAGGGGACTGCTACAAATGCAGACTTATATATGCCTTTACCTATTCCTTCCAAGCCTTAGACTGATATCAGTATGGATTTTTTTCGTGGGTTTGCCTCGAACCCAAAGAGGAGTAGATTATGTTTTCGTTGTACTTGACAAATTTTCAAAGATGGCGACAACTGATGCGGTAAATGTTTCCATTTTATTTTTTAGAAATTTTTATCGCCTCCATGGTCTCCCTGAGTCCATTGTTTCAGACCGCGATTCTAATTTCTTGAGTTATTTTTGGAGATGTTTGTGGAAGTTACTACATACCGATTTGAAGTTTAGCAGTGCGTATCATCCTCAAACGGATAGCCATACTGAGGTGGTTAATCGATCTCTAGGTAATTCACTGCGTAGTTTGATTGGTTCGCATACAAAACAATGGGATCAACACTTGTTCCAAGCTGAGTTTGCTTACAACAGAGCTACCCATAAGAGCACAGGGTTCATCCCCTTCTAAGTTTTTTGTGGGTTTAATCCTCGGTCCGCCATTGATCTCGCAGCTATACCTGATTTACAAAGAACTCATTCTACCGCTGATGCTTTAATTCAAAATTTTCAAGATATTCATACCATTACGGGCCAGAATTTGGTTGCTTCTTCCACGAAGTATAACACAGCTGCAGATCGTCATCTTTGCAATGTTGAGTTTGATGTTGGTGATTTTGTGTGGGCGGTACTTACCAAGGAGCGTTTTTCAGCTGGCACATACAATAAGTTGGGTCCTCGCAAAGTTGGTCCTTTAGAAATCATTGAAAATATTAATCCCAACGCGTACAGATTGAAGCTTCCAAGTCATATTCGTACTGCGGATGTCTTCAATGTGCGTCATCTTATTCCATATTATGGTGACTCCTCTGATGATGACCTGCCTAATTCGAGGGAGAATTTCCTCCTTCCAGGGGAGAATGATGTAGTGTAGGACTTGGATGAATCCTACCTTGAGGAAATGGAGCGCCGAGACTGTAATCGCTAACCATTTATGGAAACTTGGTCTAAGTTTGGTTAGTTTAAGATATTTCAGTTAGGAAATAAGAAATCTGTCAGTATCTTGGCATGATATCACATTCTCTTTATTCTGTTTAGATTTGCTCTTTATTGGTTTGGATATTTTTAGTTATCTTGCTTTATTTTCTAGGTTTGGCATTGATTCTGTAATTCTTTATAAAGGCCGAGTCTTTTATGTGTTAAGACACGATTCAAAGAATAAGAAAACACTTCCAATTGAGAAGTTTATAAGATGTGTTGATTTTTGTCGTTTCCGGTACTAACATCCTACACCACCTGCCAAGTTTGAGAAAATTTAAACTTTCAAGAATGCTTAGCTGACAAGTTTGCAGATTCATTGCATTCTCTTATTCAATGCCTAACATTAATATTTTAAGATAAAATATTATGTTTCTACAATATTAACAGTTTCGTACATATTCTAGTTACTTGCCCGTTATTAGGGCCATTACATAGTTCTTCACTTGTTTTTATTGATTGGCATAATTGACTTTATTTAAAGTTTACCGATCCGCGAGTTATAACCCTAAAGATGTCACTATCCATCCACAAAAAACCCGTCAAAACAAAAGTAACACA
The DNA here is from genome assembly GCA_023531295.1 of Papaver armeniacum. Lineage (NCBI taxonomy): Eukaryota > Viridiplantae > Streptophyta > Magnoliopsida > Ranunculales > Papaveraceae > Papaver > Papaver armeniacum. The sequence goes on along the minus strand of JAJJWW010019264.1, from coordinate 767,679 downwards.
AAAACCCAAAAGATTTTGATGAAACCTCATAGAATTTTATGAAACCAATTTTTGGTTTCATCATAAAATTTGATGAAACCAATTTTAAAATTTGGGGATTTTGTATCAATTTTTTAAAATTTGGGTTTTCGTATCAATTTAGTTTAAGATGGAGTTTTAATGAATCCCAACATTTGAGTGGGGTTTTTGTACCATAAGTTTGGTCACCTTGGGTTTTTATGACTAGTTTTGTTACTCAAATGATTAATGTTCTGGCATTTGTCGTTCCAAATTTTTGACAACTGCGTGCAGTGGAACGGTATAGAAAAAGAATCAAGATTATTGATATAGTTCTAAGTTTGGATTACCTATACAATAAACGGAAAATGGGTCATTTGTCCAAAAAATTTTAAAACATGGTTCAAATGGACGAGTAAAAATTATTATGGGTGAAATGGACACAAAAAAATAGCTAGGATGAAACTGGATTCATCCTGGCTTAAAATTAAAAAATAGCGAGGATGAAACTGGATGCATCCTAATGTAAATTAAAAATAAGAAAATGAATTTGAAAATGGGTAGGATGAAATTAGTTACATCCTGGTTATTTTTATATTTTTGTCCATTTAAACAGTATCAAAATCTAAATGTCTTTTTCACTCAGGATTTGTTGATTTTGGTCTTTTAAACCAATTTTGTGTACAATAAAATAGATTGTTATTTCAGTACTTTATCATACCACGATAATAAGAATATATGATAACACAGTTTTGATTTTGATATAGAAAATAAGAGTAAGTGGAGACACCTACTTCCATGCAACAACAATTCAAAACCTTGAATCTTGTTTGGTGGACAAAGGACACTAATTGCAATCTTTACAATCTTTAATATTTCTAATGTCAGAAGAAGGGAATACAGATTCCATTATGGCATCGCCGGATCCAAAACTTTGTGTTGATGAATTTACAGGCCTCGTATAATCAACAAGCTGCGCAACCTGATTCTTAGCAGTTGTGGGATGTTGTTGTTGATGATGTTGATGAACATCCACATCTTCATTGATAAAGGAATTTAAAAACGACGAAAAGACATCTTCGGTGTGAAATTCTGTATGGTGATGGAGATCTTCTTCCATGTCCCTAAAACTTAAACCCATTATAAACCCATGAGAGTTTTCCAAATGATAACGATCCTCATCAACATTCAGGGTACTTATTCCTTTGAGATGCTCGTGACGATTATCATTTCCGATAACTTCATTGAAACTCATTTCAAGTGGAGATATAGAAGTTCTAGAGTCATCATGACTTGAGTGAATAAATATGGGGTTCGAATTGGGTTCAACAAGAGGTAGTGGTGGTGGTGGTTTGTGGTCATGATTATTGAGGTTCGGGTTCATGAATGGTTTATGTGTTCTTGGATCTATCCCTTGACTGATAAGTTTCTTACTTAAATATGTACTCCAGTAATTCTTGACATCGTTATCGGTTCGACCAGGAATTCTTCCAGCAATCAAAGACCACCTATAAATGCACACACCACAATTCTAGAATGGTTGATATCTGAAGATTATATAAAGCTAAACCACTTCTACATAAAGAAAGAGAGGAAATGATGATGATGATGTTGATGACAGTCTTACCTGTTACCAAGAAGACGATGAAGACGAAGAATAAGATCTTCTTCATCTTCACCAATTTGACCTCGTTTAACAGAAGGACGAAGATAATTCATCCAACGAAGACGACAACTTTTACCACAACGAAGAAGACCTGCACGTTTAGGTAAAGTTCTCCACCTACCTTCTCCTGCTTTCTGTACATAAGTTGATAAAATCTTATCTTCATCTGGTGTCCATGGACCTTTCTTTAATCCTGCTACCTTTGTGCAACATGGTGTCTTACTACTATTCTTATTATTAGAAGTACTGTTCTTCCAACCAGATGAAGACGATGATGCCATCTCTCTCTCTCTCTCAAGATATCGATCCAACTTTAATTCTCTGTTTCTTGTTTTTGTTGCTTTCTCTGTAAGTACGTAGAAGATCTTTAATGTGCAAATGGACAGAAGCACATGATTGTAGTAGTCATCACGGATTTTGGCTTTCCTAATGGAATTGAAGAATGTTGAGAAAGTGAGACATGTGGAACCCATGCCCACTCGGCCATTCCTCCCTTAGTTATCTCTCTTTATCAATATGGAGGGGATAGATGGAGACCGATGTCGATGGAATGTCTACTGAAGAGCAGGAACTGATGATCTCGGAGTCGCATACAGAGTATCGATTTGTCTTTGGTCTTATGAGAAGTCTAAGATCCTGCAGTTAAGTAGTCTTGGGCAAACCTAACCTAACCTAACGAAAGCCGGTTAGTTAGGCCCCGGACATTAATATATCAGGGCAACGAAATATTTTTGTGCGACAGAAACTCGAAATATGGGTAAAGATCGTAAAGTTATGTCCGAGGGGCTAAACAAAAAGATCCACTCATCTCAATTGTCAACAATATAAATGCCGCAAAGGTATATGAAGTGATATGACACTACATGTTGCTTTTCATTTCCTCTATTGTTTTTCATTCTTTTGGTGTCAAATCATACTCCTCGAAAAACTATTAGTTAAGAGACAACACCAAAACAAAAACTAGGAAAATTACATTCCTCGTTATTGCCATTTCCAAAACACAGGTATGAAATCATACTCCTCGGAAAACTATTAGCTAAGAGACAAAACCTAAGAAGATCGGGGCACAATTGGTCCCTTTATATAACCTCGTAGTGTATGTTGGATATTGTGCAAGAGCGTCACAAGGATAACGACGTTACACTGAGGTAGTGTACACATACAAGAAATGAAAGAACTTAAAGTGGTAGAAAGTTTCACGGATCTGACAATATATTGTGAGACCTATCTTTTTTCTGGCCAACAATGGTTCTTGTTGCTTGTTAGAATATGGGCATCCAACTCAAATCCAGTAAGTGGAGAGATCAATATGGGCATCCAACTCAAATCCTGTAAGTGGAGAGGCCTTAAGAGATTATAAACTGTAGGATCTTAGATGCCCAGACACTGTGAGACTAATAATCTCAACACACCCCCTCACATGTCCTCACTTGTATCCTCGTTGGGTCTAACACGTGGAAAATAAATCGGGTGACGCGGAATAAAGGCACGGGTCAAATGACTCGTCACAAATAGTCTGCTCTGATACCATGTTAAAATATGGGTATCCAACTCAAAACTAATTGGTTGTGAATGTAGAGGCCCTAAGAGCAACCAAACCGGACGAGTAAACCTATTTATTTGGTAAAAAAGCGAGACGTAGTGGGACGGACTATCGACTAAAACCCAGACCATAACCAAATCCCGGACTATATTTGGTCTGGGACCAAAAACTAAACCCAAATATAGTCGAGCGTTCGTATAGTCCACGCCCCACCACCAGGCGGGTATATAATCTACGCCCCACACCAAGCGTACATAAAGTCCACGCCCCACACCAGGCTTGCTATGTACCTCCGCCCCATTTTTTATTTTTATTTTTTCTTTAGTACGGGGCATGGTTTATACCTCCGCCCCATTCTTTGATTTTTAATCTCTTTATATGGGGCGGGCTATATACCTTCGCCCCATATTTTTTTTTTTTCTTCAGAATCTCCCCCATCGGACGAACGTATAGTCCACGCCCCACACCAGGCGAACATATAGTGTACGCTCCACCAAATTTAGTCTTCCACCCGTAGTGTCACACACAAGACTAAACCCAAATTTTGGTTTTTTTTTCCTCTTTGCTCTTTGGTTATACTCGCACCACTGCAGTTGCTCTAAGGGATTATAAACCGCATGATATTAGATGCCCAGACAATGTGGATTAATAATCTCAACCCCACCTCTATTTCACTTACATGCACGTTTTCATGGAAATGAACATGTTTGTTCACTTGTTATTGATTCAACAAAGTTGATAAAACACAGAAGCACAAAGACGGTACTAATATAATACTAGGAATCATCTGTTCTTAAGACTTGTGAGAACTCTCTCAGTGTAGCAGATCTTGAAGCTTGGTGATGAATTCGTCGGTGTAAGAGGATTCAAGATTATCTTTTAGCAAGAAATCTTTCCATTTAGCATGGTGGAGTCTGACTTCCTTAGCAACTTCGTCATTTTCATCCATCAGTAACTTGACAACATTGCAGATATTGTCTTTAGTAAACCAACCATCTTCGTCTCCTCTTTCAACCTCAACTCCCACTTTTAAATCTCCTGCCATCAACCTCGCATTCATTATTTGGTCACCAAACTCTGGAAATAATACAATCTGGCAGTCATTAACTAATGCCTCTGTTATCGAGCCTGATCCACAATGGGTTATAAAACACCCGATGGAAGGGTGACTCAGTATCAGTTGCTGCTGAACCCATCCCCCCTCAACAATTCCTCTCCCTTTAACTTTGTCTGTAAACCCTTCTGGAAGCGCTTCCTCGACTGAATTATTTCCGGTTGGAGGTTTCAGTGCAGCCAGAAATGGTAAGCCAGTAAGTTCCAAAGCCAAAACCAGTTCCAGGAACTGATGTTTATTCAAGTTGGATTGACTTCCAAGAGCACAATAGACGACTGATCCTTTCTTGAATCCACCTAACCACTTGTCCCACTTCTCATCTAAAGTGGAAGTGGGTGTTTCAGGAATTAAAGGTCCAGCAAGAAGAACGGGTTTTCTGAATTGTCTCTCTAAATAGTCACAGAACGGTCCTTCCATCTCCTTGCAAGCTTTGAAAGCCATGGCGTCACAATCCCTTAGCGATGCCATTATACGATTGTAGAACGACACACCGCTACCGACTTCTTGCTTCCTAAAGGAGGCATTTGCCTTAGCTTCGTAAGAGCGGAGCTTCACAGCCGAGGGTGGGAAGCCCAAAGGTGGGTATTCCAGGTTCGGTGTGGATTCATGTACTCGTTCTGGGGACAATGTATAAGCTATACTTGCTGGACTGGCTGTGCAGTAATGGATAGATTTGATATCAAGTCGACGAGCCAGTGCTGGGATCCAATGACTAAAATCAAAGAAAACAAAGTCAGGTTTAAGGTCAAGTAAGATGGATTCAATGGTGGTCTCAGTATGATCCATGGCTGTCATGAGGTGAGTTTGCAAGGGGTATGGAACATCCGCAGTGGTTTCTGCATCAGATGGGAGGCCATCAATGTGTGGGACATTTAATGGAATGAAAGTGATGAGGCTCGGATGAAGGTTGAACGGGTTCAGTTTGGATTGTGTTTTGGTGGGTATTATGAACGAAACTCTATGGCCTTTCGCTGCTAGTTTGTTGGAAGCGTGAAGGAAAGCAGTTAGATGACCCATTGCAAACCAAGGATACATGACCATGTGCAGCATTCTGCCTCCACCATTCATCGTCATAATTCTCGTTGAACAGGCAACACACTGTCTAGTAAACACACAAACACAAAACCATAATTAGGGTTATGGTCATTCTTTAAATTAACATTGGACAATATTAAGTACTCAGATAAAGGTATTGACAAGATAAAAAAGAAAACTATCTTTTATTTTTGACACAAAATAACATGATTAATTAAGTAAAGAAAGAGTATTTTTTGAATGACTAAAAGTCTAAAACTGAGTGGTGCAGTAAAAAAGTTCAGTAATGGTAATGCTAAGAAACCATTCTTCCATACTAAAAATGTATATCCTGAGTCCATTAACTAGGATTATCACCATCAATAAGATAAATAAGTTGGCAACTAAGAGAAAGACAACACAAATAATATAAAATACTTACTCAAAATGCTGTAATGAAAAGAGTTCCCAAGAAATTTTATGTAGGGTTAGTTCCAAGTAGAAATTGAGTAGCGAAATAGGATTAAAGGTAAAGGGCCATTAAATAGTGTTCAAGTGAAAGACACTCTGGATCTCAACCAGAATGTACATTTGACTGTTAGGTTGTCAGTGACAATTCTCGTGCTATTTCTGCACCCTGATAACGCCACCATCCAAAAACCCATAATGAACATTTGACTGTTAGGTTGTCGATGAGAATTGCTATTTGTACACGCGTGATAAAGCCACCATCCAGAAACCAATCTTTTAGATGGTTTGTACAAGAAATCCATCGTATAAGATTATTCATCTCAAGATGGAATCCTGATACGTAATCTATCAGTGGTACTAGAGTCAGTACTGCTTTGAACAAAGATTGAAAGAATCACAAAAATAGAGTATTAACAAAAGAAAAGAATACGATTGTTGCTGCTAACTTTTTCTTCTATTAACTGTGAAAGAAAATACTCTATTACAAACCTTAAACTGGTTGTTTTCTCGGAGATTTTATCTGATCTTTTAGCCTAACTTTCTCCTCCTTTTATAGGAGTGTAAACTTGCTGGAAAAGAAAATAAAACTACGAGTTTTAAACTCATCTAAACTAAGAGTCATACCTAAGTTAGGAAACTCAAAACTTGTTGATCCAACAAAAATTGTCGACCAACTTCTAGTATCTTCTAGACACTCTCTAGTATTTACACGGCTCAACTGCTGTTACGATACTCCTGTATCATGACTCCCCATTTTTAGGAAGATGAAGCTCCTGTGGAAGCTTTGAATTGGATGAGGGGAAACTCAGTCTCTCCCTGTTCCTTGTTATACCATTTTGCATTGCTTGGCACTTGTCTTGTACGTCCCACATGAAACATAACACGATCACCTCTTCTGGTAGGTGTTATTTTCGTTTCAACAATACAATCCTGTTTGAGAACTTCCTCTCGATCCATCCACAAGTCTTCTAATTGTGGCAGCTTTAACTCTTGATCATCTTATTCTTCATTAAGTAGTGGAGGTTCAAAGAGTTTCAAGTACTCTGCATTGATAATAGAATACATCTGCATGTAAGGTGGTAAATCTAACTGAAAAGCATTATCTCCAAATTGTTTCAGTATCTTGAAAGGTCTGTATCGTATGGGTTTAAGCTTCTTTCCTTCACCTTTAAGCCGCTCTTTCCCTATACGTAGCCAAACCAAATCTCCTTTAGAAAAATTACAAGGAACACGATGTTTATCATGTTTAGCCTTATATTTAGCTTGCGACTTTTGTAACTGAGCTTCTACTAAAGTATGTATCTTGTTTATTTTTTCAATAAACTTTTGAGCTCTATTGTCTTCTTCTTATGTTGATACTATACCTTGTGAAGTAGAAAAATCCATATCAAATGGACTCTGAGGTAAATAACCTAGACACACTTCAAAAGGAGACTTCAGAGTAGATCCATGAAAAGCTCTATTGAAGGAGAATTGTATATAAGGTAAACTATCATCCCAAGTATTATGATGCTTAGAGTGATACCCTCGTAAAATATGAACTAAAGTTCTATTTACTGCCTCTGTTTGTCCGTCCGTCTGAGGATGAAAAGCAGTGCTATGCTTGAGTCTTGTGTCCATCAGATTCCATAACTTGGTCCAAAAATGACCTAGAAAGCGACTATCTCTATCATAGATAATAGAAGTTGGTAAACCAAAATGTTTCCAAACATGGTGAAAAAATAACTTGGCTGCACCTTCCCCTGTCACTGTCTTCTTACAAGGAATTAAATTGATCATCTTGTTGAACCTATCAATGACAACAAAAATGTAATCATTCCTTGTTTTAGTCATTGGTAAACCTCCTAGAAAATCCATTGAAATGCTTTCCCATGGTCTGGTAGGAACTAGTAATTGGCATATACAATCCTCTCTTCATATTAGCTGGTTTTTAAGTATTGCATAGAACACACCCTCGAATATACTTGGAGACATCGAGATACATTTTTTGCCAGTACATATACCGCTTTAAGTTAAGCAATGTATTCTTCATACCAAAATGACCAGCTATACGAGAAGTATGTGCTTCTCTTATACAATGTATTCTATCTTCACCTTGAGGTATACACAAGTATGTACCTTTGTACAACAAGCCATCCAATAAGTAGAACTCACTTGAATGTCCTTGACTTAATTTCTGGTATGCTCATTTGAAATCTTCATCTCCTTCATAACCTTGTTTGTAGTTACTTGGCAATAATGGCTGAGACTGCATTGCTACAAGTAAAGCCATATTATGAGGCGGTCTTGACAGCATGTCTGCTAGGTTATTTGTTACCCCTTGCTTATACTTGACGTGAATAACGAACTGCTCCAAGTAGGAGGCCAATTTCATATGACGAGCGTGTTGAAACTTAGATTGAGTCTGTAGATATTGTAAAGGTTTGTGATCAGTATGAACCACGACTTGTTTTACCAGCAGATATGGTATCCAATGTTTCATAGCCTAATGCATAGCATACAACTCTTTGTCATACGTAGGATAGTTTTGAACTGGTCCGGTGAACATTTCTGGGTGATATGCGACTGGTTTTCCATCTTGCAACAATACTGCCCCTAAAGCATAATTTGAAGCATCTGTCTCTACTTCAAAAGGTCTCTGCAAATTAGGTAATGTTAAAACTGGTGCTTCTGAAATCCTTCTCTTCAACAATTGAAAAGTAGCTTCATGTTTAGGCTCCCACTTGAATATGGTATTGGCCGTAGTTAAGCCATGTAATGGAGCGGCTATTTGGGAGAAATGTCGTATGAACTTTTGTAAATATTGACAATCCCCCAGAAAACTTCGAACCTCAGTAATATTTCTAGGTGATGGCCATGCAGAGATAACATCAACTTTCCCTGGATTGACCTTAATCTTTCCCTTTCCAATCACAAAACCAAGAAAAACTAACTCTTGTCTAGCAAACTCACATTTCTTCTCATTTAATCTTAAGGAATTTTCCTTCAACACAGACAATACCTTGGATATATGTATCAACTTCTCCTCCCATTTCTTGCTGAAAATCAAGATATCATCTAGATATACTATGACAAAATCATCAATAAAAACTCGTAATACCTCATTCATGAGTCGCATGAAGGTAGCCGGTGCATTACATAGTCCAAAGGGCATAACGATCCACTCAAACAATCCTTGTCGAGTCTTAAATGCTGTTTTCCACGTGTCTTCTTCTTTAATCCGTACCTGATGATATCCATACTTGAGATCAAGTTTAGTAAAGAATATGGCACCTCCTAGTTGATCAAGAAGATCGTCAATCCTTGGTAACATGTATCTGTTTTTGTTGGTGATCTTGTTTAGATCCCGGTAATCCACACACATTCTTCATCCTCCATCATTCTTCAGTACAAGTAGAACTGGAGAGACACAAGGAGAGCAACTGGGCACTATTACCCTTTGCTCAATTAATTCATGTACTTGTTTCTTAATTTCCTCAGACTCAATTATAGAAGTCCTATACAATCCTAAATTTGGTAGAGAGGCGTCTCCAACTAGCGTAATCTCATGTTCAACACTCAGTTTAGGTGGTATGGTGACTTATTCTTGAAATAGATCCATAAACTTCTTCTTCAGTAAATTTACTTCACTTTATTGTCTGGTGTTTAGTGCTATATGTAGTACTACCTTCTTTTCGTCTGCGACTACAGGCCTGATTAATAATAAGGTAAACTTTCCACAAGTTTTGATCAATCGTTTGACTTGATTCGTGGTGACCAGCTTCATGGGTAAATGGGTTTTTCTAGCTAGAATTCGAAATTCCTTTCCATCTTTCTTGAACAAATAAACACGCTCTCGGTGATAGAGAACAACATCTCGTTCCCACAAATATGTATTTCCAAAAATAACTTGTGCTACATCTAATGGCACAACATCACAAACAACCTCATCAATAAACTTATCATTGATAGCAAATTTGAAACTACACTGCATTGTTACCTGGAGTTAAGTATCCTTCTGTATCCACCCCAATGGGTAGGGTTTTGGATGTAGAGTTGTGCTTAACCCCATTTGCTATACCAATTTATCTGAGATTAAGTTCGTTTGACTACCAGAGTCAATGATGGCCTCGACGATACTTTGTTTTACCTGAATCTTGACATGGAATAATTCTTCATGGAGATTCATCTGTTCTGTGTCTGTCATCCTTGTCATCAACATGAGCTTTGGATCTGGTTGGTCTATTTCAAAGATTATCTCAGCTTCATTATCCTCTGCTATCATGGTATTTTTCTTAAAGCTTCTTTGACTTTCAGAATCACACAATTTCTTCGGTTTAAGATGTGGATATAGAATCCAGCAAGTGTCTTTTATATGTCCTTTCTCCTTGCAATGTTCACACATTATTTCTTCTCGTTCATCTAGCTGAGACTTGTTCTTACTTGTCTTAACCTTTCTTTGAGTCATATCTTCTCCTTTCACAACAATTCTCTTGTTGTCTGATCCTGTTGCACCTCTAGTGTACTATTCAATGGCCACAGCCTTAGTTATGGCATCTTCAATGTATTGTACACTGAAAAGATTCAACTCTCTTCGTATGTAATCGACAAGTCCTCCATTATACTTTCGGAAAGTCTCATCACTAGTAATATCCACATCCAACGCCAGAGCTTGATTGTAGAATTATGTAGTGTAATCTTGGACACTTTGTTGATATCGTTGTCGGAGTTGATGCCACTTGAACCATCTTTCATCTAAATAGACCAAAGGATAAAAGTGCTTCTCCATGAGATTCTTTAATTGTGGCCAAGTCATGTGTTCTGTATCATTCCTCTTTTTGTAAGCTTTCCACCACGTTGAGGCATGGTTAGATAATTTCATACTTGCAAAACAGATCTTTTGTGCCTCAACAAGTTGATGTACTGTGAAGTATGTTTCCAACTTATCTAACCAACCATCAAGTTTCTCATCTTCCATGACTCCATCATAATCAGATATCTCGAGTTTAAACTCAACTTTCAGACCTCCATATGGGTTTTTGTTTAACACTTCGTGTTCTTCTTCTTCTTCTTCTTCTTCTTCTTCTTCTTCTTCTTCTTCTTCTTCTTCTTCTTCTTCTTCTTCTTCTTATTCTTCTTCTTAATCTTCTTCTTGTTAGGATCTTTCTTTTTCACCTTCCTTTGCACCCTTCTTTCCCTGCTTGGTTTTAATAGCACTTGCTTTTATGAACTCTTCCAAGGTGTCGGTTAAAGTTTGTATCTGAAGCTCAAGCTTTGCAAATTTATCTTCGTTTGATAGCTTAGGATTCTTTTCATCTTCACTTCCCATCTTAAATTTAGTAGTTCCTCTAGGTTTCCTTGTGTCTTGCAGAACGACAATATCTTCTCCTGATCGCGTATACTGATTTCTTGTTGAGACCATTCACCAAACCTAACCCTAAAAGTCGAACATGGCTCTGATACCACTTGATACGTAATCGATCAGTGGTACCTGAGTCAATCTTGCATCGCTGAACAAAGATTGAAAGAATCACAAAAATAGAGTATTAACAAAAGAAAATAATACAATTGTTGCTGCTAATTTCTTCTTCTATTAACTGTGAAAGAAAATACTCTATTACAAACCTTAAACTGGTTGTTCTCTCGGAGATTTTCTCTGATCTTTTAGCCTAACTTTCTCCTCCTTTTATAGGAGTGTAAGCTGGAAAAGAAGCTCTTTGACAGGAATACCTCCAGGAAGATACAAGGTATGTTATACATTGACATAACTAAAGAAGATGTTATTCTTTGGACTCCAGCAAAGATAGTAAATTCTCTGTTAAAAGTGCCTACAATCATCTTACTCAATGCTCTAGTGAAGTACATATCAATAGAAGAACTATACTGTCTGTAGTCTGGAAATCTTTATGAAAGTGCAAAGTTACACATAGAGTTAAGATTTTTGCCTGGAAGTGCATTCATGAATGCCATCCAACTAGAACTAAGCTGGCAATATATAATGACAGCATTGAAACACACTGTGGGGTCTGTGGTGGTATCTCAGAAACCATAGAACATCTCCTTTTTGAATGCGCTCATGCTAGGAAAATCTGGAGAGGTATCCATGTTGATATAGATGCTGTCAGAAGTCAAAATATTAGTGTCTCAAAGTGGGTTACTAGTTGGTTTGATGGAAGCAATTTAATGTCTGATGATAGATGGCTCTTCTCTTTGATGATTGGTGCTTGGATAATTTGGAAAGATAGGTGTGACAAAGTATTCCAGGGAGTTACTCTAAACTCATTCATATCAATTAAAAGAATTCACTATCACTTAAATTCTCATTTGCATGTAAATTATAATAGTATTCAGTACTGCATTAATGAAACTGCATCCAATTGGTTACCCCCTGCACAAGGTATTACTAAATTTAATTTTGACACTTCATTTGATTATCATACTAATCAAAATGGAATTAGCATTGTAATCCGTGACTCAACAGGAACATGTGAAGGAATTCGAGAAACCTATGGTGACAGAGTCATAAGCGCAGAAGAGGGAGAGAGTCTAGCTGTTCGTGAAGCACTCTTATGGGCGAAAGAGATGCGCTTGCAGAGGATTCATGTTGAAGCTGATGCTGAGGTTGTCATCAAAGCTATCACTAAAGATCTAGGATATATATCCTGGGAGAACCGGAATTTAATAAAAGAGATTAAACACTTAAGCTCCACTTTTAATTATTGTAATTTTTCTTTCACTAGATGAGAAGATAACCAAGTTGCAGATACAATAGCCAAAAAGGTCAGAGAAACGGCTATGGACATCTTGCAATTTGAGAAATTTGCTCCAGTTTTTGTGATCTTATTTCTAAAGATCAAAACTCTATCTCTTCTTAAGCAACAAAATTTTTTTTATCAAAAAAATAAATAATGGAGGTGACATTCCAACCTTGTAGAAGTAGGGGAAGAAGAAACTATGAAGAAATAACAGTAACACCATTAAAGAGATGGGTTTCTATTTTCAAGAGAGAATCTCTAGAAAATTGATTATGGTGGTGCGCGTCATGATCATAATCATTAAGATGGGATCAGTAGGTACAACCAAACGGAGAATACCGGAATTACATGCCACATCGGCTGGATTTATGGACGGTTGGATTAATCAAAAAAAGTCTTCATTAGATACACCTTGTAAAACAAGTGTATGAAGCTGAACTTTGTGGTACAAACTTGTAAAAATCCACCTGGTGCCGATTACATCCAAAATTTTTGCAACATGAACTTGAAGTTGTGACACGTACCACCACAGTATCAGCGAAATTGCATGTGGAATTAATAGCAGTACCTTGCACGTCTCTCACTCAACCACCACATTGCAACATATGGGTACGTTTGAACACAAAAAAGTGAAACTTTGGGGGACTTATCCATACACTGCTGTTTGCATGCCAAGTTTAATTAAATTAGATCACGATGTGTATGAGGTGTTGTGGCTGTCTTCTACTTCTTTTCCTTTGATGGATCCGGTGTGGTTTACTGTCACCTTTTTTGTTTTTGTTTGATTGTTTCATCTTTTCTGTTTCTTTTTCTTAGCCGAAAAAAGTCTATGGAGCTCAAGTTACAGACTGTTTATTGCCGAAAGAAACCAATCTTATCGGACAGAAGCACATGATTCTTAATTAAATTTGGGTACAGAGTTTGATTTCTCATGGTTGAGGAAATTGGATGTTGCCCGGAAAGTTTTTCACATGTCTTTCATATCCGGTTGTCTGGTAAAGATTTTGGCTTTCTCAGTAGGATTGACGAACAAATTATAATCTTTTAAAGTTAAGATAGTCCTACTCTTCAGCTGCAGATGAAAAGATACGTAAAAGCCACAGAAAATAAACACAGTAGATTTAGTAATTGGACCAAATACAAGTATTAATTTCAAAGTTTCAGCTTCCCAAATTTCTTATGAATTTGGCACTTTGCTGAAGATATCAACATCAACTATTTAATTCTTTTTCTATATGTATAAAGCTTTTGGCGTGGTAGTGAAGGACTCGTATTGCATTTACACAAGAAATGTGATTGAGAACATATTCAAATTTGTAATAATTTGTAATCTTTATAAGATTCGAATTATATTGAGACAACCACCTGACTCGATTATGTTAGGTTTTGACAATCCAATACCACTTTTTACATTTCATTATAGAAAATTGATGGAGACAAACCAATATTAATTGGTCAAAATTGTATCTATATATAAAAAATATACCATCGTTTTCATCACCACATAATCAACTTTGTAGTTGACAAATGGTTTCATGTAATAAAAATAAAAAAAAAATTGAAACCATAAATCACATAGTCAATTTGGATGTCTTTTTTATTATGTCAATTTGGGTGTCATTCTGATACACCATTAACTGCTAAATTTTTTTATTTTTTTTTGATAAAAGGAAATCTATTAAAAGCTAAGAAATTACATTGTTGTTTATATTACATATTTTTGAAAAGAAAGTTTTCTTCCTATCTTTACTCCAAATCCTAGAATCTATCTCCGACAAACTATGTTTAAGAAAGTGTTTCGCTAAACTATCCGCTATGTAATTACAATCTCTTTTGATATAGAAGAAAGAGGAAGAAGCAAAAGAATTGGTGTCTTCTAAAGCCTTAAGGATAAAAGCTTCACTTCTCCAATTTACAGCAAAATTTTTCCTCTTCATACCATTGATAACATTGAGATTGTCATTTAGAAAGATTATTTTGTCTACTCCGCATCTTTTGCTCATCTAATTGCTTCCCCTAAGCAAGCTCTTGATTCTCGCTTTTCCGAATTTGTGCATCTTCCAAATCCCTCCGCAAAATTTAGAATAGTTCCATTATGGTCTAACAGACAAGAAAGATAAGCAAAGTTCCAATTTGGTTTATTAAAGGCAAGATCAAACATAATATAATGAGGGTTACTACCAGAATAACCATCCTTTCCAAATTTACTGATTTGGATGAGAGCAGTCACAACTAATTTTAGAACTATTCCTTTGCTTATCATAACCAATATTGCTGGTGTTAATAAAATGTTTTAACTCTGTTTTAATTTTTTCTATCAGATCAACTGGGTTTGGTTTAATGCCATCAAAAGCCACTCTACATCTGTATTTCCAAAGGAACCAAAGAACATAAGCATAAATTTCTTTATTATCCTTATCCTTTAGCCCTCGCACACACCAATCTTTAAAGTTTAAAGATTTGCCGAAGATAATAGACTCGTAGAGAGAGACAAACCCCTCCAAACAGCTTGAAAGAAATAACAATTTAAAAATAGATGATTAGTAGTTTCACTCACTAGATTGTTACAGAGAACACACTGCGATTGGTATATGTCTACCTAACTTATCTTTAACTGGTAAACAGTCACTACAAGCTTTCCATAAGAACATTTGGACTCTTGGGATAACCTTAAGCTTCCAAATACCTATCCAATCTACTTTCACATTTAAGTGATTTCTGTTACATAGGTAATTATAAGCATATTTGACAGAGACTTCTCCATCATTAGTTCCTATCCATTTTATGCTATCTTTGCCATCAACATTATTGGGTTCTATCAAATTGATCAGTTGAATAGTATTATCATCAAAAATCTCAGTTATCTTATTCCAATTCCAAGAGCCATTACTGTTTATAAGATCAGAGACCTTTTGGTTTAAATCAGGAAGAAAATCTTCTCTAGGAACTGCAATACCATTTCCTGGTATCCATTTCTCTGTCCAGGTTTTTATTTTTTCTCCATTGCCAATTTCCCAGCAATGATTTTTCTTTATAATGTCTAGACCTTTACAAATACTATTCCAAACCCAAGATTTAATTCTCTTCTTTTTATAATTTAGGGGATCTGTGTTCTGAAAGTACTTACATTTAAGGATCCTAGACCAAAGCTTATCAGGGAATTTGATTAATCTCCAGGCTAATCTAGTTAGAAGCGCTAGATTAAATTTATGTGGGTTTCTAATTCCTAAGCCCCCGCTATCTTTAATGGTGCACATAGCATCCCAAGCTTTGATATAAATACCCTTATTGTTTTTAGTTTTTTTCCACCAAAAATCTCTTTGTAAGGCATCAATTCTATCTAAAGTTTTTTTAGGCAGAGAGAAACACATCATCTGGAACATAGGCATAGCACTAGTCACAGATTGTATAAGAACAGTTCTGCCTGCTTGGGAAAGGAATTTTGCTTTCCATCCTTGTAATCTATTATAGACTCTGTCTAAGAGGTTTTGATAATTAAAGGATTTCGATCTATTAAAGAAAAGCGGAGTACCTAAATAGGTGTCAGTTTTAGTAATTCTGCCTACTTTTAATATTCTAGCTAACAATTTACAATGTTTATTTTGAACATTTTTGCTGGAGTATATACCAGATTTTTTGTAATTTATGAGCTGACCTGAAGAGTCGCTAAAATTTTTAATAGCATCTAGTAGATTATGAGCTTGTTGAATATTAGCATTGGTAAAGATAAAAGAATCATCCGCAAAGAACAGATGTGACACAACTGGAGAGTTTTTTGTAACTTTTATTCCAACTATTCTGCCTGACTCTTCTTCATATTTTAACAGGCTTGACAGAGCCTCCATACAAATTATGAATATGGCCGGTGATAACGGATCACCTTGTCTAATTCCCCTAGTGGGATGAAAGGAATCTCCTGGAAGGCCATTGACTAGCACATCATAAGAAACAGAAGAAATGCAGGCATGTAGTAAATCACAGAATTCATTGGAAAAACCTAGGCAACTGAATATCTTAAGAATGAAATTCCACTCTAATCTATCGAAAGCCTTGGAGAGATCTAATTTCATAGCCATATGGCCATTTTTCCTTTTACTAGTCTTCATGGTATGTAGGATTTCATGAGCAACTATTATGTTATCCGTAATCTGCCTTTTTGGAATGAAGGCCAATTGATTTTGTGAAATGAGATTATCTAAGTAAGGTTTGATTTTATTAGCTTGAATCTTAGCTACAATTTTTTAAAGGGCATTACTTAGACTGATGGGTCTGAAGTCATGTGGCGTTCTTGGCGTGCTGTTTTTTGGAATTAAAGAGATAAAAGTATGATTCTCCTTTTGGTTAAATCTCTTATTTCTAAAAACTTGTTGAACCCAACTAACTATGCCTTCATTTAACTCATTCCAGTGATCTTGGTAGAATCCTGGGGGAAAGCCATCAGGCCCAGGAGCACCCCAAAAATTCATACTAAAGAGAGCTTCTTTTATTTCTTTCTCATCAGGAATTTTACAAAGGTTTTTATTGTCTTCCTGTTTAATTTTAAGTTTTATAATTCTTTCGAATATTGGGTCAATTGGTTTGTCGCTAGTTTGATATAAATTCTTAAAATGTTTTGTAATAAGGTCACTTAAGTTATCCCGACCTTCAATCCACAAACCACTATTATCTCTAAGAGCGTAAATACTATTCCTTCTTTTCCTCTCAGAAGCGTTTTGGTGAAAAAATTTCGTATTATGATCATTTTCCTTTATCCATTTTTCCTTCACATGCTGTCTCCAATATATTTTCTCTATAGCATACCAAGACTCTAGTTCATTATGTAAATAATCCAGCCTTCTTTTAGATTTGTAATTTGGAGCTGCTTTGTTGACTATTTCTATCTCACTTAGTATACTAGTTATGTTCCTGAATATATTACCAAATTCTTTCTTATTCCAGATTTTAAAATCGTTTTCTAGTTTTTTAATAGTACCACAAAAATCTAACTCTCTATTTTTACTTGTAAATAAGGATTCCTCTACTACATTCTTATAATTTTTATGTTTTTGCCAGCATCTCATGTACCTATATGGTTTATTTCCTTTCACCCTATTTGGCAAAGTTTCTAGCATAATAGGCGCATGATCAGACATGACTCTAGTTAGATGTTGTGTAATTGATTTAGGAAAGATTTCTAACCATTTATGATTAACTAGAGACCTATCAATTCTTTCCTGAATGTTCTCCTTCCCTAGTCTCTTATTCGTCCAAGTAAAAGGTAAGCCAGTGAATTTTAAGTCCACTAATCCAAGTTTCTGAATGCAACTATAGACAAAAACTAGACTACTCGAGTTTGTATCACTACCGCCTTCTTTTTCATCCTTATGCAAAATAAAGTTCAAATCGCCTATGATGGCCCAAGGTTCATTTAGGTCACTAAAACTAGAGATGAATTCCCATTGCTTAATTCTTATATTTTTATCTAAGGCACCGTAAACAAAAGAAATATTAAAACTTAAGTTATCTTTAATGACATGAAAATTAAAAACATTATGCATAAAAGATATGAGTTTTGTGGAAACTCCCTGATACCACGCAATAGCAAATCCCCCTGATTTGCCAATCGAGGGGATGATAAACCAATCCTTAACCTGCAAATTGTTAAACACTTTCTCTACCGTTTGTATTTTAACTTTTGTTTCTGAAAGGAAGAGTATGTCTGGTTTATGTGTTTTACACAGATGTTTCGTATGGTCTTGTTTCAGGTTAGCCCTAATTCCCTGAATATTCCAGGATAAAACCTTGAAGTCATCCCCATATTTCATGTCATCCATGACCATATTTATGAAAAACAGTTTTTGGTAAAAGGGAAATAGATTATTAAGGGTACATTTTATGAATAAGCAAATATCAAAGGCAGAGTAGATGATAATTTTTTTAAAACATAAGCATCTGTAAATTTTTAGTTTAAAAAATTTATAGCAGAACCTAGTAAATAGGATGATTATATAGCATTTGATTATCCATTCAAAAGTAAAGCATGTGATGACATAATTATAATAGTATTTGTATCTAAATATTTGGTTGTTGAAAAATACCTCTTGAATAATAATATGTTGTACAGGGAGAGCATTATCAGAACCAATACTAGCTTTGGCCATCTCCATTTCTTTCCCCACTCCATTTTCAGCTTCCTCCTCAATGATACTCCAACAGAGTGCATTTTCTTCTTCATTCGTAACAATCCCAGTGGCATTTCGGTATTCCCCATCCATATTCATTAGACGGTTACTATCATTTTTCTTGATCATTACCCAAGAGTCATCAATCTTTCTTTCCGATACTGAGTACTGTCCTAGGAGCCTAAACCAGTCATCTTGTCTCCTTTCTTTTTCAGTTCTTTCTGACTCACTCCATTGTTATCAGTAATTGGGGATTTTCCTTTTAGTAATCTTCTTAATTCTCGCATTTACCCTATCTTCCCCTGGTTGCTTCTACTCGCCTCATCAATGTTTCCTCCGCCACATCCAAGACTTCTTCCATCACCAATAACTCCAACTCCATCCATCACTTGATTGCTGAAACTAAACATATCATCATCATCAATCCTCCTCCGTTTTGTGCCTCTTCTTTGTGAATTTTCTCTATCAATATCACTATCATAAATCCTTATTCCAAAGAAATTCAGAAGTTAAATTTTCCATACCCTTATTGTTCTGGTTCCCTTGCTTGTTCATAATCTTCATTGTACACAAACACCTTAGGGCAACTTCTGTTATAAGCTGTTCTTCTGGTTCTACATTTTTCATCTGAATGAACAAAGATCAACATTCCAAAGACTTGAAGCAAAATACCATGTGGAATCTCCATAAAGAATATCTTTACTTTGATAGTTTCTCTATCATTTGGATCAATAAGAATAACTTTCACCTCATGAATGAGGGCTTTTCCTTGAGAAATGTCAGAAATAACAAGAGCTTTATACTCTCCTTGTTCATTCAGAGGACCAATTAGAGTAAGAACTTTACCAATTTTATCTGCAACTTGCTTTGCCACAAAGCCCTTTTCAACCAAGTCACCTCTTAAATTGAATTTCACCCAATAATCCTGAGCCGTAAAGTCCACTTCTTCCACTCTAGCTTCATTGTTACACATTCTCATAGAAAGAAGAAAGCCATGGACTCTGTTTGGAATTGAGTAGATAACAGCCGCAAAGTCAGCAGCATTTGAGAATCTGATGATGAAAATCCTAGGGTCAGCTATTTTTTTAAACAATGATTCTTCCAACTTGGTGACCAAGACATGTTCAGTGCATGAACTACTTCTCCTGTCTTGAGACCTCTAGGATGATCATTTTTCTTAATTTCTTTGAAAACTTTAGCAATCACTCTAGGAAATTTTCTATTTTCTATATCAACAGCAGCATTCCTAAGAAATTCAACATACTTCTTAACTGAAGTTGTAAGAGGGTTATTATTATCCTCTAGAATTTCAGTAAGATGAGCAATATAATTCCTAGTTGGGACATTAGACATTTTAACTGGTATTGGAAAACAGGAAGGGTAATGGCTCTTTGTGTGAAGTGAGAGTATCTATGGATTTTGTTATGTGCTTTTTTTGTGAGTGAATGTAAAGAAAGGTTATACTTATGTGGGTTTTATGAGAACAATGCATAGGTAATGTGTTTATATAGGTGTACTCCCTGATGCAAACTAACACTTGTATAGAATAAAGAGGAAGTAAGTGAGATTTGGTATGATTATTCTTGTGGATTTTCTGATTGCATGCAATTATATAACTGTAGCATCTGTAAAACTTTGCCACTTGTACTACAATCCTTAAAATTTCTGGTTTATGCTGACTGCAACTTGAATTCTAGATTTTATAAAAGACCTTACTTCTCAAGAAACTTGACACTTGTAATAGAAGGTTGATATGCCCAAAGTTGTGATGTCTAAACTCACTGACATGAAGTATAAAATTGATTTTGGCTTCTTTTTGAGAAGTAGTTCCCAAGTAATGACTACTGTTAAGTGTAATGATCATATCTTGGAACAAAAATTTAGGAGATGTCTTGAGG
This sequence comes from Papaver armeniacum, assembly GCA_023531295.1. NCBI lineage: Eukaryota > Viridiplantae > Streptophyta > Magnoliopsida > Ranunculales > Papaveraceae > Papaver > Papaver armeniacum. Next base: position 747,081 of record JAJJWW010019264.1, on the reverse strand, counting down.
GGTTTGTCCTTCCTCAAAAAGGAAGATACTTTACTTGCTCTCAAGGAAAAAACCTTATCCCGACTTGTGAAACCCTCGAAACACTGTAGCAGAGCTCTCCTATTCGGAAAGATGCTATTGACCGGAGATGGCCTCAACTGAGCATTAGCTCCAATAATGTTTTCCCTGCAACAACAGAGAAGCAGACAATAGATTGTGAACAATTTAATAGGGTTGAATTTCATCATAAAAGAATGAGAAAAGAAATAGATGTAAAACCTAAAGATAAGAAGAAAAAAATTGAAATACAAAATTTGGATAAAACAATTAAATCGAGAACCAGGAGGTTAAGGAAGAAGGAAAAAAACCAGGGGGAAATCTAGTTTTGAAAAAAATTGATGATTAAAACCAGGAGAAAAAGAAGAAGAAGAAACCCAGGATAAGACCTAGAAATTTAAGAAAAATGCGGAAGGAAAAGACCTAGAACAATAAGAAAATAGCAAAAGGAAAGATAGGGTAGAATTTGAATAAATCACTAAGATAAAATCAAAATTGATTCAGTTTAAGATCTAAGGGGGAACATGGGAAGATTGGGTCTAGCAATAATCATCCTGTAACGTTAGGAATCATGAATTCATGGGAGAAATTGGTAAGGATTTCGAAACTGGGTTGACTCGGTTTTATCGCCGATCCTCAGAGCCTCCTAGTTTATACTCCTAAACCTATCACACCATTACCTCGTATTTGGTCCGTACTTGAGACGAATTGAGAATTTTTCTTTCGCTATTTTGATTCACGATGTAAGTTCAATCGCAACACAACAGTTCTTAAATCAGATCCCATTTATTAACTGCTAAATTACTTTCCTTTTAACTACTAAATTCAACATCATGCACACTGTTGATGTAGTCATTTTTTGTAATAGAAGTGTAGTCCAACATATTTGGAAAAATGACTGCTAACAAGTTCCAAATTTAGTGAACCTAACCACATAGCAACAACCTAGCTAGCAATTACTAATTCTGGTGGCTAGTTCAACTTCCCGTCTGTTCAAAATGTTATGGGTTTAAGCATTAACCAACATACTAACAACTTCCAAATCTGGCCGGTCAACGAGTTTGCCGATTGTGTGAAATGAAGTATCCAAACTCTCTTGTTTAGTGGTTTACGCATGGACCAACGATGTTGTGATCGCTCATCTTAGTTGGTTATAAAATAAGGTTGTTGCACACTGTTAGAGCATTGCTCGGCCAAACTCACAAATGTTGTTATCTCAAGTTTGTTGTCAAATTTAGTTGTCAAGACTATATCTTGATTTCTAATCTACATTTAGTTAGGTCTCGGATTAGGATAAAAGTGTGTAGTTGAGAATCAGATATCACTGTGTTCTACCGTGTGAAGGCGAAGATCAACAGCATATGGAGAACTTCAACATCAAAAGGTAAGTAAAGACCGAACCACCTATATCTCAAGTTTTCACCTTTCTATCTATCAGACATTGTCGCATGACTAAATCAGACAATACATGCATAATAGAAATTTCGAGTCAAGTTTATCTTAAATATTGTTCTCGAAATATGACTAAGCTTAAGAACATTTGTTCATAATGAATGAATTTGGTTTAGAACAGTTTATTATTAAATAACCTAATTATGATTCAAGATTTAATCATTTGAAAATAGTCTAGAACAGTTATATGTGTCATTGATGTTATTCGGGAATGTTTCAAATTGATTATATAGAGATATAGAACTACTGTTAATTGGATACAGGACGGTATGCATACCATTTCACATATTGGGAGAACTGTTATAAATCCATAGCCGCTGAACATGTACCCAGTACACGTGCCGGCGTAACAATAGTTTGGCATCGACCTTTTGGTACGCATATCCGGTATCCATACCATAAAAAGTTTGTTGAACCAGGAAAGTATGCATACCTAGTATGCAAACCGGAAAAGATATGTTGGTTTCAAAACCAAATTATGTACGCATACCCAATATGCAAACCATGAAAGATCTGTGAGTTCCTGAGATCGTTTTTGTCGTAAGGGTATATATCCATGCCCGGTAATCGTACTATGACAAAGATATTCACGAACAGGAACCGTACACGTACTTACTTTATCAAATATTTTTAGATACATCCAAATTATTTCTATGAGATAATCAACATTTGAAAAACTTTCTAAAAACACTATCTAGACAGTAGTGATCATATGTGTGATTCAAGAAAAGTCTTAAAGTGTTATATGAAAATGTTTAAGCTTATCGTTCAATTGGCTAGTTTCGGCTAACCTACATGAACAGGTCATTGACACTGTTCGGTTACGGATCATCCTAACCGAGTGTATATTCAACTATGTTAATCTCAATTCAAGTTTTTCACCTAACGTTGATTATTGATTGCTTGGTTCCAAAGCTATATTATCTTAAACCTAAAGCAACCTTGACCTTGAAAGTCTATAAAAGGAGAACCTCAAACAACTGGGATCTTTGAATCCTTGACACCATTCTTATGTGTCCTAGTTGTAAACTAGAGTCGTCCTCTCCTTAAAACCCTTCTAGGATTTAGCGACCAAAAAGAATTCATCTAGGGATTCGTGAAGCCAGGTCCAACTATCTTTATCTTGATGGTTCGTGTATCCTGATCTTGTTTAATTGGTGAGATTGCTCCGACAAAAAATAGAGACATAAATTACAAAGTATTTTCGTCTCAGACTTTGTGATTCCACAAGTTTCGACTTATGAGGTGCATAATATATAATCTAGGCTGCTTTTCGGAGGTCATAAAACCGGATTTTGAGGTTTGCTAGACTTTGTTTGTTGCAATTTATTCCCTACCTCACCTTGATCTTTGATCAGAACAAAATCACATATATGCTTATCTGTGGGAGGCATATTGATTTAAAGCATTCAATTGAGTTGAAGCAACTCTTAGGTTGTAAAGGACATCAGCTAAGAGAATCAATTGCGCGGAGTCCTGATGGGATTCAAGAGGCGTAAGAAGTGAGACCGTAACTGAATTGCTGTGATGGTTTAATTCAGATGCAACTACATTTCATTCCGAAGTTCTGATAGTAGGATAGTGTCTGTAGCGTCTTAATACAGTTTGATTTTCAATCTGGACTAGGTCCTGTGGTTTTTCTGCATTTGTTGTTACCTCGTTAACAAAATTTCTGGTGTCTGTGTTATTTATTTTTCCGTATTATATTGTTTATCTTTATAATTGAAATATCACAGGTTGTACGTAAATCAATCAAAGTAGATGTATACATCCTTGTTTATTGAATACTACTTGATTGATTCTTGGATATTGATCTTTGGAATTGTCCAAGTACTCTCACACATAATTAAGTTTACTGACTTGGCTCTGTAAATATTCTAATTGTGAGAGAAAGAGATATAAAATCTTCATATAATTCCTTTATTGAGATTTATTATGTTGAACTCTCGGAATTGTATTCGAGTTTAGTCCATACATGTTGCCAAAAAAACTGTTGGTGGTGTATTTTGGTACCCCCGCGTTTTCATACACTAACTCTCAAATGTACTCCGATCTAGAGTAAAGCAATAGCATATAACAAGTGCATCATGTTGTTGGTTTTATTAATGCCCATCTAAATAGGAACTACGCCTAAGCCAAGTAGACATCCCGATTCTTTAAACATACTCTACCAACAGACGAACAGAGTCGGTCATGTAATCCCATTATTAGAGAGATATAAAACCACAATTAATTTGGATATAAGACGGTATGCATACCAGTTCACATAGTGGGGGAACTGTTATAAATCCATAGCCGCAGAACATGTACCAGTACACGTGCCGGCATAGAAATAGTTCGGCATCGACTTTTTTTGTAAGCATATCCGGTATCCATACCATAAAAAGTCTGTTGATCGTGAACCAGGAAAAGTACGCATACCTAGTATGCAACCGGAAAAGATATGTTGGTTTCAAAACCAAATTATGTACGCATACCCAGTATGCAAACAATGAAAGATCTGTGAGTTCTTGAGATCGTTTTTGTCGTAAGGGTATATATCCATGCCCGGTAATCGTACTATGACAAAGATATTCACGAACATGTACCGTACATGTACTTACTTTATTGAATATTTTCAGATACATCCGAATTATTTCTATGAGATAATAATCAACATTTGAAAAACTTTCTAAAAACATTATCTAGATAGCAGTGATCATATGTGTGATTCAAGAAAAGTATTAATATGTTATATGAAAATATTTAAGCTTATCATTCAATTGGATAGTTTCGCTAACCTACATGAACATGTCATTGTACACGGTTCGGTTACGGATCATCTTAACCAGAGTGTATATTCTACTATGTTACTCTCAATTCAAGTTTTTCACCTAACGTTGATTATTGATTGCTTGGTTCCAAAGCTATATTATCTTAAACCTAAAGCAACCTTGACCTTGAAAGTCTATAAAAGGAGAACCTCAAACAATTGGGATCTTTGAATCCCTGACACCATTCTTATGTGTCCTAGTTGTAAACTAGAGTCGTCGTCCTCTCCTTAAAACCCTTCTAGGATTTTGCGACCAAAAAGACTTCACCTAGGGATTCGTGAAGCCAGGTCCAACTATCTTTATCTTGATGGTTCGTGTATCCTGATCTTGTTTAATGTGTGAGATTGCTCCGACAAAAATAAAGACATAAATCACAAAGTATTTTCGTCTCAGACTTTGTGATTCCACAAGTTTCGACTTATGAGGTGCATAATATATAATCTAGGATGCTCTTCGGGGTCATAAAACCGGATTTTGAGGTTTGCTAGACTTTTTCTATTGCAATTGATTCCCTACCTCACCTTGATATTTGATTAGAACATAAATCACATATATGCATAATTGTGGGAGGAAGACTGGTTTAAAGCATTCAATTGAGTTGAAGCAACTCTTAGGTTGTAAAGGACATCAGCTAAGAGAATCAATTGGGCGGAGTCCTGCTGGGATTCAAGAGGCGTAAGAAGCGAGACCGTAACTGAATTGTTGTGATGGTTTAATTCGGACGCAACTACATTCCACTCCGAAGTTCTGATAGTAGGATAGTGTCTGTAGCGTCTTAATACAGTTTGGTGTTCAATCAGGACTAGGTCCTAGGGTTTTTCTGCATTTGTCGTTTCCTCGTTAACAAAATTTCTGGTGTCTGTGTTATTTACTTTTCCGTATTATATTGTTTATCTTTATAATTGAAATATAACAGGTTGTATGTAAAAATATCAAAGTAGATATATACATCCTTGTTTATTGAATACGACTTGATTGATTCTTGGATATTGATCTTTGGAATTTTCCAAGTACTCTCACACATAATTAGGTTTACTAACTTGGCTCTGTAAATATTCTAATTGTGAGAGAAAGAGATATAAAATCTTCATATAATTCCTTTATTGATATTTATTAAGTTGAACTCTCGGAATTGTATTCTAGTTTAGTCCATACATGTTGACTAAAAAAACGTTGGTGGTGTATTTTGGTACCCCGCGTTTTCATACACCAACTCTCAAATGTAGTCCGCTCTAAAGTAAAGCAATAGCATATAACAAGTACATTATGTTGTTGGTTTTATTAATGCCCATCTAAATAGGAACTACGCCTAAGAGAAGCCATGTAGACATCACGATTCTTTAAACATACTCTACCAATAGACGAACAGAGTCGGTCATGTAATCCCACTATTAGAGAGACATAAAACCACAGTTAATTTGGATATAGGACGGTATGCGTACAAGTTCACATAGTGGGAGAACTGTTATCCATAGCCGCAAAACATGTACCAGTACACTTGACGGCATAGCAATAGTTCGGCATCGACTTTTTGGTAAGCATATCCGGTATCAATACCATAAAAAGTCTGTTGATCGTGAACCAGGAAAAGTACGCATACCTAGTATGCAAACGGGAAAAGATATGATGGTTTCAAAACCAAAATATGTACGCATACCCAGTATGCAAACCATGAAAGATCTGTGAGTTCCTGAGATCTTTTTTGTCGTAAGGGTATATATCCATGCCCGGTAATGGTACCATAAAAAGATATTCACGAACAGGTACCGAACATGTACTTACTTTACCGAATATTTTCAGATACGTCCGAATTATTTCTATGAGATAATCAACATTTGAAAAACTTTCTAAAAACATTATCTAGATAGCAGTGATCATATGTGTGATTCAAGAAAAGTCTTAATATGTTATATGAAAATATTTAAGCTTATCGCTCAATTGGCTAGTTTCGGCTAACCTACATGAACATGTCATTGTACACGGTTCGGTTACGGATCATCCTAACCAGAGTGTATATTCTACTATGTTACTCTCAATTCAAGTTTTTCACCTAACGTTGATTATTGATTGCTTGGTTCCAAAGCTATATTATCTTAAACCTAAAGCAACCTTGACCTTGAAAGTCTATAAAAGGAGAACCTCAAACAACTGGGATCTTTGAATCCTTGACACCATTCTTATGTGTCCTAGTTGTAAACTAGAGTCGTCCTCTCCTTAAAACCCTTCTAGGATTTTGCGACCAAAAAGACTTCACCTAGGGATTCGTGAAGCCAGGTCCAACTATCTTTATCTTGATGGTTCGTGTATCCTGATCTTATTTAATTGGTGAGATTGCTCCGACAAAAATAAAGACATAAATTACAAAGTATTTTCGTCTCAGACTTTGTGATTCCACAAGTTTCGACTAATGAGGTGCATAATATATAATCTAGGCTGCTCTCGGGGGTCATAAAACCGGATTTTGAGGTTTGCTAGACTTTTTCTGTTGCAATTGATTCCATACCTCACCTTTATATTTGATCAGAACATAGATCACATATATGCTTATTTGTGGGAGGAAGAGTGGTTTAAAGCATTCAATTGAGTTGAAACAACTCTTAGGTTGTAAAGGATATCAGCTAAGAGAATCAATTGGGCGGAGTCCTGCTGGGATTCAAGAGGCGTAAGAAGCGAGATTGTAACTGAATTGTTGTGATGGTTTAATTCGGACACAACTACATTCCAGTCTGAAGTTATGATAGTAGGATAGTGTCTGTAGCGTCTTAATACAGTTGGTGTTCAATCAGGACTAGGTCCCATGGTTTTTCTGCATTTGTCGTTTCCTCGTTAACAAAATTTCTGGTGTCTGTGTTATTTACTTTTCGGTATTATATTGTTTATCTTTATAATTGAAATATAACAGGTGTACGTAAATCTATCAAAATAGATATATACATCCTTGTTTATTGAATACAACTTGATTGATTCTTGGATATTGATCTTTGGAATTGTCCAAGTACTCTCACACATAATTAGGTTTACTGACTTGGCTCTGTAAATATTCTAATTGTGAGAGAAAGAGATATAAAATCTTCATATAATTCTTTGATTGATATTCATTAAGTTGGATCTCGGAATTGTATTCGAGTTTAGTCCATACAGGTTGCTTGAAAAAACGTTGGTGGTGTATTTTGGTACCCCCCACGTTTTCATACACCAACTCTCAAATGTAGTCGGCTCTAGAGTAAAGAAATAGCATATAGCAAGCGCATCTGGTTGTTGGTTTTATTAATGCCCATCTAAATAAGAACTACGCCTAAGAGAAGCCAAGTAGACATCCCGATTCTTCAAACATACTCTACCAACAGACGAACATAGTCGGTCATGTAATCCCACTATTAGAGAGATATACAACTACTGTTAATTTGGATACAGGACGGTATGCATACCATTTCACATAGTGGGAGAACTATTATAAATCCATAGCCGCAAAACATGTACCAGTACACGTGCCGGCATAACAATAGTTCGGCATCGACTTTTTGGTAAGCATATACGGTATCCATACCATAAAAAGTCTGTTGATCGTGAACTGAGAAAAAGTACGCATACCTAGTATGCAAACGGGAAAAGATATGATGGTTTCAAAACCAAAATATGTACGCATACCCAGTATGCAAACCATGAAAGATCTGTGAGTTCCTGAGATCGTTTTTGTCGTAAGGGTATATATCCATGCCCGGTAATCGTACTATGACAAAGATATTCATGAACAGGTACCGTACATGTACTTAGTTTACCGAATATTTTCAGATACATCCGAATTATTTCTATGAGATAATCAACATTTGAAAAACTTTCTAAAAACACTATCTAGATAGTAGTGATCATATGTGTGATTCAAGAAAAATCTTAAGGTGTTATAAGAAAATGTTTAAGCTTATCGTTCAATTGTCTAGTTTCATCTAACCTACATGAACATGCCATTGTACAAGGTTCGGTTACAGATCATCCTAACCAGAGTGTATATTCTACTATGTTAATCCCAATTCATGTTTTTCACCTAACGCTGATTATTGATTGCTTGATTCGAAAGCTATATTATCTTAAACCTAAAGCAACCTTGACCTTGAAAGTCTATAAAAGGAGAACCTTAAACAACTGGGATCTTTGAATCCTGGACACCATTCTTATGTGTCCTAGTTGTAAACTAGAGTCGTCCTCTCCTTAAAACCCTTCTAGGATTTAGCAACCAAAAAGACTTCACCTAGGGATTCGTGAAGCCAGGTCCAACTATCTTTATCTTGATGGTTCGTGTATCCTGATCTTGTTTAATTGGTGAGATTGCTCCGACAAAAAAATATAGACATAAATCACAAAGTATTTTCGTCTCAGACTTTGTGATTCCACAAGTTTCGACTTATAAGGTGCATAATATATAATCTAGGCTACTCTGCGGGGGTCATAAAATCGGATTTTGAGGTTTGCTAGACTTTGTTTATTGCAATTGATTCCCTATCTCACCTTGATCTTTGATCAGAACAAAAATCATATATATGCTTATCTGTGGGAGGCAGATTGGTTTAAAGCATTCAATTGAGTTGAAGCAACTCTTAGGCTGTAAAGGACATCAGCTAAGAGAATCAATTGCGCGGAGCCCTGCTGGGATTCAAGAGGCGTAAGAAGCGAGATCGTAAGTGAATTGGTGTGATGGTTTAATTCGGATGCAACTACATTTCAGTCCGAAGTTCTGATAGTAGGATAGTGTCTGTAGCGTCTTAATACAGTTTGGTGTTCAATCTGGACTAGGTCCTTGGGTTTTACTGTATTTGTCGTTTCCTCGTTAACAAAATTTCTGGTGTCTGTGTTATTTATTTTTTCGTATTATATTATTTATCTTTATAATTGAAATATCACAGGTTATACGTAAATCAATCAAAGTAGATATATACATCCTTGTTTATTGAATACGACTTGATTGATTCTTGGATATTGATCTTTGGAATTGTCCAAGTACTCTCACTCATAATTAAGTTTACTGAACTGGCTCTGTAAATATTCTAATTGTGAGAGAAAGAGATATAAAATCTTCATATAATTCCTTTATTGATATTTATTAAGTTGAACTCTCTAATTGTATTCTAGTTTAGTCCATACATGTTGACTAAAAAACGTTGGTGGTGTATTTTGGTACCCGTTTTCATACACCAACTCTCAAATGTAGTCCGCTCTAAAGTAAAGCAATAGCATATAACAAGTACATTATGTTGTTGGTTTTATTAATGCCCATCTAAATAGGAACTACGCCTAAGAGAAGCCATGTAGACATCACGATTCTTTAAACATACTCTACCAATAGACGACAACAGTCGGTCATGTAATCCCACTATTAGAGAGACATAAAACCACAAGTTAATTTGGATATAGGACTCGTATGCGTACAAGTTCACATAGTGGGAGAATCACATCCATAGTCAGAACATGTACCAGTACACTTGACGGCATAGCAATAGTTCGGCATCGACTTTTTGGTAAGCATATCCGGTATCCAAGCCATAAAAAGTCTGTTGATCGTGAACCAGGAAAGTACGCATACCTAGTATGCAAACCGGAAAAGATATGTTGGTTTCAAAACCAAATTATGTACGCATACCCAGTATGCAAACCATGAAAGACCTGTGAGTTCTTGAGATCGTTTTTGTCGTAAGGGTATATATACATGCCCGGTAATCGTACTATGACAAAGATATTTACGAACAGGTACCGTACATATACTTACTTTTTATATAACTAATCGATGATAGATTTCCAACTCTTACAATAGTCGGCTATAACCTAAACAACCACATTACCACTGCTTATTTTTGAATTACCAAGATTATGTCACATCCATTTTTTCTCGCAAACTTGTACTGGGCCAAAGTATAAAAGATTGGAGTGTTGGACACTAGCTATAACTTCCAAATTTACCCTGCAAAGCCTAGAAGTCGCTATAATTTGGGGTGAGCTTGGGCTGGTCTAGATCGGATTTCGCTTCATCCGTATCCAATCCATTGCACTACGGATTTCAAATTTGGCATCCGCATCCAATCCAGATCCAACGGATTTGCATCCAATAGATGCACGGATGGACGGATCGGATGCGGATAATCCAATGCATTTGTTTTAGTTAAAATTTTTAGTAAAAAAAATACAGCTAACACAAATGACTCCTTATAAAACCTACATATCTTATATATATATACAAATATAAAAATTCCGTGTACAACACCCCAAGCAAACATCTTAAAAATTCCTAAATGATCCATAGTATTTTCTAGAACTATATAAATGCCCTTAATTTAACGTATATGGATGTCCAACGGATTTTCATAGTTACATCCGGCCCGATCCGTTATCCGTTGGATTTCAAAAATTCCATCCGCATCCAACCCATTAACGAACGTTCCGGGCATCCATCCGCAAAAAAATGGTTGGTCCCGGTTAAATCCGCGGATTACGGGCCAAATGCTCACCCCTAGCTATAATCGACTTTAGCGGACGATTTTGGCCCAGTCGCCTATTTAAAGTTTTATTATAGTAAAAGAGGACGACTTATATCATTTTGTGGTGTAGTCTTCGCGGAATTACAACAGTGAAAAGACTTCCAAATAAAGTGTGCTATTTTTGGGGACTTTCTTCTTCCAAAAGTATTTTAAGCATATAGTCAGATTTACTCTAGTTGGCATAAATCTAGGCTAACATCGAGGACAATTTTATATGCTGACTTGACTGAGAAAGTGCCATTATAAGAAGGTTCATATCTTAAACTATTATTTTCAGTGAAAGGAATTATGATATTCACGATATAAGCGACAATGACGGAATCAAACAAAGCTACGAATGTCATGTTTTCAAAACTAGGTCGCACTATCAATCAACTGCTATACATACTTTACATTAGCAGAGACATTCTTTGAGAAGTTGGATGACTGCGTATTTTGGATCCAGTTGTCTCTCCAACCTGTGCACATTTTCACCACACCTATCTCCCAAATATAGTTTTCCAACAACGACTAGTCTCTTACATATTCAATTCCAAATCCAAGATTCTTATTTATTCATATCATCAATAATGAGATTTGCATTCTAAAAATATTCGCATTTCAAAATTGTATAGCCCACAAACCATAGGTTGGATCAAATAATGAACGATTTTTTGGGCACCATCCCTTTTTCAAGATGGACGTAAATTGAAGTAAATTGAAGTCACCCCTTACCCAAATATTTATGGTAATACCCGAATTACCCTTTTTATGGTATAACTCTAACACAAAAATGGTATATTGGAGAAAAACTTCTAACATATATATATATATATAAAATTAAATCATTTTTTTCATGGAAATGACATGTTTGTTCACTTATTTTGATCCAACAAAGTTGATAGGACACAGAATCACAAAGACGGTACTAATATAATACTAGGAATCATCTGTTACGACTTGTGAGGAGTCACTCACTCACCGTAGAAGATCATGAAGCTTGGTGATAAATTCGTTGGTGTAAGAGGATTCAAGATTATCTTTTAGCAAGAAGTCTTTCCATTTAGCATGGTGGAGTCTGACTTCGTTAGAAACTTCGCCATTTTCATCCATCAGTAACTTGATAGCATTGCAGATACTGTCTTTAGTAAACGAACCATCTTCCTCTCTTCTCTCAATCTCAACTCCAACTTTTAAATCCCCTGCCATCAACCTCGCGTTCATTATTTGGTCACCGAACTGTGGAAATAATACAATCTGGCAGTCATTAACTAATGCCTCGGTTATCGAGCCTGATCCACAATGGGTTACAAAACACCCGACAGAAGGGTGACTCAATATCAGTTGCTGCTGAATCCATCTGCCCTCCACAATTCCTCTCCCTTTGACTCTGTCTGTAAACCCTTCTGGAAGCGCTTCCTCGACTGAATTACTTCCGGTTGGTGGTTTCAGTGCAGCCAGAAACGGTAAGCCAGTAAGTTCCAAAGCCAAAACCACTTCCAGGAACTGATGTTTATTCAAGTCCGATTGACTCCCAAGTGCACAATAGACAACCGATCCTTTCTTGAATCCACCTAACCACTTGTCCCACTTCTCGTCTAAAGTGGAAGTGGGTGTTTCAGGAATTAAAGGTCCAGCTAGAAGAACGGGTTTTCTGAATTGTCTCTCTAGATAGTCACAAAAGGGTCCTTCCATCTCCTTACAAGCTTTGAAAGCCATGGCGTCACAATCACTAAATGATGCCATCATACGATCGTGGAACGACACACCGCTACCAAATTCTTTCTTCCGAAACGAAGCACTTGCGTTAGATTCGTAAGAGCGGAGCTTCACAGCCGAGGGTGGGAAGCCCAAAGGAGGAAATTCCAGATTCGGTGTGGATTCATGGACACGTTCTGGGGACAATGTGTAAGCTATACTTGCTGGACTGGCTGTGCAGTAATGAATAGATTTGATACCAAGTCGACGAGCTAGGGCTGGGATCCAATGAGTAAAATCAAAGAAAACGAAGTCAGGTTTAAGGTCAAGTAAGATGGATTCAACGGTGGTCTCAGTATGATCCATGGCTGTCATGAGGTGAGTTTGCAAGGGGTATGTAACGTCTGCAGTGGTTTCTGCATCAGATGGGAGGCCATCAATGCATGGGACATTTAAGGGAATGAAACTGATGAGGTTTGGATGAAGGTTGAACGAGTTGAGTTTTGATTGTGTTTTGGTGGGTATTATAAACGAAACTCTATGGCCTTTCGCTGCGAGTTTGTTGGAAGCGTGAAGGAAAGCAGTTAGATGACCCATTGCAAACCAAGGATACATGACTATGTGCAGCATTCTGCCTCCACCATTCATCGTCATAATTCTCCTTGAATACTGTCAGGTAAACACACAAACACGAAACCATAATTATGCTTATGGATCATTTATTTTTTGTTAACATTTGAGTCATTCACTAAACAAGTATCATGCAACATAATTTTTAAGTGAACAAAGAAAAAATGATGGATTTTAATTATTTTTCTACCCTTATGTATGAGTATAATGTAACCTAAGTTGGAAGTTGAATAATCTCAAACTAAAGATTGTATAGAAAATAAAATATTTTTATTAAAAGACATTATTAACGGATATAAACATAACTATCAAGTTATTCATATTACTAAAGAAAATAATCTAAAAAAAAAAAAAAAAAAATTATTAAGCCGAGAGTAATTTCTTAATAGTTTTTGCAGTAAACAAACACAGTAATGATATTACTATCTATAAAAAAAAATGCATAGTCCTTAATCCATTAAACTAGGATTTCAAAGCAACCTGATTATCACCATCAATAAGGTAGTAACTAGGGAACCAAGAGAAAGGCAACAAAAATAATATAAAATTACTTACACAAAATGCTGCTCCCAATAAAAAGAGTTCCCAAGAAATTTGATGTAGTGTTCAAGTGAAAGGGACTCCGGATATCACAAGAACGTATATCTGAATGTTAGGAAAGAACTTAGCAGTGGAGAGGCGAAAATCTGATTGTATTCAGATGAAAATGGCTTACAACTCGTAAACACTGGCTAACAAACTCAATGCCAGACGCAGTAAACAAGTAACACCTACAATTCAGCAACAACTTTTGAAAACGTGGGAAAGGAAACAGTAAAAGGAATTATTTCATTAAAAAAAAAAAAAAAAAAAGAAACCTAAATTGTAGGTAGTTTATTTGACTGCATCAATAATTTTTATCACTGCCCTTGATGCAACATCCACATTCCACCGACACCAAAAGAACCTGGCTAAATTGGGGCCTATACCACTTAATTGGGGCCTATAGTTAGATGACAAAATAGAGTTATTAAGAAATATTTCATAGAAACTCATTATCCACTATTTATGTTAATACCTAATATACCCTTATTAAATTAGTGCTAATTCGGATTATTAATTAATATTTAATCAAGCTAATCCCGAAATAATGCATAATCAACGGTTGTCAAAATTTTTAATTTTCTTTCGAAAGACTCGATCCAGAATCGGTTTATGTTAGTTAATTTATAAACCGATTCTGGGTTGAGTATTTTCAAGTGACGAAGTAAACCCAAAATCGGAGTTTGAACAATATCCAAATAAACCGATTCCCAAAATCGGTGTTTATATATATATCTATATAATCCGATTATGCCTTGCTTTCAGAAACAAAATATTCATTACATAGTTTAGGAAATTAGCGCAATACATATAGGATTCAATATGTGAATTCTAGAATTTGACACATCAAATGCTCGTCAATGAACCTCCGAGCACGTCGGTACAACGTCGTGTATTCTTTGTGGTGAATGAACTTTCTTTCCCCATTACGAATTCTCCATAGCCCGTTGAAACGTTCCAACTGAAATTCAATGAATTCTTATATGTTAGTATATGAACTAGTGTAGTTGACATAGGTATAAAAATGATCGCATTACTCCTTTTTTCCCTAAGAGGAGCTCGTGGATGATAGTGGTACACCATATGTCTAACTATTACGTACTCTTGCATTGCCCCTTTAATGTATTGGAATCGAAATGCCAAGTCTCTCCATTTGCAGTTGTTGGGATTTGCGGTACGCCCGTAAAAGAACTCTTTAACTCTCTTCCAAAACATTGAATAGATTTTATTCGGACGTTCACGAAAAGTATTAGCAAAGGATTTAACGAGACACAAATCTTCAAACGGTTCCCATTCCATTTTCTAGGCTAAGTGTGTGATATGGGAGTGGCTGAAAGAGGTTGTCCTTATATAGATAAGGACTTGTTTGTAGGTGAAAATGGTTCTGCTGATTTCGGTAATCGCGGGTGTGCAGGTGAGAAATAATTTAAACCCTAAACAATGTACTGCAAGGGATTACTTTAGATTCGAGAGATCAATTTGTACAAGTCCGGCCTAAACCAAGAAATGGCCATTCCAAATTTGCTTCGGTCACAAAGTGGAGGAGAATGGGTTGGTTTTGGGGAGGGAAGCAAGGAAAGTGGTGAGACCAGAATAGTTGATTCTGGAAGAGTAGTTGGGTTACTACGACTTGTTATCAGAAAAGTGAGAGAGCTAACAAGGTGAGCTAGCAAGTAAGTATTTCTGAGTGTTGTATCTCCCGTATGAACTTGTTGTTCAATGGAAATAGGTAAGAACTATTTATACAAGTCGGAGTAAAAACGTACCCTGGTCTCATCAAGGAGTGGGGAAGTAAATGGGAGGAGGTGGTAACCGTATGCATGGAATTGATGTTCCATAAAGTGGTTAACGCATGAAATCGGTTTTCATGAAATTGCTAACGTTATGGAATTGATGTCCCATAAAGTTGTTAACGCATGTGCTTTATGTCCCATGAACGTTTCCCACATAACTTCCTGTATTTACTAACCGCCTCACCCTTATGACACTTCCTTATGACGGGCGTAGTGTACGCCGCACGCTATAAACCGCCAAACCAATACCCAAAGAGGATCCCCCAGTTTGTGTTGATGTCTCAAATGTTTTGGAAAACATGTAGCACGTTATTGTGGCTTGGCAAGTCAAGCTCGGGAAACTTGCCAGCCTGGTGACCTTCGACGGTCAAGATTGTGTATCTTGAGAAGATGGGAAACCATTGATCGTTGCACTCTTTCGTTTTGGTATCCACGTAGTGAGGGCCAACGTGGTGGCGCGGCTAGGTTGGCATGCATTTGGCATGGCAGGGTTTGGCGTGGCCAAACTTAGGTTTTCGGGCCAAAGGTTACCATGTGTCGTCTGGTAACCTTGGATGGCTAGGATTTGCTCATGGGATTGAAGGGAAACCGTTGATTGTTGCACGCCTTCGTTTTGGTAGCCGCGTAGTGAGGGCCAACGTGGTGGCACGGCTAGGGTTAGGCTTGGAATGTGGGGCCAAGGGTTCGCCTTGGGCGTGGCTAGGTTGGCATGGCAAGGTTTGGCATGTCCAAACTTAGGTTTTTAGACCAAAGGTTACCATGGGTCGTCTGGTAACCTTGGATGGCTAGGATTTTCTCCTGGGATTGAAGGGCAACCGTTGATTGTTGCACGCCTTCGTTTTGGTGACCGCGTAGGGAAGGCCAACATGGTGGTGCGGCTAGGGTGTGGTTAGGCTTGTCATGTGGGGCCAAGGGTTCGCCTTGGGCGTGGCTAGCTTTGGCTAGGTGCTATTTTGGCTTGGCATGTGGTGCCAAGGGTTTGCCATGGGAGTATGGCGTAGCTAGGGCCAATGCAAGGGCGTTTGGCTTGGCATGACGTGACTAGCATGGGTAGGGCCAAGGCAAAGTGCGTTTGGCATGGCGCGGCTAGCTTGGCTAGGTTTGGTTTGGCTTGGCATGTGGTGCCAAGGGTTTGCCATGGGCGTATGGCATGGCTAGGGCCAAGGCAAGGGTGTTTGGCTTGGCATGACGTGACTAGCATGGCTAGGGCCAAGGCAAAGTGCGTTTGGCATGGCGCGGCTAGCTTGGCTAGGTTTGGTTTGGCTTGGCATGTGGGGCCAAGGGTTTTCCATGGGCGTATGGCGTGGCTAGGGCCAAGGCAAGGGAGTTTGGCTTGGCATGATGTGACTAGCATGGTTAGGGCCAAGGAAAAGTGCGTTTGGCATGGCGCGGCTAGCTTGGCTAGGTTTGATTTGGCTTGGCATGTGGGGCCAAGGGTTTTCCATGGCTTATGGCGTGACTAGCTTGGGCTAGATGCGTGACCAAGCCAGGGTTTTGGGGCAAAGGTCATTTGGTAACCTCAGACGGCCAGGATGTGCTCCAGAGGATTGAAGGGCAACCGTTGATTGTTGCACGCCTTTGTTTTGATAGCCGCGTAGTGAAGGCCAATATGGTGGCGCGGCATGGGGCCATGACGAGGTGCATTTGGCATGGCACAGTAGGTGTGGCTGGCATGATTTGCCATTGGCACGGAGGTGCGGATAGCATGGTTGGCATGCTTTGGCGCGGTCGATGTGGCTGGCATGATTTGCCATTGGCATAGAGGTGCGGCTAGCATGGTTGGCATGCTTTGGCGCGGTCGGTGTGGCTGGCATGATTTGCCATTGGCACAGAGGTGCGGCTAGCATGGTTGGCATGATTTGCGCTGATCGGTGTGGCTGGCATGATTTCCCATTGGCGCAGGTGCGGCTAGCATGGCTGACATGCTTTGGCGCGGTCGATGTGGCTGGCATGATTTGCCATTGGCACAGAGGTGCGGCTAGCATGGTTGGCATGCTTTGGCACGGTCAGTGTGGCTGGCATGTTTTTCCATTGGCACAGAGGTGCGGCTAGCATGGCTGGCATGCTTTGGCGTGGTCGGTGTGGCTGACATGATTTTCCATTAGCACAGAGGTGCGGCTAGCATGGTTGGCATGCTTTGGCGCGATCGGTGTGGCTGGCATGATTTGCCATTGGCACAGAGGTGCGTCTAGCATGGTTGGCATGCTTTGGCTCGGTTGGTGTGGCTGGCATGATTTGCCATTGGCACACGTGGGAATCAGGGTTTGGGTTGTCGTAACCCTAATTTGTAAAAGATACCCCGGTAATTATTTAGGAACACATTAAAGGTTTCAGTAAATGTGCCTAGTAAATGCTTGTTACTTTAAATGTTGTGACATCACTTTGTCTTTAGGGTTTAATGTTTCTGATTTTTACCTAAGCTAAAAACCACCATCTACTGAGGACTCAACGACAATTTTTTTCAAATTCAAATCAAACAATCGGATTTTAGGTATGTCCACATAAACCGATTGTGTCCTTATCAAATCATATAAATTGTGCCTCTCAACAATCGGGCTTTTTTAATGTACATGTAAACCGATTGTCAAAGTTACATAACTTTTCTTCATGAAAATCGGATTACATATCCATGCATGTAAACCGATTCCAAAAGTTACATAACTTTTCTTCATGAAAATCGGATTACATATTCATGCATGTAAACCGATTCTAAAAGTTACAGAACTTTTCTTCTTAGCTATCAAATTACAATTATGTACATACAAACCGATTCTTGGCTTCAAAAGTTACAGGAGTTTTCTTCACGGCAATCGGATTTTATAAAGGTACATGTAAACCAATTAAAAATCGATGCTCGGAAAATTGTCGAATCGGTTGACATATAACTATATGTAAACCGATTAAACGAAAAATGCTTAGGAATCCTCCATTTTTTCCACACACACTAAGTCATTCATAAACTGAAACCAGATTAAGTCATTAATAAACTAGGAGTATCACCAAACATAATTCGACAATAAGTTTAAGACAACACATAAGTTTTGACTCCATAATTATCCATAGTTAAGGACATAAACATGAATATAACCATTCATCGTGAACATCCCCACCACGACCACGTCCACGTCCACCGCGTCCTCGTTTACTAGGTTGGGCCTTTTATCGATGCACCTTTAAACATCTTTTTGGTAGGGGCTCTCTTTCTCTTCTTCTTTGGCTCCTCCTCCACCTCATCATCATCATCCTCTTTCTGCTCCCCAAACTTTGCACCAACTTCTACATCTTCAAGACCATTCAATTCATCAATTAGATTTTCATTGGTCTTCACATTTTCCCTTTCCTGATTTGTAGCTTTACCTGGGTTATCAAGTGTCTGAATCGTCTTCTCTGTTTCAATTTCAAATAACAAACATTCAATATATAATGCTAAAACCATAAACAAAATCGTAATTGAGTAACAATACGCACCAAGTAATCGAGATCCGTATATTTGTCCTCTATTTTGGGCCTCTCATCTACTCGTATCACTCGAGTATGCGAAACTTTGAGGTACCACGGTATGTAACCCGGGATTGCCTCGTCATCTGCTCGAGATTGATCATCCAAAATATATCTGTGAAACGCTCTGTCGTCCCAATAATCACATGATGGTAAAAGTTTGTGAAGAATGACAATATCATTATCATATGATTTGGTTTTTGTCTCATGGATGTTGAACATCTTGTGCGCCTTTGGGATTTTTTGTACGTAACCGCATTGTCTTGCGACTCTCGTCGGGTTGTACATTACATATCCTCTTGGGTGAAACAAAGGCCATAATAGTCAATTTTCTCTCTGCATCCAACCTTCTTTCCTTTTCCTTTAGCCAAATCCTGCTTGTAAGGATCAAAGACAACATCCTTCATCGTCAAGTTTTTGAATGCCCCTGAATCAGATACAAATTGGAGTAACAAAAGTTACAAAACCAAAACAAAATGAACCTAATTCATATCAGAGTATCAATGATAACAATATTAAACCAATTTAAAACACTCCCACCCCACGTATCTTATTATGAAATTATCACCAATTTTCTAGCTACTCACCGATTAAGAAATCCATAATTGATTGACTCTCTAATTTTGAGTTGATTTCCAGAATTCCTATGAAATGAATCAAACATAAAAAAGATCAGAAAATAGTAGTGATTATTATTATCAGAAGAATCCAAGCTTACATATAAAAATGGATACAAACCCTAACCTTGATTGGTTGTTTGAGGCGGAAAACATATAACTTTTCTTCGGTCGTCTTGGAATTGCTCAGATCCAAAATCAAAACATGTTCTTCATCATATTCTAATACATCATCACATCAACAAGTAACAGATCCAAATCAAAACATGAAGTACAATATAAGACATACAATATTTTCAAAGGAAGAAGGAACATATGGAGAAGAAAGTGAAGTATTTGAAGGGTTGGGGAGGCGGAAGAAAAAGAAGAAAAATGAATTATAATTAAGGTTTGGTGATTATATAATCTAAATCAATGGCTCTATTGTATCTAAAATCAATGTTTAAAACCAAGTATACAAAGATAATCGGTTTATCCACTGGTAGTCGATTTGGTTTTGAGGCCAAACAACTACCATTCCATTAATATCGGTTTTCAGCTTTTTTCACCATTACCATTCCATTTATGAACGGTTTGTTTCGGTTTTTCATTATTGGTTCGGTTTGGTCCGGTTCTAGCGGATTACCGGTACCATGAACAGCCCTAGAGGAAACAGAGAAGAGGAAAGAGAAGAAAGATAGAAACGAAGAAGAGAATGAGTCGACCCGATGGTTTTACCCAAAAACAATGGGTTCTGTTAAGGCACCCATTTTTTGGCTATGGGAAACCAAGATGGGTTGCCTTGTGTAGAATACTTGGTTGCCTTAGTAGTATTTTTCTGCGAAATAACTATTTTACCCTTCACATACAAATCGGATGATCTCTTCCTCGTCTGGTGTCCAAATGGCATGTTTAGTAGTCCATTTCGCTTAATTTTTCGAGATCCATCCGATGATACTAGTTTCATTTCCATATTATTGTTTGGTTAATTTCTAATAATTAATGTTCATATTTCATTAATTAAATTCTTAATGACTAAATTGTTTCTTGCGGGTCAAATACAATTAACGAGCTTGAGGGTCTTTACAGTTCATGCAACACTTCAATATCATCCTTTTTTATTTATTATGAAAAGATAATAAAATAAATGCACAAAGCAAGGAACCAATTCACACACTAACTAAATGTGCAAAATTATCTCCCAATTGAATAAAATCTGATTTGCACTATTGCATCCCTAAGTACATCCTTAACCAAAAATAACAAAACATCTTATTATTAGGCTCTTTCCACAAATGCGGAAACACAATCTAAATCAAAATTGCCCACATTTCTCTTCCGCTTTCCTTCGGAGAGTTAACTTTCCAAACTTTAAACAGACCTATCACACTGTTTTAAAGTTAACCCAATCATTCTTGAAAGAATTAAAGAAGAAAGACCACTAATTTGATTTTGGGTAGTATAATTTTCCAATTTACGATGTCATAAACTTCTTAAGTACGTAATGCAGATGTTTTAATTTTGGATGGATGTCATAAACTTCTGAATTTGATTTTCCTACTTAAGCGAATGTGTACAAATTCAGATTTTCGGGCTTGGCCTTGGGCTTGGACTTAATCTTGGGCTTGCTGAAGAACCAATTTTTTAGGGACCATGGTTTTTTTGAGGGGACCATGGTTTTATTAGGCCACCTTCCCTATAGTTATAAGGGGTGTCCTAAAACATGGAAATGACTAACCTGCCCTTAACCTAATTTAATTTAAAACCAACCTAATAACCATATATATATATATATATATATATATATATATATATAACCACCACCTCCTCCCACCACCGCCGCCCACCACCGCCGATTACCACCACCGCCACCTCCGATTATCAACACCACCAACCAAGGATTACCACCACCACCACCGCCGATTACCACCACCACCTCCTCCGATTATCACCACTACCAACCACCGATTACCACCACCTCCGATTACCACCACCACCAACTACTACCACCTCTCTATGTATAGCTTAATTTAAATCATTAACAAAGATATTCTCACAAACTTATTACTTGTCATTCGTTTTTGGTTGAAAAAATGAAAAGTAATCATCAAAATGAGATGAAAATGGAAGTTGCAGAGAGGTTTAATGGAGGTTTTTTTTTTCAGAGACAGGTTCGGTTGTGTCGCAAAAAAGTCTCAGCTGAAGTTGCAGAGAATGTCACAAAACGTTCGATTATTAGGAATTAATTTTTTCTTAACCGAACTCAAAGTTCGGTTGATTCTATAAAATACTTTTAACCGAACTATGGGCTAATTCCATATATGCATTTGCAAGTGCAGTTCGGTTGGATCGCAAAAATTGTTAAGTTTGCGTACCGACCGAACTATGTTGAAGTTTGCGAACCAACCGAACTTCTAACACTAGGTTATTTTTAACCTGCAGTTCGGTTGGGAACTTGGTTGCGTTGTAGTTTGCGAACCAACCGAACATACTCTGTAAAACTCATTACTAAAGTTCGGATACCTGCGCCTTTGAAGAAAGAAACCAAACTTTGTGTTCGGTTATATGTTCTTGACATTTACTAACCGAACTACGTGTTCGATTACCTGTTCTTCACACTTGGTAACCGAACTACCTGAACCTAGCAGGAAATTTTTATAAAAATTTACAATTTTATGAATATTTGGACCAATTAAATCAAGATTATCTAAGTTTGAAGCATACCCGGGTACTCAAATACTCTTCCTCCGGTTATGGTTGGTAAAATCCATGTTTTACTTCTTCATCTTCTCTAACTTTACTCTCTCAATAATTCTACTTCTTTTTAAAAAAAAACATTTGATTTTTTAATTTCACTAATTATCTTTAACTTAATCATTTCACTAATCATTACACTAACTATTATTAACACTAACTAATCATTACCCAAAATTAATCAGGAGGGTAATTTAGGTATTAATAGAAATATCTAGATAAGGGGTGACCTAGATTTACTTCTAAATGTCTTGCTAAAAATAGAACCATGGCCCCCCCCAAAAAAACCATGGTCCCAAAAAAACGGTTCTTATTTTGTCAACCCCCAAGATCTTTGAGGCTAGCCCCCTTGCATATTCCTGAGTTCCTGACCTTCTAAATAGCAGAATGACATTTTGTATCTACTCGGTGAGGCAAGCCAACAATTGTTATATCGCGAGTGGTGATCAGTCTCTCTCAATCACACCTCAAATGTATCATTCGGATCAAGTTAGCCTTTCTAAATCGTACGAGGCATGTCAAGAAATACAGCCTTATTATGGTGCAAAAAGTCTTCTATGGTTCAATAATTCTAATTGAAGTTATCTTATCTCTCTATCATTCTAAGTCGATAAACACCGCTAGGAATTCATGTGGTTTCTAATTGAAGTTATCTTATATGAAAATGAAAAAAAAAAATGCGTCGGACATGCGTCATCGGTGCGTCCAAACCAGACGCGCGCAAGACGCGCAAATTGGTGCGTCAAACACGCGTCGTGTCAACATCCCACGCGCGTCCCGTGTCCGCCCCGACTCGGTCACGGACACGGTTCAAGAAATGGAGCATCCGTGCAACCCAGGTTGGCTACCAAAATATTAATGGGACGGTGGATGCATGGCTCTGTTTTTGGGACGAAGGATGGACAAATTTTACACGTGAACGGTTAGTGAGTGTGGGAACATATCAATGTAAAAATCGAGGCAAAATCCATCCTCTAATTTATTCGGAACTAAATATCACTGTAAAGGTTTGTAATAGATTATTAGTTCTAAAGTGGGTTTAGCGGTGTTGGGTTTGGCAGCGAGGCCAGTCCAACTGGCTGGGTTCGGGTAGGGATTTGGATCCGGCTTTCGCGTATCAAAAAATAAAATAAAAAATTATTCAAAACTAACAGCTCACCAAGGCTAGTGGGCAAGGCTACAGCCAGGATTAGCCCACCCTTGCTTTCGGCACCCCTAGGATCCAGCCAACATTCCCATCCCTAGGGACCGAACTTTTAGTTCGGTCCCTAAGAACCGACTGTTTTCCTCTTTGTCTTTTTGGGCTCTGGGGTGCACGGACGCTCCATTTCTTGAGCCGTGTCCGCGTCCAACTCGCGGCGGAAACGGGACGCGCGTGGGACGCTGACACGATGCGTGTCCGACGCACCAATTTGCGCGTCCTGCACGCGTCTGGTTTTGGACGCACCGATGACGCGTGTCCGACGCATTTTTTTCATTTTCATATAAACTTTTTCCTTTATTTTTACTATTATTAACCAAATGAAGAAAGACAAACATTTAGATCAATAATTTAGGTCTTTATCAGGATTTTGTAATTGGAAATGACATCACGTATACCCTTAGTTGGACATGTGTTGATCTAAGAATGCATTTTGATTGTGTTATGTGTTTAATAGTGACTGATTATTTGACATTCGGCGTGTATAAACAAACGATATCTTCTTTTCTTTTGAAATTTATACATATGTAACATTATTTTCTAATTTTTAGGGTCGAAATACTTGACTTTGTTGTATAAATAAATGATTATATGTATAAATAATATATAGGGAATTTTGAAAAAGTACCCTCGTACAAAAATACACACTAAAAAACTGCCCCTGTTTTTTAACAATTTGTTAAAGTACCCTCACGTTAGTTTTTCCATCTAGTGTTAGTTAAGATTAATTTACTTTACATATTTGCCCTTTACTTATTCCCACATTGATTTTATACATCATTTTTCATGTTCGTCGAGTCCGGTCCAGGATCGTTACACCGCTTTCAGGTTCGTTACATCATTCCCCAAAAAGGGTTCATCATTTCAAAAAATTTTGGGTTTTTGGTTGGAAGAAAATCGACCTTCTACGACATTTTTTAAGGTCCGTCGAGCCCGGTTCAGGATCGTGACAACGCTTTCAGGTTCGTCGAGCCCGGTTCAGGATCGTTACACCGTTTTCAGGATCATCGGATCATCTACCCTCCCCTCCAAGGAGATGTAGTTCAGGGGTAAATAGGACTTTTTATTGGAAAGATAACTGCCACCTAGCACTTAACTGGATGGAGTTTGCCTTTTGAATAAAACGGGGTACTTTAACAAATTTCTAAAAAACGGGGGTATATTTTTAGTGTAAAGTGAAGTGTAGGGGTACTTTATAAAAAAGCCCTAATATATAAATAAAATATGTATATATATATACGTGTCCGCGTCCTAGTTTTTTGAAAATTTTATAGTGTCCGCGTCAACATCGTGTCGCGTCCGCGTCTGTGCAACCCAGATTACCACTGGTTAAAGTCTTTGATAAATATCTGATAAGCATATAATGTGGACCTTACGAGACAGCGACCCGAGTCTTAAGATTCGCTTAAATTTTCTTGTATGATTGATTCATTATTGTTCTCGTTGTGTTGTGTGGTAAAACCACACATGAAGCCAAGATCGAAAAAGATATATATATATATATATATGGTCGATATAATTCAGTACGAGGTGATGGTTACTGGTATTATATAATCAAGTGGTTTGTTTCGTCTTTGTCAAATTAATTTTTTTTTTTGTTTTTTTTTTTTTGAAGCATGCAATTAATTATTAAAATATGTTTGTTGTCTATTTTGATCAATTTTCGTTAGTCGGAGGATTTGTTCACATCAAAAAAAAAGAAAAGATAGGAATTGGTTGCTATTCCCTCGGTCCTAAATTATTAGTCCGCTTTGACTAAGTCAAAGATATTAAGGAAACCGGAGGAGTGTACAAAACTACCCCTATTAAATGATATATTATTACTAAAATTAAAAGGAGTATATGGATTATGTAAGAAAAATGCATTGGTAATTATAATATTTATAGAAATATTTAAATACAAGATAAAAATAAAAATCTTTATGAATTGATTTAGTAGATTTGTTTCCTATTGAGGAAGATATCATTCAATATTTAGATTGGTGATATTTAAAATAATTTTATACTTATAAAAATTTGAAGGATATATTTGAGAGTTTGACTAAAAAATATGACTATAAAGAGAAAACTTGACAGTATTTTAGGACAGATGAAAATAGAATAGAGGACAGAAATTTTAGGATAGAGGGGGTATTATTTTTATTATATATATTTTTCTTTTTACTCACCTGACTGCAGACTTGTACTACGGTAGTTGAACAGGTGGCGGAAAACAAAAACAAGAGAGCCGAAGCGGCCTCACCAGGAATCAGTCAATGGAGCCGAAGCGAATAGGGGGATTGAAGCTGGTTTTGGTAATGTATTTTTCATTTCCTCAACAAAACACTTTCAAAACGTATATGGCAATAATTTTTCATACTTGTGTTTGATAAAAGAATTTTGAAGTGTTTTGTATCCAAAGCACTTCAAAATTACCCAACTTTTAAAAGCTGGCTAGTTTGGGGTCTAAGACATTTATTTGAGGCATATTACTAAATGACAAAAAAAGATCATTAGATATTAATCTTACACACCCCCTTATCCAACTATTATTTTTCTACCCATTTTACCCCTTATTAATTAGTGTTAATTAATTGTTGTAGGTATTAATTAAAGGGCTAGGAACCAATGACATGGTTATATTGACATAACCATGACATGGTTTGGCCATTTTTTCTACAAAATCTAAACGACAATGTATTTGAAGCTAATTTTTTTTTATAATATGTTCCTCTTATATAGCTCTACATTCTTACCAAAAATGAAATAATCGGACAAGTTACTCCTCTTTGGTACCGTTCAAGTTACTCCTCTTATATTCAATCGGGCTCGCAGATTTCTATTTGCTGATTGCAGATTGAATTAAGAGTTAGAGATATTACACTTTTTGATATACTTTACTCTAGATTGAATCATTTGTCTAGTTGATTCTCTTGAAAGTATATTGGAGTAAGTCCTCTCAGATTTCCAAACTAATTGTTGGGTGTGGTTTTTAGACCCCCACATTTCAAGTTTTAAGTTTTTCTTATTTAAGTTTGGGGAAGGATCCGTTGACATGGTTATAATGACATAATCCGTTGACATGGTTCTCATTTTTTCTACCAAACTCAACTGACAATGAATTTAAAGCTAATATTTTGGTGACATGTTCGTCATATCAAACTCTACATTCCTACCAAAAATGAGAGTATTCCGAAATACAAAACTTTACCGTCCACAAATTTTAATTTCAACCGTTAATTTTCGACGGTTGATATTCAAAATGGTAGATGGTGGTCTTATACATTTCGGAATGCTCTCATTTTTGGTGGGAATGTAGAAACTTATAAGAAGAACATGTCATCAAAAGATTAGCTTCAAATTCATTGCCGGTTGGGTTTGGTAGAAAAAATGACTCTACACTAAGTTTTTCTTTATTTATTTTTATTAAGAGGGAGAAAAAAGAGAACAAAAATGTACTCCCTCCGTCCTAGTTTACTTGGTTAAATTTTGCACAAAGATTAAGGAAAGCAGAGAGAGGAATTTTTTTTCCAAAATTACCCCAAGCTAGTTGGCCGACCGAGCGAAGCGAGGGAGGACCTTTATATGGACACTTTTTTGTAAAATCTAAGTGATCAATTGACACAAAAAGATTGGAAATGGTTAGGGCCGAAAAACCAAAAATGTCACTCCCTTTTAGTCCAATTACTATAACTTTTTGTGTATCCTATCTTTTCAGGGATATAATTGGAAAGCAAACTTTAATATAACATATCTAAAAATACTTGCCTTGGAATTTTACAAAATTTATCTCGTTGGAAAGGTTATAAAAAAGTACAAACAACAAAATCAAATTTAGAGTTTTTACGAAAAGTTCGGAGGTATTTATCATTTTAGACACAATTTTAGAAAATTAAATGTATATCCATCATGCAAACCACCACAAAAGATACATAATACTTTATGTAGCAAAATTTTGGTTTATGCATCAACTAATTTTCCGTTTCAAGAAAATGATACTTTAATAAAACGGTGTACTCCCTCCGTTTCAAGAAAAATGATACTTTAATTTTTAGGCACAATTCTCGAAAATTGAATGCATATCCATTATGGAAACCACCACAAAGGAAGCATAACACATCATGCAACCATATTTTGGTTTATGGATCGACTAATTTTCCGTTTCTGAAAAAGTGATACTTTTTCCGAAACGGGACGAAAGTATCACTTTTTCCGAAACGGAGCGAAAGTATCACTTTTTCAGAAACGGGGTGAAAGTATCACCTTTTCTTAAACGGGACGAAAGTAGTCGCAGACGAACCCCATGTTCAGATTGTTTTTCGGTCGGCCCTCCCACCGTGACAATGATTATACTAGTATAGTTTTCGAGTTATTGTTGATCAGCAATGTTCTATTGACATGTTTAGAATGTTTTTTTTTTTTTTTTTTTAAATAACATTTTACTGCCACTTACATCGGCTGCCTTCTATAATAGCCATGCACCAAAACCCTTAAAAAAAAAACTTGCTCTTCAAACAATTTGACAAACAAATAAATGTTGTTGCCTTACATTTTTTTCTTACATTTGTTGCCTTCAATTAAATGTTGCTCAACACATACAAAATTCGTAGAAATTAATTTAAACATGAATTGGCAATTTGAAAGTAAATGGATGTATATCTCGAGTATCCGATAGAGAAAGATCAAGCAACATATAAAACCCAATACAGAAAAGAAGAAGTTGTAGGAACAAGTGAATAAATTTGAGTTTATTCCAAACTCTAAACGAAGTTTGAGTTCATCTCAAACTTAAACTCCCACCCCTACCGACATAAAAAATCACATGGTATATTGAGATAAGAAAATGACGGGAACCTATAATAACACAAAATTGGTCAAAAACACCAAAATCAACAATTCCTGGGTGAAAAAGACACTTAGGTTTGGATACTGTTTAAATAGCCAAAAATTAAAAAGATATTGTTTAAATAGACAAAAATTTAAAAAATAGGCGGGATGTAACCGGTTTCATCATCCATTTTCAAATATTTTTCTTATTTTTATTTTACACATGATGCATCCAGTTTCATCCTTGTTATTTTTTAAGTATAAGCCGGGATGAATCCGGTTTCATCCTTGCTATTTTTTTTTGGCTATTTCACCCATACTTTTTTTTACTCGTCCATTTGGACTGTGTTTTAAATTTTTTTGGACAAATGACCCATTTTCTCAACCTATAATGCGATAAAGTATTATTGTACCAGATTAAATGTCATGTTTTTCTCATTTAAATTTGATTACCCGACTACAAGACCATGGCCGACTCGTAAACTCAATGTGACGGGAACCTAATGCCTATATAAAATCAATGTGATTCACGGTTGTCAATATAAATCTATTAGAATTTCAAGTGATCTTTTTTTTTCTTTTTGTAAAACCATGTCCTACTCGATAGGAACTAGTACTACTGATCTATTTAGTCTAAGATGGTCTCTTAAGGGAAAAGACTGCCCTTGTAACTGGTGCAACCAAAGGAATTGGACACGCTATAGTGGAGGAGTTAGCTGGTCTTGGTGCAGTTGTTCATATGACTGCTCGCAATGAAAACGATATCCAGCAGTGCTTGAAAAACTGGAAAGAAAAAGGTTACAACGTAACTGGTTCCGTCTGTGATGCTTCAGTTCCGGCTGATAGGGAAAAGTTAATCAAAACTATTTCATCTGTTTTTGAAGGAAAACTCAACATCCTTGTAAGTGCGTTTTTAGATTCTTTTGTTGGGTTTCTGATTGTTTTACCTTGAATTCACTTCTTAAATGTACTGCTGAGATAGTGAGAGTCTATATCATAGGTTAACAACGTTGGGACAACTGTGTTCAAAGATAGCTTGGACTACACAGATGAGGATCACGCAAAAGTTATGGCTACTACCTTCGACTCCGG
Source organism: Papaver armeniacum (assembly GCA_023531295.1). Taxonomy (NCBI): domain Eukaryota; kingdom Viridiplantae; phylum Streptophyta; class Magnoliopsida; order Ranunculales; family Papaveraceae; genus Papaver; species Papaver armeniacum. Next base: position 717,627 of record JAJJWW010019264.1, on the reverse strand, counting down.
ATACCGTCTATCAATACTAGCACACCCTCTCTTAAAAGCCTCTGGTACTGGAAGCATTGTCTTTATTTCATCTGTTGCTGGCGTTGTTGCTATACCCCAGCTCTCCAATTATTCAGCGTGTAAAGGTATCAAATTTTTGATTATATTGATTACTAGGTAGAAGCCTCAGCTAGAAGCTTCAGACTCTTGTTAAAAAATTCTTTGAATTTTATTTGAATCAGGAGCTATTAATCAAATTACAAAGAACTTTGCTTGTGAATGGGCCAAGGACAAGATACGCGTAAATAGTGTTGCACCATGGTATATTAAAACCAAGCTCGTGGAAGAGGTTGTGCAAGAAGAAGCGTTTGTAGACTATTTAAAAGCTAGAACTCCAATGAGGCGCATGGCTGACCCGAACGAGGTTTCACCTCTTGTGGCCTTCTTATGCCTACCTGGTGCTTCATACATCACTGGACAAGTTATTTGTGTTGATGGTGGCTTTACAGTCAATGGATTCTACCCTACACAAGATTAGTAAGAATAACATCCTGAATAATGTATGCGATTATAAACAGTTGAATCCCATACTATGCTTGTTGTCTCAAGATGTATTTGTTGCCTTAAGAATCTATATGTATTTGTCAAGAATATTTGTTTGATTATGTCTTGGATGAATTGAAAGAAGAAAGTTTATTAAGCCTCCATTTACGATTGTGTCTATGTGTCCATTGTCTAAGAGGGAAAAGAGAGGAACTTGATGTTTGTTCGGATTTTAATCGAGCAAGGTTCCATTGACATGTTGGAATAAGTGATACTTTTTTTAAAAACTCATTCTCATTTTTGTTTGTTACACTCTATTGAATTCTCCATAAACCAGAACCTTAACGAAATTGATTCAGGAAAAATTGACAAACTCCTATTTCCAGTAAAGGTTGATATCATGCACACTTATGCGTGGAATCTATTGTAGCCCGTATATGTGCAAGGTATCATATATATATACTAGCCCTTAACCCGTGCCGTAACGGCACGGGCCATGATTTTGGTTCATTTTTAATATATCATATAATTCGTGTCCCGAATAGTTATCAACTCCTTATGATTTAATATGGGTTTGTCATAAAAATAGTTGGGATTTTCCTCTCTTTTTCCTCTTGTTTTTTTCCTTTAATATTTTACCGCCGAAGATTTGCTCAAACGAAAGAAATATAATCTTAACTTCCAGACACTTTTTTATTTAGGTTCATCGCTTATAATGAGATAATGCTCTACATGAACATGGAAGTTTAAATATTTTTTGGAAATATGTCGTCAGCAGCGCTCATCTCAGTAAAATCAACTAATCAATACCGTCCATAAAACTCTTCCCATGCTCATATTTCGCTCCAGCTGACTCATCTATCATGGTCATGTTGTTGATCCTCCAAATAGGAAGAGAATATTATTTTTTTGCATCGAACGGATGATATAAACTCTCCAATGTGACATGATTTTCCTGTAATTTTTCAACACCCATTAGATGACAATGTTTAAAATGTGTACCCATTACCTTTTCAAAGGGATTGTATATATGCGAACCTCTGCCATTAAATCTTCAACAAAGTATTGTGCCCAGCAGTTCGTCTTAACGAAGGCTTTGGTAACTTCAAAATTCTTGGACATTTTGTCACTTCTATATGTTCCTACCTTCACTTGGAATACAATCTGGCGACACATTACCTCATAAAGAACCTTGATCCTATTTCAAATTAATAGGTTGCCAATAGATCCTTTACCAAAAGTTGACATCTTCTACGTTGAATATTTATAAAAAAAATTATGGTATTGTGGATCGTTGCTTTCTAATATTGTAGATTTCAAAATTGGCATCTTCAAGTCCCATGACTTTCTAAGTTTATATATTCTGTTTGTTTTTAACATATTAGTTAGCCATATTAGGTTTGTTACTAACTTTAAACTTGATGTCATCTTCTACAGTGAACTTTATGTGATTTTAGAATCGAAATAGTTATACCTATTTCATTCGTATCAAGTAATCCGTTGTATATCCCAACAATTCTTCTACAACAATTCCATTCTTTTGTCGTTTCTAGACCATCAGTAGCCATTATTGTCAAACGCAATCTGTCTAATTTTTGTTGATGTTATGTATTTGCAATGTTCATTTTTCTTAAATAAATAGATTGTGGAAAAACTAAAAAAAGAAGAAAAAGAACATAAGTATTACCTCGGGTCTAAGTTACTATATCCAAAATACTCCAGACACTGCTTTTGGTGCCTTGTTTCCTCAAATTCCTCGTTGCATTCTAGCCAGTACATGCAACACCAATCATTTGCGAAGTGAGCTATTTGCGCAAGTGTGGTCAATGTATCCCTTACCAGTAATAATAATAACAACACGTCAATTTTTTTCAAGGCGTCCAGTTGTAGATGGTATGAATCTAATAGATTTGAATTGTGCCTCAATTTTAGATATCACCTTCTTCTCACATAACATATCAATTGAGGAAGGACAAATCTTGACCACTCTTTACATAGGCAGAGTTAGCCAAAGTATGTTTTGCAATTGTCTTACGTGGAAATTATTATTAATCCGTATTTTAGTCGGCTCCTATTGAAGCCAATCTAATTAGTCCTATAGAAAGTTAATCTTAAGTTTTTTACCTTATTTCTCGACCAAATTATTGAATTATTCTCAGTCATATTCTGCTTTGTGTGATCTACCCATCTGTATCTACTATACCTTCTAACCCAGTGAATGAAACCTATACATATTGATCCGTAATTTGATATTGTTGATTTGTAACCAAGAGGTCGCATGATTTGAGAATGTAAAATATAAAAAATATTCTATAAACATCGGAGGTGAAATTTAGATTTATGATTTAGAGTTTTTTATAATGATTTTGATGAACAAACATAATTTTCAAACAAATATTTTAGAATGCAAATACAGTTTCCCGGTCAATAAGGTTTTATATCGGGAATTGAGTGAAAGTTGTTATCTTTATAGGTAGTTATCGCGAAACAACTCGAAATTGATGGTCTTTCAGAAAAAAAGAATGTAACAGTACTTGGGAGAGTGATAATGTTCTCTTCGCGGTACACCAATTGTGTTTATATAATACGGATACCGTTTCGGTGATCCAACAGTTATGATCATATTGTCTTATACATTCCGTATCATCCTCGAAATATTTGATTTCCGTCCTTATCAATCGTGCTAAAAACAACCAATTACATCTTTCACAATATAATGTTGCATGTTTTGTGAAGATTTTTTTTTTACTCGGTCAATAAAACTCACTAAAAAGCAAAAACTATTATCATCCACTACTATTACCAACACCCACCACCATAAAAACCATCCACCGCCATTGTTTCTTCCACCAATAGTAATGTTACCACCTCCACCATTCACAAACACCCGCCACCGTTTATACTAATCCTACTTCCACCACCACCATTAGAATTAATATAGTTTTTAGTAAAATTATTTATTAATAAAATTATGTATTTATGTTAGATTATTAAAGGGACATTTATAATAGAAATATAATTAATCATTGTGAACAATCAATGAGACGCTAATTAATAAAACATTTAAAAGTGGTTAAGTTGAACAAACCCCAGCAGTAAATTAATCTTTGCCAAGGACAAATCCTGACCACTCTTTACATAGACAAATCGATAATAAGTAATTTCATATGTTCAGATCTTGATTCGTGTCGTTCGTTTAGTTATTACATAACATGGCAATTGATTGCACCAATTTTTTTAAAATGGACATGTGTTTTATCGAGTTTATTTTAACATTAAATGATCAACCACGTTTTATACTTTATAATATAACGCTACATATTTTGTGGCGTTATGAAATTAGCATAATATGTTTTTGTTCACCAATACCCGCCACCACCATAAACCCATATGAATCCATTTTTTTTATCCACCACCACCTAGTGGCAGATCCAAGGGTTGACTAACCTGGCTCTAACCCCTTAAATTTTTAATAACTACATAAATTTTTTAGTTTATTTTATAAATAGTACTTTGTCCATATATATTTGTGGTTTAGTCCACCAAAGTTTACATGTTTTTTTTTTTTTTTTTTTTTTAAAGTAGGCCTCGTCAATGTCAATTTTTGACTCCACCACTGCCACCATCACTGCTACCTACCCCATGTAGGTTGTTGGACGCAATTCTAATTTCCAATCACAAATGCCATGTATGAGGTTTAGATTGAACAAAATGTCGTCAATTGATTAATTTCATTATTTTTTTTTCCGTGTATATATTCGTTTTTGTATATCAATCAAATTTATTTTAACATTAAAAAATCATGATTTATACGATATACTACCAAAGATAACAGGGGTACCATTTGGGTGATCCAACTACGATCATGAAAATATTGTCTTGTATGTTATCATCCCTGAAATATATGGTACCTTCATTTATCAAAAGTGTTAAAAACAACCAACCACATCTTCCACACTACGATGTTATCGATGTTGTAACGACAACATAAAATTAATAATGTCCACCACTACTCACCAGCACTCACTGTCACTACTTCTTCCACCACAAACCAAGAGCGGAGCCTGGATTTTGAGGAAAGATGGAGAAAAAAATTCTTGGCAAGTTGGATACATGTGAAAAATGGACTTTGTATCCCATTTTACGATAAAAAACAAAAATAAGTATAATTGTGCTTGGCTTCGCCCTTAACACCACTAATCTTTCGGCCTCCACCTCTTCTACTACTCATTGTCGCCAAAAATGTCTATTGATATTATTTATCAAAATTACTTATTAATAGAAATAAATATTATAATTAATCAAGAAAACATTTACAATTAAAAAATGATTAGTCATTTATTATGAGCAATTAGTAAAACACTAACTAAAGAACACTTTATAATGAATAGATTATTTATTATGAAAAATTAGTGAAACACTAATTGATAAAACAATAATGATATTTAAGTTGAACAAACCACTATCGTTGATTTATTATAATTAATTAAGAAAATATTTATAATTAAAAAATGATTAGTCATTTACTATGAGCAATTAGTGAAACACTAACTAAAGAACACTTCATAATGAATAGATTATTTATTATGTGCAATTAGTGAAACACTAATTAATAAAACAATAATGATATTTAAGTTGAACAAACCACCATCGTTGATTTATCTTTTCTACTAACTCCAACCAAGGTGGAACACTGGTTAGAGGCCACTCTTATGACACAATAGGTCATGAGTTCGAACCTCCCCGTTATAATTTTTGAAAATCCATATCTTGACTTGATTATTCATTTTTCTTTCTTAATATTGGAATAAACGCCACACATGCGAGTTGTAGGGTATGGCACGAAGCACCGCAGCCCTTGATTTATCCTCGTCCGGACAAATCCTGACCACCACTAACAAAGGCAAACTTATCCTAGCTTTGTTTTGTACTAATGATATACACACTTATGCTTTTTATCCTGGCCTCATTAGAGGCGACCCTGAAAGAATTAGGGGCGACTAATAAGACAAAATAAGGTCACCCAAGCCTAAAATGAAGCTGCCCGTTATCTCTCATTTTTCGTATGTCGATCCTACCCTTAACAAACGGTAGTTTAGTTTACAATTGGTAGTTTAAATTATATAAATAAAAATTGTTTTGGTTTTGTAGTTTTAAGATTATAGAGTAAAAGAAAGAAAAAAAAATGGTGGTCATTTTTTCTTAAATCAACAACAAACATGGATGGGTATGAAGAAAAAGGTGAGAAACATCATGAAGAATATCATGTTCACGGATTAATACTGATTAAAGAGATGATTAAATGCATTCAGCACCATTAATGTCTCAAAATCAGTTGATAATAAAGTACTTTATCAACTAATTATATCTTTCTGTTCAAATAGATACGCATTATTGATAGACGCATTTATGTGTCTATTTTAGTCTCAATTCTCTGTATTGTTAGTTCTCGATTTTGCACTTATTTTGGTATTTTATGTCTTTGTAGGTGTTTTTGGAGAAATAAGATTTTGCGGCGAAATTGGCTCGAAAAGTTTTGCGCTCGTGGGAGAAAATTACTAAAGGCACCCAGAAGACGCACTACAGGCACCCCTAAGTATGCCTGCAGACTCCCCGAAAAAGTCATAATTACACCTCGGAAGAATTGCTAAAGGGAACCGAAAATGGATAAGGGATACCCAAATTACTAAGGGGTAACCCCTGGGCATGTACTTATTCGCACCCCTACCTCGGTTAGGGGGCATCCCTTCTTCAACATTTCAAATAAAGAATTTGGCGGAAGACTTTCCCGACGGAATGCAGTTTAGGGTTCGGATTTTTGGATGTATTGGGAGAGATTCAATCGCTTAATTCCCTTGGTATGAACTCGTTAGAGCATCATAAGTCTCTTATGGGTGTTTGGATCAATCAACTTGGGCATGATCGTGTTAGAAGAAAAGAGGTGTGGAGTTCACGGGTTGCTTCACGGGCTTGATTTCAAATGAGTTCTTCATGGATTTGGGTTAGTCTAAGCCTGTTAAACCATAGCAGGATTCGTAAAAGGTTTGGTTGCGAGAAAATAGAAGGTATTCACATGAAACTCGACAAAACAGGGGATAGTGAGGTGGTTTCCTTGTTTATCTCGGTTATACAGAAACAGGGAAAGAATCTTGGCTAGACATGGAAGTTACGTGGGATTAAGGGGAAGATATCTTTTCCATAGGATTTTATTACGTCACGAGATAATTTGGGAGGTTTTTAACAACCCGTAAAACGTGTAAAAGGGAAGCGGAATGGAAGTAAAATATCCGTAACCTGTGGAGAAAGAAAAGAGATTTTCTCGTGAAGATACTCGGCCTGTGGTGTATATATAGAGGTATTCGAGTCTCAGGAAGGGAGGTCAGAGAGTTTGGGGTCGATTGGAAGCTTCAGAAATGCTGCAGGAGGAGTTGCAGCAGCAGCAGGTGAAGAACACGAAGAATAGACTCGCGGAAGCAGTCTTAAATACAACGACAGTGTCAAACAACTATCGTTCTTTGACAGTCTTAAAAACTTGTAACAGTGACGCTTGTAACACCACTACAGCGTTACAAATCTCTGTTTAATACAATTTCTTCAATAAAACACCTTTTTGAGCTATGGATTATTATTTTGTGCATGTTTTTGATATGAGGAGCTAAACCCCATCGCTGGGATGACGGAGGAAGCCAATTCTCATCACTGTGGTAACTTTATTTAATTCTTTTACGACTTTTGCATTAATATAATTTGAATTATGATTTTAAATTAATTAGTTGTGATTTAGTTTGATGGGTTATGCTTAGCTTAGGTGTTTTGATAATCCATGCTTACCATTTACAATTAATGTTTTATAACATCTACCTTGGCAAAGATTTAGAGTCAATAACTATTATTTTTGGAGCTATAATTGTCAAAGAATTAATAATTAAACCATAGAAAAAGAGTTTGGTGGAATCCTAAGTCCCAGTATCTCTCAACTTTGTTAACATCTTTTCTTTGTTTCTAGTATTTCTTTAATTAAGTCTAAAATCAAAATCTTAAAAAAGTCCGAGCGAACGATACTCTACTTACCACTTGTAAATCTACATCAGATTTTGGCGTCGCCGACGCGGACTTGTATTTAGGTTTAGGTTTTAGGTTTTACATATTTTTTTTTTGGGTTTTGTATATATATTTTTATTTTTATTTTCTTTGATTTTACTTTGGGTATTTTTGCTTTTGTTGTGTAGGTTTTGCTTGAAACGAAGGTGAAAAGTTGGACTTGCCATAAAAGGAGAAAGCCGAAGTTTTTATTTTTGTTAGTTTTTATTTTCCTTATTTTTGGACTTGTATATATTGTTTGTTTATTTTTTTGTAGTTTATTAAAAAATAAAAAATAAAAAAAAAAACACGTGCACACACCAATTGCATCGTCAGACTACCGATTTTAGAAAAACTCGTGGATTAGTAAGCTGAACCCGTGCCTTGGGCCTTATGGGAGTTACCAGCTGAAAGTCCACAAACCTCAGCCTCGTACCTTTGGGTATATTTTGCTGTGGTAACCTGAGCTTACCCATTTTAGTCGACCTTGCATTTGCACGTGCACAAAATAATGTCGAACTGGTATTACAATAGCCAATACAACGAATATCCGACTGATTTTCAAAATGGACATTATTACTTTGACCACAATGTGCATAGTGGTTCGGAGCACCAACCTTTTCAAGGTTATGGTTCATATCATAGTGAGCCCAATTACTATTCTCACGCGCACAGGCCATATGAGCAAGAAAATAAGGAATATTATAGTACTAGTACCTCGTCTTTGGACGACTTAATTAAAGAGTTGAAAACTAGTCCTTATTATGATCCATCCGTTCCTATTCGTCCTCTTGAAGAATCTCTCAAACTGTTGGTTGTTTCTTCCGGTCCTATTCGTCTTCTAGAAGAGTCCCTCAAGATTTTGGCTGAGAAAACAAATAGGTTTGTGTTAGAGACGAACGAAGGAATTGCTCGAAATAATCTTGACTTCCAATTTAGCCTTAAAAATGAGAATAGTTATTCACATAATCAAGATGACGAGGTTAGAATTGGTAACACTACCTGTTTAGAAGAGGTTCAACCATTTTCATGTTATGATGATTACGATGAGGATAGTGTTGATCAAGAATCTGATAGGCATAGTAATCAGGAATTTGTTACTCCAATTGAGCTTTATAATGATAATATTTCTAGTTCAAATCCAAATAATTTTAATAATTATTCACCAATTCAAAAGGACGAGGATTTGACTAGAGTTACTCCCGTTTTAGACGATGTAGTATTTCCTTTTGATTACGAAGCCGATATTGGCTTAGAGGAACGAGTTTATTCTAAGAATAATATTTTAGAGTCTACAGATTTAGAAACAACAGTCTTAGATGAAGAAGATGAACTCTTAAAGCTTTTAAACATGTATGAGGATGTGTCACCTGAATATGACCTCCAAGAAGCAATTGACCATTTTCAGGATTCCGATGATCTAGAAATTAGGAAAATTGTAGATAGTCTATCTAGAGACACCCAAAACTCTAAGTTTGGGGGTGATTATCATTCTCCCCGTGCTTTACCTTTAGTCATTGTAGAGATCCCTCACTTGGGAATTGATATATGTGCCTCAACCATTGTGCCGTATTGCCTTCATACTAGTTTTCCAGAACCTAGTGATGTCCATAAGGAAGTTCAGTTATTAATCCTCTGGTAGATGTGGTTTACCCAGGCTATGTGTTTATGGGTAAAAATCGTTTCTGCCGATTTCGGTAAATTCGGTAGGTGAGTGAGAAACTGGTTCAAACCCTAAACAAATGTGCTGCACGTGAGCACTTTATATATTCGAGAGATCAATCTGTACAAGTCCGGCCTAAACTAAGAAATGACCGTTCCAGACTTGCTTCGGTCACAAAGTGGAGGAGAAGGGTTGATTTGGGGAGGGAAGCAAAGAAAGGTGTTGAGACCAGAATAGTTCTGGGAGAGTAGTATCTCGACTTGTATCAGAAAGTAAGATCTTGGGAAGCTTGCAAGGGATGAAAGATTTTTTGGGAGAGCTTGCAAAGTTGCCTTTCTGAGAGTGTAGTATTTTTCTCCTGACCGAGACTTGTTGTCTGGTGGAAATAGGTAAGACCTATTTATACAAGTCGAGATTGAAACGCACTCGGCCTCATGAAGGAAGAGAGTAAAGGGTGAAATAATGGGAAGAGGTGGTAACCGCATGGTGTTAATGGGTGAAAACGTTTTTCACCATTATTTCCTCATTTATTTGACCGCTTTATTCCTTTTCACGCTTTCTTAATGTGAGCGTAGTGTCGCCGCAAGTCATGACCCATGAAACCAAAACCCCGGAAAGCATCCCTCGCCTTTGTGTTGATATCTCGTTGGTTGCACCTTGAGTGCAAGTGGCGCTGCTAGTGGCGCGTGTGGCATGTGCTATTGGCATGTGCGGAATGCCCTTGTTGCGGGTTGTACTTCGAGCGCAAGTGACAATGCCAGAGCTGCTAGTGGCGTGCGTGGCATGTGCCAATGGAATGTGCGGAATGCCTTGGTGGTAGGTTGAATGTTGAGTGTAAGTAGCAATGCTAGAGCTGCTAGTGGCGTGCGTGGCATGTGCCAATGGCATGTGCGGAATGCCTTGGTGGTAGGTTGCACGGTTTGCAAGTTAGGCTACCAGCGTGTGTGTTTGGCATGTGCCAATAGCATGTGCGGAATGCGTTGGTGGTAGGTTGCACGGTTTGCAAGTTAGGCTACCAGCGTGTGTGTTTGGCATGTGCCAATGGCATGTGCGGAATGCCTTGGTGGTAGGTTGCACGGTTTGCAAGTTAGGCTACCAGCGTGTGTGTTTGGCATGTGCGGAATTCCTTGGTGGTAGGTTGCACGGTTTGCAAGTTAGACTACCAGCGAGCATGTTGGCATGTGCCAATGGCATGCGTGGCCGTTAGGGCGTGGCCTTGGTAAGAAAAGCTACCAGCGAGCATGTTGGCATGTGCCAATGGCATGCGTGGTCATTAGGGCCGTGGCCTTGGTAAGAAAAGCTACCAGCGAGCATGTTGGCATGTGCCAATGGCATGTGCGGAATGCCTTGGTGGTAGGTTGCACGGTTTGCAAGTTAGGCTACCAGGCGAGCATGTTGGCATGTGCCAATGGCATGCGTGGTCGTTAGGGGCCGTGGTCTTGGTAAGAAAAGCTACTAGCGAGCATGTTGGCATGTGCCAATGGCATGCGTGGCCGTTAGGGCCGTGGCCTTGGTAAGAAAAGCTACCAAATGAGCATGTTGGCATGTGCCAATGGCATGCGTGGCCGACTTGGCCTAGGTTGTATGGTTCGTAAGCCTAGGGCGCTATATTTGGCATGCGCCAATGGCATAGCGGCTTGGAAATATGGCTTGTGGTACGCGTTGGCATGTGCCAATGGCACGTACGGCCATGTTGACCTAGTTGCACGTTTTGCAAGCCTAGGGCACTATATTTGGCGTGGGCCGAGAGGCATAGCGGCTTGGAAATATGGCTGCGATACGTGTTGGCATGTGCCAATGGCACGTACGGCCATGTTGACCTAGTTGCAAGTCTTGCAAGCCTAGGGCGCTATATTTGGCGTGGGCCAAAGGCATACGGCTTGGAAATATGGCCTGCGATACGTGTTGGCATGTGCCAATGGCACGTACGGCCATGTTGACCTAGTTGCAAGTCTTGCAAGCCTAGGGCGCTATATTTGGCGTGGGCCGAGAGGCATAGCGGCTTGGAAATATGGCATGCGATACGTGTTGGCATGTGCCAATGGCACGTACGGCCATGTTGACCTAGTTGTAAGTCTTGCAAGCCCAGGGCGCTATATTTGGCGTGGGCCGAGGCATAGCGGCTTGGAAATATGGCTGCGATACGTGTTGGCATGTGCCAATGGCACGTACGGCCATGTTGATCTAGTTGCAAGTCTTGCAAGCCTAGGGCGCTATATTTGGCGTGGGCCAAAGGCATAGCGGCTTGGAAATATGGCTTGCGATACGTGTTGGCATGTGCCAATGGCACGTACGGCCATGTTGACCTAGTTGCAAGTCTTGCAAGCCTAGGGCGCTATATTTGGCGTGGGCCCCGGAGGCATAGCGGCTTGGAAATATGGCTGCGATACGTGTTGGCATGTGCCAATGGCACGTACGGCCATGTTGACCTAGTTGTAAGTCTTGCAAGCCTAGGGCGCTATATTTGGCGTGGGCCAAAGGCATAGCGGCTTGGAAATATGGCTGCGATACGTGTTGGCATGTGCCAATGGCACGTACGGCCATGTTGACCTAGTTGCAAGTCTTGCAAGCCTAGGGCGCTATATTTGGCGTGGGCCGATGCATAGCGGCTTGGAAATATGGCTGCGATACGTGTTGGCATGTGCCAATGGCACGTACGGCCATGTTGACCTAGTTGTAAGTCTTGCAAACCTAGGGCGCTATATTTGGCATGGTCCAAAGGCATAGCGGCTTGGAAATATGGCTTGCGATACGTGTTGGCATGTGCCAATGGCACGTACGGCCATGTTGACCTAGTTGCAAGTCTTGCAAGCCTAGGGCGCTATATTTGGCGTGGGCGGTTGCATAGCGGCTTGGAAATATGGCCTGCGATACGTGTTGGCATGTGCCAATGGCACGTACGGTCATGTTGACCTAGTTGTAAGTCTTGCAAGCCTAGGGCGCTATATTTGGCGTGGGCCAGAGGAATAGCGGCTTGGAAATATGGCCTGCGATACGTGTTGGCATGTGCCAATGGCACGTACGGCCATGTTGACCTAGTTGCAAGTCTTGCAAGCCTAGGGCGCTATATTTGGCGTGGGCCAGAGGCATAGCGGCTTGGAAATATCGCCTTGTTGCCATGGTGCGCAGGGTACGGCTTGGTTTGACATTGTTGCCATGGTGCGCAGGGTGCGGCTTGGTTTGGCATTGTTGCCATGGTGCGCGAGGGTGCGGCTTGGTTTGGCCTTGTTGCCATGGTGCGCGGTGCGGCTTGGTTTGGCATTGTTGCCACGGTGCGCGAGGTGCGGCTTGGTTTGGCATTGTTGCCATGGTGCGCAGGGTGCGGCTTGGTTTGGCATTGTTGCCATGGTGCGCAGGGTGCGGCTTGGTTTGGCATTGTTGCCATGGTGCGCAGTATGCGGCTTGGTTTGTCATTGTTGCCATGGTGCGCAGGGTGCGGCTTGGTTTGGCATTGTTACCATGGTGCGCAGGGTGCGGCTTGGTTTGGCATTGTTGCCATGGTGCGCAGTATGCGGCTTTGTTTGGCATTGTTGCCATGGTGCGCAGCATGCGGCTTGGTTTGGCATTGTTGCCATGGTGCGCAGTATGCGGCTTGGTTTGGCATTGTTTCCATGGTGCGCTGGGTGCGGCTTGGTTTGGCATTGTTGCCATAGTGTGCAGATGCGGCTTGGTTTGGCATTGTTGCCATGGTGCGCAAATATGCGGCTTAGTTTTGGAATTAGGGTTACGTGTCGAAAACCTAATCTGGTATTTTGAAAAAATACCCCTATTAATTATTTACACCTGAGTTAAATGCTCTTATTTAATGTGTTGCGGGTAACGCTAGGTCATGGGGTTTTACGTTTTTACCCCTTGTTTAAAAACCACCATCAACATTAAGTCCCCTGCTTAGCTCGGAACAGGGGCTTTGTTGCGGGGTAAGCATAAGATAGTGACAAACTATCAACAAGAAAACCGTAAAGAGGATTGAGGAGGCTTGTCGACCTTTTATGAATAGGATTTGGAACCCTTGCCTCCGGTAGTTTTGCACAAATCGGGAGGGGCCGGCCCAATTGGTGGGGCCTATGCGGCTTGGGCGACGTTGGGAAATTGCGTGTCTTGGCTGGTAGGGCCGGCGCAATGTGGAAGTCTGTGCGTGCTTGCGGTGCGTGACTTGGGAAAAACCGAGCGTGCTAGCTGGTGGGGCCGGGCGCAAGGTAGGGAAGGCGAGCGTGCTAGGCGGCGTGACTTGATAGGATCGGTGTGAACAAGGAGGGAGTAGGTGTTTCTACAGATAGCAAAGTTTCCTTATTTTGCCTTTCCTTCACGTGCGGCTTCGATTAGGGCATCGCTCATGCCAAAAAATCTCGCGTTATGTCCCTCATTGCTTCCTTTCCTTTTTAAAGGTTCTCGTATTCAAACCCAACGCAACCGCATCATCTCCTCGTTTGAGAAAAGGTTCTTCTTGTTGAATTTCTCTCTTTGTCATGTCACGCAGATTCGAATCATCTTCTAACCAGTCAGGTACTCCAGATGAAGGCGCGAGGTCTGACTCTTGCATGAGCATCCCAACAAAGGTTATTCGGGTTAAGAAAATCATACCGGTATGTTTTCTTCTTCTTTGGCGGGCTTTCGTACACTTTACCGCCGCTTGTTGTATAAATGGAAAATTTCCCTTTTGTGCGAGAGATATCCCGTTGGAGCATGTGTCACCGTTATCGACGAGGATGACCTAGTCGTTCCCCTTCCTTCGAATCCGTCCTTGTTGACTGCTGCAGACTTGGAGGACGCTGATTTAGGGCTCTATCTTGCGAAATGGGATGCAGCGAGAAGTCCCCGGTCATACTTCGGTTTGATATGATGGAATGGATGAATACGTGAATGTAACCTTCTGGCGTGCTTTTGGAGTTTTCGGTGCACATGTACGGATTCATGTTGAGAAATTCCCGCGGCTCGTAAAACCTCGATAGTGATGATGTTGAAATCGAATAACCTTGGTTGAGGGGAGTAAAGCATCTCACGCTGGTAGTCCCCATGCATGACCTAATTTCATTATATCGCCTTGAATCCCCCTCCACGGGATTTGATATAAGCCTATCGTACTCTTCCGGGATGTGACACCGGATGCTCGAAATTACATGATGACATATTCTCGGATAGTGCAGGCTTGGGATCCTCCGCGGCCTCGTAAAGTGTTGAAGGCGTCTTCAGACAGAGAGGTGATGATGTTCTTGCGCTGCACCCTTGAAGAGTAGAGGACCTTGTTGTGGGTACAGATTTTTGGTGGACTGTTCTTCGTAGCTTTGACAGTGAAGGGATCCCGTGTATATCTTCCGTTCTCAAGTATGGTTTTTGTGTTTCCATCTTTGTAGTAATTGCTGCTGCGGTGAAGCTCTGGCTGGTATCAACGAATGAGGGGCAACGGGCTTGGTAGGAGATGTAATCGGAGAAACTACATTGTCGTGGTAACAAAGTAGGTTGGCTGATATTCTATGGGCTTCCGTGGACGTGAAAGGATTGGGCCGGATGCGTAAGCGAGCAAACTGTCCATGATCACGAGTTTTGGCGAGATGGATTAAAAGGTGTCCATGACTACGAAGATTGGTCGGGTCGTGACTATGTTCCTTGATATGGGGAGTGTGGCGGCACGACCCTTTGCAGGAAGGAGTGGCATTGAAGCGAACGTTGAAGCGAAGCCGCTGCTGGAGAACATTGATGCGTAGCTACTTCTGGAGAGAACGTTGATGCGGAGCTACTTCTGGAGAGAACGTTGAAATGACATCTTGCAACTCTCGAGCCTTGACGGCTACTATTTTGAAGTCGGAGGCCGCGTCACGTTCTCACAAACTCGACATCCCTCAAGAGAAAAGAGGTTAGAGTCCCCGGTTACATCTGTCGATCGTGCTTTCTAGAGAGGTTGGGGTTTGGGAACGGCTTCCCGGGCCGGAAACGCCGCTTTCCCGATGCAAACAGTGCGGTTGAGAGATGCAAATATGTCTTGATGGTATGCCTTGGAGAAATATAGAATCTCACATAACTGTTTCATCATAGATTGTACGACTTTGTGGGCGAAGTTCCAATTATGAGGGTCCCGACGGAAGAAGGGTCTCCGTGAACTCGGGAGAGTTGTTGATTTCCATTGCTTTCGATTTTGGAGAAGTCCTTCCCGATCTTCACATGTGACGAAATTGGATTGCTTATCCCTGATAGACGCATTTATGTGTCTATATTAGTCTCAATTCTCTGTAATGTTAGTACTCGATTTTGCGCTTATTTTGGTATTTTATGTCCTTGTAGGTGTTTTTAGAGAAATAAGCTTTTGCGGCGAAATTGGCTCGAAAAGTGATTTTGCGCTCGCGGAGAAAATTACTATACGGATCCCCATTTTGGATAAGGTACCCAAATTACTAAGGGGCATCTCCAGGATACCCCATAAGGCACCTGCTATAGGCACCCCTACTCTGGATAGGGGCGCCTCTTCTTCTTCACATTTTAAAGAAAAAAATGGCGGGAAAAAAATGTTGGTTTGTTTGCGGAATTTTTAGGGGCGAGATTTGGACCGATCTGTGTCGGATTTTGACGCGGGGTTTGATTAAAACTACCCTGTTACATTCAAACAGGGTTGATAGGTCCATTAGAATCTATCGGACTGGGCTGCATCACCGAGTTTGAAGTTATACAGGGAAAGAAATATTTCCCGGAATAGTTGGATATATATGGAAGATCCGTGAATGAGTAGGAGAGGATTTGACGCAAAGAACGAGTGTATTTGGTCCTGTTTTCGTCTTAATGAAGAGTACGGAGAGTTTGGATTACAGCAGAGACACGTGAAGAATAAAAAGAGAAAGAAATTCCGTAACTTCCTGAGGAGGAGAAACAAGGATTTAATCGAGTTATTAGTGGCCCTGTTGGGTATATAAGGGTCTGTTCGAGTCCTAAAAAGATTGTCGAGTATTTGGGGGTCGATACGGAGGATTAGGAAGGTGGCAGAGTCGAATTGCAGAGCTGCAGCAGCAGCAGGTGGAGGAGAAGAAGAAGACGAAGAAATGCACCTTCAAAGTCCTGTCGCAGAAGCGCCTTAAATACAACGACAAAGATTCATAAAGTATCGTTGTTCAACAGTCTTATAAATCGTAACAGTAACCTCTGTAACACTCGTGCAGCGTTGCGAAACTCTGTTTTCATATATTTCTCAATAAAAACACCTTTTTGAGCCATGTTTCTATCTTTTGGGTGTGTTTTGAGCATGAGGAGCTAAACCCCAACACTGGGATAACGGAGGAAGCCATATTTCATGCGTGTGGTAATTATATTTAATTCTTTCATGACTTTTTGCACGGATTGTTAATTGTTTTATGGTTTTTATTAAATGGTTGTGATTTCAATTGATGGGTTATACTTAGGTTAAGTCTTTTGATATCCCATGCTTTAGATATACAATCGTTGCTTTTCAAAAATCTACCTTGGCAAAACATAGAGTCAATATTTTATTATTATTTGAGCTATAGTTGTCTAGAATAAATATATGAATCGCATGAATTAATTTTATGGTGGAATCCGAAGTCCCAGTTCTCTCGATATTTCGTGACAAACTTGTGTATATATTTTCTTTGTTTTTAGTATTTTCTGAAACCAAATCTTTACAAGTCTGAGTGAACGACAACCTTTATTACCACTTTCTACAACAATTTAAAATCACATCAATCCCCTTCTACTGGGCGTTCAAGAGCAACGCGAGCCTCTTCATCTATAACGCACGTCCTGCTGAAGTATCTTTCGTCTTTTCATCGAATCAACAGTGCTAAAAGGAGGTCGGCTTCTTCCGGATCTTCCGATCTTGCCCCGATGGTGGAGTAGCGTCTTTGGTGACGGTTGGAGCTTTTATGCTTGAAGAACCGTTGGGGTGGCGGGAGTGGCTTTGGTTCTGGTGATCGTAAGTGTATCGTGCAGAGATGATACGGTTTTGATCACGAAGTGCTGGAGCCATGGCGTTGTTTCGAAGGGCGAGGATGGTGATGGAAGGGCGCAATATGTTATCGCTGGGAGGATGCAAACCGTTAGCACAAAGTGTGGTATCGCTGGCTGGCATGCGCGTGCGGCATGTGTGCCTGGTAAGCGCGTCCGGCAAGCGCTTCGGGCAAGAGCCGGCATGCGCGTCCTGCAAAAGCGCATCGTAAGCGCGCATCTGGGAAACGCGTCTCGGTAGGCGCCGGATCGTCTTGGAATGGGCGCTAACTTGGTGTGGACGCTGGCTTGGATTTCGGTATGGTGTGGACCATTGGCTTGGCACGTGCTGGCTTGGACTTGTTCCTGCGGGGCCCGCTTGCCTCTTCCCATACGTAGCTCAAACAGAAATCCTTTCCTTATTCAAATTCAAAAAGTGTTATGCTTATGAAATGGGTTGGCTCCCCTTTTACCTCGTATCTTTGTTATCACGTCATGGTGTTAGCGGTAGCGCAGCATTAGTGATAAAGTGGGCAAGCATATCCCGACTATGTACTCCAAAGATTTCTCTTTCAATTTGTTTTATTGTTTTCTTGTCTTTGGTGTAAACCGTAGCCATAGGTATGCCTTTCATAAACTTGTGGAAATACTTCATCATAAATAATTCTTCATATGTCACTGTAGTAACGTCTGTTGCAAACACGCCTCTCTCCAAGTAAAAGGCGGCTTTGCTGGTAGCATCGCCAGTTAGTCCCCAATTGATGGTAGTGTCTTCAGCGAGTCTCCAGTTTTCTGGTGTAGTTTTAACAACTGATAACCGGGTTGTCTGGCAGTTGAGTCGGACTGAGTCGCAAGTCCCCAATCGCTGGTAGCATCTTCAACGAGTCCCCAGTTTTCAGATGTAGTTTTACAACTGGTAACCGGGTTGTCTGGCAGTCGAGTCGGACCTAGTCGCCTTCCCCTACCATCTTGACATCTGGGTCGAAGAACGAGATCGACAGTCTGACATTGTAGCCAATAGATCAATCCTCCCACTATGGTCGCCAATTGTTTATGGGTAAAAATCGTTTCTGCCGATTTCGGTAAATTCGGTAGGTGAGTGATAAACTGGTTCAAACCCTAAACAAATGTGCTGCACGTGAGCACTTTATAGATTCGAGAGATCAATCTGTACAAGTACGGCCTAAACCAAGAAATGGCCGTTCCAGACTTGCTTCGGTCACAAAGTGGAGGAGAAGGGTTGATTTGGGGAGGGAAGCAAAGAAAGGCGTTGAGACCAGAATAGTTCTGGGAGAGTAGTATCTCGACTTGTATCAGAAAGTAAGAGCTTGGGAAGCTTGCAAGGGATGAAAGCTTTTTTGGGAGAGCTTGCAAAGTTGCCTTTCTGAGAGTGTAGTATTTTTCTCCTGACCGAGACTTGTTATCCGGTGAAATGAGTAAGACCTATTTATACAAGTCGAGATTGAAACGCACCACGGCCTCATGAAGGAAGAGAGTAAAGGGTGAAATAATGGGAGGAGGTGGTAACCGCATGAGTGTTAATGGGTGAAAACGTTTTTCACCATTATTTCCTCATTTATTTGACCGCTTTATTCCTTTTCACGCTTTCTTAATGTGAGCGTCGTGTACGCTGCAAGTCAGCGTGACCGCCAAACCAAAACTCTGGAAAGCATCCCCGCTTTGTGTTGATATCTCGTTGGTTGCACCTTGAGTGCAAGTGGCGCTGCTAGTGGCGCGTGTGGCATGTGCCATTGGCATGTGCGGAATGCCCTTGTTGCGGGTTGTACTTCGAGCGCAAGTGACAATGCCAGAGTTGCTAGTGGCGTGCGTGGCATGTGCCAATGGCATGTGCGGAATGCCTTGGTGGTAGGTTGAATGTTGAGTGTAAGTGGCAATGCTAGAGCTGCTAGTGGCGTGCGTGGCATGTGCCAATGGCATGTGCGGACTGCCTTGGTGGTAGGTTGCACGGTTTGCAAGTTAGGCTACCAGCGTGTGTGTTTTTGGCATGTTCCAATGGCATGTGCGGAATGCCTTGGTGGTAGGTTGCACGGTTTGCAAGTTAGGCTACCAAAGATGTGTGTTTGGCATGTGCAAATGGCATGTGCGGAATGCCTTGGTGGTAGGTTGCACGGTTTGCAAGTTAGGCTACCACAAGTGTGTTTGGCATGTGCCAATGGCATGTGCTGGAATGCCTTGGTGGTAGGTTGCACGGTTTGCAAGTTAGACTACCAATGAGCATGTTGGCATGTGCCAATGGCATGCGTGGCCGTTAGGGCCGTGGTCTTGGTAAGAAAAGCTACCAAATGAGCATGTTGGCATGTGCCAATGGCATGCGTGGCCGTTAGGGCCGTGGCCTTGGTAAGAAAAGCTACCAAAATGAGCATGTTGGCATGTGCCAATGGCATGTGCGGAATGCCTTGGTGGTAGGTTGCACGGTTTGCAAGTTAGACTACCAGCGAGCATGTTGGCATGTGCCAATGGCATGCGTGGCCGCTAGGGCCGTGGTCTTGGTAAGAAAAAGCTACCAGCGAGCATGTTGGCATGTGCCAATGGCATGCGTGGCCGTTAGGGCCGTGGCCTTGGTAAGAAAAGCTACCAGCGAGCATGTTGGCATGTGCCAATGGCATGTGCGGAATGCCTTGGTGGTAGGTTGCACGGTTTGCAAGTTAGACTACCAGCGAGCATGTTGGCATGTGCCAATGGCATGCGTGGCCGCTAGGGCCGTGGTCTTGGTAAGAAAAGCTACCAGCGAGCATGTTGGCATGTGCCAATGGCATGCGTGGCCGTTAGGGCCGTGGCCTTGGTAAGAAAAGCTACCAGCGAGCATGTTGGCATGTGCCAATGGCATGCGTGGCCGACTTGGCCTAGGTTATATGGTTCGTAAGCCTAGGGCTCTATATTTGGCATGCGCCAATGGCATAGCGGCTTGGAAATATGGCTTGTGGTATGCGTTGGCATGTGCCAATGGCACGTACGGCCATGTTGACCTAGTTGCACGTTTTGCAAGCCTAGGGCACTATATTTGGCGTGGGCAGAGGGCATAGCGGCTTGGAAATATGGCTCATGCGATATGTGTTGGCATGTGCCAATGGCACGTACGGCCATGTTGACCTAGTTGCAAGTCTTGCAAGCCTAGGGCGCTATATTTGGCGTGGGATAGAGGCATAGCGGCTTGGAAATATGGCTGCGATACGTGTTGGCATGTGCCAATGGCACGTCAGCCATGTTGACCTAGTTGTAAGTCTTGTAAGCCTAGGGCGCTATATTTGGCGTGGGCCAAAGGCATACGGCTTGGAAATATGGCCTGCGATACGTGTTGGCATGTGCCAATGGCACGTACGGCCATGTTGACCTAGTTGCAAGTCTTGCAAGCCTAGGGCGCTATATTTGGCGTGGGCCAGAGGAATACCGGCTTGGAAATATGGCCTTGTTGCCATGGTGCGCAGGGTGCGGCTTGGTTTGGCATTGTTGCCATGGTGCGCAGGGTGCGGCTTGGTTTGGCATTGTTGCCATGGTGCGCAGGGTGCGGCTTGGTTTGGCATTGTTGCCATGGTGCGCAGTGGTGCGGCTTGGTTTGGCATTGTTGCCATGGTGCGCAGATGCGGCTTGGTTTGGCATTGTTGCCATGGTGCGCAGATGCGGCTTGGTTTGGCATTGTTGCCATGGTGCGCAGGGTGCGGCTTGGTTTGGCATTGTTGCCATGGTGCGATATGCGGCTTGGTTTGGCATTGTTGCCATGGTGCTTGTGGTGCGGCTTGGTTTGGCATTGTTGCCATGGTGCGCAGATATGCGGCTTGGTTTGGCATTGTTGCCATGGTGCGCATATGCGGCTTGGTTTTGGAATTAGGGTTCCGTGTCGAAACCCTAATCTGGTATTTTGAAAAAATACCCCTATTAATTATTTACACCTGAGTTAAATGCTCTTAGTTAATGTGTTGCGGGTAACGCTAGGTCATGGGTTTTTACATTTTTACCCCTTGTTTAAAAACCACCATCAACACTATGATACCAAGATTGATTTTGTTTTCCCACCAAATATTTTTCAACCAATTGTGGGAACGTATATGTTTTGAGATGTGTCAATTATTAAGTTCTCGAGACTAAACCTAATTATTTTAGGAAAATAGAATTGACACATTTGCTTAAGAATGACCACCACTCTCATTATGGTCAACTGTGTAAGTCAAATCGATTGACTTAGAGGATCCTCAATTATTCAAAGTTATTATTGTGTGCTTCTAAATTTTTCCAAATATTAGAACCTGATATTTCAGATATTACTTATGAGGAGGTGCAGCCCATGAAAATATTTTATTTAGACCCCTTTATAGAACCTGAACCTGAACCACAACTAGATGTAGTTGTCTTAAACAGGAAACTAGGCAAGGGTGTGCTATGTTTATTCTTGGTTTGTTGCAGTTTCCTTTTATCTGTGTTAACAGTTTTTGATGCAGATGATCCACAGTTGTTTCGACTATTGATATATGATATGAAGTGATTAATTCTTTCTTATGTCTGGCTAAAGACGTTAAACTTAACACTTGTTGGGAGGTAACCCAATACTCATGCAACACGGAATATCTTTCCTTAACTCTTTTGCTTCAAATGGTAACAGTTTCTCCTTGTTCATGCTTTTAATTTCATCTTTAGAACATTGAGGACAATGTTAGATTTAAGTTTGGGGGTGTGGGAGAAACTTTTCATTTGCAATAAATAAACTCCAGAGCCTAGAAATTTATGTTTATTAAGGATGGCACTAACCAATCTAAGTGGATGGAAGCATTTTGGTTGTAGGAGTTGAGGAACCAATCTGACTAGATGGCAACATCTAAAGAGTCTATTCATAAAAGCACAGAGCTCAGGTGTTAGAATTAAAGAAAAAACATGGTAGTTTCGCCATATCTCGTTGAATCCTTTTCACTTCTATTTTTATTTTGTTTTCTTTAAAATATGTTTCTCTAAGTAATTAGGTGGGGCTCACGATTCAAGTTGTTACCACTGCTAGGGTGAAATAGAGTGATTGAGATAAAATACGAATTAAAAAAAAAAAAGTGAAAAAGTGAAAAAAAAAAAAAAAAAAAAAAAAAAAAAAAAAAAAGGGCTACGAAATGGCTACGAAATTATATGTCTAGCCATGATGAGAATGTTACTGTTGGAGATTTCCTTTTTCATAGGATAGTTGTTATCCAAAAAGGGATTGGAGCCCAGCTTGTTGCCAGGCTTTCATCCAATGTTTGTAAACTCCTTTCTGTTGATGATGATGAATAAATTTATTTCAAAAAAAAAAAAAAAGAAGAGAGAAATTGAGACCGGACTATCGCACCAACTGCAATAAATTCAATAAAGTCGACCACCGAACCCTTGTATATGCCAGTTGTGTTGACCTAGAGTTAGGATTATCGACCATTGGTTCCCTTGTATATGCCAGTGTGTTGATATTAGTCCAGACCAATATCTCTGTCCATTAGGATAGGTTTATTTTGGCAGTGGCCTTCAGACAGATATGAGAAACATCGTTCACCTAGACAACATCAAAACCATCTACGTTTTTCTATATCCATTTCTTCTTCTATCCATGTGATTGGTCGACTCTAAGTTATGATGTCCGAAAACTATCCGAGTAGAGCTCATGACTTATATATGAATTTTAGTATGCTTGAGTGCAAACTCGTGTACAACAATTGGAATTTCGCATCGTGGTACTTCCTCCTGTAGTCAATAAGTATGCCAACCAAGGATATTCTTTAGTGCCTTCCAAGGTTCTGCGTAAATAGCTAGAGTCTGGAGTAAAGGTTTTGTGGGTATATCTCTGGTAAACCCTCCCGAGACTATAACTCGGCCACTAGGGCCACCTAGGGGTTTAAAGGCTTATTGCATATGCTAAATGCAATCGACGATGCATGCGACAGTGAGTTAGGATTTTATTTTTGATTTGCTCGGGACTAGCAAATAATAAGTTTGGGGGTATTTGATAGACGCATTTATGTGTCTATTTTAGTCTCCATTCTCTGTATTGTTAGTTCTCGATTTTGCACTTATTTTGGTATTTTATGTCTTTGTAGGTGTTTTTGGAGAAATAAGCTTTTGCGGCGAAATTGGCTCGAAAAGTGGTTTTTGCGCTCGTGGGAGAAAATTACTAAAGGCACCCAGGAAGACGCACTACAAAAACCTTTGAAGTATGTTGCACTCCCCACAAAAGTCATAATTACACCTCGGGAAGAATTTCTAAAGGGAACCCGAAAATGGATAAGTGGTACCCAAATTACTAAGGGGTAACCCACAGGGCATGTACTATTCGCACCCCTACTCTGGTTAGGGGGCATCCCTTCTTCAACATTTCAAATAAAGAATTTGGCTGGAAGACTTTCCAGCCAGAACAGAGTTTAGGGTTCGGATTTTTGGATGTATTGGGAGAGATTCAATCGCTTAATTCCCTTGGTATGAACCTGTTAGAGCATCATAAGTCTCTTATGGGTGTTTGGATCAATCAACTTGGGCTGCATGATCGTGTTAGAAGAAACAGAGGTGTGGAGTTCACGGTTTGCTTCTGGGTTTGATTTAAGCGAGTTCTTCATGGATTTGGGTTAGTCTAAGCCTATTAAACCATAGCAGGATTCGTAAAAAGGTTTGGTTGTGAGAAAATAGAAGGTATTCACATGAAACTCGACAAAACAAAATGGGAGGTGGTTTCCTTGTTTATCTCGGTTATACAGAAACAGGGAAAGAATCTTGGCTAGACATGGAAGTTACGTGGGATTAAGGGGAAGATATCTTTTCCATAGGATTTTATTACATCACAGAGATAATTTGGGAGGTTTTTAACAACCCAGAAACGTGTAAAAGGGAAGCAGCAATGGAAGGAAAATATCTGTAACCTGTGGAGAAAGAAAAGAGATTGTCTCATGAAGATACTCGGCCTGTGGTGTATATATAGAGGTATTCGAGTCCCAGGAAGGGAGGTCAGAGAGTTTGGGGTCGATTGGAAGCTTCAGAAACGCTGCAGGAGGAGTTGCAGCAGCAGCAGGTGAAGAGGAAGAAAAGAGGTTGCATACGACACTTCAGAACTGTCGTTCTGAAGAACATGAAGAATGGACTCGCGGAAGTGGTCTTAAATACAACGACAGTGTCAAACAACCTGTCGTTCTTCGACGATCTTAAAAACTTGTAATGCTGACACTTGTAACACCACTACAAATAACAAATCTCTGTTTAATACAATTTCTTCAATAAAACACCTTTTTGAGCTATGGATTATTATTTTGTGCGTGTTTTTGATATGAGGAGCTAAACCCCATCGCTTGGGATGACGGAGGAAGCCAATTCTCATCACCGTGGTAACTTTATTTAATTCTTTTTACGACTTTTGCATTAATATAATTTGAATTATGATTTTAAATTAATTAGTTGTGATTTAGTTTGATGGGTTATGCTTAGCTTAGGTGTTTTGATAATCCGTGCTTACCATTTACAATTAATGTTTTATAAAATCTACCTTGGTAAAGATTTAGAGTCAATAAATATTATTTTTGGAGCTATAATTGTCAAAGAATTAATAATTAAACCATAGAAAAAGAGTTCGGTGAAATCCTGATTCCCAGTAGTCTCTCAACATTATTAAAATCTTTTATTTGTTTCTAGTATTTTTGTTAATTAAGTCCTAAAATCAACAACTTCCCAAGTCCGAGAATCAAACCCTTTCTTACCACAATTAAATCTACATCAATTATCGGTAGTTTCGTGATGTTTATTATCTACCGATTGTACAATCGGTTGTCTCGTGATATTCATTATCTACCGATTGTGCGTATAGCCCCAAATTTAAAATTTTCAAAAATCAATGGAATTTTGAGTTTCTCTATTTTCACAATCGGTAGACTTGTGATATTTATTATCTACTGATTTTACAATCGGTAGCCTAGTGATGTTCATTATCTACCGATTGTGCTAGTAGCACAAAATTCAAAATTTTCAAAAATTAGTGGAATTTTGCATTTTTGTATTTTCACAATCGGTAGACTCGTGATATTTATTATCTACCGATTGTACAATCGGTAGTTTCGTGATGTTCACTATCTACCGATTGTGCTAGTAGCCCCAAATTCAAAATTTTCAAACAAAACAAATAAGAGAACATATTATAATCGGTTGATAAAACCAATACTAAACTACCGATTATAAAAGGGTATATAGTTATATTCTAACTATTAGGATGTCCCATAGCCACATAGGATGGGAATTAAAAAATTGCTCCTAATTCTTTCGGGGTCGCCCCTAAAGACACCAGGCTTTTTATACCTGACATTATTTATGTGTCGCCCGGCTTCGGCTTCATTGTACCAGTGCACAATTATGTAATTTTTGTCCGATATAGCGAATTTTCCTTGTTCTTTGTGCTTCTTTCTAGTCTAGACCCGCCAACTCGTATTTATATAAAAATTCGACTAACTTCGGTATATAACCTGTACTTATTTTTTACCGTTATTTTACTAATGCCACATCACTTTTTTTTTTTTTTTTGAAGGAACAAAATTACTTCTTGATTTCATTAAAATAATAAGATTCATACATCATCTTTAAATAAATCAACCATGAAAAACATGATAAAATAAAATGATAAAATATCAAATGCATGGATTTCAAAGATAAATCGGATGATGCCGGAGGAATGGGTTGTAATTTAGTAATCTGCCATTTTGAATTTTCTTCTTCTTCAATAAGATTTAAGTGTCTCAATCGGGATTAATTTCAAAATATTGTTACCACAATCAATTTCGATAGCCCTTGTTTCTTCACATAGATGTAAAATCATGTCATGTCGAAGTAGATTGCCATGGATGAAATATCTAAAACGGTTGATGCAATCGATTGAATCACCACGAAAACAATGGAATTCTTCTTGGAAAGTATACAAGAAGTAATCTAAATGGTATATAAAAACCATTACAGGATCAAATAAATATTACTAAAAACGTAATATTGTTTTATAAAATGTTTGTTTTATTTAGAAATAATATACATATAAGTACAAGTAATTGTATTCAAATCCAACCAGGAGATCTGAGAAAATCAGACCGAATCTGGTAGATTTGAGATACATGAGTTTTTAAGATTTAGGAGAAACGGTTACAATAAAAAAATATTCTAATCTATCTATTCCCATATACCCTAAACCGAAATATGTTTTTCTTTTGAGAATTGATTTTATCTTCTTCTGGGTTTATCCTTACCGCCTTAATGTCGAATTCTGTGTTTGATTGAGCTATCAATTCTTCTTTACCGATCTGACTTACCCGAATACCTGGATACTGGTCTTATATTTGAGATATTTGATTTCAATGGATTCAATCAGACTCTGTCATGTCTTATTCTACGTTCTCTCCTGCAATTGGAAATGAATTAGTTGCTCTCTTGGTGTGGTATGGTCTATCATCTCAAACCGTGAATTGGATTTTCATCGGAGGTATTTATGATCTCTTTGCGTATAAAAATTCCTAAAGATGAGTTTTTCCTAAGTTAAAATTTACTATTGGGTAGTAGTTTAGGATGTTAGAATATCTAAGCAGCTGCCTGGATAAACTTTACACATGCCTTCTTATTGAATTTGCCCAACCAAAACCCCTTTCATTTCATTCTGCGCCTGACCCCACAGTTAATTGTTCTTTGTGTTATCATATTTACTTTGACATGATACTTCCTTACCTGCTTACATTAAATCCTATTAAATTTTTAATTTATCCCATGAGTTCGACCTATTTATTTGACTTCCTACTTCAAAGCTTTCTCACACCTGCAAAATCCATAATACCATCACAACCTACCCACACCTTCTGTTAGAGCATAGCTCGGTTGAACCCACCAAGCGTTGGTATGTCAAGTTTGGTTGTCATATTATAGTGAATCAAAACTCATGTTAACAATCGCTTGATTATGTACTAGAGTCAACTTCGTATAGGTTAGATTGAAAGTATTAGGATGATGAGACTTTACAAGTATTGCGGAGACTTGAAGATGTGAAGAAGCAAGGAGCTACAACGACAACAATCATCCTTCCACTTGAGGTTAGTGATATTTGACTTGAACTGTTTCATTCCCTAACGTAACTTTCAAGTCGTGCATATTGAAAACAAAACTGGTAAGCATATTTGAACTCTAGATAGATATAGTATTAAGGAATACAATACGAGGCTTATTGCTTAACCATTAAACTTTGTAGATAAGACATCTCCATAAGCATTTGAATGCTATTGTGATTATGTACGGGTATGAGGTGAGGATTTCATCCTAGGGAACAATGTTTTACATGCGTTCTAAGGAAGTAAGTTCATAAACTTGTTTGTGAATCGAATAAGAAATCGCCATGCGTTATTGGGATCGTTATTCGTTGCATATCTTGTGAACATCCAATATGTGTGATTTAGTATAACCGTTCATAACTTGTTGTGTTCTTGGTAAAACTATTCACAAAGGCCTAACTTATGTATTGGTATGAATTTTATTAGTGAAACCGATCTTAAGTAATCACCTGAGATGGTATGATCGGGTTTGTGATTTTATGTCTGACCAAATATGGGAAAGGGGAACCGATCCTAGTAAGAGGTGCAGTACATCACAAAGGGGAACCGATCCTTGTATGAGGTGCAACAAGGTTTACAACAGAAAGGGGAACCGATCCTATGGACATGTGCAACACGTTTTTAGGCAAAGGGGAACCAATCCTATGGACATGTGCAACACATATAAGTTAGATACCATATATATGTGGGTAACCGATCCTAGTACCTAGTCAATCGAATTTCGGAAAGCTAGTATGACTATGCACAGTACTCACATGGAAGGTAGAACCGAAACTTGTTTTGGTAGAACCGTTAAACCCATGATTTGTGATTGAATGTTATTTTATCAATCGCATAGTTCTTGAAAGTCAGATGAACAAATTTTAAACTTGTTTGGAAGTGTGGCAAATCGGTTTCAAGGTTGTAAGTGTGAAAGAGAACTTACAAACTTAAGATGTCGACATACTTTGAACACATGCTATGAATGTTTATTATTTAATTGTTCAAA
Organism: Papaver armeniacum; assembly: GCA_023531295.1. Lineage (NCBI taxonomy): Eukaryota > Viridiplantae > Streptophyta > Magnoliopsida > Ranunculales > Papaveraceae > Papaver > Papaver armeniacum. Next base: position 689,378 of record JAJJWW010019264.1, on the reverse strand, counting down.
GTTATTCATTAATAGATAAGAGAAGAGAATCCCAGGATCGAAACATAAATAAGTTAAGAATCTTTTAATTAAGGTTATTAACTTCATTTTTAGGAAAATAAGAATTAGTAATGTGCATTTACTAATTAGAGATTTTCTCGAGAGATTTCGATCATTATTTTTGGACATAGCATTTCCGGGAATTATGGAAACCGAATTTGTGCTTTAATGAATATCTTGAGAATATTTTCGGTTTTGGAAATTCCTTGGTGTCCAAACTGCCTTGTCTATAAATACTTGAAGTTTGCCTTTCTAGCAAACTAATCCTTCGTAACATCAAACTACCTCTTGCTGTGTTGTTACTAGTGAAGCCGCCTATTCGGAGAGGAGAGTAACCTAATTAGGAGAAATCTCTTATGGTCGTCAGTTTAAAGTCTTCTTTGGGATTGAGAAGCTATATTAGTACCGTTGGTGCGAAACTAGATAATTGCGGTTTATATTTTGTTTTCATTGATTTGATTGAGTAACGGTAGTTAAACTTTGATTGCATCTAGTTTGTTTATGCTTGAAAATCTTCTCTTCTGATATAAGATTCACTCAAACTAGTTCGTAGTTTCGACAAGGATCTTTAGACCGTTGTTAGTTCTAATGGCGATCTTGTGATAATCCATTGTTAACAGACTCCGTTAAATGCGTGATTGATCACAAGAGATTCGGTGATTGTTATGCAGTTTTATTGAAGATCTAAGAAGATATTGAAGATTTGTGATTTGTGGATTCATAATCTTTGGTGTGCACAATACTTGTTTCGGTAAAAAGAGGATCCAATTAATAATAGGTTTATCCTTGTGATAGATTGGATTGATTAATCGAGTAGATCGACATCAACACAATTTTTTGGATTAAGAGTGTTGTTGGCTTAATCTTAAACGATTACTTCTGTAATATTTGAACATAAGATAGATCTAAGGACCCGACGAATGAGTTTATGTTAAGATAAACAGAAGAGCCTTTGTCCGACTCATATCACTTGGTTGAATAGAGTTGATACCAAACAGATTTGTTATTCCTTTACTGTTTGGAATACGAACCAAAGGAATTGTTCCAAGTACGTGACTTATTCATAGGTCAGAGGCGTGGGAATATAGACGGAACTAGGTGAACTGTAGGTTTAGTTGATTGGTCTCAACTATACGAAGTTATGTGTAATTTTGTGTAGCGGTTTAATCTCGACAAGATTCAATTTCGGACAAGGTCCCGGGTTTTTCGCATTTGCGGTTTCCTCGTTAACAAAATCTTACTGTGTCATTTACTTTATGTTTCTGCATTATAATTAGTTTATTATAATTAAAGTAAATCACACAAACGTTAATTCCTATTTACTTGATAAGTGAATCCTATTGTGTTTGGTTAAGTCCGAACCTTTTTTATCAAGTAACATACTTCGTTGTTGTATTGTCTCGATCTCGTATCCATAGACGATCACACGAAGTGTGAACCGATTAGTTGTATTGTCTCAACTTAGTCCATAAACAATCATTTTCGGAGAAAGGACTTATACGTAGGAAAAGTTTTAACTTGAGGTATATTTGGGTACCCTCGTCTTTTCACCTTCTGTTTATTTTATCCCTTATCTGAATCTTTCCCTTCATTACGTCGGCTGCCTGGAACGGTGATCTTAATGAGCTCACAAACTTACTCCAAACCTCCATGAGACTAGACACTGGTACACTACGGGAAAAATCATCATTTACAACACTGTATTAGGGTTGTAGTACCCCTACTACAACGATTTTTTGTGTATTGTGTAGGTGGGGTATTTTAGAAAGTCCAAGCTTTTCTACAATACTTGACTAAGTGTTGTAAAGGGTGATGTGATTCATGGTTCGACAATATTTTGCCAAAGTTGTGATTCTCTTTCGATTTTTTTAGAAAGCCTAACACAACCCTTGCTTGTTGTTGTAGAATATCTTGGACAACACAAGTAGTGTATCGTGGAACTATCTTGGACAACATATAGTTATGTTGTAAAGAAAGTATTTCACAATATCTGGCTTGTGTAGTTGAAAACTGGAAGACAACATCTATTAGTATTGTGAATACTACTGTCATTACACTTCCTAGAGTTGTACAACCGTCTTGAACAACTCCTACTTATATTGCAAGATTTATTTTTACAATCATTGTCTTGAGTAGTAAATTTAGTTAACAGAACACTTATTAGTATTGTGATTATTACAGTCAGTACACTTCACTACGGGAAAAACATCGATTAACTACCCCGGAAAACAGTTGTCGTACGATATAAGACGACGTTTATCTATAGGTTGCACAAGGGGGGTTGTAGAAAGTCTTCAATTCTTTGCAACTCTTCAAGCAAGAGTCGTAAACGTGGTTGTGGTTCAGTTTTTGTACAACACTTGCTTCCGTTGTGAATCTCTTTTGAAATTTTCTCTTAATGCCCTAACACAACTCTTACAGGTTGCGAAAATAACTCCTACACTACACTTGTTGGGGTTGCAGAAATTTCTTTGATAACTATAGTTAAAGTTGTATGTCTATTCTTTGACAACAATGGTTTGAGTTGTATGTCACTTCTTTCACAACAATGGCTTGAGTTGCAAGTCATTTCTTTGACAACAATGGTTTGAATTGGATGTCACTTGTTTGACAACTATGGGAAGAGTTGCATGTCATTTCTTTGACAACTCTAATTCTGAATTGTGGTACATATTCGATTTGAAAAAAAAATTAAATTTCGAAAATTTAAATACAAAATTAAATCTATAAAACTTTAATAACCATGTATTTGAAAAGAAGATCAGATTTCCAATTATATTCATTATTGTTTGTTACTACAGAAGATCAGTTTTACAGAACTTCAACACCAAAAAATCATAATCTAATAACACTCCTTTTTTAGTAAAACCCTTCTAGCCCTTGGACACACCGACTGCACCAACACAACACCAGAGCCTGCAAAAGACATACATAAAACCATTAAAAGTTTAAAACACAACTATAGGGTTCAGTGAATACCCAAACTTTTCTACATAACCCCTAATTTCACAAGAATAAAGAAGAAATCCCATTGCCTGTTAATAACCAAAGAAAAGAATAAATTCTAGCAGGTACATTGAGATACCTGTGCAGGGAATTGAGTTCGCTTGACCACCTTCACTCCATCCATATGGTTTGATATTCATTTCCCCATTGCTTGCAGCTTCATATATTCCATGCATTTTTCGATCAGAGTAATTGAACAAGAATATTGGCAGATGCATATTGGATCATCCAGTCCATCTCCTTCTTTCTCTTCTAGGAAAATTTGAATTGAAAAAGAAACTACACAGTTGTTTCTATAAAGCTTTCGCTTCCATACCCGCTGAAGTGTCGCTTTGCTTCTTGGTCCAATGTGTTTACCACCTCACAGAATCTGCGCCGGAATGTTGGCAGCCTTGAGAGTGTCAGGAAAAACCCATGTAACCTGATGTAATCACCGCAAACCAGAAAAGAGTGTTTAAGAAGAGAACCTCATTCAAGATGGTCAAAAAAAAAGTAAGTAAAAATGATCCGAATGAGACAAAAGATCTCTTTCCCAACAGAACGACGAGGAAATTGATTGCTGCTTATACCTTCTTGTGATGCCGTCCAAATGAGCTGTTCTAATTTCATTACATGGAGGAATTCCAACAAATGATCTCCATCTAAATATCACCAGCTTCACATCTCCACCTCCTGTGACCTAAAAGCATACATCTAAGCATCCACCTGCAATATCATCTCAGGCCACAACTCAGCTGAAACTGCACCATGAGCTCAATCATCTCTTTTGCTGTTGTTTTGCATTTCAAGCTCAAAGACAACCACAAACCACATCCGACCGGCAAACCAAACATGTGAATCTGGGAAGACTCTAATCAGTAATAGAATCTTGAAAAAATGAAGCTCATATAATCATATATTCAATCATCATCATTATAACAATTACCTTGTTTTTTCCTTACACATGTTCAAACTTCAAACTTCAAGACCCAAAATCTTCATACCTTCCTCAGTAGCAACACAATATTGGTAGACTTCACGATTCCATTTACAGCAACATAAGTGATTACATATCGCCTGCCTTGCTCCTTGGAAGCATGTACACCCCTCAATACAACAATAGAGCGTTTGGGAGTTAATATGCGAACAAGTGTGTCTTCCATTGCTGCCTGCAGACACCATCAAATATTTAATTTCTTAGGCTATTACATGTAAATTATGAAACACACAAGCAAGTGGTTTATTATTGATGATACTCTAGTGAATGAAGCATTGATTACGGGTATTTGAGTCACTATTGAGACACAGAGCATTGATTGTAAGCCTAGCTCTCTCTAATGAATCTTGTGGTTCAATAACTCCATTAGAGGGTTTACCAGCTCTTAATTTTGATTTGATTGATAGTGTCTTCAAAGTCCGCGCGCTCTGTATAGAATAGAATCCATGGGTGTCCTGAAACAAAGAACAATGGACGGTTAACAAAACTGAAGTAGAAAAAGAATAGAAGTATGAAACGGAAAGCGACTGCAAAAGAATATTGAGGGCTTACTTAAAAATTGGTCTGCAGTTAACCTAGCGTCGACATACCTTGTGAGCATTCGTCCAATTAAATCACGAGCTGGTCAAGATATAGACTCCCATACTCCGGTTTCAAAATCGAGTTACACTTTCGTGATTGCCTCAAAATCGAGTTCCACTGGACAAGGCATAAATAAAGGAATTAAAACGAAATATGAAAATTCAGTCAAGAATCCAACATGAATATCCTAATTTACTCAACATCAACATTACTATGGACAATATACCAGGAGTCCGAAGCACGTTGTAGCCACTGTTCTTTTGCATGCAGGCACAAGCAAAATATTGCGCTTTAGCTTGATATTGTTGTAATGTAGAAGTGTATTTTCCACCCTTTCCTTCTAAGAGAACCTTCAATTCATTTTACAGTATTCTTAGCCACAATTAAATCCAATTAAGAATATACTCCCTTACAAATCTTTTTTCTGAGCAAAATATCAAAAATTGTAGCAATATAAATTTGTGAGAAGAATTTGCATACCATCATATTTGTTATCCCATGAGAATTCACCTACATCCCAACCAGTTCCTCCCAAAAAGGCACCGTTATTCACAACATATGCCAAATAGTATTCTTCCCCTGTGGCTTGGTAAAGCCAATTAGCATCCCAAGTTCATCGTATTCATACCAAAATGATTAAAATTAGAAAAGTCATCTCACAAACAAATTTCTTTTTCATAGTAAAACCACAAAAATTAGGAAAGAAAAGGATTCGAAATATATTGAATAACCAGATGCAGAAGCATAGAATCAGGTCTACCTTCCATTTGACAGTCGAATTGAACATCAACCATTTGTTTGATGATTTGTAAACTGGTAATGAATCGTCTTTAACCCAGCTACCTGAATACAAATCACAACCAGCTTGATTGAAATAAAAAAATCCTTCCATTTCTCAACTCAACCACACTGAAACTGCGGCTTCAACAAATCCTTCTATTTCTCAACTCAAACACATTGATACGGCCATCCAATCACCAAACTCATCTCCATATCTCAGATCTACTCATCACCTTCAAATCCATTATATCCAAATTCAATTCAATCAAACCCTAACTCTGTAGCAACGATTTATAAATGGTTTTGAAATCCGAAGAAATCGACGAAGAAGAAAAGATTCATGAACCGGATAAGAGATTGAGTGGGTTTTGATTTTGAATTGATTGTGTGAACTCAGAAACAAGAGATAAATCTATTGGTGGTTGAATTTGAGAAGTATAAAGGAATTTAGGGTTTCTTCCATAGAAACCCGATGGTGCAGATTCTTTGGTAATCGAGAAGATAATTAATGTATTTAGAGTTAACATCCAGTGATTGAAGTTGGGGTTCTGCTGAGATCGAATCGACTATTAGGGTTCGAAGAAGTTGTGCGATTCAACACAGAGAAATGAGTTTTCTTCATTCGAGATGAGAAAATGGTTTGCAGCTCCTTCATTTTTTGAAGCCATGGCCGATCTGTAGTTGAAGAAGAATTGAGAGGATTTTTTTTGAGCTTGGGTTTTCTTCGGAGGAGGCGGAAGATTGAGAGAGTAGAAATGAAGAAAAGAGAAGTTAGTGAGAGAAATTTATTTTGGTATTTTATATAAAAAAATTTGGACGGTAGAGATTTCATTTAAGATGGTCATACGGATTAAGCAAATTTATAAACGGTAGAGATTTGATTAAAGACTATCATACGGATCAAGGAAAGTGTGTTTTCTTTGTGCTTTCTCTTTGTGTTTTTGTGCTTTCTCTTTGTGTTTCCGGTTTGAATTTCGACTGGTCACATAGGTCATGAAGTAATTTCAACTAGTCATACAGGTCATGAAGTAGCTTTAATATATGATACATCATCGAAATCGATAAATTTGAAGCTCGGGGAAGGTTTTGACTTCAAATTTAGCATGATACATCATCAAAATCGATAAATATGAAGCTCAGTGTCGATTCAAACTTCGAATTCGGTATAATAACAAACAAACTATGAACCAAGAAGCTTCGAGAGGGTTTGGACTTCAAAATTAGCAAGATACATCATCGAAATCGATAAATATGATGCTCGGTGTCGATTCCAACTTCAAATGTGGTATAACGACAAACAAACTATGAACCAAGAAGCTCTGGGAGGGTTCAAACTTCAAACTTAGCGGGATATATCATCGAAATCGATAAATATGAAGCTCAGTGTTGATTCCTACTTCAAATGTGGTATAACGACAAATAAACTATGAACCAAGAACCTCCTAAGGGTTCGGACTTCAAACTTAGCGGGATATATCATCGAAATCGATAAATATGAAGCTCGGTGTTGATTCGAACTTCAAATGTGGTATAACAAAGATGCAAACCGTGAACCAAGAAGCTTTGTGAGGGTTCTAACTTCAAACTTAGAAGGCTACATCATTGAAATCGATAAATATGAAGCTCGGTGTTGATTCGAACTTCAAATGTGGTATAACAAAGATACAACCGTGAACCAAGAAGCTTCGGGCATATTGTATGCAAACCTTGGCTCCTAGATCGAAACCTGGCCGTGAGTGGACTACTATAAGTCGGAAACTTCGTAAGAACGATGAATCCATCCATTTACCAAGCAAGATTCCTTTAGAATATTCCCCGAAACATTAAACAAACGCTCTTCTGTCATATTGTATGCAAACCCTGGCTCCGAGATCGAAACCTGGTCGGGAGTGGACTACTATAATTCGGAAACTTGGTAAGAACGATGAATCCATCCATTTACAATTAAGATTCCTTCGGAGCATTCTCTGAAACCTTAAACAAACCCTATTCTGGCATATTGTATGCATACCATGGCTCCGAGATCGAAACCTGGTTGGGAGTGGACTACTATAAGTCGGAAACTTGGTAAGAACGATGAAATCCATCCATTTACAGGTAAGATTCCTTTGGAATATTCTCTGAAACCTTAAACAAACCCTATTCTGGCATATTGTATGCGTACCTTGGCTACGAGATCGAAACCTGGTCGGGAGTGGACTACTATAATTTGGTAACTTGGTAAGAACGATGAATCCATCCATTTACAAGTAAGATTCCTTCGGAGTATTCTCTGAAACCTTAAACAAACCCTATTCTGGCATATTGTATGCGTACATTGGCTCCGAGATCGAAACCTGGCCGTCAGTGGACTATTATAAGTACGAAATTTCATAAGAACGATGAAATCCATCCATTTACAGGTAAGATTCCTTTGGAATATTCTCTGAAACCTTAAACAAACCCTATTCTGGCATATTGTATGCGTACCTTGGCTCCGAGATCGAAACCTGGTCGGGAGTGGACTACTATAATTCGAAAACTTGGTAAGAACGATGAATCCATCCATTTACAATTAAGATTCCTTCAGAGTATTCTCTGAAACCTTAAACAAACCCTATTCTGGCATATTGTATGCGTACATTGGCTCCGAGATTGAAACGTGGCCGTCAGTGGACTATTATAAGTACGAAATTTCATAAGAACGATGAAATCCATCCATTTACAGGTAAGATTCCTTTG